>JAWNNU010000138.1:0-635336 GCA_035044585.1 Scaptomyza polygonia
TCTTATGGAGTATACTAGTAGACGAATTATTAAGTAGACTCGCCAACAGTGGTATCCAATGTCAGGGCTATGCAGACGACATTGTGATAATAGCTCGGGGCAAGTATGAAGAAACTCTTTGTGATAATGTTCACCTGGGACTTAGGATCTCGCATGATTGGTGTAGGGAGGTTGGTCTCAACCTAAACCCTGCGAAAACAATCATCGTTCCGTTCACCAGAAGATACAAGCTACAAAGGATGAGGGAGATTAGGCTCGCGGGGAGCCCAATAAAAACAAGCAAGGAAGCCAAATACCTTGGGGTCACTTTCGACAGCAAATTAAACTTTGGTACCCATGTTCAAAATACGATTGCAAAGTGCTGCAGAGCGCTGTATGCGTGTCGTAACATAGCCGGGAAGTCATGGGGAACATCACCAAACATAATAAGATGGCTATACCTCATGGTAGTAAGACCCATGCTCACGTACGGAGCGATTGCATGAGGGGATAAGGCACAACAAATCACTGTGCAGAAGCAGCTTCAGAAGCTACAAAGAATGGCATGTGTAGGAATCACAGGAGCGATGAGGACCTGTCCCACATCCGCGCTTGAGGTTCTATTGGAGTTAACACCACTCCATCAAACAATTAGGCTGCAACAAAAAGCAACGCTTTTAAGAATGTCCGTTGAAGGAGTTGGGAGAGGACACATTCTTAGTCGAGTAGAGGCAGACATGCTGTCGTGTGAACTTCCCCTACTGGCACAGCCAAGGGACGAAATGAAAGCCGAACATATGTTCGAGCAAAAGTTTCAAGTTCACCTCTGTAACAAAAAGGAGTGGACATCTTTAGAAGAGATCCACAACATGAAGCCACACACCATAAAATGGTACACCGATGGATCCCTAACGCATCAAGGCTCCGGTCTTGGTGTGGTGGGCCTTCGGCTAACTTACCACGAGCCCCTAGGTATGCACACCAGCATATTCGAAGCTGAGGTATGTGCAATAGGGAGGTGTGTGGACGTTAATTCAAAGCGTAACTATCGGAATAGAGACATAGCCATCTTATCCGATAGCCAAGCAGCAATAATGGCACTTAGTAGACCGAAATTAGGTCAAAGATAGTTCATGAGGTACGAACCAAGCTAGACACTCTGGGATCACAAAATAGGCTTGCCCTAAGATGGGTCCCGTGACATGTCAACATAGCGGGGAACGAAGAGGCAGACAAGCAAGCAAGAATGGGGGCAGCGACACCCCTCATAGGACCTGAGCCGTATTGTGGTACAGGAAGAAGCACAATACGGCAAGAGCTTAGGAACGAAGAGAGATTTTTGCGAAGAACGAGCTGGGCAAGGACACCAGGACTCAGACAAGCAAAACTTCCTTGGGTGGCTATAACCTCAAACGGTTTAAGCAAGTAATATCGATGGGCAAAAATAGACTCAGGATACTCACCGGTCTTTTGACAGGACACTGTAGACTAAAAGGTCACCTAGCAAAGCTAGGTATAGTCAGCAGCGAAACTTGCAGATTCTGTGAAATGGAAGGAGAATCCTCCTTGCACATCATAGCAGAATGCGTAGCCTTAGTGAGGAAAAGAAGTAGTTTTCTAGGAAAACATATTGTGGAATTCAGCGATTTAGAAACCATCGACCCAACAAAGGAACTTGCTTTTGTACAACACTTGGGCTTGATGGAAGAGCTATAAGCCAAGAAGGGGGCACAATAGATCAGCTTGGTCGCAGTGTAGTCATCCCCAATATAATAATAATAATAATTAGCGTAAGTTGGCGCTAATATAACAATTAAGAAATTGCATCAATTATAAATAGTTGATTGAACTTCAGAACCACAGAAGCACTTACATTTTATTAGTGTGTCCAACATTCGCTTATTCATTATCTTATTATTAAGGAATCCCGTTATTCGAACAAAACGAAAACAGATGTGCGGTGGGCGATGAATGTTAAATACTCTAATAATTTCTCAGTGCTATTGTGGATAGGTTAGGTAAGGTTAGACTTGCTGACCCTTTCAGGAGAGTGTCACACATAGACCGCAAAGGGTCCTGTGTGGAGTCGGTTGTTAGAGATGGTTGGGATAAAACCAGTAGCAATGGTGTGCGGATACGGCAGGGGTGTACGCTGCCTCAAAGATTGTCTGGTGCAGATCAGGATGCCAAAAAGTTTTCTCCCTTCCAAGTTTGGTGACTCTAGCTGACAGTTTGTTAAAGGTGTGGAAAGGAGGGCTGTGGATGGAATGATCTATTTATTATGTCAATTGCTATCCTCCAACCAAATTTGGTGACTCTAGCTCAAAGTAAGTAGAATATGGTGGAAGGGGGGCTGGGGGCGGTATGAGTGGAGGGTGGCATCCAAATGTTTTGGGTCTCTTCATCAACAATCTTGGCACCAAATTGGGCGGCTCTAGGTCAAAAGCTGTGGAAAATATAGGCGATTTGATTTTAAAATGCAAAGGGCTGTGGTACGTGGGGGGGGGGGGTGCGTGGCTCATAAACTTTGATGCAGTTTTTTGGGGGTCTTAAACAGTTATCTTCCTACAAAATTTGGTGGCTCTAGCTTACACACTTTTAAAAATACAAGCATTCCCGTTTTTAGCGAAGGATTGGGCAGGTTTAGGGCGGCTAGGGCAGTATGGATGGGCGTGGCATCCAAAATTTTTTTTTTGCTATTTTTTGGGGGTCGTCAACACCTATCTTGGCACTAAATTTGGTGACTCTAGTGCTAACATACAAAGATGGAGGAAAGCCCATGCAGTTGGATATTTTAATGTAAGTTGAATATATATCTAGGAAATATAGCGGACTGTATGCTAATATACTTTCAGATATATGTTAGAAAAGCGGACTGTATGCTTATTTTTTCTTAAATTTCAGAAAAGTGAACTTTTTCTTTTCCTTCCTTCGGTTCGACCTTGATCCAGTAGCGTTCACCGGTGCAAGCTGAGGCGAGCGGAGTTGAGGTGATGAAATCCTGATTTCCCGCAAAAAATTTTTAAAAAACCTATATCCGGCTCGAAAGACCAAATGTTGTGCTGGGGTGGCGCTACGAAATGACCCTTTCCGTATGTGTGTGGTGCGTTGAGGTTAGAAGTCGTTCCCTTTGAACACTAGAATTTACACGCGTAACAATAAAAGAGACTTGTTCGTGGTTTCATAGTATATTTTCGAATGCTTTGAGAACAATTTGCTTGGTTAGATCAAAATAACAAAAAATGATAATGGAACACAAAATGTTGCAAGAGTTGCTTTTGCAGTGAGCGCTGGGGAAAGTAAGAGCGGCAGTTCATGTTTATTTTTGCCTACTTTTAGGCATGAATAGATCAAACCAGCTCTCTCTTTTCTACTAATATGGAAGCCGACTAATGTACGTGACCTACCTACTTGTAGGTGTTCATTACAAGGAGTCTGATAAAGTACCTGACCACCCCCTTTTACCAACACAGGTAAAACATTCGCACACTCTCCCTTATCTCCTTATTAAAAGCTGGGAAATATGCACACACGTGTTTTTTACACTTTCTAACCTTAATTTACAAGAATCAATAGTCTTGTTTAGAACCTTTGAATTGATCTTGCTGCTGCTGTTGTGTAAGGAAATTCTCATCCCTTGCTCACATAACCCTCAAGAATGTTGTTGTGCATGTTTTTATACTCGATACCGAAGGTAAAGAGTATATCGGGTTTGTGAATGTCCGTCATGGTGTCTGTCCGTCTGTCCGTCTGTCCGTCTGTATGTTCGCAACTTTTTTCCACACCCTTCAAGTTAGAGACTTCAAACTTTGCAAACCCCTTTATCTATGGCATAGTAAATTAAAGTGTCAAGATTGGAGTTCAACGATAACTAGGGGGCTGGCAAATCGATAAACTCGATAACGCAAAATCGATAGATCCAGCTATTTCGCAAGCCCTTACAGCTAGAACTACCAAATTTGGGGAGAAAATAGCTACTAACAATCCCCAAAAAACTGCATCAAAAATTTTGGAGCCACGCCCACCCATTCCGCCCCCAGCCCCCCCGCAGTTTAACACTAAAAATGCCTATATCTTCTACAGTTTTTGAGCTAGACCCACCAAATTTGGTGCCAAGATAGGTGTTGACGATCTCCAACCAAATTCATAAAAACTTTGGATGCCACGCCCATCTATACTGCCCTATCCGCCCTCAACCACCCAAACGCTTCGCTAAAAACGGTAGTGCGTGTATCTTCCATAGTGTTTGAGCTAGAGTCACAAAATTTGGTAGGTAGATAACTGGTAACAACCCCCAAAAAACTGCATCAAAGTTTTGGAGCCCCACCCACCCATTCCGCCCCCAGCACCCCCGCAGTTTAAAAACAGAAATGCTTATATCTTTTACAGTTTTTGAGTAAGAGCCACCAAATTTTGTGCCAAAATAGGTAATTATAACCCCCAAAAAAATTCATAAAAACTTTGGATACCACTCCAATCCATACTGCCCAAGCTGCCCCAAACCGCCCCAGTGCTTCACTAAAAACGGGAATGCGTGTATTTTCCAAAGCGTTAAGGCTAGAGTCACCAAATTTGGTAGGAAGATAGCTAATAACAATCCCCAAAAAACTGCATGAAAGTTTTCGAGCCACGCCCCCCCTGATCACGAGCCCCCTGCATTGTGAAATCAAAAACGCCTATATTTTCCACATTTTTTGAGCTAGAGCCGCCAAATTTGGGGCCAAGATAGGTGATGAAGAAACCCAAAAAAAGTGGATGGCGCCCCCCACCCATACCGCCCCCAGCCCCCCTTCCACCATATTCTTCTAACTTTGAGCTAGAATCACCAAATTTGGAAGGAAGATAGCTTTTTGGCATCCCCATCTGCACCAGACAATCTTTGAGGCAGCATACACCCCTGCAGCAGCATACACCCCTGCCGTATCCACACACCATTGCAATCAGCTCTCTTTTAATCTGTTTTACTACTGGTATCGAGTATACCGCAGTCGGGTGTGTCCGACTGCAACGTTTCTACTTGTTGTTGTTGTTGTTGTTCTAACAGTGAAGGCTTATGCCGTGTATTCAGGTACGCAAGGCAACGCACGTCAAACAGGTGCACACTTAACTCTAACACTTGTCTCCACTAGCACTCCCATTCCTTTTACTAATGCACTTAAACCATGCGCATACTCTCTATCTTAGCTGCAAATACAAATGAAATTTGCAAATACAAATGAAAGTTGAGAAATATGCGCAAACTTGCTTCTAAAACTTTTTCCCTCTAACACTTTCTCTCCCTAACACTTTCCATCTAACACTTGCCTCTCTAACACTTTCTAATCTTAATATACAAGTATCAATACTCTTGTTTAGAACCTATGTATTAATCTTGCTGCTGCTGCGAAAGAAAATTCCCATCCTTTGTTCACATAACCCTCACGAGTTTTGTTGATATAGTTGCTGTTGACTATAACAATGCAGCGTACGTCAAACAGGCACACGCTTGACTCTATCCTTGTATTCTTTGTTCACTGATTCTAAATATCATAAGAATTCATTTTTTCATTGCATGCAGGTGTGGAAGGTACCGCATGTTTAACAGGCACACAATTGTCTCTAACAATTTTTAGTAAAATAGCCAAAACAGATCCTTTGAGCACTGATTCTCACAAATCTTGGTGTGCTTGTTGCTGCTATTATTAATAACAATGCGAGATAGGACTATGATGTACTAACCAACCTTGACTGTGTTTTGATTTTTAACTGACAAAATTATCAATCCTTTGTTCTCAACCCCTCCTTTGACTTTGATGCACTTACAGGTGTCCATCTGCACGCCGTAAGATTTTGATCTGATAAAATGATCAATCCTTTGTTCTCAACCCATTCTTTGACTTTGATGCACTTATAGGTGTCCACGCTTGATCTGATGAAATTATCAATCATTTGTTCTCCACCCCTCCTTTGACTTTGATGCACTTATAGGTGTCCACTCTTGATCTGATGAAATTATCATTCCTTTGTTCTCCACCTCTGGTATTTTAAAAAGGGTCACGATTATGGAAAATTTTTAATAAAGGTCAAAAAATCAGCGGGAGGTAATAAAATTATCAAAATTAATGGGGCAATAAATTGGCGTAGAGCCCCCATTCTCCTACTACTCAGCTAGAAGTGAAAAAGCTGTGCTGCCTTCTGACGCAAAACCCAAAGCTAACTTGAATGTAGGGTTTATTAGTCTTTTTGTGTTATTATTAAACATTTTGTTTTTGATGTGCACTAAGTGGCATTTGGCTTTACGCATCTAGTTTTCAAGCCTACGTATCCACATACATATGTATGAATTGGAACTTGTTTCGGCAATTTTAGAATATTTTTCTAAAAAGTCAAATTTTCATCAACAAATAAATTCATTGAAAAATCTGTATTTTTAGTGAGCAATATTATTGTTCGCAGCAGCAACAGCAACAGCCGCATGATCAACAATAACATTTGTACATATTAGTTGCCCTGTGCGGCATACCCTATGCTTATCTCATTATAGAGTATCTAACGTTATTCTATTATGTTCACTCTACACTTTATGATGTTTACTTTACACCTTAATTCGTTCAGCATCGGCCCGCTTTGTATGTCGCCGCTTGCATATCATTCTGTTAGTTGTTCAAACACATTCGGTGTGAACAGGTCAAAGTTGTTTGTGACAATTGCAAATAAAGCATCGGTCTAATTTGTAATTCTGTCTATTGGTTTTCATTTCGGAAAATAAAGCGCTAAAAAATATTAGTGCTCAAAACATTGGTGACCCCGACGTGAATTTTTTTCGTTTATTATTTTGTTTTGTCTGCATAACAGCAAGTCGGTTTTTGTGCAACTTTAAACAAACAATACGTAACGCAAAAAACAATTAAACATTCGAAAAACTAATAAGTGCATTGTGCAGTTGCGATTACATACATATATATACCAGCATATGCATATATATATATATTAATCCACAAATAAGTGTTTTAACCGCAAATTTATTAATCTCTTTCGCTTTGTGCAGTGCTTTGTCTGCTGCAATCGGCAAAAATTTGGCACCTGCATACAGACGCAAACTTGAGTAAAACGAATAACCGGCACAAGACAAGTGAACATTTTGCCTATTGCCCTTTGGTGACTATCTGTTGTATATAAGAAACTGTACGCAGGTTAATAACCTTTTATACGGACTTGGTTATTATTGTTGGTGCGCTTTACACTTCGCGATTGTGTTTTCACGCATGCTTTTGAACAGTGTCTGCGAGCAATTGTCGGTCATCGTCGCATTGTGTTGTGTGCATGAAAAATAAACGCATTTGTTAATTGTACAAGTTATTGAATTTTGTACTCGCGCGAGAACGTTGTTGAACAGTGTCGGTGCGCAGTTTTCGTACATGTTCACCACATGTAAAAACATAAACATAAATAAAACAAATTAAATAGTGAAAGGTGTAAAACTATTGCATTTATATTTGCTGACGGTGCGCTTCAGTTTTTATATCAGACATTCCTTGCAAATTCGTTAAATTTAAACCTCCGCAATGTCGACTGAGCCTTCTAAAGATACTGCCTTTGCGCATAAAACGCAACTTTGCAAGCGAAGGGCAGAATCGTTTTTGGTGCAATTGCAGCGTCTCAAAGATTCATCAACGCCCGATCTTTTGGAGGCACTCTCGAACATACAACTCATTGTTCGTTTAGAGCTGCTGAAGAAGCTTGAACTTAATTTCAACTCAGCTCACGACCAGCTAGAAGAACTTGATTTTGAAGAAATTGGGAGTGAGCTGCGCGGAAACTTTGACGTCATGCTTGTAGACGTAATTACCCGTGTCCGATCTCGCCTCTGCCCTTTGCAAGCGCAACTAGCAGCATCGTCAATCTCGCAAGGCAATTTGGATGCAACTCAGGAGCCAAGCTTCAATGCGTCTGTCAATCGTCCTCGTCGAGCTCGTCTGCCAGAGCTCAAGATTCCGCAGTTTTCTGGAGGCTACACTGAGTTCGCCAATTTCATCTCCATGTTTGAATCGGTCATAGACAAGGATGTGGATTTAACAAACATTGAGCGTTTTCAACACTTACGCTCTTGTCTGTCGGGCTCAGCGCTTGATGCCGTATCATCTCTGGAACTTTCTGAGGCCAACTATCCAGTTGCTCTCAGCATTCTGCATAAACGCTTTAATAATAAACGCCTTGTTTTTCAGTCCCACTTCCCACGTCCCACCCACAGATTACTGGTCACATGCGTGCCTTGGAAACGCTTGGCAGTTCAGAGGAGATTGCTGGATGCATGATCATCAATATACTGCTCGCCAAAATGGACTTCGCAACGCAGACCAGCTGGGAAGAGAGCATCGCCTTAAATAAAATTGAATTATGCTGAATTCACCGCTGATAAAAGGCAATCCAGCTACTAGTCCATGCAAAAAGGCGTTTGTAGCGACACAAACCAACAACGCATGCTGTTGTTGTGGCACCCCAGGGCATGCCATATATGCGTGCAACAAATTTGGAAATTTGTCTCCATCGTTACGTTTCAAGGAGGCAAAGAAACTTGGACTATGCATAAACTGTCTAAAGAAAGGACATCAAGCACAGTCATGCTCAAGTCGAAATTGTTCGATTTGCAATGCTCGGCATCATACGCTGCTACATTTTGAGGCAACCCCGGAAACGTCATCGCAGTCGTTGACTACTGCTTCCTCGCTTCACGTGTCGACCTCGCTTGCTGCCTCTGGAAACGGTGCTCTGTTAGCCACAGCAATTGTGCTAATTAGAGATCGCTCTGGCTCCTTAATTCCGGCTCGTGCGTTGCTAGACTCGGGTTCGCAGCTTCACCTGATCACTTCTCGCTTGGCCCAGCAGCTGCGTTTGAAGAGAAGTCGCTCTTCAACGGTTATCTCTGACTAGGTGATGCTAGCGTACCCACTTCAGGATCTACCGTCGACATTGGACTGCAGGCTCAGCATTCTGATTATTTTACATCAATCAATGCATTAATTGTTCCTACCATTACAGACTGTCAACCCAGCAAGTCGATCGACATCTCAACGTGGAGCATTCCTTCAAACATTCATTTGGCAGACTCAGCGTTCCACAAGCGACAGCACGTCGATCTGCTCATTGGAGCAAGCATGTTTTACGATCTTCTCTGCGTCGGCCAAATTAAACTTCTGCCAGGTTTGCCTTTACTGCAAAAAACTCGGCTTGGCTGGGTCGTTACTGGAGGATGTAAAACAAACGGTATCGGCTCTCTATTGGCTGTTTGCGAGCCAATTGATGATCGCACTTTGGACGATAGGCTTGAGCATATTGTCTGGCGATTTTGGGAAGTTGAAGGCTGTGGTGAAAGCAACGCACCAGCTACCAAGGAGGAAGTGGAATGCGAAGAACATTTTACAAAAACTGTTTCTCGCTTGCCGTCTGGTGAATACTCAGTTATGCTGCCATTCAAACCAAACTCTGGAAACTTAGGCGATTCGTATAGACAAGCCTACCAGCGTTTTTTAAGCTTGGTGCGGAAACTGTAGATATGGGTAGAGATATACAATGGCTTCAACAATTTTCCACGTCTATCGTTTCCTCGTTGCGTTATCGCCCAGCACTGTTCTTTAGAAGTACACGGATTCTGTGATGCCAGCATCGACGCATTTGGAGCTTGCATTTATGTCGTATCAAAGGGTGAGCAACCTTCGAGCTACCTTCTTTGTTCGAAGTCTCGTGTCGCGCCTCTGAAGACACTAACCGTACCGAAGTTGGAACTATCTGGAGCCAGGCTGCTTGCTCAGCTAATGTTTGAAATAGCCCAATCCGGACTTTTCAATGGCTCTTTTTACTGCTGGTCAGACTCTTCCATAGCTCTGTCGTGGATTCACAATGAGCCTGCCCGATTTAATGTATTCGTCGCAAATCGAGTAGCTGCTATTCAGGAGTTGACGGCCAACATGCAATGGCGTCACGTTCCCACAAATGTCAACCCGGCAGACATACTTTCTCGTGGATTGCATCCGAGTCAACTTGCTCAATTGGATCTATGGTTGTATGGTCCTCAATTTGTGACCTTGGATGAGGATTCCTGGCCTCTTGTACATGCTGTCGTTGAGCCATGCCTGGAAGTTCGAAAGAAGGTCTTTGTCGTCAGCACACCATCATCAGATATCGTCTCTGATTGCAAGTTTGTAAATTCCTTCTCCAGATTGCAACGTGTATTCGCTTACATATACAAATTCGTCAAAGGAATACGACATCCTGGTCTTTACGTGAGTGACGTTCATAGTGGCCCTCAATTGCTTATTAGGCTTATTCAATGTCGAAGCCTAAGCCAAAACCTTAAGGAACTGAAGGAAAAAGGAGTAGTGCAAGGTTCCAGTTCGATTGCATCCTTATGCCCGTTCATCGATGAATTTGGACTTGTTCGTGTGGGCGGTCGTCTAAAAAACTCAAACTTGCCGTTCGAGTCTCGCCATCCAATCATCTTACCCAAAGGACATCCAGCTACTGTCTCCGTGATTACACATTTTCATGAACGCGACTTGCATGCTGGGCCTCGTGCACTTCTGGCTAAAGTCCGGCTTCAGTATTGGCCAATCGGTAGTTTGAAGACAGTAGCCAAAGTCATCAACAAATGCGTTCGATGCTTTCGGGCAAGGCCCCGGCTTTTAACGCATATCATGGCTGATCTTCCCAAAGAACGGTGTACAGGATCTCGAGCCTTTGATGTTACCGGTGTGGACTACTGTGGACCTTTCTTCTACAAATCGGGACTTCGTAGTAGACCTCCGATAAAGGCGTACATCAGCGTCTTTATTTGTTTCAAGACCAAGGCCATACACCTGGAGCTTGCCAAGGATTTGTCAACACCAACCTTTATCGGCGCGTTAAAGCGGTTTATATCTCTTCGTGGGAGGCCAAGTCAAATTTGGTCAGATAACGCTACAAACTTCGTTGGAGCCAAAAATGACCTGCTGGATTTAAAAAAGCTTCTCCTAAGCGACCCTCATCAGGATGCAGTGCAAAGATTTTGCTTATCCGACAACATCGACTGGCGTTTCATTCCTCCTCGCTCTCCTCACTTTGGTGGACTTTGGGAGGCCGCAGTCAAGAGTGCAAAGTATCACCTGCATCGTTCTGTTTGTCGAAATACGCTCCATCTTGATGAACTACAAACTCTTGTTTATCAAATCTCCGCAATCATTAATTTTAGACCCTTAGTTCCCATTACAGAGAATCCTGAGGACCTAGACGTGTTAACACCAAATCATTTTTTGCTTGGTGGGCCACCAACAAACATAATCGAGCCAGATTTGTCCAGCATCAACTTCAATCGTTTGAATGGCTGGCAGCAGGTGGCACGTTTGCAACAGATCTTCTGGGATCGTTGGCAAAAGGAATATCTGACGCTGCTTCAGGAACGGACTAAGTGGAGAGCTCGCGTTGAACCACTATGTGTCGGCGACTTAGTCCTCATCAAGGATGAGAATCTTCCACCCATGCACTGGCCACTTGCTCGAGTTCTTCAGCTTCTCGCTGGACGTGACGGAGTTCCAAGAGTTGCAGAGCTAAGAACCGCTACTGGACAGCTTCGAAGGGCAACAGCGAAGCTATGTTTGCTGCCTTTAAATGACTCTGTTGAACGCGTGCATTCAACGGGGGGAGGATGTTCGCAGCAGCAACAGCAACAGCCGCATGATCAACAATAACATTTGTACATATTAGTTGCCCTGTGCGGCATACCCTATGCTTATCTCATTATAGAGTATCTAACGTTATTCTATTATGTTCACTCTACACTTTATGATGTTTACTTTACACCTTAATTCGTTAAGCATCGGCCCGCTTTGTATGTCGCCGCTTGCATATCATTCTGTTAGTTGTTCAAACACATTCGGTGTGAACAGGTCAAAGTTGTTTGTGACAATTGCAAATAAAGCATCGGTCTAATTTGTAATTCTGTCTATTGGTTTTCATTTCGGAAAATAAAGCGCTAAAAACTATTAGTGCTCAAAACAATTATCATTCTTCTAGTTCTTTGGACGTTCTTTCGTACAGTGTAGAATAGACTGTTAAAAAGCGCCCACGGGCGTTATGACATTTCCAAAAGTGTCATAGCGGCCGCAGGGCTTTATTTCACCTTTTTTGCGAGCCTTATGACACTTTAACGCCCGAAGCTAATACAAATTAAATAATAATATTATACAGACGCTGCATAACACACACCCGAAAAAAATAATGAAATAAGGCCGAAAATAATAGATTTTTAATCAAACTTAAGGTGCTATTTCCATTTTTGGCACCCTTTTTCCTAAAAAATATTTAATTATGAAATTAGACCCCAAAAAAGAAATATATAAGATCCCAAAACTATTTTATTTTAGTCTAGGGGTCTTATTTTATTTTAATTGGGATATAATACCTCAAAGGTTGCTTCACATAGCTCCTTGTTATATATATTCAATATTTTAAATATATTGGAAATTTAATTTTAAAATTGTATCAATCTTTCTTATTGTATAAATAGTTATTGAAATAAAATAAATAAAATACTTAAATTGTGGCAATCTAAGCGCCGCACTCGAACATTTGTTAAAAAAATCGCTCGATTTTTTTGTATACAAATTTTCATTATTTCTTTACTTTATAAATAGTTTCTGAAATAAAAAAAATAAAATATCTAAATTGTGTCAATCTTAGCGCCGTAAGCATCCTTTCCAAAAAAAAATGTTGCTGTTGAATAATAATAAATTCATATTTTATTGGTAAACTTTTTTATTACTTTCAACTATTTGTCTGCAATATGGGCAGAGCAATAGCGAGTTTTTTGATCGTTGTTCCAAAGCTTTGTAGCAATCACTGCATACTTTAAAGTGCCTACAAGGCATTAAAAAAACGTCACGCGGCTTCTCGAAGCACAAAATACATTTCAAAACTTCAATCATCTGAATGACAGGTTTTATAGTAACGTCCTATCCCCCTTATCGGATTCCAAATCAAAAGCTGACTCCTCAAATTTGGTGTCCCACTTAATGAATTAATTTTTTTCATTAATTATATCTTCAAAAAATTCTATCGAATAAATTTTTGAGTCGTCCAAGTCCTTGACTAGCTTAGCAATTAAATTGTCTTTGGCTCTTTGCTTTTTGCGCTTTGTGTTAAGCGCGGCTAAGTCTCCATCAAAATCATTGGCTAGGACAACGGACGAAGCGTAGTCGTCATCTCGAATAACTTCGAGGAATTGGTTGAATCGGCCATGCTTTTGCCATTTCCTACCCGATGTCGCGTTGAAAGATTCCAAGGAGCTTGTTGTTCTCAAAATCTGTGAGTTAACCGAGAAACTAAAATAGAAAAGATTATATAAAGATTATTAACAAAAAATTATTAAGTCCTACTTTAATCATCCACTGCTTTTCAAAATATTTTACAAACAGTTTCATGCGTCTTTTTGGGCAGCTCCAACAATTTGTCCTTTAATACGATGAACATTTCTTCAATTTGCCGAGGCTGAGCTAATGGCAAGCCGAGGAAAGTTCGATACCATTTGTAGCAGCTCACATCTTTTTTTAAAATGGCTCCAAAATTTGCAATCTTTAAGCTGTTGAGCATCAAAGTTTGACAATAATGAAACTAACAAGCACTTAGCGTTGCCGTTGGAAGAATATTTTTTAGCGCATTTCTCAGAGCCATGTCATAGTCCGTTATAAAACTTTTCGGCTTAAACTCAAAAAAATTTGAATTCAAAAGAGCAAAACGGTGCTCGCAGGCCTTTTTGGACTTTTTCGTCATCAAAACGTATATAAATGGCAAAGTCTGAAATCGGAATAAAACGTTTAGTTACATTTTGCAAAAACTAAATGAATTTAAATACGTACATGGTTCCTACATTGGTAATGCACAATAAGGAGTTGATTATAGACGCAAGAAGGGACCGTATCGAAAGTTGCGTCTATCAAAAAGTGGTGTTCGCCTGTTCTCTTTTCAATTAGCTTCACAATACTAGGCGATACAAAAATGCAGTAAGCAAAGTTTTCTTCCAAAATTGTGCCTCTGTAAAACGGTTGCTGGTTTTTTTATGATGTGCCGTACTCTTCAAAAAACGTTTTGTCGTCAAAAAGTAATTTGGCTTCAGTTGGCGAATTAGGATTTTTCATCGTGGCTTCACTACGGATCCTAAACTATTGCCGTCTTACTTTCGGAAAAGCAACTGAAGGTAAAGCTTCGCCAGTTTTTTGGCGTTCTTCTTAAAAAATATCACGGACTCCTTATCTTTTCAAATTTTTGGATTCACATTTTCTTTTTATATTGTTAATTAAGTCCAGCTCTTTTATTAAATTTTCTGGAGCAGCGTGGTTGTGATTATGTTCAAGACTCAATTGAGTGCACACGCCAGTACTCGACACAGACACTGAGACACTACGTCTTTTAAATAACATACATAACGCGAACTATTTTTTAACACACTCTTTATTTAAAATAATTGTTGCTGGGTTGTGAGAAGCAATAACTTCGAATTTTTTCGAATTTCAGCAACAATTTTATAATTGTAAGAAACAGCTTCCATTTCGCGTTCACTTTGTTAAAAGATCAATGATAAACTAACTTCGAATATTATTGTAACAAAAGCTTAAAAAAAGCTTAGAGAGATAAGAAAATGAACGGTAAATTCACATCGGTAAGCTCATTGATTCTTGTTAATATTAAGGAATCCCGTTATTCGAACATAACGAAAACAGATGTGCGGTGGGCGATGAATGTTAAATACTCTAATAATTTCTCAGTGCTATTGTGGGTATGTTGTTCAACAATATATTTGCAAATAATTGCATATGTTTATTGGCGTAAGTTAGCGCTAATATAACAATTGAGAAATTGCTTCAATTATAAATAGTTGATTGAACTACATATCCACAGAAGCAATTACATTTTATTAGTGTGTCCAACATTCGCTTATTCATTCTCTTATTATTAAGGAATCCCGTTATTCGAACATAACGAAAAAAGATTTGCAGTGGGCGATGAATGCTATATACTCTAATAGCTTCTCAGTACTTGTGTGGATATGTAGTTAAACAATATATTTGCAATAATTGCATATTTTTATTAGCGTAAGTTGGAGCTAATATAACAATTAAGAAATTGCATCAATTATCAATAGTTGATTGAACTTCAGAACCACAGAACCGTTTTCGTGGGAGCGACTCTAGTTTTTGCGGTAAGAAGGTGGACAGAGATTTTGTCCCGAGTTTCCGTGCGGACATAAAGCGGAGCGCCTTAAGCGCGCTGAGACGCATCACAGAAACCATGAATTTGTAGGCGAAGCTTTGGCCGAGTTTCTACCCAACGTGGAATGCGCACCTCCCCAAGGCTCGCAAAGTGGTCGAGGAATTCGTGCCACTTCGAGATGAGGTCATCGGGTAGCGGATCATCCCACCCCAATTCTCTGAGCCATGTCTCTTGCATAAAAATTTTGGCTCGGACAATGACTGGCGCTAACCACCCGGCGGGGTCAAAAAGCTTCGCAATCTGCGAGAGAACTTCTCGTTTGGAGATAATGGATTTTGTCGGAAACTGGGACGGTGTAAAGAAGAACTCATCGGAATCGGCTTTCCATCGGATTCCGAGAGTCTGTACAGCACTGGCTTCTTCTATTTCGAGGAAGTCGGATCTAAGGCGGTGCTGCTCTGGGATGACCTGTAGCAATTCCTTTTTATTGGAAGTCCACTTTCGTAATGGAAAACCTGCGGATTCAAGTGCATTGGACAGTTCGGATATGCATTGCACTGCACAGCTCTTGGTGTGAGCGCCTGCTAACACATCGTCAACATACATGTAGTTGGGTATAATGTCACTTGCCAGGGAGTAGCGACACTGCACATCTTTACCTAGCTGTAGCAGTACTCTGATCGCTAGGAATGGGGCACAGTTCACTCCAAAAGTGACTGTGTTGAGTTCGAAATCTCGAAGCTCATTATCCTTCTTTCGGAAAAGGATTCTTTGGTATGGAGTGTGTTTGGGGTCCACCAGGATTTGTCTGTACATTTTGGTTATGTCTGCATTAAACAAATACTCAAAGAATCGCCATTTGAGGATCTGCATAGTCAGATCCGACTGAAGAACGGGTCCCGGATGTAGGACGTCGTTGAGACTTTTGCCGTTTGTAGACGGACTGGAGGCGTTAAACACAACGCGAAGCTTAGTATAGGTGCTATCTGGCTTATAGACAGCATGATGTGGGAGATAGAAGTTGTCTGAGCCGTTTGTAGGGGGGACTGGTCTCATATTACTAAGGTCCGAATATTCCTGAAGAACCTTATCGTACTGCTCTTTGAGAGATGCGTTCTTATTTAAACGATTCTCATTGCGAAGGAGCTGAGCTAGTGCGATAGATCTTGAATGACCTAGGTTGATGGATTCGGGATTCTTAAAAGGGAGGGTGACAACATATCTACCACTGTCGTTGGTGGTGATTGTTTGCTGGAACAACTTCTCACAAGCTGAGTCGGACTCTTTGACCAGTTTGACTGGGATATCCTCCACCTCCCAAAATTTCGTGAGAAGTTTCTCTAACCTCACTTCTTGTCTTTGCGAAATTCTAGTGGAGAAGGAAGAAATGATTTTGGCGCCAGTGTTGGAAATAGGACCCGCAATGGTCCAGCCAAAAATCGTTTCCTGGCCTAAAAGGGTACCACAGATATTTGTATAAGACCCCTTTAGCAATATGGAGGGAAGGATATCAGCTCCCAATAGGACATCTATTTGGGAACTCTTATAGAAATTTGGATCTGCCAGTTGTAGATCCGGAAGACCTTCCAAAGAACCTTGTGGAATGGTGTAGGAGGGCAGATTTCCTGCCAACTTTGGAAGGACGTAGGCCGAGGTTTCAATTTGAACTCTTGGCTTAATTGGAGAGCCAATATGGAAATGGCACAAACGTTGGGGTTGGGCTGAAACGGCTCCATTGAGCCCAGATACTTGGGCGTCAACGGACTGATACTGGGGTCGTATCAGTTTGAATAACCGTTCAGAAATGAAGGTTGCTTCTGAGCCAGAGTCTAGTAATGCACGAGCTGTATATTTTGTTCCCAAGGAACATACTTGGATTATAGCCGTGCCGAGTAGAACACTATGTGTGCTTGCCGAAAAATAATTTTGGACCGTCGTTTGTGGATGGGAAGTGGACTGTAAATGGACTGGAGTGACCAAAACTATTTCAGAACCGCCTGCTTGGCCATTCGTCGGACGATGAAGGAGTGTGTTACGACGCCCCTTGCAGGTATGGCAATTATGCGCACTAGTGCAATCTTTGAGGTAGTGACCAGTAGTGAAACAATTTAATCACAGCTTGTGCTGCTTTATACAGTCAGATCGCTCCTGGATAGACATTTGCAAAAATTTGGGACACGTACGAATTGGGTGGTTCTCTCTGGCACAAAGTTTGCAAGTCTGAATCTTGGCAGTGACCTTGGTTTCAAAGGAGTTCACTCTTTTGGGAGGGGCTTCTCTTTTGGGAGCCTTAAACGCCGGTTGAGAAGCTACATGGGGCCTCACATCTTCAATTGCCTCTAAGGTCCGGTACCGCTCTAAAAGGAAATTATTCAGATCACCCCATGTCGGAATATCCGCTGTGCTATGGAGAGACTGCTCCCACAGTGATAGTGTGAGTTTTGGGAGTCTTGATGAGCACATGAAAACGAGGAGACAATCCCAATTCTCAATAGAAATATTGGACAGTTCTAAAGCCGACAGGCACCCTTGGATGGTACTCTGTAAATCCTTTAACGCGGCTGCAGACTCGTGAGAAATGGGTTGTACGTTGAACAGGATTCGAAGTTGACTGTTGACTAACAGTCTTTTGTTTTCGAACCTGCTGACAAGTGCTTGCCATGCTGATGCAACCCCATCATTTGTGAGAGGGGATTTGGACACAATAGCCTTGGCATCGCCACTTGTCTTGGAATTTAAATGAAATAATTTCTCGACTGGGGTAAGACTCGGATTGTTGATGTACACCGCTGTGAAAATGTCCCGGAACGTGGGCCATTTCAAATAGTCTCCGGAAAAGACTTCGGTGTCAACAGGCGGTAAGCGGCAGCCTCTTGGCTGATAAGCAACATTTGGACCCGGTATTGGAACCGTAGCCTTCTCAATTTGTTCGCTGAGCATGGATGCACAGCGTTCGTACGCCCCATAGCAGTGGTCATACTTTGAATGCAGGATCTCAGTGTCGGTAACACTACTGCATCCAGCGGATTCAGAAAGCGCCCTTGAACAGCGCTCGAATTCTTGTTCGACTTTGTCCCTTAAGGCCCGAATCTGTTCTTGTCGAACTTTGAGAGTGTGCAGTGACTCGTCGGAATTGGAGGCGAATCTAGATTCAAACTGACTGAGGCGATCGGTCACCGAAATGAAGGTGGTTAAGGTGAACATGCTTTGCATTTTTAGTTTCTGACCGACGGATCTAGTAATTAGCCACGGGACTGTATCTGTGATCTTTGCAGATGTGGACGCTACGAATTTATCTGGATCAGAACTAGATCTTTTATGGAGCCCGGACGGAACAGCAAGGAGATTATTTGTATCCTTGGCTGTGTCACTTTGCATGATCTTAGACAGGCAGAATAAAATAACTAAAAAAAAAAAAAAATGAACTAAATAATTATTGATAATTATTTGATATAAGGTCAGCAGTGCACACAAAAAATACTAATTTTAATAATTGATTATTACCACAGAGGAGTGGAAAGGAATAAATAATTTATAATAATTATTTAATAATAATTTAATTATCGCGAATTATGGATATGATTATATTAAATATGGATTATTTAATAATTTTGCGATCGATAAGAAGAACATAAAAAAGTCACGAATATATAACAATACGTGAACGTCGGATGCTGAACGCAGTTGCGATGCTAAACGATGTTTTTGTGTGAAAACGGATTTATCGATATCTATTTTTGGCGATATCGTGGTTGTGTAAACAAGAGGAGCAATGCAATATTTTTGTAAAAATAAATATAGAAAAAACTAATGTTTGTAATCGTGTTTATGATCGGCCGCCTTGGTGAAAAGTGTATCTTTATTAATCTCTTTGTGTTCTGGCGGCCGGAATATTATTCGTTTATATTTTTGTTGTTGTTTATGTGCATGTGCAAGTCCAGTGTTTATTGAAAAAAATTAAATATAATGGACAACAGAAATATTTAACAAGTACATACACTAGGCAGAAAAAGTTTGCGTACAAGCTCAATGCAGAACTTTGACTGTAAAAAAACATTGTTTGTAGTAATGATATTGCCAAAACGATATTTTTTACTGAATAACATAGGTTTTTTTGATTATAGGCTATTTTGATTTTGTTTTATTTAAAAAACTAAAATAACATCGGTTTTTGGGCAAGAAAAAGTTTGCGTACAAAGTACAAAAATCAACAAATAAGGCACTTTTTCAGAAAAAATAATATGATGTTGGATATCCTTTCATTTTAATGGTTTCTGCTAATCGATTTGGCATTGACATGACCAATTTTCGAGTGAAATCAGGCGGAATTTGAAGCCACTCCTCCATTATGACTTTTTTCAGTGTATCCTTGGATGTTATAGTCCTTAGGCGAATCCTACGCTCCAGATAAGCCCAAAGATGCGCAAAAGGATTTAAATCTGGCGACTGGGGCGGCGAATGCAACTGGTTCTTTGTGTTGTACAGAAACCAAAGCTTCACATTGAAGGCTGTATGTTTTGGATCATTGTCCTGTTGGAACCAAAAGTCGTCGCCAAGGCCTAGTTTTCTTGCGCTTTCGGGCAAATTGTCCTTCAATATTTTAAGGTAAGCTTTGTGGTCCATAGTCGAATCAATAAAGACAAGGTTGCCTACTCCATTTGCTGCCATACACCCCCATACCATCGCCACCACCGTGCTTAACAGTTGGAACGATGTTTTGTTTTTCGAAGGCTGTGCCACTCTTACGCCACACAAGTTTGCGTCCTTTGATGCCGAAAATGCAAAATTTACTTTCCTCACTGAAAATAACCTTATTCCAGAAATCTAGAGGCATTGGATTGTATTTTTTGGCGAAAGCCATTCGCTTCAATTTGTTGACACGTGATATTAGTGGCTTCTTCCGCGCAACATGGGCATGTAAGCCTGCCTTTTTTAGGATTTTCCTAATTGTGTCGACATGAAGATCTTTATTATACTTATAACTAACTTCCTGCTTAATCTTGGTGGCGGCTGTGCCGGGGTTAAGACGAACTGTTTTTAAAACCTCCCTCTTCTCGCGATCAGTCAGCTTTGGTGGCCTCCCAGGACGTGGCTTAGATTTGACAGAGCCAGTCAAATCGAAGTTTTCGAGCGCTCTCTGCACGGTAGAGTGCGTTCTGGAACCAATACGACCGATTTCTCTAGAGTTTTCCCTCACCGCGCAGCTTAATGATAAGATTCCTTAAATCGAGATCAATCTCCTTTGTTCTATTGCCCATTGCAAATTCTATCAACATACTGACGAAATTTTACAAAACAATGAGTTGTTAAAAGTTTTAAGTGCTTTTATTATCGTTATGTGCAATTTAACGGTACCTTAAGCTCACAAAAAAGCTTATATACAGTGTGTTTTAAATTTGTACGCAAACTTTTTCTTGCCCAAAAACCGATGTTATTTTAGTTTTTTAAATAAAAAAAAATCAAAATAGCCTATAATCAAAAAAACCTATGCATCAAATTGTTTATAATTAATGTGTTATTCAGTAAAAAATATCGTTTTGGCAATATCATTACTACAAACAATGTTTTTTTACAGTCAAAGTTCTGCATTGAGCTTGTACGCAAACTTTTTCTGCCTAGTGTATATGGAGGTTTTGGTGTTATATATTAATAAAATATGTCGGCATTGCGTAGTTATATATGTATGTCGTACGCTTTGCTCTGGCCGACAGCTGTTCGTTTGTGCGTATGTTAATGTGGATATTTTATGTAGGGCACTTGGAAATAATGTTTAATTCCTTTTATATGTTGCATGTGTTAAAGTAGTTAATTGCATATGTCGGTAGAGTTGTCCTCTTAGTGTGGGTTCTCTTGTGTGCCTGAATATGCTTGTGGGTTCTTTACGTATGTAATGTACATTTGTAGTTGCAGCTTTTGTTATTATTATTATTGTTTGTCACTTTGCGATTACGGATAAAAAAAGAAAAACAATGTTTTATTTAAATATTGTGTATAACTTTTAATCTATTTTAATACACATGTAGTTTTGGAAAAAATACCGGCAAGTGCACTAACACATATAATTTTGTATATAGGATGATGAGCATTAACACATAAATTATTAAACGCACAAATCAACAATAAACTTGTGGTCTCTTTTTTTTTTTTGGAACTTGAGGGATTATTTAATTTTTTTTTTCAGACTATGTATCAGCACTTTTCTGCACATAAGCAAATGTGCAATATGGCGACTAAATTTTTTTCGGACGCGGTGGATAAATTATATGTGGATATAATTTATGAACTTGCCCTTTGTGTGGGCATGAACATGTCGAACGGAGTGTTCTGATGGGTAAGTACCAGCACGATAAGTAATTATTTGCGGAGGAGTTGCCACTTGGCAAATTGCATTTATATGGAAAATATATTACTTATCTGTGCTTTTGGTTTTAGGCGGAAAATCCAACGATGCTTGCTGGTTGATGTTTTCGTAGAATCCGGCTCGAAGGACCAATGTTTTCGTGGAGGGCTGGCTTTCCTTGTAGCGGCGCTGTGATGGGTATGATGACTCCGTCGTGTGTAGGTTTGGCGATGTGTGACAATGAATTTGCTGGAACTTGAATATCACCCGCACAATAAAACTCGAATTGTCTCCTTCACTTCTGTATTTCAATTAAAAACATGTTGCTAATGTAACTTACAACTAGCTTTAGATCTACAATGTTGCTAACTTGTGGAACTTATGACAGCTGCAAGAGAGGATGGGAAAAACGGCAACTCCTTGTTCATTGCCTGCTTTTAGGCATGAACAAACTGCTTATACATTTCAATCCAATTGTATGTTCCATTAAAGTTAAACTCTTTCCACATCATTTCCTTTAAAGTTCTATTAAAACGCTCAACAATTGATGCTTTAAGAACACTATAGGCCGTCAGCCAGTTGGAGAAACAAGGGGAATAACACGCGCTGTGGGGGAACGCACTCATATCGCCATTATGAGTGCGCGCCTGTGCGGTGCGTGCCGTCCTTGGAACTCACAACTGGTAGTGCGACTACACTCTCCACGCGAGGGCGGCTGGAAGCAGGCCCTTGGTAAGGTCATGTCTCTGCCAAGGGTGCTGACGAATAGTAGTCGGGCGAGAGAAGAAAACTCTTTAAAATTACCCCAGTCCAAGGTGGAACAGCATCGTGCCGAGGGACTCGTGGCTGAGGGGGAGCTCGGTCGTTACTTTGCGAACTCTGGATACCTGCCGACCTCCAGTTTAATAAGGCTTCCCGCGGTACACGGGCTATGCCGCGGGTGACTGTCCACACCCGTCTACTCGTGGGACCAAATTATGAACACCGACAAACAAACAAACCCAGTGTCCGGGACACTCAAAAACCCGGTGGGAAACGCCAATCCCTCTATAGGTGCTTGCACCTCCTCCGCGACATCTGGTACGCCAGCAGGTGCTCGTAACGCCGCAAGCGGCATTGGTGCAGGACGGACAAGCCATTCGTCCTCACACCCCGGACGCCGACCTGGAACGGCTCCTGGAGCTCGGAGGCTGCAACACAAGTTTGCAGCACCAGCGTCCAGGTCCGCGACGCAGGCGGTCGCCCCGGGGTCCGCCTCTACGGCAGCAAATAAACCGCCTATACAAGACCGGAGGCGGGCTGCAGAGATTCTGCAACTTAACCTGAGCGGCCAGCAGTCGTCTCCCGACGGACTCAAGCTCGTTGAGTGGGCCAAGACAATATTGCCGGATTTTAAGCCAGCAATCCCGGCCGCTTCTGCAAAAGCCAAGCAGAAGCGCCAACGCTCCGTGGAGGAGCAGGCTCCGCAAGCCAAGCGGATAAAGCAGCCACCGCGTCCACAGCCACTCACTCGGTCCTTCGCCGAAGCCGCAAAGGGGAAGGTTCTAATTGGGGTCCTCGACAGGGGCCACAAGGAGGGCCATATCCCGCGGAACCAGTGGGGGGCCATTGAGAATGAGCTCCAGGACAAGGTGGTTGACCTAATGGAGCGGTCTGGTGGACCGCCGCCTCGTTGCTCTGATGCTGGGTGGCATCAGGGCAACATAAAAGCGATAGCCTGCGAGGACGAGTCATCGGCAGAGCTCTACAAAAAAGCGGTGGCCTTGCTGGGGGAAGTCTACCCCGGGGCGAAGCTCGAGGCGGTCGACTGGAAGGACGTGCCAAGTCGGCCCAGAGCGAGAGCTTGGGTTTCCGTCAAGCCAGAGGAGCCCGAGCGAATCCTCAAGCTCCTTCAGATGAGTAACCCCGACTTGGTTACTCAGGATTGGAGGATTGCCAAGGTCGAGGCGCCTGAAGGCAACAGCCGACAAATTATCCTTGTGATAAACGATGAGTCGGCTGAGACTCTGGTCGCAACAAATGGGGCGGCTCACTATGGCTTCAAGCCTATCACGATCAAAGTATACCGCTCGGATGCAGCCAGCAAGCCGTCAGGGTTGGAGGACGCACCGGAGGCACAAGTCACTGCCGCACTCCCGGAGCAGCCACTGCCGGTTGCTGTCGCCGATGATACCACCGCCAATGGTAAAATCATAAGCGAAGCGCCGGCAGCCAAGACGAGTGACGCCGAACTCGCCGACGCGGCTCAAATGATCAGCCTCGAAGAGGAAACGGATGACGAGGCTGATCTCACAGTGGTGGAGTTGAGAACGGAAGATGTCTTTGACACTCCTCCAAATCAACCTCCACCATTGTAAAGCGGCTGCAGCCGCCCTTCTGCTCCGCATAAGCCAATGCGGAGCAGACATTGTCCTCATCCAGGAACCTTGGGTGTGTGGTGGCAAGGTTTCTGGACTGGGGACTCAGGACTACAAGCTGCTTGTAGCCCACAACGAAGGTAAAGTCCGCACCTGCATTCTAGCAAGAAAACATCTAGACATTTTTCTGCTTCCTGATTTCAGCGATGGTGACAACACGGCTGTATGCCTTGAGCTAAAGTCTGGACAGGTCAGACTTAGCTCCGCCTACATGGCCCACGACCACCAGGGGCCCCTACCACAGCAACGACTACGGGCGTTAATTGCTGACTGCGAATTGACGCATACCGAGCTGATTATATGCTGCGACGCCAACGCTCACCACCATCAGTGGGGCAGCTCGGATATAAATGAACGGGGTGAGTTACTCTTCAATTATATCTTAACAACAAACTTAAACATTTGTAATATAGGTAACGACCCGACCTTTATCATAAAGAATAGGGAAGAGGTCTTAGACATGACGCTAGCCACAACCTCCCTCTATAAACAACTGACAAAATGGAGGGTACTCGTAGAGCACTCTTTCTCCGACCATAGGTATATCGACATAGAGTTCTGTCTTGACATACCCAGACCCAAATGGTGCAGAAACGTTAAACGTACAAACTGGACCAGATTCAAAGAATGCCTCGAAAGGCTAATCCCAGAGCATCCCCCAGTGGGATCCCCCTCTACCGAGTACACAGAGTTACTCACAAGTAAGCTCACGGAGGCATGCAAGTCCGCCCTAAACATGACATGCCCCCAGAGCAAACCAAGAGGCAAAACAAAACCACCATGGTGGTCCTCGCAATTAGGCGAGCTTCGTAAAACTTCACGAAAGCTCTTTAACAGAGCTAAGTCGAGGGGAGACGACCAATCATGGAGTCTCTACAAAGCCAGCCTATCCACCTTCAAAAAGAATCTTAGACAAGCTAAACGCTCCTCATGGCAAAACTTTTGCTCCAAAATAGAGAGCACTGCAGAAGCAGCAAGGCTCAGGAAGGTTCTCTCAAGTACTCAAGCAACCATAGGCTACCTCAAAAAACCTGATGACTCATGGACAACGACCAGTCTAGAGTCACTAGAACTTTTGATGGCAACCCACTTTCCCGGATGCTCAGTTGAAGTACCACTACCCCTTATCCAAAGAGAATTTCAGGAACACGTTTCCACCGACCTATTCTCCAGAGATATCATCTCGTGGGCTATTCGTAGCTTCTCACCCTTCAAGTCCCCTGGGCCGGACGAAATTATCCCAGCCCAACTGCAGCATGCAGGGGACATCGCCATAAACTGGCTTCAGAAAATTTTCTCCGACACCCTGACAACAGGAACGATCCCCAAGCCATGGCTCGAATCTGAAGTTGTCTTCATTCCCAAGGCGGGAAAAGCCTCACACACGACCCCCAAAGATTTCCGACCCATAAGCCTAACATCCTTCCTACTCAAGACACTAGAAAGGGTGCTGGGCTTACATATTAGAAGTACGATCAAGACCGACAACTTCTCCCAAGCTCAACATGCCTACCAAAAAGGTAAATCTACCGAGACAGCACTTCATGCTGTTGTCTCCACAATAGAAGCAGCACTCCACCACAAGGAGTATTGCCTTATAGCCTTTCTAGACATTGAGGGCGCTTTCAATAACGTCGTACCGTGGGCGATCACTGGAGCATTGTCAGGGCTGGGGGTGGGGGACCGCATTGTGGGACTGATTGATCAACTGGTCAAGAGCAGGACAGTCAGGGCCACTCTGGGGTCCTCAACCATATCCAGATCTGTTAATAGAGGCACACCGCAAGGAGGTGTCCTCTCTCCTCTCCTGTGGAACGTAGCGGTAAACAACCTGCTGCGCTCCATGGAGGGAGGGGGCTGTCGGGTGATCGCTTACGCAGATGACGTTGCCATAGCCTTCTCGGGCAAGTATCCCCAATCCTTGTGCGAATGCATGACCACTGCACTTCAAACATTGTCCTCATGGGCCACATCAAATGGACTAGGGCTGAACCCAGCCAAAACTGACTTAGTCCTCTTCACTAGGAGGTATAAGATTCCCCCCCTCAGGCCACCGTCGTTGAATGGGGTGAAACTTTCCTTCAGTAAATCAGCCAAATACCTAGGGCTCACTCTTGATAGCAAACTAGACTGGAACCTCAACTCGGAGGAACGAGTGAAGAAGGCTTCAGTCGCACTATATACATGCAGGAAATCCATTGGATTAAAATGGGGAATGGCACCTCACATCACCCTCTGGCTGTACACAGCCATCGTAAGGCCTATCCTACTGTACGGAGTGTCGGTATGGTGGCCAGCTCTTTCAAAGAAGAAATTAGTCCACAAGCTTGGCAAGGTACAGCGTGCCGCTGGACTGACCACAACAGGAGCCCTCAGTACGACCCCAACTGAAGCTCTTGACAACATACTTAATCTTCTACCAATAGACCAAATGGGGAAGCTACTAGAAACTCTCTCTGCCCTACGCATGAGAGAAACAAAGCAGTGGTCCGAACAGACTTACGGACACTCCAAGGTTCTTGTGGGAAACCCACTTATTCCCAAAAACACGGACTATTGCCGTCCTCAGGAATTCCCCAAAACTCCATTCCATACACTTATCCCCTCCAGGGACGATTGGTGCTCAGGCACGCCAGGGCCGACAAACTCAATAAAAATTTACACTGATGGCTCTAAGCTAGACGACCGGGTAGGGGGCGGCGTCTTTTGCGATGAGCTATCCATTAACAAATCTTTCAGCCTCCCTGACCATTGCAGTGTGTTTCAAGCTGAAATCGCTGCAATTCACGAAGCACTCTCCTGCATATCCGAAATAAATTGCTCTGCAGCCAGAATCTGCATATTTTCTGATAGCCAGGCTGCTATCAAATCTCTCAAAGCGATATCATCTAACTCGATATCTGTCACAAACTGCCGCAGATCTCTGAAGGAGATGGCCGAGCAGTTCGAAATACACCTCATATGGGTGCCCGGACATAAAGGCATCGAGGGCAACGACAAAGCAGACGAGCTGGCAAGGCATGGTACTACCTTGCCTCTCCTCACAGGCAAGGAGAGCATGGGTATCCCCATGGCCAGCTGCAAGCTAAGAGTCCGATCGCACTTCGAACTTGAAGCAAACAAGAGATGGCAACTCACCACCGCCACGGGTAGGATTGCCAGGCAAACCTGGCCAACGCGCTGTAAAAAGCGGTCCTTAGGCCTTGTTCACTTAAACAGATTAGGTTGTGCTGCCGTAATCAGGGCCATTACGGGGCACTGGCTAGTGGGGACTCACGCAGCGAGACTTCTAGCCCCTTTCAATGACTTCTGCAGAAGCTGCCGAGACGAGGAGGAAGAGGAAACAGTCTCCCACCTCTTCTGCGACTGTCCAGCTCTCTGCAAAAACAGAAAGCGATACCTTGGTTCTTTCTTCTTATCGGACCTCTCTCAACTGGCGGACACTAAACCGAAAAATATCCTGTCTTTTATTCGAGCCTCGGGCTGGGACCACGCCCTCGTAAACGGTGTAACACACTCTACGTCTGGGTAGACGGTATCTGTGGACTAGGTCCACGACGCGGCATCACAATGGGCCAATACATGGCCTACGTGAGTGGGGGTTTTTGTCTCAAACTGCTCACTACCGCTCCAACCTAACCTAACCTAAGAACACTATAGCTTGAGTAATGATTAATGTAATTTTTCTTAAACAAGTTTTTAAAATCAGTATTAAAAAATTCTTTTCCATCATACGTTTGCAAATTCTTGCGAATTCTCTGCAATTTAAAAATGCTTGCGAACGCTTTTCTAACTTCTTTTCCAGATGTAGTTTTTAATGCTACTCCCCACGCATATTTAGAAAACGTGTCAATGATTGTCAATAGAAATCGATATCCCTTATTAGACGAGGCGTACTTTCCCATTTCCACTAAGTCTGCCTGCCAAAGGTCATCGATCCCCTTCATTACAACTCTTTGTCGTCTAAACTTTTTACGTGCAGGAGCATGTAACTCGTTCACTAATTCCCGTTTACTCATACTGGAATAAAGCTCTTATTAGTTTAACTTGTAGTATTAAGGTTCTGAACAACGTCGTTGAATAAAGGAATGCTTCTTGAGTGCTTGGGTTTAATTTTTATTTATTTTATTTTTTTTCACTACAAAGTAGTACAAGTATGCTGACGACGTCTTTTTGTCTTATGTTGGAGGAAAATTTTTGAGATCCACATCGTTTTTTTCTCTTTCAGTGTTGCGAACCATACAACACATATACACATAAAAGATTTTAAAGTCATTTTTTCTTTATATAGTCACAATCAAATGATTGTTGTACCATTCGTGATGAGAGTCAAACAGCTCTTAACAAGCTTGGCTGGGTTGTATTTACATTTATATCAATTTTAATTTTAAACGGTAAAGGCACCCCATTCACTCTTATTATTTTTATTCTTTTAATTTTCCTTAATGCATCCAATTAGAAATGTAAAATATTTATCAAGTTTTTCTTTTATACTTTCTATCCTTTTTTTAGTATCGTTTATATTCTTTTGTAATAAATCAACTTTTTGGTTTCTTTGTTTTATTAATAATAACAAAATAGTGTGACTTATATCATCATTCACTTGAATTAATAGATCATCCACATATCCTTTTAAACCCACCTTGCGGGTGTATACAACATATGATTCGTTTTTTCTGTATATTCAAATTACCATCCTCATCAATGAGAAAACCCACTAATCTTTTGCTATTTCTGTTTAAATACTCTAAATGCTCTTGAACGCTTGAATAGTGTACAAACTTGTCAAGGCTCATAATGACTCCACATTGCTGCTAATAACTATTTTTTTTTTCTAAGATATTTACTGACGTCTCATAGATTTATGATTTCACAATCGGTTTTTTTCTTGTTGTAAGTGTTTGGTCACAAACTCATTATTACTGTTTATATTTGAAATAATCTCATTGCTAACTTTATTAACATTATCTATTATCTGGGTTATTTCCTTAGTTATTTCGTTCATTTTGTTTTCCAAGCTTTTAAACTTATTATTTCTGTGTTCTACTAACTGAGTAATGTATACCGTTTGACTTTTCTTTAATTCAAATACTTTATCATCAACGTATTCTTTTATTACTAAATCATTATTATTTATGGGGTGGATTGAATTTTTAATGCGTTTGTTCTAGGCATTTAGATTACCATCCTCATCAAAGTGAACTCCATCCACAGTTTTAATCCTCCTTTTTAACTTTTCCGAACGTTCTTTATCGTTTGAGAAATGTCCAAACTTGTCAAGGGACATATTAATAATAAGAATATTTAATGAGTGTAGACCATATTTATTTGAAAATTATGTTAGCCTCTCGCAACTCTTCAATTATCGATATAATTTCATTATTATGATTACTGTTACCAGCTGACTGTGAAGCGACCAAAAGCTTAAGTCTATTAACAATCTCATTGTGATTGTCCCAGTATACATAATTTGATTTATTTTTGTTGAGCATCATAAGAGTACCGCCTTTATGTGTAGAGTTTTTACTATTTAGAGGTGTAGACATTGCGCTTGGTTCAACCACTTTTGAGAAAAGTTTTTTAATTATTTCATTATACTTTTTGGAGCGATTACCCTTTATTGCTTCATTAGGCCGATAATTTCTTCTGTGAGCATTTATTTTTAGCAAAATTTCCTGATATGAGTTCAGGTCCATTTCGTTATATCCACGTGGATTTTTTAAAAAAATTAAAGAATATAATCCAGGAGTAAAATTCCACTTTTCACCCGTGTCAAGTTCTATTATTTTATTATCCACATTTATTTTAGAGCTCCCTAATTTAGTTGCTCCATCAATTTTAGTTGGTCCAAATGCTTTATCTAGTTGTCCCTCGCGTTCTAAGTCTTTTAAACTGAGATTATAGCCCTCATCACTTATTTCGTTTGTCTGATTATACTCTTCATTGCTTACTAGAGCGGGGTTAATATAGGTTTGGTCGCTCGGTATAAACAAGTCATGGAAGGTTTGCTTCCCATCTATTTCCCCATCTAATGCATCATAAAACAAACTAGAGTAATCTTCATTTCTTTTAACCTCATTGTTACTCATATTTTTATACTCGATACCGAAGGTAAAGAGTATATTGGGTTTGTGCAATGTCCGTCATGGTGTCTGTCCGTCTGTCCGTCTGACCGTCTGTCCGTCTGTCCGTCCGTATGTTCGCAACTTTTTCCACACCCTTTAAGCTAGAGATTTCAAACTTTGCAAATCTCTTTATCTATGGCATAGTAAATTAAAGTGTCAAGATTGGAGTTCTACGATAACTAGGGGGCTGGCAAAAACTCGATAACGCAAAATCGATAGATCCAGCTATTTCGCAAGCCCTTACAGCTAGAACTACCAAATTTGGGGAGAAAATAGCTACTAAAAATCTTCAAAAAACTGCATCAAAAATTTTGGAGCCACGCCCACCCATACCGCCCCCAGCCCCCCCCCCGCAGTTCAACACTAAAAATGCCCATATCTTCTACAGTTTTTGAGCTAGACCCACCAAATTTGGTACCAAGATAGGTGTTAACGATCCCGAACCCAATTCATAAAAACTTTGGATGCCACGCCCATCTATACTGCCCTATCCGCCCTCAACCACCCCAACGCTTCGCTAAAAACGGTAGTGCGTGTATCTTCCATAGTGTTTGAGCTAGAGTCACAAAATTTGGTAGGTAGATAACTGGTTACGACCCCCCAAAAACTGCATCAAAGTTTTGGAGCCCCACCCACCCATTCCGCCCCCAGCCCCCCGCAGTTTAAAAACAGAAATGCTTATATCCTTTACAGTTTTTTGAGTTAGAGCCACCAAATTTTGTGCCAAAATAGGTGATTATAGCCCCAAAATAAATGCATAAAAACTTTGGATACCACGCCAATCCATACTGACCAAGCTGCCCCAAACCGCCCCAATGCTTCACTAAAAACGGGAATGCGTGTATTTTCCAAAGCGTTAAAGCTAGAGTCACCAAATTTGGTAGGAAGATAGCTAATAAATCAAAAACGCCTATATTTTCCACATTTTTTGAGCTAGAGCTGCCAAATTTGGTGCCAAGATTGGAAGTGAAGAAACCCAAAATTTTGGATGGTTCCCCCACCCATACCGCCCCCAGCCCCCTTCCACCATATTCTACTAACTTTGAGCTAGAGTCACGAAATTTGGTATGAGGATAGCAATTAACATCACAATCAGATCTGCAGCAAAACTTTGGACGCCACGGCCCCCCCTCCCCGCCATACCAGCCCCCAGCACCCAGCACCCAGCTCCCCTTCTACCATATTCTACTAACTTTGAGCTAGAGTCACCAAATTCTGGTTGAGGATAGCAATTGACATCATAAATAGATCTGCAGCAAAAGATTGGATGCCACGCCCCCCCTTACCAACCCCAGCCCCCCTTCCCCCAAATTTTACTATTTTTGACCTAGAGTCACCAAATTTGGGAGGAAGATAGTTTTTTTGCATCCCCATCTGCACCGGACAATCTTTGAGGCAGCCTAAACCCCTGCCGTATCCACACACCGTTGCAATCAGCTCTCTTTTAATCTGTTTTACTACTGGTATCGAGTATACCGCAGTCGGGTGTGTCCGACTGCAACGTTTCTACTTGTTTCTTCTGTTTTGTTTCGGGAAGGGGGTTTAATTTCTATATTTTCTTTAATCATCTTTTTAAGAGGTTCTGTCAACGGCTTAAATGTTTCCTCTAACTGATATTCATTCGCAGCTTTTCCTAATTTAATACTTTGAAATTTTCTTTTCAGCGCGTTTCTTGTTATTGTCAGTTCCTTAAGTGTATGTTCATTCATTTAAATATATTTATAGAAAGAATCTAATAAACTCGATCAGAGAGTAAAACCTAGGTTGTTGTTTAGATGTTATTTAAACGTGCCTCTAATATCAGAGTCTTGTTTTGTTGTTATAGGCAACCAACGGGAAAAATGCATTAGTATGTGAATACATGTGAGTTTGGTTTGGTTGGGCTACCTGCTTTGTGCTTTGCCTAGATTTTTTATATTTTTCCCTATGCCTTGCATTTGCATGTGTGTGTTCATGTATGTATATCCAGCTCGTTTTTATGAGTTGTTATTATTATGGCATTAACTGACCTGTCGCACTTTTAGGATTTTGCCAATTTACAAATAGGTTTAGGAACATAAAGAAGTGCAATGTTAACAATATATGTACATATATTTATTATTAATTGCTATATTTATAGCTATTTATTACAGGTTTCTTATAACTATTGACATAACTAAGAACTAATAAAACATATATGTACAAACATAATTACATTTTATCCGCAAATATATTAAAAATACAATGACACATTATAACCCATGTGATGATGCATATAAATGTCTTAAATACATAATCGAATCATATCAAACCAATCCATGCAAGATAAAGTATTTCTCACAAGCAGCAACAACAATGTCTCGCCACCCAAAAATCTATCAACGCATATTTCTTTGCCCACAAACAGCAAGTTTATATGTGTGTACGCCTGTGTATACGCCGCACATTGCTGCCAAAATGCAACAAAAAGTACAACAACCAAAAGTAGTTTTTACTAGTTTTTGTTGCTTTTCGGCAACGCTGTACGCGCGGTCTGTATTCTTGTTATTTTCACAAAATTGTAAATCGGCAGTTCTTGAGTTTTGCTTCAATATGCTTATTAAAGTCAACTTTGGAAGGGTAGTATAAACTTAATATTAACCTTTTGCAATTGAATAGCAAAACTTGAAATTCTTTAATATTATTTCAATTATACATGTTTATTCTAGCATTGATTATTGTTTATATTCCAGCATAAACAATATATATATTTAAATCATATATTAGATTTTTCATTGACAACTATTGAATATTGGTACAAAGGGTATTTTTTCGTACAGCAGCGAGTGCGTCTCAGCAACGACAAGCCGGCACCGAGTTGGTTTGTCTCAGGTGCGCTTTGTGTTCAGTGGCCCGTCGATTAAAGGAGAGGCGGGGGGTCAGCGGAATGCGTGAACGGTAAAAAATTTGTTAGTATTTGTATACATGTTTGTTTCATTTCTTGCTGGGTCACGATTTTTGGGCCAAAATGTTTGATTTATGCTCATTTTTTTTTTACAAATATATCTATATTATTTGTATTACAGTATTTAATACTGATTAAAGTTGTATAATTTTTAGAAATTTTCATAAATTTTATGAAATTAAATTAAATATGTATTATAATGATTACGAAAGCAAGACGATTTTTTCTGTAATAAAAACAAAAAATTAACTACATTTATTCTATTAATATGAAATTGCATGCATACAAAATGTCTTCATACCATATGATCGAAAAAGGTCAATTAATCACAAGGCAAATTCTACGCATACAATTAAAACTGTTCATGTATACACAAAGGGACACACACACAATCTTATGCGCGCTAGTCCAAACGAAATATCAAAAAATCATTTCAAAGCCCAAGTCCACCAAATTTGAGAAAACACATCAAACGCACAATTGCACGTATATATTCATACATATATATACGCACTAGTGCTTTGCTACTCTACGGCACGCGTTGAAAGCGATAAGCAAGCAGGCAATAGGACAGCAGTGCAAAACACGAACAAACCAAATAAAACATGGCTGCTTTGTGAGTTGTAAACAAAGAAGTACTAATCAAAACAAGAGAAACAGCGAGAACCCGAAGTTTTTACTCGCTACTTCATTCGCTTGCATCTTGTGCCCATTTCCACAGGGGTAGTAACAGAACCAGTTCTGTTTACCCGTCTAGTTAACATTATTAGTCTATGGTTCTAATAACAGGGTCTTGTTTAGTTGTTTTTTTTTTTGTTTTTCTTTAGCTAGTAAGTGGTGTAACCATAGGGCTAGATGTGAACTAATCAGATAATTGCAACAAACTAAGATAGTTTGAAGAAAATATATATATTTATATATAGATATACACAAAAATAATACAATTTTTATTTTTATTTCTACTTTACTCAATCATTTACTTTAAAAGCGTTTTTGGGACAAGGATTAAAAATTTAAGACATAAGTGACCGCAGTTAAATGTTCCAAATCGTTGTACTTGATTATAATTGTACTTTATGTTCTCTCCCAAATATCTTATATGTTCTAAAGGTGGTGCTAAATTTCCAAAACTATCAAAATATCTGCATTCCTCATCCGCCTTATAGTAAGCTACCCAATGCGTTCCAGCTCCAGTTGACGAGTCCAAATTAACAATACCACATTCTCTTTTTCTTACTTGTTTCGGTAAGGAGTTTCTCATATAAACCCTTCTGAAATGTGGGATATGTTCGAAAGTGGTTTGTTGGGCAGCTCATTCATAAAAAATTAATTTTTTTTTATTTGATGTTATACCAAAACCTTTTTGATACGGTTTTAAATAGAGTCCGTTACCTAAGGCAATAGCTTCAACTTTTCTGTTATGCCGTTTATTCTCTTCTAACTCTTTTTTGGCATTCTTAGCACTATTAATGCTTTTAGCAATAGCTGCTCCTCCAGATGCAATTCCACCTAATGCACTGAGTGCTGTTAAAATTGGAACAAGTGGTAAAAAACCTCCAATTTTAGGAATGTTGATTACACGAGGAATAATAACTGTATTTTTCTTATTTCCAATGGTTTTAGATATAGCTTTTCGTGCTACTTTAATCGCAGATTGAATGTCAAATGGTTTTTCTTTTTTTAACACTTTGGTTGCGACTCGAACGATATTCATAAATGTTTTTTTTTTTTTTACACGCTTTTCGTTTCTTTTGCTTTTGTGAGAGAGCCATTCCAAATTTTTTCTTTGCTTTCATTGCGTTGGTTACGAAGTATGCAGAGGATTTTTCTCCGAGAGTACTATCGGAGGCTCTAACACGCTCCCACGCTCTTTCTGCTAGAATTGAGTCGGCTTTATGTCACAAAACTGATAGCCCGGAATGTGTAGCTCAACTGGTAAGGAGTTTATTATTTTATTAACAATACCTCTACCTAGGTAGAGTGGTGGTTTGTTACTAGCTCTTTTATAAAAGCGCAGCGCCATTTTATTTGCTGTTTATTCTTCAATGAGATTTTAGTAAGTAACGGTCTATTCAAATAAGTATCATTAATATGCGTTTAATAAAACAAAAAACTGATATTGAAATAAAAAATATCGATTACAAAAATGGTGATATAGTCATGTACACCCAACCATACCCTCACTTATTAGATTAAGCTCATTATGTTTGTATGCACCTGGCAGCTAAGCTTTCACTTGGAGCTTTGAAAACCAAGCTTAAGCTTACCTCTTTTTTATAGTAGTAGATAAGACGACTTAAATCAGTACAGACGTACCAATAAATGATTTACTAAAACGAAACTAGAGTCTTTCGTTTTAAACTTTATCAACGCGACAAAGAAGTCGATAGAGGTGATAACGTCGAAGGCCAAAGGTGTTTAACACACGACGACGAAGTCGTGGCTGCTAACATCGAATAATCACCTTTTCATCTAACTCGGACGAAGAAGTCTTAGCGCGAAAGGCAACGATCACCCTTTCATCTAACTGGCGACGAGGATTAAGAAAAACAAAATAAAACCAGCCATCCGTCAAGACGGACAATAAACAAAATCTGCTGTAAAGCACATTTAGCAGTTCTAATATTCCATAATTTACGTTTGGAGATTCTTCAATACACGTGGACCAACACACTTGGCGGAGCTCCAACGCAAAGAGGAACATAAAACATACCTGGAAAGCTTTCATCGGCACCAAGCGAAAAAGCGCGTAAGACAAATCACAAAGCTTTAATAAGCACGTGAAATAAAAAAAAAAAAAAAGATAAGAAGAGAAGAGAAATAGTTCAAATAAGCAGCAAGTTAATAACCGATAATATCTGAGAAACAAAAACTAACGAAAAAAAAAAAAAAAAAAAAGTCATGGATGCAAATAGCTTAGCCGCGTTTAATTCAACCATGAACTGCATAAAATTCATACAAAATTTTGATGGTTCTGATACAAATCAACTGCCAGATTTAATAACACAAATAGAAACTATTCTTCCAACGTTTGACGTTTTCGACACAGCCACCAAAAACATTTTGTTTGGCTTTGTAAAAAACAAATTTGTAGGATTGTGTAGGCCAGTGCTCCATAGATATGGAAATATAACTGAGTGGGAAAGGTTAAAACAAATTGTTTTAAAACATTTTGGCGAAACTGAGTCAAGCGATGTCCTAATGGATATGTTAAAATTGTGTCGTGTAGAATCGACTATAGAAGAGTATTACAACAAAATTAATGAAGTTGCTAATAGAGTACACAATAGGATACTACTACATAACGATAACACATACAACACTTCTGAAGTAAACCGAATTGCACTCCGCGTGTTTAGAGACAACTTACCTGAACCTACGAAAACGATGATATTCGCAAGAGACCCACAATCTTTAGACGATGCTTATAAAATCATTGAGGATGCTCGACACCAAAGCTATACACTTTTCGGGCCTATCCGAAAGAATAATAAAAACAATAAGTTCAATTTTAGAACAAATTTTAGCAACGATAAAAAAAATGTAAACCAGCAAATTGTTACACAAATTAGTTCTGACAAAACTAACAGGGACCAACAAAATAATGGTATAAGCAATGAAAATAGAAGATCCGAAGGTTTAAACAATAAAAAGCATTGGTATCAATATCAGTCGAATAAAAACTCAGCTTCTAATTCTGCTCGAGTGTCGACAAATAGCAGAAATATGCAAACCTCAGAGCAAAGCAAACTTCTTACTTCCGAGCCAATGGATCTTAACCAAGCCGATGTAAATTTTCAGATAGAGGGGCAAGACGATTACCATATATAAAAATTCAAGGAAAAAAGAGAACACTATTGTTTATTATTGACACTGGAGCGGAATTCAGCGTTATTAATGAAAATATGTGCCACCCAAAGTGGAAAACAGATATTGACCTAGAGGTAAAAGCAATGGGCAACAAAATAAAAATAAATAAATTATGCAGGTTTCCATGTTTTAAAGAATTTAAATCTGAAAGTTATATTTGCGAATTTTTAGAATATAATTTTCACAACGCTTTCGATGGGTTAATAGGCTGTAATATACTTAATGACATGAATGCAGTTATCGATTACCCTAACAAAAAGTTGAAAGTTAATGATGTCTACTTAGATCTTTATATTCAAAGAAATCAATTAGAACTAAATGTTAACAATCTAATTTCACTGAACCATATTGACCCGCAGACAAAATTCTTAGTAGATAACCTCTTTGAAAAATTTGAAAATATTTTTTATAAAGAAGGCCAAGACCTAAGTTGCACGAGCGAAATTAGGCACAGAATAATTACAAAGAATGAAGTACCAATTTATTCAAAAACATACAAATACCCCGAAATACATAAAGACGAAGTGAAAAGGCAAATAGAAGAAATGCTAAAACAAAAAATTATGAGACATTCATAAAGCCCATACAATAGCCCTTTATGGTTCGTTCAGAAGAAAATGGACCAGTCTGATAAGAAAAAGTGGCGGTTAAGGCTTCTACCAAATAGAAATGGACGAAAGAGATATACACAAAACGGCATTTTCAACTTCAAGTGGCCATTATGAGTTTCTTCGTATGCCTTTTGGACTACGGAACGCTCCCTCGACATTTCAAAGACTAATGAATAATATTCTTAGCCCCTATGTAGGACAATTTTGCATAGTTTACATGGATGACATCCTTATATTTTCAAAGAATATAGAAGAACACGTCAATCATCTCAATCGTATACTCAGTTGCCCATCGAAAGCAAATTTAAAACTCCAACCAAACAAATGTGAGTTTGTCAGAGAAGAGATCGAATTTCTTGGCCATGTTATTAATTCAGAAGGTCTTAAGCCAACTCGAAAGAAAGTTGAAGCAATATTTAAGATACAACTACCGACAAACCAAAAACAAATTAAAATCTTTTTAGGCATAACAGGGTATCTAAGACGCTACATAAAAGACTACTCAAAAATTGCTCAGCCTTTAAATAAATATTTAAAGAGAAATGCTAAAGTAAACACACATGATCAAGACTACATAGAAGCTTTCCAAAAACTTAAGACCCTTATAGCAAGCGATCCGATTGTCGTATACCCAGATTTTAATAAGGAATTTACGATAGTCACAAATGCAAGTAACTATGCTTTAGGCGCCGTGCTCATGCAAGGAAATAAAGTACTTTCTTATACTAGCCGTTCGCTTAAAAATCATGAACTTAACTATAGCACAATAGAGAAAGAACTTCTTGCCATTTATTGGTCAACAAAACACTTTAAATATTACATTTACGGGAGAAAATTTATAATTAAAACCGACCATAGGCCCCTAGTCTGGCTCAATAATCTAAAAGAACCGAACCTTAAGCTACAACGATGGAAAGTGCAATTAAACGAGTTCGATTTTGACATAACATTTATAAAAGGCAAAGAAAACGCTTTGGCAGACGGACTTAGCAGAATTGTCGAAACATCAACAGAAGAATTTGACCAAAATATCCAAACTGAATTAGAAATAGATAACTCAGATATATTTATGATTGAGATCAATAACAATTTACCTGACATGACACCTAACACAGAAGTTGAAGATGAAGACTTCTCGAAAGATTTAATTCAAATATTTACTAACGAAACTGATGATCTGGAAACAGTTCACAGTGCAGAAACCGACGATCGTAATTTTATTAGTATAACCGAAAAATGTCTAAACGTCTTCAAAATCCAACTAATAATTAAAGAGGCAGAAAGCGAATCAAGTACATTCAAAATTTTGTATAGAAAAAAAATAAGACATATTTTTAAAACAAGCGGCACTGAAGAAAATATGCTAAAGTTCATGCAAGAAAAATTGCCTGAAAAAGGCCTAGTTGCAATATTTTGCGTAAACTTAAGTTTATATGTAAAGTTCCAAGAAATTTATAGACAGTTTTTTTCAAATAATAGAAATTTAAGAATACTTAGGTCGTGCACTTTATTAGAAGATATACATGACAAAGAAAAACTCTTGAAGATAATTGAAAACGAACACATAAAAAATAATCACACAGGCATCAACGAAATTTCTGTATCTATAAGAGAAAAGTACTATTACCCAAACATGCAAAAAGTTATACAAAGTTATATTAATAATTGTAATGTATGTAACTAAGCTAAATACGATCGGCAACCGATAAAATATAATTTAAATATCACAGAAACGCCAGAAAAAATTAACGAAATAATTCACATAGACATTTGGTACCCTAAAAGAATTATAATGTATCTTACGTCAATTGATAAAATGTCTAAATACGCAACAGCTCAATATATTAAAGATAGATCCTGGATCTCTCTGCTTAACGCAATCAAATTAAGAATTCAGTACTTGGGAAACCCAAAGAAGATAATAGCTGATAACGAATTCAATATAGTTGCTGTTAAACAATTCCTCTTGGAAAACAACATAGATGTACATTTTACAACTCCCTATAAGAAAACCGGAAACTCGGACGTAGAAAGATTACATTTAACACTAAATGAACATAAACGATTGTATAACGCTGATCCAAACAATACTGACACTGTTCAAGAAAATGTCTTTAAAGCAATTATTTGTTACAATAACACAATACATTCAAGCACGAATACTAGACCAATAGACTTACTTAATAACATTCTTTGTTACGAAGATATTGTAAAATTATCCGAAAAATTAGTGCGAAACAAGCAGATTCTAAATGCGAAACAAAATAACATAAATGATCCAAACTTCGCAAATGTATTTGTTAAGAATAATCAAGTAGGAAAATCAAATCCAATATACGAAGAAATAAGTAACCACAATCAGATCGGTAATTACATGATATCTGATAAAGACCCAACAAAAAAAATTTATAAGGATCAAGTGAAAAGAAGATATATATATCAAAATGAAAGTTGTGAATATTAAGAATATTTTCTATAAACCTATTTTAACTTTAATGCAATGGAAATTTCAACCACATTGACGAAACTTACGCTGGGGGAGTCATGTACACCCAACCATACCCTCACTTATTAGATTAAGCTCATTATGTTTGTATGCACCTGGCAGCTAAGCTTTCACTTGGAGCTTTGAAAACCAAGCTTAAGCTTACCTCTTTTTTATAGTAGTAGATAAGACGACTTAAATCAGTACAGACGTACCAATAAATGATTTACTAAAACGAAACTAGAGTCTTTCGTTTTAAACTTTATCAACGCGACAAAGAAGTCGATAGAGGTGATAACGTCGAAGGCCAAAGGTGTTTAACACACGACGACGAAGTCGTGGCTGCTAACATCGAATAATCACCTTTTCATCTAACTCGGACGAAGAAATCTCAGCGCGAAAGGCAACGATCACCCTTTCATCTAACAGTAGCTTGTTACCCAACTCAATAAGAGCTCTCATTGTCGGACCTTCTAATTGCGGAAAAACCAATGTAATGATTAGTTTGATTGAAAGCCCAAACGGATTAAAGTTTGAGAATATTTACTTATATTCAAAGTCGTTATATCAGCTTAAATATGAGTACTTAAAAACATTTATAAGATCAATAAAAGGAATGGAGTATTTCACATTTTCTGAAAATGAAAATGTTGTAGCACCTAACGATGCCAAAAAGAACTCTATAATGATTTTCGATGACGTAGCATGTGAAAAACAGGATAACATTCAGGCATATTTCTGTATGGGCAGACATAAAAATATAGATGCGTTCTATTTGTGTCAAACGTATACACGCATCCCAAAACATCTTGTGCGTGATAATGCAAATCTAATTATTATGTTTAGACAGGATGAAGTTAATATGAAACATGTGTACCAGGACCATGTGGGCGTAGACATGACACTGGAGTTCTTTAGGAAAATTTGTCAATTTTGTTGAAGAGAAAAATATGGATTTTTATTAATAAGTAAAGATGATTCGCTAAAAAATGGACGATATAGAGGGGGGTTTGCTGATTTTATTCAAATTTAAAATAAAATAAAATTAAATAAAAGAAACTAGAATTATTAATTCACTTAACAATAATCTTTCGGAATGGCAACAACACTAACGTTGACGGCTAACAACTCGATTTCAATGGCAAATTATCATCCGCCCATAGAGTTAAATGGAAGTTATGAGTGTGCACTAATTGATTTCCATATGTACAACTCGATTCCAAATGTGGATCATGATAATAATTTATTTCATATCGGAGAGCATATTTTTGAGATAAATGTGGGATCATATGAGCTTAGTGACATAAGTGAAATTATTAGCGAGAAAATGATGGAAAAAGAGCCAAATGAATTAAAGCATCCTCTAATTGAGAGCAATAATAATACCCCGCAAGTAGTGATTTCATCTAAAGAAAATCCGATATATTTTAATAAAGAGCGTTCTATTGGTCAACTATTTGGATTTAATAAAAAAGAACTAAAGCCAAATGCAGCGCATATATCAGATCAACCTGTTGACATTTTAAAAGTAAATACAATTCGTTTAGAAAGTAACATTGTTTGCGGTTCATATGTAAATGAGGTATCAAGTCATGCTCTCCATGAGTTTGCACTCAACGTTCCTCCAGGCTATAAATTAAGTGAGAAACCAAATAATCTTATTTATTTACCAGTTAACACGAGAGAGACACAGTTGTTAATGATACGGATCGTTGATCAGAACGGAAACTTAGTAAATTTAAGAAAAGAGAGTGTAACACTTCGCTTACATTTTAGGCAACGAGAATGATTATTTATAATAATAAAAACGTTAGCTATCCGCCACCAGCTAACACTTTGAGTTATACTACAGAAGGCGACAGGTCGACGAAAAAACTACTAACACTCGAGAACAAATTATTTTTAAAATCATTGGGTCTAAAATTAACAAAATAATGAGTAGTGTATTGAATGTTCGAGAGAAAACATATTCAGATGAGAGTATAATTAAAAAATAGTATTATTCTCCCTATCTACAAGCATTTAAAAGCAACGATGAAGTTAGAATTACTACTCAGAATCAGGACTTATATGTTTTACCTTGTGAGAGTTTTATTAATGTTGAGGGCACAATTTGTTTGGCGGATAACACGGTTGCTGTAAACGGGAAACTTAAAAACAATTGTATAAGTTATTTATTTGACGAGGTTCGATATGAGTTAAATGGAATTGAAATTGATCGTACTCGATTTGTTGGTATTTCAACAACCTTAAAAAACTATGCTACCTTAAATAAAACGGAAAATCATATGTTAGAGAATTCTGGCTGGTTCAATGGAAATGATAGACAGCTGACAAACGGATATTTTAATTTTTCTATCCCTCTTAAATACTTACTTGGATTTGCTGAAGATTATAGCAAGGTTTTACTAAATTGCAAACATGAATTAATAATACTGATGACTAAGAATATGGAAGATGTATATTATAGTAAAATTGCAACTAAGGAGTATAAATTAAATATTTCTAACATTACATGGAAAATACCACATGTTACTCTATGTGATGAGAAGAAATTGCAAATGTATAGTCTAACGAAGAGTGGAGGCTCACTACCACTTGCATTCCGCAGTTGGGATTGTTATCTGAATCCAACATTATCAGAAGGTACCCAACATGTTTGGAATGTTAAGCTGGCAGCTAATAGAGAACGCCCTCGATTTGCAATAACAGCTTTTGTAGTGGATAATAAACTAACACATAATAATTTGAGGAACTTAAAAGTGTATCTGAACTCAGAGAACTTTCCGTACGATGACATGAATATAAATTTTAAGCGAGAACGATATGCAAGTTTGTATGACATGTATACAGGATTTCAAGCTAGCTACTATAGAAGGAATCTGAACCATTACTAACACCCATAGAGTTTAAAGAGAAAGCACCGATGGTTGTTGTGGACTTGTCACATCAGAATGAAACAGTTAAAACGGGGCCAATCGATGTGAGAGTTTCGATCGATCTAGAAAGTGTTAGTGCTAAAAATACTAAGGTATATTGTCTGCTTATGCATGATCGATTAGCAGAGTTTTCGCATTTAACTGGATTAGTTCAACACATCGTTTAAACCAATTTAATTCAATCACATTTATAAATTAAAATACTATGTATACCCTCTAAAAAACAAAATAAATAAAATCATGATGAAATTTATAAGAAAAATTATTTTTTATTTTATTCAAGTATACTACTATAAACTATTTCAATTTCAGACACCTCAAACTGATTGTTTTCTAAGATTATAAATAATTTGAATAAATTATTAAGCGCACATTGATTTAATATTTTCTTATGTACTCTGCAATTTGTAAAGAAATTTGGAAATCTCGCTAAACTCTTTTCAAGATATAAATCTATTATTTTGGTGTGTACAAATTTACTTAAGAACTCTTTTTTATCTCTTCCTCTTACTATAACAGTTGTGTATCTATTTAATGGCTTTAGAATATCACCAAGACTTAGATAAGAGATATCACCTTCAGACCAATCTAGTCCGTCAACATACTGTTTGGTTATTTTTAAGGTTTTTTTAGCTATTTCATCCAACTCCCTTATATGGTAGGGTGGTTTAAAGTGGAAAAAGTTGGGTATGACGGACCCAGCTTGCATAAATGCCAACTCTTTGATAAACATCTGCCGTTCGTTTCCAAAAACATATTGAAAGTCAACTAGAATACAAGAGTTTCTGTCTAGAATGACCATTTTGCTTCTAATGTTAATAATGTACTGAGAAGCCAAGCGAAAATTAATACCTTAAATAACATGGATGACCTAATTTAATGGTTAGTTTGAAAGAACAGTTAAGACAGGATGGATACGCTTCACTTGAAAAAAAACAAAAATTAAGGAAATATCAAGATCATGAAATAGTTTTTGGATTTGAGTATTTTGTTAGTCTAGAGCTTAAACTAAAATGTGGGTTTTCTACGAGTATAGAGTTTACACCTATTGTTTGGATGCAGCAACATAAACATAATTTCATTGGATTGCGAAAAGAGTAATGGATTCAACTATTAACGTATAAGGAGTACATCCAAATGAAACTTGAGCACTTTGACTTCTTGATGCCATATACAATAATTGAACATCCAATGCTTGATACTGTTAAGTGCTATTTTAAAATTCGAAAAGCGGATAAGCAACGAATACTTATACTCAATCAGTATGGTAATAGAATTGAATTTGATAGCGATTCATGGCGATCGTTTATAAGATTAGGAATTTTTCTAACAACATTTTGTGTTGGAACACGTTGTTGAAAAATCAAATATGGATTATATATTATAATTACATTATTCCAAAGTGTTCAGAGATGCGTAAATGTAGTATACAACTTGCAGATTTAGATGCAACTTATGATGAGTCGGAAATTGATCTTACTCGTCTATTGTTTGAAATTTCAAAAAAGATGGGTAAAGAAATAAAAAGAGATGTCAATACTTTTAGAACACAATTTCACCAGAATGTGAAACTTGAAAAGAAATAAAATGTTTCGAGGAAAGTAAAAATAATCCTTTAAGTCAGTCTTAAGTAAACGCTTGCCTAGTATACTTCAAAATGGAGCTAACATCTAACTTTGGGTTTAAAACAATTGTTAAGAAAATCGATGAATTTTCAAGAGTTCGATGAAATGATTTTTTCCGAACATGAACTGTTAGAAGAATATCGAGAATTTTTCTTGCAGTACGAAAACTGTCATCTGATTAAATATAAATATTGCGAACACTTTTCAGCATGCAGTTGGGCATCCGACCTAGCTACAGAGGGAGTTGATACATGTGGTTGTTTTTACTACAGTATGCGTCTTACAAAACTAGAACGTTTAATTGCGAAATACAGAAACTTGAATAAAAGATTAAACAAAAAACATTTGAGTCAGTAAAAGACAAAATGTATGAATAATAGGTTGAAATAAAACATAAAATATTTTAACTATACAATAAGCACTTTTATGTATCTTAGTAAAAAAAAAAAATAAAAATATTTATAAATAAAATAAATTTTATATTACAACTTTAACCAAAACTATCTCTTTTATTGATTTTGAAGTCAATACAGGATATAAGATTTTCCTAGCAATTGACTAATAATTAAAACTGATATAAATAAACAAAGGTTGGAAACGTACGCACTAAAAAAGCTGTGTACATGTAAGAAGAGATGTCGCTAAAAATTCAAATGTTGTGCCTACAAGATTGGTTGAGAGTATTCATCTTATGGATAAAGGGGACCAATCAATTAGCACCCCCACCTGCTTTTCATAGACGATCGTGTACAGAATAACAAGATTGAACGTGTCTTATTATACTTACATACGGAGGATCACTATCCCCCTCCAAAACTTTCCCCCTCTAACACTTTCTCTCTTTAACACTTTCGCCCTCTAACACTTTCAAATCTTTGTCTACAAGTATCAATACTCTTGTTAAGAATCTATGTATTGACCTTGTTGCTGCTGCTGCGAAAGAAAATTCCCATACTTTACTCACTGACCCTTACGATCACGAAATTCGTTGTTAATGGCTTGCTTGCGGGTGTGCAAAACAACGCACATCAAACTGGCACTCACTAGACTCTATCCTTGTATTCTTTGTTCACTGATTCTTACTATCATAAAAATTCGTTTTTATTGCATGCAGGTGTGCAATGTAAGGAATATTAAACAGGCACACAATTGTCTCTAACAATTCTTAGTAAAATAGCCAAAACAGATCCTTTGAGCACCGATTCTCACAAATCCTGGTGTGCTTGTTGCTGCTATTGTTAATAACAATGCGAGATAGGAATGTTTTCTCCTTTGACTATGATGTACTAACCCTCCTTTGACTTTGATGCACTTACAGGTGTCCATCTGAACGCTGTAAGATTTTGATCTGACAAAATTATCAATCCTTTGTTCTCAACCCTCTTTTGACTTTGATACACTTGCCGGTTCTACACCAATCAACCCCTCATTTGACTTTGATGCACTCACAGGTGACCATGCTTGATCTGATGAAATTCTCAATCCTTTGTTCTCCACCCCTGGTATTTTTAAAAGGTCAAAAAAAAGTCAGCGGGGGGTAATTAACCTGTCAAAATTAATGGGGGGTTTGATTGGCGTAGAACCGACAATTCCCTACTACTCAACGTTAAAATAACAAATTAACAACTACCTGTTTTTAAAACCGTGTTTAAATAACAACCTAACAACAACCTGTTTCTTAACACCACGTTAAAATAACAACCCAACAACAACCTGATTTTTAAAACCACGTTAAAATAACAGCTTAACAAAAGCCAGTTTCTTAAACCGTGTTAAAATAACAGTTTAACAACAAACGGTTTCTTAAAACCATAACAAAATATCAGCTAAAGAGCATCCTGTTATTAGAAACAAAAATAAAAAAATATATAACAGCATAACAACCCACTGTTTAAAGAATAACAGCTCCTTGTTTTAAACATCTAAAAAACCTTCTTAAAAACCGATATAACCTGTGTATCAGCTCACGGTTTTAAACAGCTACACCGCCATCTGTTCTCTGTTTTCTGGACCTACCACTGTTCAAGGATATTTGTTTGGTTCTAGATCTGCAGCTAAAAGAGAACGTACGTATTTGCTTGGTGAGCGGCGGTTAGCAAGTTCTTTCGCTTTAATGTTAAATCATAGTAATAGTACGATACGCAGGAGTAATGTTGCAGTACTTCCGTTGGTTTATGAGAAGAAAGAAAAGAAACTTACTACAAGCGAGTTTAAATTTAACAGTTTGATTGATAAGTTCGTTTTTAATAAAAATAAAAACATGTCTAATGTCTGTTAAAACAAAAGTCATCGATGAATAAGTTGGTATCCGCGAGGTCTATTGTGTCCCCTTCCAACTCTATAGCATTTCCATCAGAACCAGGTTCTATACAAAAGCAAGTGTTTTTGAAAGGTCGAGGTCTTCTATGCCTCTAATTTGGTTTATATGTTGTTCTAGAAAAAGACAGTTCGTTTTCTTGCTAAGGATATGCACACTGATATAATGTGTAAGGAGTATTCTTCCTCCTGAGCAACATTTGGCTCGCCTGAGGGCAGGTATCATTGCTCAGTTTGCCTCAAGCGACTCTCTTTGATCCTTAGTTCCTATCTTGTTGCGTCTCTTCCTACGTCGGCTCGAGCGCATTTAGGAGTGTTCTGCCCTCAATCTTGCTTGTTTATCTTTTTATAACCTGATTTATGAACATGACTCTTGTCCGATCTTAGGGTACATAAAGGACAAAGAGGATTGAATAAGTAGAGATTATAAAAAAAAGAAAACCAATCAAAGATACGCTGAAAAAAAAAAAAAACATTACGGAGCTATTGTTCAGTCAATTGTTTAATGATAATAATCTGAAATGTAATAAAGCAGCTCAGATAAGATATATAAAACTTAGTGTAATAATTGTAAAAATGGCTTAAGCCATTTTCTTAAATCATATGCAAATCTGAATTTCAACTAAACGAGATTGGCTACTCACCAAACCGAAAAACTTTAATTTTGTTAATAATAGATATACAAACTGTAAAATCATGACAGCACACATATTGAATGACGAGTATGATGGTGCTGACCTGAAATACAGTTTCTAGAAGGTGTGTATTAAGATGATTAAACGGATACATTTTTAGGAATTTTAAATGAGAATAAATCATGCATATCTAGAAGAGAATTTTTGAAAATGAAAATTACGTAGTAGGTTCGACTATGATATAAGTCTAAATGCAAACCCTAATAAATATTTTGATTATCATGTTTTGATCGAAGTCCCTTCGAATACTTTATACATTTTTTTATTAACGTTTGGTGCTTGATTTCCATTTGTCAATTGTTTTTGTATCCACTGCATTTGTTTTGTGGGCTGGTGTGTGAGATGTTGTAGGTGTGAGCACTGGATAGTAGCTAATAGAACCGCGGCTCACTATCGGGCATTGAGGGAATTGACCTTTTAACAGCTTAACCGGTTCCGGTTTTAAAAAGTTAGATAGTCATTGAATATCAATTTGAGGAAACATGTGATAAATCATAAAAAAAAAAAATATATAGAAACAGCATTATGGAAAGAACCAACTAAGAACCTAGACGAAATTATATAAGGCAGTTTTATCTTTCCATTAGTTTTGTAAACTGTATAACTTGACAAGCATAGCCAAGCAAATTGGTCTTTAAACTCTCTAAAACGAAAAAATATGAAGCTCCTTTAGTGTGAAAGTTTTTAGACTCATGATTTTCATTTAGCGAAATACATCTGAATTCGATTATTCAACTCAATATATTACTGTTTATAGTTTAAATAGAATGCGTTTATGTGAAGTCTATTCTTGAAATGAGAATAAAAAACTTTGCAAGCCTATTAAGCGAAATTTTATCCTGGGGGTCGCTATTACACGCCTTATAGCAAATCAGTTTTAAAACGAAACGACGACCGGTAAACAAAAATATTAGAGTGTTATTGTAATTATACTTAAAAAGTTTAGAAAACCTAAACAGTCGCCGTGTTAGTCTATCAGAAAAAAAAAATTTTATATTTAAATTAGGTAAGTCAAATGACCTTAGAAATTAAAAAATAAAACGATATAAACAAACAAGGCAACCATCATCGGAAGGCAGAATGTATTGTATACACTTATAGTAGTAGGTAACTGCCGGTTCTACACCAATCAAAGACCCCATTAATTTTGACAGTTTTGACCGTTTTTAATAATACCAGGAGTGGAGAACAAAGGATTGATAATTTCATCAGATCAAGATCTTACAGCGTTCAGATGGACACCTGTTAGTGTATCAAAGTGAAAGGAGGAGTTGAGAACAAAGGATTGATAATTTTGACAGTTAAAAATCAAAACACAGTCAAGGTTGGTTAGTACATCATAGTCAAAAGAGAAAACATCCCTATATCGCATTGTTATTAACAATAGCAGCAACAAGCACACCAGGATTTATGAGAATCGGTGCTCAAAGGATATGTTTTGGCTATTTTACTAAGAATTGTTAGAGAAAATTGTGTGCCTGTTTAATATGCTTTACAACGCACATCTGCATGCAATAAAAAACGAATTTTTATGATAGTAAGAATCAGTAAGCAAAGAAAACAAGGATAGAGTCTAGTGAGTGCCTGTTTGATGTGCGTTGTTTTGCACACCCGCAAGCAAGCCATAAACAACGATCAAGATCGTTCATGATTTCATGATCGTAAGGGTCAGTGAGCAAAGTATGAGAATTTTTATTCGCAGCAGCAGCAGCAAGGTCAATACATAGATTCTTAACAAGAGCATTGATACTTGTAGACAAAGATTTGAAAGTGTTAGAGGGGGAAAGTGTTAGAGGGAGAAAGTGTTAAAGAGTGAAAGTGTTAGGGGGGGGCAAGTGTTAGAGACGCCATGTCTGCGCCTGTTTAATGTGCGCACGCACATATTAGATAGGAGTCAAGTGTGCGCCGGTTTCACGGCGCTGCTTTGCACTCCTGCAGGCAGATCATAAACAAGGGCAAGTAAAATCATAGAGCCGATCGCATTGTTATGGTCAAGTTCAATACCAAAAACAACATTCGTGAGGGTTATGTGAACAAAGGATGGAATTTTCTTTCGCAGCAGCAGCAAGATCAATACATAGGTTCTAAACAAGAGTATTGATACTTGTATATTAAGATTAGAAAGTGTTAGAGAGGCAATTGTTAGATAGAAAGTGTTAGGGAGAGAAAGTGTTAGAAGGAAAAAGTTTTAGAAGCAAGAAATAACACATCGCACGTCAGTCTAACCCGATGCTTTTATTTTGCGCTCCGTGTTTATACTCGATACCGAAGGTAAAGAGTATATTGGGTTTGTGCAATGTCCGTTATGGTGTCTGTCCGTCCGTCCGTCTGTCCGTCCGTCCGTCTGTCTGTCTGTCCGTCTGTATGTTCGCAACTTTTTCCACACCCTTCAAGTTAGACTTCAAACTTTGCAAATCTGTTTATCTATGGCATAGTAAATTAAAGTGTCAAGATTGGAGCTCTACGATAACTAGGGGGCTGGCAAATCGATAAACTAGATAACGCAAAATCGATAGATCCAGCTATTTCGCAAGCCCTCACAGCTAGAACTACCAAATTTGGGGAGAAAATAGCTACTAACAACCCCCAAAAAACTGCATCAAAAATTTTGGAGCCATGCCCACCCATTCCGCCCCCAGCCACCCCGCAGTTTAACACTAAAAATGCCTATATCTTCTACAGTTTTTGAGCTAGACCCACCAAATTTGGTGCCAAGATAGGTGTTGACGATCTCCAACCAAATTCATAAAAACTTTGGATGCCACGCCCATCTATACTGCCCTATCCGCCCTCAACCACACCAACGCTTCGCTAAAAACGGTAGTGCGTGTATCTTCCATAGTGTGAGAGCTAGAGTTACAAAATTTGGTAGGTAGATAACTGGTAACGACCGTCCAAAAACTGCATTAAAGTTTTGGAGCCCCACTCACCCATTCCGCCCCCAGCACCCCCGCAGGTTAAAAACAGAAATGCTTATTTCTTGTACAGTTTTTGAGTTAGAGCCACCAAATTTTGTGCCAAAATAGGTGATTATAGCCCCAAAATAAATGCATAAAAACTTTGGATGCCACGCCAATTCATACTGACCAAGCTGCCCCAAACCGCCCCAATGCTTCACTAAAAACGGGAATGCGTGTTTTTTCCAAAGCGTTAAAGCTAGAGTCACCAAATTTATTAGAAAGATAGCTATTAACGATCCCCAAAAAACTGCATCAAAGTTTTGGAGCCACGCCCCCCCTGATCCCGAGCCCCCTGCATTTTGAAATCAAAAACGCCTATATTTTCCACATTTTTTGAGCTAGAGCTGCCAAATTTGGTGCCAAGATAGGTGATGAAGAAACCCAGAAAAAAGTGGATGGCGCCCCCACCCATAACGCCCCCAGCCCCCCTTCCACCATATTCTACTAACTTTGAGCTAGAGTCACCAAATTTGGTATGAGGATAGCAATGAACATCATAAATAGATCTGCAGCTAATCTTTGGACGCCACGCCCCCCCATAACAGCCTCCAACCCCCCTTCCACCATATTCTACTAACTTTGAGCTAGAGTCACCAAATTCGGTTTGAGGATAGCTATTGACATCATACACAGATCTTCAGCTAAAATTTTGATGCCATGCCCCCCCCCCCCCCCATACCGCCCCAAGCCTACCATCCACCATATTCTTCTAACTTTGAACTAGAATCACCAAATTTGGAAGGAAGATAGCTTTTTGGCATCCCCATCTGCACCAGACAATCTTTGAGGCAGCGTACATCCCTGCCGTATCCACACACCATTGCAATCAGCTCTCTTTTTATCTGTTTTACTAGTGGTATCGAGTACACCGCAGTCGGGTGCGTCCGACTGCAACGTTTCTTCTTGTTTTATTGTTTTTTTTTTACCTGAACGTTATTTTTAAAAAGCCGAAAGTAACAGTTAGTTGTAATCTACACAGTGGCATATGATCTGTTTGAATGTTGTGCTAAATTAATACACAATTAACAAAAATCAATCAAATTAATTTTTGCTCTCAGCTTGACGCGGGAAACATAAATTACAATAACAAACAATTAAAGAGAAAGTGTTAATGTATTGTTATTTAAAAGAAAAAACTTAATGTTGGCAACTTAGGTAAACTGTGCGTTGATAATGTAGAAATAAAGTATGTGGATAAGGCTGACAATTTAGGAATAACATTCAATAATGCACTTACATGGAAAGACCAGGTCTATAAGGCTGTGGGAAAGACCTATGGCGTTCTTCGCCAGCTAGCGCCAAAACTCTTCTTACCCCCATACTATTTTATGGCTTAGAAATATTTGCAAATTGTGATATTGCTAGTCAGCATAAGCTTAAAGAAGCCTTTAATAATATAGCACGTTACGCGTTCGGACTTAGTAGGTATGTTCATGTTACATGTTTTGCAAATCGTATTTTTGACTTAGACTTAAAAAACTGGACGAAGTACAAGACTTTGAATCTGCTACACCAAATAATATACACAAGAACGCCTGACTATTTATATGACAAATTACGCTTTACGGTATCATTAAGGACCTGTAATGTTGTCTGTCCAAGAACTAAGCTTGCATGCTCCGACAGGCAGTTCTTTGTATGGGGTGCCCGACATTGGAATCAGCTGCCATTTGATTTTAAGACCGTTAGAAGCACATCAGGTTTTCGATCTAAACTAAAATCATATTTACAGCAACATGTTTGAAGATACATAATGCATATTAATAATCTTATATATAAAAATCAATTTCTGTTTATTTGTGTATGTTTTATAGACTCGAAAACTAAACAACCGATTGACTCCAAATTTTCAGGATATGTTTGTCTCGGTGTCTGTGATGTTTCTGTAAAATTTGGAGTCAATCGGTTGTTTAGTTTTCGAGTCTATAAAACATACACAAATAAACAGAAATTGATTTTTATATATAAGATTCGATCTTCGTTTCTCTCTACATCAACGGAGCTGTGTAGCGTGCACCGACTGTGTATATAAATGTATTTAGTCTTTTTTGATTATTCGATTCTTATCCAAAACGGTATTCAAATAAGAATATTCGATTCTTATCCAAAACGGTATTAGTTTACTAGACGTTGTGGTTGTTTATAAATTTTGTGTCTTTTTATCCATACAACAACCGTTGATACAGAGACGCTGTCCAGTAACGGTACTCATTTTTAATTATGGTGAAATACAATCTTTTGCTGTGAATTTGATTTTTTTCGTGCCGCGTGTGGATTGTTGTCGGTGCTGCGCTGTGCTGTGCACAACCGATCATATATTTCAATATGTATGTGTATTTTTGTATTAAATATCGATTAAAAATAAAACTGAAACACATTGTGAGTAAAACAACAAAACAATGACATTAAGCGTGCTGCAACATGTGAAATACACAATTGCTTAATGTGAAAAACAAATTGAATAACAATTATGAAAAATATTTTTCAATTTTGATTTTTCTCAATTTTAATACTGAAATTTGCCTCCAAAGCGGCAGGCCATTGGTCGAAACACTCGCGCATCAGTTAGAGGGGCAGTTGCACGTGCAAATGAAAGTGAACAGCAACGATTACAACGAAATGAAAGAAATCAATTGCAAACAGAGCAGGCACGTTTAAGTCAAACTAATGAGCAGCGAAATGATCGTTTAAACATCGAACGACGCCGCGCTCAACCTAAACGCGTCAATGAAACCAGTGAACAAAATGTGGCTCGGATTGAAAGTATGCGCATAAGGATGATTGAAACACGTGCAGCCGAAACACCAGAAGCCCATCAAGATCGAAATATAGTTGATCTTGGACGAATTGCACGAAATCGTCAAAATGTTTTCGTACCATACGAACGCATTGCATTCCATTATACACCGGAAATTAATTACACTGAAGATGCATTAGTTGTCATCGGTCCCATGAACGTTGAGAACGGACAATGTCAGTCGGATGTTTGTGGGGCAGCAAAGCGCACTGGTATAGCTATTAATAAATAATAATAATAACAATAGCAACTTTAGTTAAGGTTTTTAATAGTCAATACGATTAATATTTTCTTTTTAATTGCGAATTTCTTCTCAAATGTTTAGTATATAAGTATTTTTAACTTTTGTTATCTTAAACAGTAATTTTCAAATGTGAGTAGTTCATTAATTCATAAGTATGTCTACTTGTAGCACTAGGATTAATAAGCAACAAATAAATCAAAACAACAACATGCACAACATGCATCCCATGATTATCCGGGTATAGAGTTTCTTTGTGTTAAAATATTATGTAGCGGCCGCTCATTGTATATTACTTGCTCATATATTCCTCCCAATTCTGATAATAACATTTACATATCCCATCAGAGTGCCCTGCAACTTGTAGCGTCATTGTTGACGGATATTGATCAACTTATAGTGGTTGGTGATTTTCATTTGCCACATGTTGTATGGTCTGTGAATGACACATCTTCGGCGCAATTACCGGCCACTTCTGATGATTTTATCGAGGGCCTTTTAGAGTTAGGCCTATCACAAGTTAACAGGGTGCATAACAGTGGTAATAAAATGTAAGATTTGATATTCGTTTCTGATTCTGATTGTAGTACTGTTAGTAGAGTATCCCCTCTAGTGCTTCCTGAAGATACCTACCATCCAACTTTAGAACTTTCATTTGAACATTTTTAATCTTAGATCATCAACTAACAATTGCTTAAAGACCCGATGTTTTCGTAAAACAAACTTTACTAAATTGAATGACCTTCTTCAGCATACTAATTGGTCTCAACTCTATTCTTGTACTGCTATAGAAACTGCCATTGCCATTTTTTACAGGACTTTGAATTCGTATTTGAATATATGTGTTCCCCTCACTGTTCCTTTAAGTGAAAATAAACCACCTTGGTTTACGAGGGAACTATCAAAATTAAAAAACGTGAAAACAAGATCCTATAAAAAATTTAAAAGATCTGGAAATACTTTAGATTTATCCTCGTATATAATTGCAAAGTCAAATTTTATTTCTGTAAACACTATTTGTTATAACAATTATCTCAATCGTTGCAGATCAAACTTTTCCCGTGATCCAAAACAGTTTTATAAATTTGTTAATTCTAAACGTAAATCTTCTTGCTTGCCATCCTCGGTTTACCTTGATAATACAAAAGCAAATTCCGATCAGGCAGTAGCCGATCTATTTGCTGAGTATTTTCAATCGGTATACTCATCGAGTTCATATAGTTGCAATAATTCCTATCCTTTTCAAGTCCAAGCGTCAAACTGCATTTATATCCCCGTTATAGCTGAGTGTACGCTACTATGCGACCTTAACTCTATCAAACCGGGCTTTTTACCCGGGCCAGATGGAGTGCCAGGTTGTATACTTAGATACTGTGCGGATTCACTTTGTAAACCTTTACATAAATTATTTAACTTATCGGTTGACTCAGCTGTGTTTCCAGGTATATGGAAGGAATCTTTTATTATTCCACTTCATAAAAATTCTTCTAAGTCTAACGTTAAAAACTATAGGGGTATATCCAAGTTGTCTGCCATTCCGAAAGTCTTGGAAAAAATTATATGCTCTCAATTGCAGCACTTATGTTGTTCAATTTTATCCCCTTATCAACACGGTTTTGTTAGGCGAAGATCTACTACCACCTTCTTGAGTTTACCTCACTAGTTATCAAAGGGTTTCAAGCAAAAATGCAAACTGACGTCGTTTACACAGATTTTAGTAAGGCATTTGATTCTGTTAGTCATTCTTTGTTGCTTCAAAAATTAAATATTATTGGATTTCCAGTAAAACTCCTGTCGTGGCTTTCTGAGTACTTGTGTGGCCGAACACAAAAAGTAGTTTTCAAATCATCTGTATCTAAACCTATTTTTGTTACCTCAGGTGTCCCTCAGGGGAGTCACCTAGGACCATTGCTATTTAATCTCTTTATTAACGATCTTCCTGCTGTTGTTACTAATTCTCGTGTATTTATGTTTGCTGATGATGTAAAGCTATGTTTCACCTATAATGATGATTCTCTTAGTAACTTACTACAGTCGGACTTGGGAGCACTGTCAGCTTGGTGCCGTTATAACTTACTTAATTTAAATTGTTCAAAATGTAAAATCATGACTTTTTGTAGAGGTACCCCTCATAATGCTCACTACGTGCTTGATGCTTCACCACTTGTCCGCGTTTTTGAAATTAAAGATTTAGGCATCATTCTTGATAGCAAATTAAAATTTGATTCTCACATATCGTCGATGAACAATAAGGCCATAAACATTCTTGGCTTCATCAAGAGGTGGTCTAAAGAGTTTGATGATCCCTACACCACTAAAACGCTATATACATCCCTAGTACGTCCCATCCTGGAGTATGGATCTTGTGTGTGGTCCCCGCAATACGGGATTCACCAGGATAGAATTGAATCTGTGCAGAGGAAATTTCTTCTGTTTGCGCTCAGATGTTTTAACTGGGTTCCTGGAATAGACCTTCCCCCCTATTCAAGTAGACTTCTTTTAATTAATCTTCCTTCCCTGTTGAACCGTAGAATTATGCATGGTGTAGTATTTGTCAATAATCTACTTAATGGTGAAATCGACTCATCAGTTCTTCTAAGTCGAATAAAATTAAATGTTCCCAGCTGTGTTTCCAGGTATATGGAAGGAATCTTTTATTATTCCACTTCATAAAAATTCTTCTAAGTCTAACGTTAAAAACTAAAGGGGTATATCCAAGTTGTCTGCCATTCCGAAAGTCTTGGAAAAAATTATATGATCTCAATAAATGTTCCCATTAGATCCACACGTAACTTTTTACCCCTCAGCCTCGATCGTTGCTCGAGCAACTATTTAATTCATGAACCATTTCGTGTATTATGTTCTGACTATAACAAACTTTATTCTCTTGTCTCTCTGGAGACCTCGACTACAGTACTAAAACGATCTATCCTTTCTGCCTTATTAAATCGTAACCACTAATCACTAATCTACCACTGGTCTGATTGGGTTTTTCTGGGTTTTTCCCAATCCACGCAACAAATGTTGGGCCACTTATTTTCTTGTTGAATTTCCCAGAGCTTTAACGTTAACTTTATAATTGTTTCAACCTTAATTTACTTTCAGCACTTCACATAATTTTAAATTTTACTTTAAACTTAATTATTTTCATTATGATTACTTTAATTAGTTTTATTCTCATGTCCGCTGTTCATAGCTGACAATAAATAAATAAATAAACAACATGTTTCGTAAGGGTTATGTGAGCAAGGGATGAGAATTTCCTTACACAACAGCAACAGCAAGATCAATTCAAAAGTTCTATACAAGACTTTTGATTCTTGTAAATTAAGATTAGAAAGTGTAAAAAACATGTGGGTGCATATTTCCTAGCTTTTAATAAGGAGATAAGAGAGAGTGTCCGAATGTTTTACCTGCGTTGGTAAAAGGGGGTGGTCAGAAAATTTATCAGATTCCTTATAATGAACACCTACAAGTAGGTAGGTCATGTACATTAGTCGGCTTCCATATAAGTAGAAAAGAGAGAGCTGGTTTGATCTACATACGCAAATTCCTAAGCTACCAATAATTACACTCCTTCAAGTAGGTCATAATTAATGGTAATGTACAATCATAGAGCCGGTCGCATTGCTAGGAAAATTTTTCATTCAGTAAAGAACAAAGGTCAAGTTTTAGAAGCAAGAAATAACACATTGCACGTCAGTCTAAGCCGATGGTTTTATGTTGCGCTCCGTGTTTTTATTGTTTTTTTTTACCTGAAAGTTATTTTTAAAAAACCGAAAGTAACAGTTAGTTGTAATCTAGATAGTGGCATATGATCTGTTTGAATGTTGTGCTAAATTAATACACAATTAACAAAAATCAATCAAATTAATTTTTGCTTTCAGCTTGACGCGGGAAACATAAATTACAATAACAAACAATTAAAGAGAAAGAACTTTGGCAGCGAATGTGAGCACGAAACACACAGAATAAAAGCTCACTTTAACAAAAACACTCAGTGACTTTGCGGGAAACACATAAACACATCAGTAGTAGGGAATTGTCGGTTCTACGCCAATCAAACCCCCCACTAATTTTGACAGGTTAATTACCCCCCGCTGATATTTTTTCGACCCTTTTATTATCCCCCGCTGATTTTTTGACTCTTTTAAAAAATACCAGGGGTGGAGAACAAAGGATTGAGAATTTCATTAGATCAAGCGTGGACACCTATAAGTGTAGCAAAGCCAAAGGAGGGTGGATAACAAAGGATTGAGAATTTCATCAGATCAAGCGTGGTCACCTGTGAGTGCATCAAAGTCAAAGGAGGGTTGAGAACAAGGGATTGATAATTTTGTCAGATCAAAATCTTACAGCGTTCAGATGGACACCTGTAAGTGCATCAAATTCAAAGGAGGGTTGAGAACAAAGGATTGATAATTTTGTCAGTCAAAAATCAAAACACAGTCAAGGTTGGTTAGTACATCATAGTCAAAGGAGAGAACATTCCTATCTCGCATTGTTATTAACAATAGCAGCAACTAGCACACCAGGATTTATGAGAATCTGTGCTCAAAGGATCTGTTTTGGCTATTTTACTAAGAATTGTTAGAGACAATTGTGTGCCTGTTAATATGCTTTACAAAGCACACCTGCATGCAATAAAAAATGAATTTTTATGATAGTAAGAATCAGTGAGCAAAGAAAACAAGGATAGAGTCTAGTGAGTGCCTGTTTGATGTGCGTTGTTTTGCACACCCGCAAGCAAGCCATAAACAACGAATTTCGTGATCGTAAGGGTCAGTGAGCAAAGTATGAGAATTTTCTTTCGCAGCAGCAGCAGCAGCAAGGTCAATACATAGATTCTTAACAAGAGTATTGATACTTGTAGACAAAGATTTGAAAGTGTTAGAGGGAGAAAGTGTTAAAGAGAGAAAGTGTTAGAGGGGGCAAGTGTTAGAGACGTCATGTCTGCGCCTGTTTAATGTGCGCACGCACATATTAGATAGGAGTCAAGTGTGCGCCGGTTTGACGGCGCTGCTTTGCACTCCTGCAGGCAGATAATAAACAAAGGCAAGTAAAACCATAGAGCCGCTAGCATTGTTATGGTCAATTTCAATACCAAAAACAACATTCGTGAGGGTTATGTGAACAAAAGATGGAATTTTCTTTCGCAGCAGCAGCAAGATCAATACATAGGTTCTAAACAAGAGTATTGATACTTGTATATTAAGATTGGAAAGTGTTAGATAGGCAATTGTTAGATAGAAAGTGTTAGGGAGAGAAAGTTTTAGAAGGAAAAAGTTTTAGAAGCAAGTGTGCGCATATTTCTTAACTATCATTTATATTTGCAAATTTCATTTGTATTTGTAGCTAAGACAGAGAGTATGCGCATGGTTTAAGTGCATTAGTAAAAGTAGGGGAAGTGCTAGTGGAGACAAGTGTTAGAGTCAAGTGTGCACCTGTTTGACGTGCGTTGCCTTGCGTACCTGAATACAGGTCACAAGCCTTCATTGTTATGAACAACGACAACAACATGCAAGGGATGAGAATTTCCTTACACAACAGCAACAGCAAGATCAATTCAAAGGTTCCATACAAGACTATTGATTCTTGTAAATTAAGATGAGAAAGTGTAAAAAACAAGTGGGTGCATATTTTCTAGCTTTTAATGAGGAGATAAGAGAGAGTGTACGAATGTTTTACCTGCGTTGGTAAAAGGGGGTGGTCAGGTACTTTATACCTTATAATGAACACCTACAAGTAGGTAGGTCATGTACATTAGTCGGCTTCCATATAAGTAGAAAAAAGAGAGCTGGTTTGATCTACATACGCAAATTTCTAAGCGAGCAATAATTACACTCCTGCAAGCAGGTTATAATTAATGATAAAGTACAATCATAGAGCCGGTCGCATTGCTAGGAAAATCTTCCATTCAGTAAAGAACAAAGGTCAAGTGTGAGCAGGTTTCTTAGCTACTAATAAGTAGATAAGAAACAGTTTTCTTAGAGCCGGTCACATTATTTTAAAAAACTGCAATAACAACAGAATCAGTTGCTAGGAAAATTTTATGCAGTTAATTATACTACACTTTTAACAAGCTATTGATTATTTTTATAGGTTTATTTTGTTATAATGATAATTTTATATAGTTTTTTTTGCATTAGGTTTATTTTTAGATGATTGATGTATATGAAAAAACATTATCCAAACATTCAGGCTAAAGCCGCATACTTATAGCCGGTAGAACACAAAGGTCACACACCATGTTTTCTTAAGGCTTTATTAATAGCTTTATCAAATCAACCTTATAAGCTTTAGTTCAAATACTCAGTATATGATATCTAAGAAAGCTTTTATGTATTTCACAATTTAAAAAGGTTTAAGACGTTCGTTTAACTGGTATTAAATAAAGTAACTTAGATGTTAGTATTCATACTTCATCGTTTGTTGAGATTTTTTTTTTTAATACATTTATATTTGATTCTATGATATAGTCGTTAATAATTTATTTTGATTCATTAAACTTGTAAGGTACTCTTTTAGGCTGAATTAATAATCTTGTTTAACTCTTTTATTGCAGTATTAGACAATACTTGATTAGATTATCCTTGACAAATAATGTCCATCTGCACACTATAATACCCCGATTCCACTACAAGCCGGATGCAAGTATGTAATTGGAACTTGGGAATGTTGCTTCCGTTTGTATAAGATTCCCCTATGCACAATGAGAATCTTGTTCAAATTTCCCCGTTGGTCGGTTGCATTTCCCAGTTGGTCGAAAACCGATCAACTGGGAAAAGCAGGCGATATTAGAATTGAACATTACAGAGCACTGAACAGCACTTTTACATAGTCGATAGTATGAAATTTCCTATCGATACTCGTTTAAACAGTGCCAATTTGGGTAAAACAGCAGCTGGTCATCAAGTGCATGAAAAAAAAAACAAAACCCCTGTTAAAACAGGATGTGGATTTGTAGTGGAATCACCTACATCCGCGACTTGCTGTTAATGACGGATGCAACCTAATGGAATTAGGGTATAAGATTATTGTCCAATGTTTATGTGGTTTAACGACACTTTTACATTTTAAGATATTCGTCAAACTATTTGTTATATTTGGCTATAATACTTCATCAAACTCATTTATCAAATCGACTTCTCAAATACGGAAAATGAATACAGTTAGCTGAAAGTATTACAATGTTTTAAGCTGCTTGATTATTGTTTTACTATTCTGTTTCCCAGAGTGTTATTTACGATAAAAAGAAAGAAGAATTAAGAATGAGTACAAACACTCATTAAGTGACTTCAAAAATTCTTATTTTAGGTATCCTTTTGATGTTGTGATACCTCTGATACCTCATCTTTACTTGTGTTATGTTGAATTGTTTTCTTTAAATAAGTATTCTTTTGACTTTTAAATCTTTCATGTTATGTATTTAGCTAACTTGACTAGGTTTTACGCTAAAAACGAGATAGATTGTATTATTGTCTATTAAATGCCACCTATAACTTAACAGGGAAATCGTTCGGATTTGAATTTTTTCTCTTTATAACTGATAGCTTAAGTATATTTTAATTGTAAACCTACATACCTTATCCACAGAAAGTTCAGTAATTTATCAATGTTTCATTCAACTACTTTTATATTAAACATTACACTTTTAATGATTAGACTCGATTTCGGTACTATCCAACTTATTACTAAAACTAAGAATGTTTCATAGTTAATTTCCATTAATTGATGGACGGTTATGATTTTATTATTTGTTTTCACACTCATTGTCCTATTTAATAACGAAGTGTAAAACTGGCGTCAGTTTTGATTTATGAGTATCTTAACATTAAATAGGATTCTTATATACCAGAAGCCGTTCTTATATGTTTTATTCTCATTAATATTGTATTATTCCTAGATTGTGATATCTAAATAAGGTTGTGATGTGACAAATGTCAAGACTATGTAAAAAGTAGCTGTTTTCCTTAATGGGCGGTAAAGTACTAAATATTTTTAATTGTATTATGTTTTGATCATTATATAGGTCAATTTACACCGGGTTGGTTTAAACTACCTCGTTAACTACCTCTTGATCTCCAGAGGCTCCAGAGAAAAAGGTTTGGTTTAGGTTTTGGTTGATTTTAAGAAACTGTATGGTAGGATTTATCTTGCTTTATATGGTTGTATTGTAGAGCACTTCATGTGTGTATAAGGTTTCTTGTAAGAGTATGTACTTTATGATTTCACTACTTGCCTTAAGCATATTTTAACTCTTAATTTCACTAACATAAAAAAAGCAGTCATTTACATTAATTAACAGTAGACTAGGAGTCCTGGTTCTAAGACCGTGTAGACTTCATTCTTCGTATGAATTTAGATAATCCAACAAATGTTCATGCTCGGATTCTGACAACTAATGCATTTGGACAATGTGCCAACATCATCTCAAGAGCAACACAAAATTATAATCAAAGAAACGTTCGGCTTTATTTTTTAGGCCACATAATTCGTGAGAGTGCGCAAGAATAGTCCTTTATTCGTTAAGATAACACAGAAAATTCTTGTAGTGCTTGTTAAAGCGGTATTTGATAGGCTATAATCTTTTATGATTCTTGTGGTTTATAGCTCGGTCATTAAAAGAGCGAGATAACGTTGTTCTTTATATGAAAGATATTATAAAGGTTACTTCCAAGATTTTAGCTTCACTATGTTCTGATTGATTGCTTAATTATTTTTTGGGGCATACATTTTTATTTTTTTTTTTTGACTTCATTTGCCTTGGTAAGACTTCAAAATAGTGTAAAGGGCCATTTTGCCATTGTTTATTAATTTTGTTCTAATTATTTTTTGTATTTTTATTTATTTTTTTTTTTTTTTTTTTGCTATTTGTTCTTATGCATGGGCTCTTAATTTAAGTGCAAGCCAATTTTAGGTCTGTTCGTCCGTTCCTATGCAATCTATTTTTATCAATTTTTAGCTATCGAGATTAAACTTTGTTCAGAATCTAGCTTTTTGATGGTTTTTGCTTTTTTGATTGCAGCTTATTCATTTTTCAAATCCACTGTGTTCCGATCCGTGAATTTTATAATTTAGCTAACATAAGTTTATACAATACATTCTGCCTTCCGATGATGGTTGCCGCGTGTAATAGCGACCCCAGGATAAAATTTTGCTTAATAGGCTTCCAAAAGTTTTTTATTCTCATTTCAAGAATAGACTTCACATAAACGCATTCTATTTAAACTATAAACAGTAATATATTGAGTTGAATAATCGAATTCAGATGTATTTCGCTACATGAAAGTCATGAGTCTAAAAACATTTACACTAAAGGAGCTTCATATATTTTCGTTTTAGAGAGTTTAAAGACCAATTTGCTTGGCTATGCTTGTCAAGTTATACAGTTTACAAAACTAATGGAAAGATAAAACTGCCTTATATAATTTCGTCTAGGTTCTTAGTTGGTTCTTTTTCTAAGGCTGTTTCTCACGCACTTTGAGATTGTGTCATTACTTAATGAAATGGGCTTAACATACTCCTGTTTGCTTGCTGACTATTATTTTATTTAATTATTTCTGCTACAGCTCATGATTTATTTTTCTTTTCTACTTTTTTTGCTTCGGTTTACTTCTATATATTTTTTTTTTTCATGATTTATCACAAGTTTCCTCAAATTGATATTCAATGACTATTTAACTTTTTAAAACCGGAACCGGTTAAGCTGTTAAAAGGTCAATTCCCTCAATGCCCGATAGTGAGCCGCTGTTTACCGACGGTGGTGTAAATGAGGTGCCGCGTGGAACTCTTCTAATCACAATCGTACCGCCCCAAGATAAAAATTAGTGCCCTTACGACGTACTATCGCTGTTTGCAACAACCTGGCGTCCTCCAAACCAAACACACTCACATTCGTTTAAGACTCACAGACTCGACGCATCATTTGGCCCCACGGCTTAACTATCCTCAGGCTTTACACTGAGGCTTTAATGCGATAACTACATCACCTGGACCATCACTCATACACGCATAAGTAACTCATACCTAGATTAAGTATGGCTTGCATGTAACCATCTGAAAGTTTTGTTTTACTCTCCACCGCCTTTATGTCTCCTGATTTCTATTCCAGTGCTCACACCTACAACATCTCACACACCAGCCCACAAAACAAATACAGTGGATATAAAAACAATTGACAAATGGAAATCAAGCACCAAACGTTAATAAAAAAATGTATAAAGTATTCGAAGGGACTTCGATCAAAACATGATAATCAAAATATTTATTAGGGTTTGCATTTAGACTTATATCATAGTCGAACCTACTACATACTTTTCATTTTCAAAAATTCACTTCTAGATATGCATGATTTATTATCGTTTAAAATTCCTAAAAATGTATCCGTTTAATCATCTTAATACATCTTAATACACACTTTCTAGAAACTGTGTTTCAGGTCAGCACCATCATACTAGTCATTCAATATATGTGCTGTGATGATTTTACAGTTTGTATATCTATTATTAACAAAATTATAGTTTTTCGGTTTGGTGAGTAGCCAATCTCGTTTAGTTGAAATTCAGATTTGCATATGATTGAAGAAAATGACTTCAACTATTTTTACAATTATTGCACTAAGTTTTATATATCTTATTTTAGCTGCTTTATTACATTTCAGATTATTATCATTAAACAATTGACTGAACATTAGCTCCGTAATGTTTTTTTTTTTTTTTTTTTTTTCAGCGTATTATTGATTGATTTTCTTTTTTTTATAATCACTACTTATTCAATCCTCTTTGTCCTTTATGTACCCTAAGATCGGACAAGAGTCATGTTCATAAATCAGGTTACGAAAAGACAAACAAGCAAGATTGAGGGCGAAACACTCCTAAATGCGCTCGAGCCGACGTAGGAAGAGACGCAACAAGATAGGAACTAAGGATCAAAGAGAGTCGCTTGAGGCAAACTGGGCAAGGATACCTAGCCTCAGGCGAGCCAAATGTTGCTCAGGAGGAAGAATACTCCTTACACATTATAGCAGTGTGCATATCCTTAGCAAGAAAACGAACGGTCTTTTTCTAGAACAACATATAAACCAAATTAGAGGCATAGAAGACCTCGACCTTTCAAAAACACTTGCTTTTGTATAGAATCTGGTTCTGATGGAAATGCTATAGAGTTGGGAGGGGATACAATAGACAACGCGAATACCAACTTATTGATCGATGACTAGGGTTTTAACAGACATTAGACATGTTTTTATTTTAATTAAAAATGAACTTATCAATAAAACTGTGAAATTTAAACTCGCTTGTAGTAAGTTTCTTTTCTTTCTTCTCATAAACCAACGGAAGTACTACAACATTACTCCTGCGTATCGTACTATTACTTTGATTTAACATTAAAGCGAAAGAACTACTGACAAAGTGAGGCAGCGGTTGCTAACCGCCGCTCCCCAAGCAAATACATACGTTCTCTTTTAGCTGCAGATCTAGAACCAAACCAATATCCTTAAACAGTGGTAGGCCCAGAAAACAGAGAACAGATGGCGGTGTAGCCGTTTAAAACCGTGAGCTGATACACAGGTTATATCGGTTTTTAAGAAGGTTTTTTAGATGTTTAAAACAAGGAGCTGTTATTTTTTAAACAGTGGGTTGTTATGCTGTTATATATTTTTATTTTTGTTTCTAATAACAGGATGCTCTTTAGCTGATATTTTGTTAAGGCTTTAAGAAACCGTTTGTTGTTAAATTGTTATTTTAACACGGCTTAAGAAACAGGCTTTTGTTAAGCTGTTACTTTAACGTGGTTTTAAAAAACAGGTTGTTGTTGGGTTGTTATTTTAACGTTGTTTTAAGAAACAGCTTGTTGTTTGGCTGTTATTTTAATGTTGTTTTAAAAAACAGGTTGTTTTTAGGCTGTTATTTTAACATTGTTTTAAAAAACAGCTTGTTGTTAAGCTGTTATTTTGTTGTAGTTTTAATAGCTGTTTATTTAACTGTTTAAAACAAGGAGCTATGAAGTATGAATACTAACATCTAAGTTACTTTATTTAATACCAGTTAAACGAACGTCTTCGACGTTTTTAAATTGTGAAATACATAAAAGCTTTCTTAGATATCATATACTGAGTATTTGAACTAAAGCTTATAAGATTGATTTGATAAAGCTATTAATAAAGCCTTAAGAAAACATGGTGTTCTTCTAAGTCGAATAAAATTAAATGTTCCCAGCTGTGTTTCCAGGTATATGGAAGGAATCTTTTATTATTCCACTTCATAAAAATTCTTCTAAGTCTAACGTTAAAACTATATCCAAGTTGTCTGCCATTCCGAAAGTCTTGGAAAAAATTATATGATCTCAATAAATGTTCCCATTAGATCCACACGTAACTTTTTACCCCTCAGCCTCGATCGTTGCTCGAGCAACTATTTAATTCATGAACCATTTCGTGTATTATGTTCTGACTATAACAAACTTTATTCTCTTGTCTCTCTGGAGACCTCGACTACAGTACTAAAACGATCTATCCTTTCTGCCTTATTAAATCGTAACCACTAATCACTAATCTACCACTGGTCTGATTGGGTTTTTCTGGGTTTTTCCCAATCCACGCAACAAATGTTGGGCCACTTATTTTCTTGTTGAATTTCCCAGAGCTTTAACGTTAACTTTATAATTGTTTCAACCTTAATTTACTTTCAGCACTTCACATAATTTTAAATTTTACTTTAAACTTAATTATTTTCATTATGATTACTTTAATTGGTTTTATTCTCATGTCAGCTGTTCATAGCTGACAATAAATAAATAAATAAACAACATGTTTCGTAAGGGTTATGTGAGCAAGGGATGAGAATTTCCTTACACAACAGCAACAGCAAGATCAATTCAAAAGTTCTATACAAGACTTTTGATTCTTGTAAATTAAGATTAGAAAGTGTAAAAAACATGTGGGTGCATATTTCCTAGCTTTTAATAAGGAGATAAGAGAGAGTGTCCGAATGTTTTACCTGCGTTGGTAAAAGGGGGTGGTCAGAAAATTTATCAGATTCCTTATAATGAACACCTACAAGTAGGTAGGTCATGTACATTAGTCGGCTTCCATATAAGTAGAAAAGAGAGAGCTGGTTTGATCTACATACGCAAATTCCTAAGCTACCAATAATTACACTCCTGCAAGTAGGTCATAATTAATGGTAAACTACAATCATAGAGCCGGTCGCATTGCTAGGAAAATTTTTCATTCAGTAAAGAACAAAGGTCAAGTTTTAGAAGCAAGAAATAACACATTGCACGTCAGTCTAAGCCGATGGTTTTATGTTGCGCTCCGTGTTTTTATTGTTTTTTTTTACCTGAAAGTTATTTTTAAAAAACCGAAAGTAACAGTTAGTTGTAATCTAGATAGTGGCATATGATCTGTTTGAATGTTGTGCTAAATTAATACACAATTAACAAAAATCAATCAAATTAATTTTTGCTTTCAGCTTGACGCGGGAAACATAAATTACAATAACAAACAATTAAAGAGAAAGAACTTTGGCAGCGAATGTGAGCACGAAACACACAGAATAAAAGCTCACTTTAACAAAAACACTCAGTGACTTTGCGGGAAACACATAAACACATCAGTAGTAGGGAATTGTCGGTTCTACGCCAATCAAACCCCCCACTAATTTTGACAGGTTAATTACCCCCCGCTGATATTTTTTCGACCCTTTTATTATCCCCCGCTGATTTTTTGACTCTTTTAAAAAATACCAGGGGTGGAGAACAAAGGATTGAGAATTTCATTAGATCAAGCGTGGACACCTATAAGTGTAGCAAAGCCAAAGGAGGGTGGATAACAAAGGATTGAGAATTTCATCAGATCAAGCGTGGTCACCTGTGAGTGCATCAAAGTCAAAGGAGGGTTGAGAACAAGGGATTGATAATTTTGTCAGATCAAAATCTTACAGCGTTCAGATGGACACCTGTAAGTGCATCAAATTCAAAGGAGGGTTGAGAACAAAGGATTGATAATTTTGTCAGTCAAAAATCAAAACACAGTCAAGGTTGGTTAGTACATCATAGTCAAAGGAGAGAACATTCCTATCTCGCATTGTTATTAACAATAGCAGCAACTAGCACACCAGGATTTGTGAGAATCTGTGCTCAAAGGATCTGTTTTGGCTATTTTACTAAGAATTGTTAGAGACAATTGTGTGCCTGTTAATATGCTTTACAAAGCACACCTGCATGCAATAAAAAATGAATTTTTATGATAGTAAGAATCAGTGAGCAAAGAAAACAAGGATAGAGTCTAGTGAGTGCCTGTTTGATGTGCGTTGTTTTGCACACCCGCAAGCAAGCCATAAACAACAAATTTCGTGATCGTAAGGGTCAGTGAGCAAAGTATGAGAATTTTCTTTCGCAGCAGCAGCAGCAGCAAGGTCAATACATAGATTCTTAACAAGAGTATTGATACTTGTAGACAAAGATTTGAAAGTGTTAGAGGGAGAAAGTGTTAAAGAGAGAAAGTGTTAGAGGGGGCAAGTGTTAGAGACGTCATGTCTGCGCCTGTTTAATGTGCGCACGCACATATTAGATAGGAGTCAAGTGTGCGCCGGTTTGACGGCGCTGCTTTGCACTCCTGCAGGCAGATAATAAACAAAGGCAAGTAAAACCATAGAGCCGCTAGCATTGTTATGGTCAATTTCAATACCAAAAACAACATTCGTGAGGGTTATGTGAACAAAAGATGGAATTTTCTTTCGCAGCAGCAGCAAGATCAATACATAGGTTCTAAACAAGAGTATTGATACTTGTATATTAAGATTGGAAAGTGTTAGATAGGCAATTGTTAGATAGAAAGTGTTAGGGAGAGAAAGTTTTAAAAGGAAAAAGTTTTTGAAGCAAGTGTGCGCATATTTCTTAACTATCATTTATATTTTCAAATTTAATTTGTATTTGTAGCTAAGACAGAGAGTATGCACATGGTTTAAGTGCATTAGTAAAAATAGGGGAAGTGCTAGTGGAGACAAGTGTTAGAGTCAAGTGTGCACCTGTTTGACGTGTTTGAAGGTTCTAAACACGACTATTGATTCTTGTAAATTAAGACTAGAAAGTGTAAAAAACAAGTGTGTGCATATTTCCTAGCTTTAAATGAGGAGATAAGAGAGAGTGTGCGAATGTTTTACCTGCGTTGGTAAAAGGGGGTGGTCAGGTACTTTATCACACTCCTTGTAATGAACACCTACAAGTAGGTAGGTCATGTACATTAGTCGGCTTCCATATAAGTAGAAAAGAGAGAGCTGGTTTGATCTACATACGCAAATTCCTAAGCTACCAATAATTACACTCCTGCAAGCAGGTCATAATTAATGGTAAAGTACAATCATAGAGCCGGTCGCATTGCTAGGAAAATCTTTCATTCAGTAAAGAACAAAGGTCAAGTGTGAGCAGGTTTCTTAGCTACTAATAAGTAGATAAGAGACAGTTTTCTTAGAGCCGGTCGCATTATTTTAAGAAACTGCAATAACAACAGAATCAGTTGCTAGGAAAATTGTATGCAGTTAAATATAATACACTTTTAACAAGCAATTGACTATTTTTTTATTTGATTTATTTTGTTATAATGATAATTTTATATAGTTTTTTTTTTTGCATTAGGTTTATTTTTAGATGATTGATGTATATGCAACAACATTAACCAAACATTCAGACTAAAGCCGCATACTTATAGCCGGTAGAACACAAAGGTCATACACCATGTTTTCTTAAGGCTTTATTAATAGCTTTATCAAATCAATCTTATAAGCTTTAGTTCAAATTCTCAGTATATGATATCTAAGAAAGCTTTTATGTATTTCACTATTTAAAAAGGTTGAAGACGTTCGTTTAACTGGTTTTAAATTAATAATCTTTTGTTTAACTTTATCATTGCAGTATTAGACAATTCTTGATTAGATTATACTTGACACATAATGTCCATCTGCACACTATAAGATTATTGTCGAATGACACTTTTTCCAGTTTAAGATATTCGTCAACTTATTTGTTATATTTGGCTTTAATTGTTTCATTAAACTCATTTATCAAATCAACTTCAAGTATTACAATGTTTTAAGCTGCTTAATTATTGTTTTACTTTTCTGTTTCCCAGTGCACTATGGGCGATTTGTCGACTTTGGCGGCATAAAGTCTAAAAATAAAGCTAGAGACATAATTTTTTTTTTTAAATGTTCGTTCTATTTATCTCTAATTTCGAATTTTTTTCCGCATATGTGTAGGCTGCCACTAATAAGTGCATTTATTTAAGAACAAATTATAAATGTTCAACTAAAATTGAAACAAAATGAAAAGCTTTATTTTATTATACTTAGACATAATATTTAATAAAAAAGATAACAAATTTTTATTCATATATGTAGTTATATTAATACAAACTTTACAAATTAGCAGTTCAAAATTTTCCTAATCTAATGAACGAATATTCATTGATGTTATCATAATCTTCTTCGTCATCTGTTTCACTTTCCATGTTATGATTATCAAAATTAAAATTTTCATTATTATGTTCTTCAGATATATAGCATGAATTTATATTTAAGGTTGGAGTTTCCAAAAACGCAATAACTTCTGTAGGAAGTGATTATTTTTTAAGCAGTTTTGGTGTATTATGTATGTTCAACCTTGAAATTAGAGGGTTGGATGAGTCAATAGATCTATAAAAAACGTCAGTTATATTATTAAGCCTTGACCCGGCCTCTGTATACCCTAAAAAATTAGGGCGTCCTGTTTTGGAAGGTAATGAATATTTGGTATCCTCCATATCGATTCGTATTTCAAAACTTTTTGAAAACCATTCTGAGTAAATCGACTTAATTTTATACAGATCTGCGTGATGTTTGCGTAAATACCGTTTAATATGTTTTACAAAAATTGATACTTTGGCTTCTGTTGTATTCATGTGCGATATGCTCAAATCATCTTTATTTATTTCTGTTAATCTAAACTACGTTTCAGCGGTTGCGTTGCGATTGTTGCTGTTCCAAATATCGGCAAGCTCGCCGTTGGTAATCGCAACAACAACTACAAGTGCATTTTTTGTATAAACGGGGGAAAACGGGGAAACGAGATTTTTACCAAAAGAAAATAGGCATTTAAGTAAGTAACTTGCCATTATTAGATGCCTACTCTGGCTTGCTCTTGATATAGAAATACTTCACGGAACACGATTACAATTGTTAAAATTTTAGTTCAAATACAACCAACAACAACACTGGACAAAAACAAAAACACAAATATTTATGTACTTTTGCCATAACATACAGATTATTTATACCTTGATCTTTGTTTTCCATACTAAAAACATGCATAAAAACATACGCACTGATCAATTGCAGAAGTAAAATTTTCGCGGTAACTCTTACAATCGAAATCTGCTTGCCATCAGCTGACTTTAAGAGGCTGCCACATAAAGAGAGTTGCTACCCAGCAAAAAACAAAAAATTTGTTAAGCTTCTTCAAGTGTTTACTATTAATAAATAACAAGGTTTTTGAAATATTCTACCATACATTTTTTGACTTTATGCCACTTTTTTTGGGAAAATCGCCCAATGTGCACTGCTTGATCGGAACTTGCTTTTGTATTATCAAGGTAATCCCAGGATGGCAAGCATGAAGATTTACGTTTTATGTTAACAAATTTATAAAACTGTTTCGGATCACGGTTGAGATAATTGTTATAACAAAGAAATAAAATTAGACTTTGCTTTTATATACGAGGACAATTCCACTTTATTTCCAGATTTTTTAAATTTTTTATAGGATCTTGTCTTCACGTTTTTTAATTTTGATAGTTCCCTCGTAAACCAAGGTGGTTTATTTTCACTTGAAGAAACAGTGAGGGGAACACATACATATATCCAAATGCGAATTCAAGGACTTGTAAAAAATGGTGATGGCAGTTTCTATATCACTACAAATCATTCAATTTAGTAAAGTCAGTTTTACGAAAGCAACGTGTCTTTAAAGAATTGTTAGATGTTGGTCTAAGGTTAAGAAGTTCGAAGGAAAGTTCTAAGGTTGGATGGTAGGTATCTTCAGGAAGCACTAGAGGGGATACTCTACTAACATTACTACAATCAGAATCAGAAACAAATATCAAATCTAACATTTTATTACTACAGTTATGCACCCTGTTAACTTGTGATAGGCCTAACTCTAAAAGGCCGTCGACAAAATCATCAGAAGTGGCCGGTAATTGCGCCGAAGATGTGTCATTCACAGACCATACAACATGTGGCAAATTAAAATCACCAACCACTATAAGTTGATCCATATCCGTCAACAACGACGCAACAAGTTGCAGGGCATTCAGATGGGATATGTAAATATTATTATCAGAATTGGGAGGAATATATGAGCAAGTAATATACAATGAGCGGCCGCTACATAATATTTTAACACATAGAAACTCTATACCCGGATGATCATGAGAATGAATCTGTTCAGAGAAAATACAAGAGTCAACAGCTATGAGAACACCGCCCCCCTTGCGGGTGGTGCGATCGCATCTGTACAAGTTATACTTATTAGGCAAAACGGAATAATCAGATATATTAGGTTTTAACCAGGTTTCTGTGAATGCAACTATCTGTGAATCGAAGGATAAGCTGTTAACATAAAGTTTAGTGTTAAGGCCTCGAACATTTTGATAGGCCAAGGTTACTACTTTTATTAGTTTTTTGCCTTCGAAGTTGAGTCAACAGGATGGATAACAGGCTGTGCACTACTGATTCTTATACCATTACATTACCCGGCGAACTCCGTTTCGCCGCCAAATTTTATTTAATTTCACAACAGTAATGAATTTATTTTGATTACAAAAATGAAGTGTTATTTAGTTGAAGTATATGAAAGTAAATCCAAAGTAAATACTGAATCGAAGCGTGATACGTGTCCGCAAATTATCCGTTTCATTGAAGTTCTCTTTGGTAAACCATTTTTTATACTCGATACCGAAGGTAAAGAGTATATTGGGTTTGTGCAATGTCCGTCATGGTGTCTGACCGTCTGTCCGTCTCTATGATTGCAACTTTTTTTCACACCCTTAAAAAAAAATATTTGTACAACTATTGAAAAAGTGTAGGAAATTGTGTATCATGTTTTCATTGACATTTTCATTAAATTTTATAATTATGTGATAATACTTACATGCATATATTCAAATTAAATTATAAAGTTTTGATCAATGAAGCACAAATAAGTAAAAAACAGGATTAGTTTCACTGTATTATCTTCATTATAATATGAATTCAATTTACACTTCAGTCTAAGTAACACGTGGCCAGCTATGCTAACACCAAAAATTTAAGAAGTGGAAATAATTGAAATATACGGTATTTCGTTCACTACAAAATAAATTTAATTAATTTTATAGCGTCAACAACACGTGGTAATTATGCTGTTAAAATGTAGCTTATATGACACGTTCGTAGATTTTTGGAAGCTTAGATATCTTCCTATTTATTTAATATTTAAAACTCATTTAATTGGTAATTAAAATAATAACAATGATATTACAGAAAGTTAAAACACCGCTCCTCGAGTAGTGCGCGTGCTAGAGATGATCATATATTCTTCTTCTTCCTCATGTCGCATCTATCAACTATCATATGCCTATCGATGGTTTTCCGGTAGGTGGCGTTTTCTGGGTCGCCACAGTACTCCCTCTCTAGTGATGATTCACGATTGTTGAAAGTGTACTTGGGCTTTTCGTTTATACGTTTGTGGCGAAGTGTTGTCTTGTTTTTTATCTAATAATTTGTCATCCTTGACAATGAAAGCGGGTTTGAGTCTGTCGACGGATACGGCTACTTCTTTGCCTTTAATTTTTAATGTGAAAACGCGATCATTTTGACGTTGAATTACTTCAAAAGGTCCAGTGTACGGGGGTTCCAACGGTTGTCTTACGGCGTCAGTTCTTACAAAAACATGTGTGCAGTCTTCGATGCCTTTGATTAAAAACATTTTATGCTTTATATGGTGGGGTGTAGCAGTTGGTCTGATGAGTCGCATGTGTTCGCGAAAGTTGATGATAAAATCCGATGATTTGGTGGTTGCATCCAAATCGTCAAAAAATTCATTGGGTAAGCGGATTGGCGTTCCGTAAAGCATTTCCGCCGCAGATGATTGCAGGTCTTGCTTATAGCAAGTTTGGAGGCCAAGCAAAACTGTGGGCAAGAGTTTAGGCCAAGGAATGTCTGTGTTGCACATCAAAGCACTTTTTAATGATCGATGCCATCTCTCAATCAGACCATTCGACTGTGGGTGGTAACTTGTTGTGTGTATATGTTTGCTGCCAACGATGTGGGCAAGCTCCTTGAACAAGGCTGATTCAAACTGTGTGCCTTGATCTGTGGTGATGGTTTTAGGTGCTCCAAAACGTGCTATCCATTGTGCCCAGAAAGCATTCTGCCGAAATGTTAGAGAGTGGAACTGCTTCCGTCCAGCGAGTGAAGCGATCGATCATGGTTAAACAGTACAGCAGATTTAATTCTTGTGGCATAACTATGATGTCCAGATGCACATGATCAAATCTGCCAGTAGGGACTTCTATTTTGTTAGGAAACAGATGATTGTGTTTGCTGATTTTGGCGCGTTGACATGGTAGGCAATTTCTGAACCAATTAGTCACATCCTTGTCCATCGACGGCCAGATAAACTTTTGACGTAATTGTCGTAGAGTTGCCCTGCCACTGGGATGCGATAAGCCGTGGACAAAAGCAAAAATTTGATGTCGTAGAGTTTCTGGGATGTATGGGTGCACTGATCCCGTAGAAGTATCGCAGTATAGTGAAAGGTTGTATGCATAGCGCATTTGTTGCAGCTTCAAAGACGTGTTGCCTTGGAGAAGCTCTGATAGTTCTGAATCAACAGCTTGAACCTTTTTAATGTCGTCCAATTTGACAGACTGTATAGATATGGCGCATAGTCGTGAAAATGCACCGGCAATGGCGTTGTCTGATCCTTTGATGTGGACGATTGAAGTGCAGAATTGAGAAATATAACTCAATTGCCGTATTTGGCGGGGCGACGCTTTTTCAGACCTTTGTTTAAATGCATAAATCAGTGGCTTGTGGTCGGTTTTAATGATGAATCATCGAGCTTCAAGCAAGTGCTTGAAATACTTGATTGCTTCGAAAATTGCTAGAAGCTCCCTATCGTATGTGCTGTAGCTCTTTTCACAATTGCTGAGTTTCTTAGAGAAATAACCAAGGGGCTGCCAAATGTCGTTTATTTGCTGCTCCAGTACAGCACCAATAGCCACATCAGATGCATCACAGATCAACGAGAGATTTGCTTCTGCCGAAGGATGTGCCAACAGTACTGAGTCGGTCATACTGCGTTTACAGGCCTCAAAAGCTGTGATTAAATTGGGTGTCCATTCAATCTTGCGCTGATCATTCTTTTTAACTTTTCTAAGCAATTCTGACAATGGTGCCTGTATTTGTGATGAGTTTGGCAGGCATCTGCGGTAGTAGTTGATGATGCCAAGAAAACGATCAAGCTCGTTGAGTGTAGCAGGACGCGAGTATTTGACGATTGCATGCAATGCGATTAGTGGGAGGTTTGATTCCATGCTCGCTGATTACATAACTGAGAAATTGGACCTTGGGCTGAGCAAGTTGACATTTACTCAGGTTGATGGAAAGTCCATGTTTGCGGAGGATTTGCATGACAATACGAAGATGCTCCTCATGCTCTGCAGTTGTAGAAGACATGATTAATATATCGTCAATGTAACAATAAACAAAATCAATGTCTCGAAAAATATTGTCCATAAAGCGTTGAAAGGTTTGCGATGCATTTCTTAATCCAAAAGGCATGTATAAGAATTCGATCAGCCCAAATAGTGTACATACAGCTGTTTTTTGGATATCGTTCTCTGCCATTGGAATCTGGTAGTAGGCCTTTACCAGATCAAGAGTGGAAAAAATCTTTTTTCCGTGTAGTTGTTCGGTAAAATCGTGAATGTGTGCAATCGGGTAGCGATCAGGCACAGTAACCGAGTTGAGTTTGCGGTAATCTCCACAAGCACGCCAGCTTATGCTTTCACTGCTTGGGTCCGGAGCGAGACGGCGCAAGTGTGCTTAAATTTCGGATGGCTTGAGACCAGCAGTTTCTCCTCCTTGCAGCAAACGGCGTAATTTTGATTCTTGTGATTCAGAATATTTTTCAATATATATATTTTTCAATATATATATTTTTCATTTGCGAATTTTTGGCACAGATTAAATTAATTTTGAAATGTCGGGGTCACCACTTTGGAAGCTTAGATATCTTCCTATTTATTTAATATTCAAAACTCCTTTAATTGGTAATTATAATAATAACAATGATATTACAGAAAGTTAAAACACCGCTCCTCGAGTAGTGCGCGTGCTAGAGATGATCATATATTATTCTTCTTCCTCATATCGCATCTATCAACTATCATATGCCTATCGATGGTTTTCCGGTAGGTGGCGTTTTCTGGGTCGCCTCAAATTTATAGCAGCGCCATCTATTGATCACTTACTCAACCCAGTCGACAGGTATCGACATCTGTTAGAATCATTTGGAGTTAACAGATACTTGTGCCTGTCAAATAATAACAGACAAATAATTAGCAATAAATTAAAATTGCGACTATAATTTGAGATTTAAACTATCCTATCTCTCAAGTTGGATCGAACTGCACATGGTGTGCGAATTTTATTATAATCGGTTAAGTGGCTTATGAGTCCATTGAGGACAAACATTGTGACACGAGATTTATATATATTAAGATTAATGCCATGTTCACACTATGAAAAATAGACAAGCTGTTTGTTGTTAGAGGACGAATACACAGAGTAGACAAGAGCAGAAAATACGAATGTGTATATGTACGTATGTTTTCTTTATTTTAAAGCAATGCAGCGTCAGTTCAGCTACAAATTGAAATGACTATTAAGTTTGCAATATTTTGTTATTCACACGTAAACATATACAAAGTATATCTGCGATCACTGTTACTATTTATTACCAAATAAAGCCGAAATAAACACCGTTAACAGCACAGGAAAATAATAAATTACTGAGAGCACTCAAAAACACAACCGTCACCAACGAAAGACAAACAACTATCCTTCCAAATTTGGTGAATCTCTTGTTAACGGTGAAGAAAGGGTGGCTGGGGGCGGTATGGATGGCGGTGGCATCCAAATTTTTGCTGCAGATCTGTGTATGATGTCAATCGTTATCCTCCTACCAAATTTGGTGACTCTAGCTCAAAGTTAGTAAATTATGGTGGGGCGTGGCATCAAAATTTTTGCAGCAGATCTATTTATGATGTCAATTGCTATCCTTCAACCAAATTTGGTGATTCTTGCTCAAAGTTAGAAGAATATGGTGGAAAGGTGGCTAGGGGTGGTATGGGTGGGGGGCGGCATCCAAGTTTTTTGGGTTTCTTCATCATCAATCTTGACACCAATTTTGGTGGCCTTAGCTAAAAAGCTGTGGAAAATATAGGCGTTTTGTATTTCAAAATGCATGGGGCAAGGGAACGGGGGGCGTGGCTACAAAACTTTGATGCAGTTTTTTGAAGGTCATTAACAGTTATCTCCGTACTAAAATTGGTGACTCCAGCTCAAACTCTAAAGTTTAGAGGATACACGCATTACCGTTTTTAGCGAAGCGTTGGGGCAGTTGGGGGCGGCTAGGGAAGTATGGATAGGCGTGGCAATTTAAGTTTTTAAGCATTGTTTTGGGGTCGGCATCACCTATCATGGCACTAAATTTGGTATCTCTAGCTCAAAAACTGTGGAAGATAATGGCTTATATATTTTTCAATTGTGGTGTGGCTTGGGCCGGAATGGGTGAGCGGGGCTACAAAACTTTGATGCATTTTTTGGAAGGTCGTAACCTTTTATCTTGCAACTAAATTTGGTGACTCTAGATCAAACACTATGGAAGATACCCGCTTTTAGCGAAGCGTTGGGGCGTTTGGGGCAGCTAGGGCAGCATGGATGGGCGTGGCATCCAAAGTTTTTATGAATTTGGTTGAGGGTTGGCAACACCTATCTTGGCAATAAATTTGGTGACTGTAGCTCTAAAACTGTTGAAGATATAGGCGTTTCTTAATTTAAGCTGCGGGGGGCTGGGGGTGGAATGGGTGGGCGTGGCACCAAAACCTTCGGTATCGAGTATAATAAACTTAGTAACTTTAAAAAGCCAAAGATGTAAATATGTAAATAAAAAACATCGCCAAAATGCAAAAAAACTAATGAGTGTTAGAACTCACGAGCGATGTGTTAACAGCGGTTTGTACATGTTCGATTGATAAATATGTATTAGCATAAAAAAAAAGAATAGTTTATTGAATTAAGTTTTCCTTTCTCCAGTTTCTCTGTCTATAATTTTATTCTACATTACTTTATTCCGAGTTTTCGGCAACTGACCTTTACAAATGCATCGCTGAACACACTTTCGTAATTTGTGTACATCTTTGCATTATTGTATAGCAAGGGCTGTTAGAAAGTGTCATAAAGGAAAAACTGGGAAGAGTATGTATGATGAGCAGCAGCAAATGTGATATTTGACTGCCTTGGAAGACAAAATCTTGTTTTCTTACTCAGGCGCAATTATGAGGGAAGAAAAATAATTTTGTGGACAAGTGTTTGCAGAAGCCTAGTTTTTAACTCAAGATACTTGGTTGGCTAGGTGCATATCAGTTGCTAGTGCGAGTGTTTTGTGGGGTAGGACAGGTATCAAAAGGTCATAGAATACGTAAAGCAGGCAAGCTATCGTTCATATCCAAGAATCTTATTTATTGCAAAAATAACTAAATTCAATTAACTATTCTTTTCTTTCTTATGCTAATATATAGCAATCAAACATGTACAAACGTCTGTTAACACATCGCTCGTGAGTTCTAACACTCATTGGTTTTTTTTTTAATTCAATTTCATGTTCAATATAATACAACTGAAATGCCTTCTCACATTTAGCTCAAGATTTAATCCATGTAGAATTGCTAAAAAAAGATAATTGAAATGGGGTATTGTGACATATTTTACCAAATAAGCAGGCAAGGTGCATAAGCAATCGCTAGTGCAAAAATTTTGTGAGTGGGACAGGTATAAAAAGGTCACAAAAAATATAAGGCAGACAATCTTTCGTTCATATCCAAGATCCATATTTATTTAAAGAAAAGACAAGTAGAAACGTTGCAGTCAGACGCAACCGACTGCAGTATACTCGATACCAGTAAAAAAAAACCGATTAAAAGTGCACTGATTGCAAAAGGGTATGGATTCGGCAAGGGTGCTCGCTGCCTCAAAAAGTGTCTGATGCAGATGGGTTAGGCAAAAGCTATCTTCCTTCCAAAGTTGGTGACTATAGCTGTAAGTTTGTAAAAGTTGTGGAAATTAAGGCTGGGTGTGGTAAGGGGAGCGTGCTATATAAAGTTTTTATGCAGGTCTTTGTGGGAATTCAATTGCTATTTTCCTATCAAATTTCGAGACTCTAGCTTAAATTTTGTAAAATGTATAGGGGTAGGGGTGTTAGGGTTGAAATCAGGCGGCTTTGCATCCAGTTTTTCGCTGCAGATCTGTGAATGATGTCAAAGATATAAAAATATTTGCAAAGTTTCAAGTCTCTAGCTTGAAGGGTGTGGAAAAAAGTTGCGTTCATACAGACGGACGGACGGACAGACGGATGGACACCATGACGGATATTACACAAACCCAATATACTCTATACCTTTGGTATCGAGTAGAAATATTATAAGAAACCCAATAATGGAGCATAGCGTTCCCCAGAGCGCAACGAGAATAATTTTTCTCCTGAACGCAGCCAATGTCAACGACAAAAGTTCAAATTTTAGACGATACTTTCTTTGATATCACATGTTATGAAAAAATCTATATCATTAGTCGATGGACTGATATGAAATGCAATTTCTTGACATGAACTGAATCTATTGGTGGAATATGAACTTCCCATGCAAACTGAGCTTTTCGGTAGTCAGCTCTGAAAGCTTTTTGAAGCACCTGCTATAGCTCACAAAGCAAGTTTTCGAAATTACACCCCATACGCAGTTACTTACAGCACAGACAGTCTTAGATATAGACTGTGCAATTGCAAACTAGAGCTTAAAGAGCTTTAGCGTTTCAAGGTGCCGGAGGTAGACCCCTTGTATGCTTCGCACAAGAGTGAGCAGGCGCGAGATCAGATTTTTGTTTCACTATCCCTTGCGCTCGTCGTTCGGGCCAAATGTTGATCAACAACCAATAATTGAAATTTTGTTTGTATTTGGGTGTGTGTGCGTTTGTTTCGTTGCTTGCCGGGCCTGCCTGTCGAGGTTTTTGATTTTCTTGATATTTACCCTTTTTCTGTCTCGGCGGCAAACGACATCGACACAAATGCACTACTGAACTATTGAATACACTTTCGAAATTTGTGTGCAATTTTGCAAAACTGTATGGAAGTTAAGTTGGCAAAATTGTTGGCTAGTGTCATAAAACTGAAATCATGAAAGAGTATTATTGACCAGCAGTTGAGTACAGATATTTGGCTGTGTGTTTTCATATATGCATATGCTGCACCTTCAAATGTGTGCGTAGCAATTGTATATCATTTCTTCAAACGTCTCAACTATTATGATTTGACAATTTACAAAACCGCACTGGTATGACCCGTCATCACCCTGGCACGACAATAGAGTTATATTATATTAAAACACTTAATGCTGGTTTTGTTGAGAAAATCTGCACGTTGGTACTTGAAAAAATAATTAAATTTGGAGCAAATACGCAAGAGAGGCACAAACAATTCTAATGAAAGACATAGCTGTAACTTTAGAAAACAAAAGATTCTATACAAATATCAATAATATAATTTGTTTTTAAGTATTATTTATTTAAGAGCGGCATAAGGTATTTTTTGGACAATTTAAATATATGTAAAAAAAAATAATATATAATATTTTATATGCATTTTTGTGAATTTCTTTCACTTGTTCCTAAATTGTCAAATCATAATAGTTGAGATGAATCAAGAAATGATATACAAATGCTACGCACACATTTGAAGGTGCAGCATATGCATATATGAAAACACACAGCCAAATATCTGTACTCAACTGCTGGTCAATAATACTCTTTCATGATTTCAGTTTTATGACACTAGCCAAAAATTTTGCCAACTTAACTTCCATACAGTTTTGCAAAATCGCACACAAATTTCGAAAGTGTATTCAATAGTTCAGTAGTGCATTTGTGTCGATGTCGTTTGCCGCCGAGACAGAAAAAGGGTAAATATCAAGAATATCAAAAACCTCGACAGGCAGGCCCGGCTAGCAACGAAACAAACGCACACACACCCAAATACAAACAAAATTTCAATTATTGGTTGTTGGTCAACATTTGGCCCGAACGATGAGCGCAAGGGATAGTGAAACAAAAATCTGGTCTCGCGCCTGCTCACACTTGTGCGGAGCATACAAGGGGTCTACCTCCGGCACCCTGAGAAGAGCTTTTACTGCCAATTGCACAGTTTATATCTAAGACTGTCTGTGCCTGCAGGCGCATGCACAATGATACTCGCAGACATGTCGGAATTTCAACCCCTTGTTGTTAATTGCAACCGACGCTCTGCGACGTTTCGCACTTGATATCGATCCTAAAGCAAGCGCAGTCGCAGTCAAGCCTAAAACCGGGGTCGAATTTACATTTCGGTCACAGAGAACCATTTCAGAAACCGGGTCTAAGTTTAAGTCCGACTCTGTGAACTAAGTTGGTGTAAAGCATCGAATTACTTGCGCTGTCAATGACACTTGCAGTCGATTGTGAGCATTCGCAGGGCAAGGTACTTTTTACTTTCTGTGGCGCATTTGAACCATAACGTTGAAGAAAAGCATAAGGTAGTCAACCTCCTTCGGAAATACAGATAGAGACCGACAGAGAGAGAGAGAGAGAGAGAGAGAGAGAGAGAGAGAGAGAGAGAGAGAGAGAGAGAGAGAGAGAGAGAGAGAGAGAGAGAGAGAGAGAGTGACAGATGGAAAAAGAGTTAGTAAAAGAGAGCGAGAGATAAGGAAAAAAGAAAATGAAAATATTTTTGCAGTTTTTGTGTTGGCATTAAACTTGTTGTATATGGCAAAGTTTTTTTTGAGTGCGTGACGAAACTGAAAAGAAAAAGTGCAAAACCAAATGAAAAATATACACAATATAAGATAACAAACTTTGCATTTATATAAGCAAATTTGTGATGGAAGTGAAACAAAAACAAAAAATAAATTTTATATATGTGCTCAAACTGAAAAGAACACCATTTTGTACGTGCGTGTCTTTAGCGCAATGCATTCCGAGAGTTGAGATAAAACTTTATGCGTTTGCTTTGTTGTGCATGTGCAGTTTTCCAAATGAAATGAGAATAGGAGAACGAGTGTGCCAACGCATGCGGAAGAGGGAGAGAGAAGAGTGAAAAGTGTCACACATAGAAGAAAAATGAAAGGTGTTGTCTGGTTGTTAGAGTTACCCCTGTAACTGTAACCAAACTAACTCCTGCAGCTCTTTTCAATAATATTCTACGAACTTAGTTTGTTGCTTCATAAATCGAAGAGTCGAGTGAAAAGGAATTCGATTGACGTTGACTCATGAGTATTTATGTAAATACATACACAAACACACACAAATACACACGTACAACAACAGTAGTACGTAATGCAAGTACGCAAAACCTGCAGGCTGCTTTACTTGAATTGATTTTTCCAATAAATATGATGGGTTTAAAGAAGGGCACACACAAACAAACACTGAGCTATTTTGTCAGAGAAACTAAATTTTAACGAGTTGATACAGGCAGTAGCGGGTATTTTCAGCATCGAGTTTCGGTAGAAGAGACTGTGTCTGTGTGTATGTACGAGTATATTTATGAGTGCGCTATGCTCTACGTTCAACTGCCCAAAGCTATATTTCTCACGCTCCAGCCTTTTCTAGCTCTGTCTCTTTCTCTCTATGTCTCTCTTGCTTGTCCAAAAGCTGATTCTTCTACTACATTTTAAAATTAAATAATACTAGGCACATTCATGCACACACACAAACAATAATTTTCCTCTGCATAGCTTTTGTGGGCCAGCGCAATGAATCAGCGTTTAGTGCATACGCAAGAAAAACAACACTAACTGCAGCAGCGCAAACAATTTTGTACATTGGAAGTTATTTTTTAAAACTTAATTTAAAATTAAATTTTTTTGCTGTTGTTGTGCTGTGTCTATTAATTGCAGTTGCAGCCAAAAGGCAAAAGAAAAGTGCTTAAGCATAACAATCCACATAAAGGTACTGTAAACGAAAAAAAAGCTATAAGCAATAAAAACCACCAAACAAATAAAGAACCGTTGAAAACTAAACAAGAGCAAAAAGGCGAACAAAGCCAAAAAGTGCTTAAAATGTGCGTCTTCATTCGTCGTAATTTTTTGCTCCAAAGCTTTTGGACCACCTTCGTCCTTATAGGGAGCGTCCAGGTGAGTTATACAATATCAAAAATACACGCACACAAACATTAAAACACTTGCGGCGCATACACTCATACTTGCAGACAACAAGCTTGTTGATCCAAGCGGGCCGCAAAAGTGTGTCCGAGCAAAAAAGACTTAGCTTTCGCCGCTTGACTGTAAGGTCAAACACACACAGGCAGAGTGACTGTGCGCAAATATTGGCTTGGTTGAACAGTTAGTTTTTTTTTCAGTTTTTGTGCTGGTAGCCCCTTTACACCCATCATTTGACCAAAAACTCAGTAGCTTGCAACAGCACATAGAATTTTTAAGATAAACAATTAGAAAGGTCTAAAAAAATCATTTGGATATACCACAAAACCTTAAAGCTGCTTTAACAGTCATCATAACTCGGTACCGAAGATAAAAAGTATTATATATTTCGTGCAATGCCCGTCTGTATGAACGCAACTTTTTTTGACGCTCGTAAAGCTATAGTCTTAAAACCTTGCAAATATTTTTGCCTTTCTGTAGGACAGATTAATTTGAAAGATTGAGTATCTTAGACTACGAAGGGCTAGAAATTCGATAAATTCGATAGCTGAAATAGAAAAGTCCACGTATATATATCTAATCCGTGCAGCTAGAGTAATCAAATTTATTAATAGGATAGCGACTGGCGCTATCCTGCAAATATTTTGTAGCCATGCCCATCCATTCTATCACCAGCGCCCAACCTGCACACTTTGAAATAGAAAACTTATATGTACATTTATTTATATATTTTGTCTTTATCCCAAACTAAAATCTCTAAGACGTACAAAGCCTACTCAATTAGCTGTGGCTCCAAATCAAGTATATATGTGTATACCTTATTGGGCTAAAAAGGATATTTTCTGTTAAGAAAAATGCTCTTTTAACCCTTGTAATACGTTCAGAGTATTTTGAAGAGAAGCTGAAATTTTAAAGTTTAAATTAGTAACAACATTCATTAAATAGAAGTTTAAGTACTTATTTTCCTAGTCAGTATGGTGTACAAATGCTTTAGAATGCACTTTGGTTTTTCTTGGTACTTTTCGGACTCAAATAGCTTAAAGATTATGCGGTCATTTGTTCAAATACAGTCTGTCAAGAAAATGTTTTTGCATGACGAAAAATTTAATTATTTTAAAATCTGATCAGAAAATATGACTATCAAATGACATTTGTTAACTGATTTCATTGGTTTCTTAACAACATATATAAAATAAAAACAAAAAAACTATAGAAAATACGTAGAATTGTTGCAGTCGGACGCAACCGAGGATAAATGCATTTCTGCCAAATTCAGTGACTCTTGCTTAAACACTATGCAAGAAACATGCATTCCCGTTATGAGCGATGCGTTTCGGCGGCTAGGGGAGTATGGATGGGCGTGGCATTCAAGGTTTTTAGTGAAGCGTTAGGGCAGTTGGGGCGGCTAAGCAGTATGGATTAGCGTGGCATCAAAAGCTTTATGCATTTTTTCCGGTCATCATAAACTATCTTGGCACCAAATCTTAGGGATTCTAGCTCAAAACTGTGGAAGATATGGGCATTCTGTTTTTCAACTGTGGGTGGCTCGGGGCGGAATGGGTGGGTGAGGCTCCAACTCATTGATACAGTTATATGCGAGTTGTTATAAGCTATCTTCTCCTCAAATTTGGAAGTTTTAGCTGTAAGGGCGTGCGAATCTATCGATTTTGTATTATCGAATTAATCGATTTGCCAGAACCCAAGTTATCGCAGCACCCCAATATTGACGCTTTATTTGACACGGCCATAGATAAAGATATTTGTCTCAAGCCTCTAGCTTGAAGGACGTGAAATAAGTTGCGTTCATACAGACGCATGGACAGACGAACGGACATTTTAGAGGACATTGCACAAACCCAATATACTATTTACCTTCGTTTTCGAGTATAAAAAACGAGCAAATACAAATATGTGTTAAAACAAACCCGGTGATAGTTGTCCATTATAATGATAAAAAGACAAAAGAATTCAAAATATTTAGAACTTTATTGCCCATTTAAGAAAATAACTATTTCTTCGTCGTTTGACCTTAAGCACACTACTGCCTTATTTTGATACCCAAATTCAGAAATAATGCAAAATTAATGCAGAATACATATAAAAACGGGTTCATGGATCTTAGAATCCTTAAGCGAAAACCAGTTTTGAGAAAAAGAGCGTACGTCTGCATGAAAAACAGTAATAATAATCTGAAGAAAAAATAAGCCTTTCTATAAAGGTAGAACAAAAGTATCAAATTTCATACAGTGTCGGCCTAAAAAAATTGTAGTAGCAAAACTGGAGCTCTTAAGGTACACTAAGCCATTCAATGTAAAAAAACTTTCATTCATTGTTTAAAGCATATAAACGAAAACTGGAATAAGATTCATGCATTCAAGTTCAGAAAAACTAACGAAGCGACATTTTTTGAAAGAGTTTAAGACTCATATCTCGAACACTTAATCAAGTTTAATACACTTCGTTAGTAAGTGCAACAATGAGAGTCAGAATATATAATTAAATTGTAATCGTCCATCAGATATTAGAAATTAATAACGAAAAATTCTTAGTTTTAGCAATGAGTTGAAAAATACCTATATCGATACTAATCATTAAAAACATTGGTATGTAACTAAACCTCCTTTGAAAAAGGGAAGTGGGTTGACAATTAAAATGCACTTGAGCAATCAATTATAGAAAGAAACAAGTAGAAACGTTGCAGTCGGACGCACCCGACTGCGGTATACTCGATACCAGTAGTAAAACAGATTAAAAGAGAGCTGATTGCAACGGTGTGTGGATACGGCAGGGGTTAAGGCTGCTTCAAAGATTGTCCGGTGCAGATGGGGATGCAAAAAAACTATCTTCCTCCCAAATTTGGTGACTCTAGGTCAAAAATAGTAAAATTTGGGGGAAGGGGGGCTGGGGTTGGTAAGGGGGGGCGTGGCATCCAATCTTTTGCTGCAGATCTATTTATGATGTCAATTGCTATCCTCAACCAGAATTTGGTGACTCTAGCTCAAAGTTAGTAGAATATGGTAGAAGGGGAGCTGGGTGCTGGAGGCTGGTATGGGGGGAGGGGGGGGGCGTGGCGTCCAAAGTTTTGCTGCAGATCTGATTGTGATGTTAATTGCTATCCTCATACCAAATTTCGTGACTCTAGCTCAAAGTTAGTAGAATATGGTGGAAGGGGGCTGGGGGCGGTATGGGTGGGGGCACAATCCAAAATTTTGGGTTTCTTCACTTCCAATCTTGGCACCAAATTTGGCAGCTCTAGCTCAAAAAATGTGGAAAATATAGGCGTTTTTGATTTCAAAATGCAGGGGGCTCGGAACGGGGGCCGTGGCTCCTAAACTTTCATGCAGTTCTTTGCGGATTGTTATTAGCTATCTTCCTACCAAATTTGGTGACTCTAGCTTTAACGCTTTGGAAAATACACGCATTCCCGTTTTTAGTGAAGCATTGGGGCGGTTTGGGGCAGCTTGGTCAGTATGGATTGGCGTGGTATCCAAAGTTTTTATGCATTTATTTTGGGGCTATAATCACCTATTTTGGCACAAAATTTGGTGGCTCTAACTCAAAAACTGTAAAAGATATAAGCATTTATGTTTTTAACTGCGGGGGGCTGGGGGCGGAATGGGTGGGTGGGGCTCCAAAACTTTGATGCAGTTTTTGGGGGGTCGTAACCAGTTATCTACCTACCAAATTTTGTGACTCTAGCTCAAACACTATGGAAGATACACGCACTACCGTTTTTAGCGAAGCGTTGGGGGGGTTGAGGGCGGATAGGGCAGTATAGATGGGCGTGGCATCCAAAGTTTTTATGAATTGGGTTCGGGATCGTCAACACCTATCTTGGTACCAAATTTGGTGGGTCTAGCTCAAAAACTGTAGAAGATATGGGCATTTTTAGTGTTGAACTGCGGGGGGGCAGGGGGCGGTATGGGTGGGCGTGGCTCCAAAATTTTTGATGCAGTTTTTTGGGGATTGCTAGTAGCTATTTTCTCCCCAAATTTGGTAGTTCTAGCTGTAAGGTCTTGCGAAATAGCTGGATCTATCGATTTTGCGTTATCGAGTTTATCGATTTGCCAGCCCCCTAGTTATCGTAGAACTCCAATCTTGACACTTTAATTTACTATGCCATAGATAAAGAGATTTGCAAAGTTTGAAGTCTCTAACTTGAAGGGTGTGGAAAAAAGTTGCGAACATACGGACGGACAGACGGACAGACGGTCAGACGGACAGACGGACAGACACCATGACGGACATTGCACAAACCCAATATACTCTTTACCTTCGGTATCGAGTATAAAAATCAATATCTAAACGACTTATTTTTTAATACTTTGAAGCTGACTGTATTCATTTTCCATATTTGAGAAGTTGATTTGATAAATGAGTTTGATGAAATAATTATAGCCGAATATAAAAAATAGTTTGACGAAAGTCTAAATTTTCGCAAAGTGTCATTAAACAACATAAAAATTTGACGAAAATCTAATAGCGTGCAGATGGACATTATGTGACAAGTATAGTTGAATCGTCTAATATTGCAATCAAAGAAATTAACAAAAGATTATACTTGCTATCTTCCTAACAAATTTGGTGACTCTAGCTCAAAGTGAATTAAATGTTTAGGAAAGGGGGCTCGCGGAGTTATGGGTGGAGGTGGCATCAATATTTTTGCAGCAGATCTGTTTATGATGTCAATTTCTATCCTCCTACCAAATTTGGTGACTCTAGCTAAAAAATAGTAAAATATGGAGGAATGGTGGCTGGCGGCGGTATGGGAGGAGGGGAGCGTGGCATCCGAATTTTTGCTGCATATCTGTGTAAGATGTCAATTGCTATACTCCTACAAAACTTGGTGAATCTAGCTCAAATACTCTGGCAGAAATACGCATTCCCGTTATAAACGATGCATTGGGGCCGGCTTAGCAGTATGGATAAGCGTGGCATCCGAAGCTTTTATGCTTTTTTGCCCTATCTTTGCACCAAATAGTAGTATTTCTAGCTCAAAACTGTGGAAGTAATAAGCATTTATGTTTTTACACTGTGGGTGGCTGGGGGCGGAATAAGTGAGGCTTCAAATCTTTGATAAAGTTTTTTGCGGGTTGTTATAAGCTATCGTCTCCTCAAGTTTGGAAGTTTTAGCTGTAAGGGCGTGCGAATTCGAGTTTATCGATTTGCCATCACCCTAGTTTTCGTACAACCCCAATATTGACACTTTATTTGACACCGACATAGATAAAGATATTTGCAAATTCTAAAGTCTCTCGCTTGAAGGGTGTGGAAAAAAGTTGCGCACTTACGGACGGACGGACAACATGACGGACATTGTACAAACCCAATATACTCTTTAGCTTCGGTATCGAGTATAAACATTGATAAATCTAGAAAATAAAAAAAAGTTTAAAAAAAAATCAAAAAATGTATATTTTTCACTGTCAACAAAGTATTGTCGTATATGCTATTCTTGCACTCTTTCGCCTATCATTCTAGTACTGTTAAAGTTTCATTAATGCATAGCTGGACACAATGTGCGCATATTTACAGCAAATTTTGTTCATTTTATATTTATACTCGTTTACAGCCGTGTGAAGAAATAATTTAAAATGCCGGGTAAAAGAGTACCGTTTGATGTTGTACAAATACCAAATTTGGGGAGAAAATAGCTATTTACAATTTTCAAAAAACTGCACCAAAAGTTTTGGAGCCACACCAACCCGTTCCGCCTCCAGCCCCACGCAGATTAAATTTAGAAACGCCTATATCTTCTACAGTTTTAGAGCCAGAGCCACCAAGTTTATTGCCAAGATAGCCCCAACCCTTCGCTAAAAAGGTAAAGCGTGTATCGTCCATAGTGTTTGAGCTAGAGTCACCAAATTTATTAGGAAGATAAGTGGTTACGACCCCCAAAAAATTTAAGCATAGTTTTGGAGCCCTGCCCACCCATTCCGCACCAAGCCCCACCGCAGAAGAAAAATATATATGCCTATATCTTCCACAGTTTTTGAACTAGAGCCACCAAATTCTTCTTGAAACACATTCGGTGTGAACAGTTCATATCATCATTCGTATTGAGGCTAAGCTGGACAATTCGGTCAACTGATATGCCAAATTGTGACAATTGCAATTAAATATTCGGTTTCATTTGGAATGCTGTTTGGTTTTCATTTCGCAAAATAATAGCGCTAAAAAACATTATATTCGTTTATTACATTGTTTAGTTTACACTACAAGAAGTCGGGTTTGTGCAACTTTAAACAATTAATACGTCACGAATAACCAATAAACATTTACAAATCCAATATGTGCGTAGTGCACATGCGGTTTCATACATATCTCGGCATATAACGGAAAATAAACAGTTTCCAAGTAGTCGGTGCGCAGTTCTCGTACATAACATAAAGTATAAATTAAATATAATGCAAATAGAGAACTTATGATAATTTGCATAATTATACATAATTTGTGCGGTTGCTTAATCTAAACCTCCGCATGGTCGACTGAGACTGGTAAAGAGTCTACCTGTGCGGACAAAACTCAACTTTACAAGCGAAAGGCAGCATCGTTTCTTGTACAATTGCAGCGTCTCAACGATTCATCAACGCCTGATCTTTTGAAGGCTTTATCGAACATAGAACTCATTGTTCGTTTTGAGCTACTCAGGAAACTTGAGTTTAATTTAAACTCAGCTCACGACCGACTAGAAGAACTGGATTACGACGAAATTAGGAGTGAGTTGCGTGAAAACTTTGACGTCATGATTGTAGACCTAATTACTCGTGCCCGATCTCGCGTTTGCCCTTCGCAAGCGCAACTATCAGCATCGTCAACCACGCAGAGCAATTTCGATGCATCTCAGCAGCCAAACTTCAACTTCATTACGTCTACCGATCGCCCTCGTCAAGCTCGCTTGCCAGAGCTCAAGGTTCCGCAATTTTTTGGAGGCTACACAGAGTTCGCTAGCTTCATTTCGATGTTTGAATCGATTACAGACATGGATTTGGATCTGATTGACATTGAGCGTTTTCAGCACTTGCGTTACTGTCTGTCGGGCTCAGCACTTGATGCCATATCATCCCTCGAACTGTCCGAGGCCAACTATCAAGTGGCTCTCAGCATATTGCATAAACGCTTTAATAATAAACGCCTTGTATTTCAGTCACACATTAATGGAATCCTCGGGCTCAAGAATGTAGAAACGGCGTCGGCAGAAAAACTCCGTGAGTTTTCGGACAAAACTGTTGTTTACATGCGTGCTTTGAAGACACTCGGCTCTGCACAGGATATTGCTGGATCTATCATAATCAATATATTGCTCGCCAAAATGGACTACGCAGCGCAGATCAGCTGGGAAAAGAGTATCGCCTTGAACAAAATTCCCTCATCTGAGGAGTTTTTTATATTTCTCGAGAACCGCTGTCAAAGGATGGAGACCATGCAGCACGCAACCCAACTACACATCCATGCAGAAAAGCGCTTGTAGCGACACAAACCAACAACGCATGCTGTTTTTTGTGGCATCATAGGGCATGTCATATATGCGTGCAATAAATTTAGAAATTTGTCCCCATCTTTACATTTCAAGGGAGCAAAGAAACTTGGACTATGCATAAACTGCCTTAAAGAAAGGACACCAAGCACAGTCATGCTCAAGTCGAAAATGTCAGACTTGCAATGCTCAGCATCAAACTCTGTTACATTGAGATGCAACCCCGAAAACGTCATCGCAGTCGTTGACTACTGCTTCCTCGCTTCACGTTTCAACCTCGCTTGGTGCCTCTGGAAATGGTGCTCTGTTAGCCACAGCAATTTTGCTAATTAGAGATTGCTCTGGTTCCTTAATTCCGGCACGTGCGTTGCTAGACTCGGGTTCGCAGCTTCACCTGATCACTTCTCATTTGGCCCGGCAGCTGCGTTTGAAGAGAACTCGCTCTTCAACGATTATCTCCGGTCTAGGTGATGCTAGCGTACACACTTCCTGGATTACCGTCGACATCCGACTGCAGGCCCAGCATTTAGATTATTTTACATCAATCAATGCATTAATTGTTCCTACCATTCAAGACTGTCAGCCCAGCAAGTCGATCGACATCTCAACGTGGAGTATTCCCTCCAACATTCCATTGGCAGACCCAGCATTCCACAAGCGACAGCACGTCGATCTCCTCATTGGAGCAAGCATGTTTAATGATCTTCTCTGCGTCGGCCAAATTAAACTTCTGCCAGGTGTGCCTCTGTTGCAAAAAACTCGACTTGGCTGGGTCGTCACTGGAGGATGCAAAACAAACGGTAGTGGCTCTCTATTGGCTGTTTGCGAGCCATTTGATGAGTGTTACACTTCGGAAGATTGGCTTGAGCATATTATCAGGCAATTTTGGGAAGTTGAAGGCTGTGGTGATGGCAACGCACAAGCTTCAAGGGAGGAATTGCAATGCGCGGAACATTTTATAAGAACAGTCTTTCGACACCGTCGCTCGAATATTCAGTCATGCTGCCATTTAAACCAAGCTCTGGAAACTTGGGCTCTTCGTATAGTCAAGCCTACCAGCGTTTTTTAAGTTTGGAGCTTAAACTTGAACGAAATCCTAACATTAAACAACAATACTCGGAATTTATTAAAGAATACCTCGAACTAAAACATATGTCGCTCGTTCAACCGGAATTAATAGGTTCCTGTTGCTATTTTCTGCCACACTATTGCGTATTGAAGGAAGATAGCACATCAACAAAACTACGTGTGGTTTTCACTGCAACCTCTTCGGGCGCGTCTCTCAACGGTGTTCTCATGGCTGGACCTATTATACAGGCAAATTAAGTCAGCTTGTTGATTCAGTTTCGCACGTATGTTGTCGCTTTCACTGGAGACATCTGCAAGATGTATAGATGCGTTCGAGTAAGCTGCCCTGACACATATTTCCAGTGCATCTTATGGCGGAACTCTCCAAGGGAAAACATTTCGGTGTACAAGCTTGACACTGTGCCATATGGAACGAAGCCTGTATCATTTTTATCAGTTCGGACAATGCACCAATAAGCCCATGATGACGGACATTAGTTTCCCTTTGGTACCTCAACTGCCCTTAATGATTTCTATGTGGATGACTTGATAACTGGTGGGAGTTCTGTGGATGAGGCCATTGAAAAGATGCAACAAACAACAGAGCTCCTTGCCCGAGGCAACTTTCAGCTTCGAAAGTTTTGCTTGGGTCATTCGAATCTTTAAGGTGGAGTACCTGAGTCTGAAAGAGAAACTAGTCTCAAATTTGGTGATGACAGCAATATAGAAAAAACACTCGGTCTATTATGGGATCCTGGTTCTGATCAGCTTCTGTTTTCATCTGCTCAAGCGCAGCATGTTGCAAAGCCTTGCAAACGCTCTATTTTATCGGGAATAGCACACTTTTACGATCCTCTTGATCTTATAAGACCGGCTATTGGAAAGGCAAAGGTGATTTTGCAGCTTTTGTTGAAGGCGAAGCCTGTTTGGGACGAAAGCTTGCCACTGGACCTCAGCACAGCTTGGATGTTGATACACAATGGCTTCAACAATTTTCCACGCCCATCGTTTGCTTGTTGTGTTATCGCCCAGCCCTGTCCTATAGAGATACACGGATTCTGTGATGCCAGCATCGACCCATATGAAGCTTGCATCTATGTCGTATTCAAGGGTCAGCAACCTTCGAGCTTTCTATCTATCTCGTGTCGCGCCTTCGAAGACACTTACCGTACCGAAGTTGGAACTGTCTGGAGACAGGCTGCTTGCTCGGCTTATGTTTGAAATAGCACAATCTGGACTTTTCAATGGCTCTTTTTACTGCTGTACAGACTCTTCCATAGCTCTGTCGTGGATTCACAATGAGCCTGCCCGATTCAATTTATTCGTCGCAAATCGAGTAGCTGCCATTCAGGAATTGACGGCCAACATGCAGTGGCGTCACGTTCCCACAAATGTCAACCCGGCAGACATACTTTCTCGTGGAATGCTTCCGAGTCAACTTGCTCAAATGGATCTATGGTTGTATGGTCCTCAATTTGTGACCTTGGATGAGGATTCCTGGCCTCTTGTACATGCTGTCGTTGAGCCATGCCTGGAAGTTCGAAAGAAGGTCTTTGTCGTCAGCACACCATCATCAGATATCGTCTCTGATTGCAAGTTTGTAAACTCCTTCTTCAGCTTAAAACGTGTATTCGCTTTCGTTTACAAACTCAAATACTTATTAGGCCTATTCAGTGTCGAAGCCTAAGTCAAAACCTCAGGGAAATGAAGGAAAAAGAATTAGTTCAAGATTCCAGTTCAATTGCATCTTTGTGCCCGTTCATCGATGAGTTTGGACTTGTTCGTGTGGGCGGTCGTCTAAAAACTCAAATTTGCCGTTCGATTCTCGCCATCCAATCATTTTATATAGAGGATATGCAGTTACTGTCTCAGATATTGCACATTTTCACGAACGCAACTTGCATGCTAGACACCGTGCACTTCTGGCTTCCATCCGGCCTCAGTATTGGCCAATTGGTGGTTTGAAGACTGTAGCCAAGGTCATCAACAAATGCATTAGATGCTTTCGGGCAAGGTCTCGGCTGTTAACGCATGTTATGGCTGACCTTCCCAAGGAACGGTGCACAGGATCTCGAGCCTTTGAGGTTACCGGTGTGGACTACTGTGGACCTTTCTTCTTCAAATCGGGAGTTCGCAGTAGACCTCCGATGAAGGCATACATCAGCGTTTTTATTTTTTTCAAGACCAAAGCGGTACACCTTTAGCTTGTCAAGGATTTGTCAACACCAACCTTTATCGGCGCGTTCAAGCGATTTATATCTCTTCGTCGGAGGCCAAGTACAATTTGCTCAGCTAACGCTACAAATATTGTTGGAGCCAGAAACGAGCTGCTGGAGTTGAAAAAGCTCCTCCTAAGCGACCCTCATCAGGATGCAGTGCAAAGGTTTTGCTTATCGGAAAACATCGACAGGCGGTGTATTCCTCCTCGCTCTCCTCACTTTAGTGAACTTTGAGAGGCCATAGTCAAGAGTTCAAAGCATCACCTGTATCGCTCTCTTGGTCAAAACACACTACATCTCGATGAACTACAAACTCTTGTTTATCAAATCTCCGCAATCATTAATTTTAGACCCTTAGTTCCCATTACAGAAAATCCTGAGAGACTAGACGTGTTGACTCCACCACATTTTTTGCTTGGTGGGCCACCAACAAACATAATCGAGCCAGACTTGTCAAGCATCAACTTCAATAGTTTGAGAATCTGCCACCCATGCACTGGCCACTTGCTCGAGTTCTTCAGTTCCTCCCTGGAAAAGACGGTGTTCCTAGAGTTGCAGAGCTAAAAACTGCTACTGCACAGCTTCGAGGGGCAACAGCGAAGCCATGTTTGCTTCCCTTTAGGCCGATTTCTCAATGTCCAGTTAGCGTAACTATCCCAAGTTTAGTCAAAATTGAGTTTCTCAATGTTCGTTTAGGGCTTAGCGTGCGATAAACTTAACCGATGCCTGAGAGCTGGCTAACATTTATCTTTCGTTAAAGGGCCGATATAAATATCGCTAAAACCATCGTTAGGCAATTACCTGATTCAAGCCGTCACTATGTTTTATTATCATACAAAAGATTTTGGTTTGACTTTACAAGAACATTAACTGCATGCTTCTCAGCAACCGAAACGTTTTTTTTACGTTGGCGCTTCTATATTTTAGCCGCGCTCAATAAAGTTAATGTTTTAAGCATTTGTTTCAAATTTGAAACTCACAAAACAAAACAAATACCACACCAAACAGCTGATTTCCTCGTTATTAGTTGGCAGCACCATTAGAGCGATAGTATCTGAACGAATAAGGTTAACTTTGCATTGAGAAAACCAAATTAATTTAGCACGAGCATTAAAGTTATGCCGAGATTAACTAATTGGCACTTTAACTGGGCATTGAGAAACCGGCCCTTAAAGGACTCTGTTAAACGGGGGGAGGATGTTCGCAGCAGCAACAGACGCTTGACCAACAACAATAACATTTGTGCATTCTAATTGCACTCATATCACTATTGAGCTTTATCTTAAGCTATCTTTCAAAAGTCCCTTTATAACTTATCCGTAACGCATCGGCAATTCTTTGAACGTTGCCGCTTGCACTTTCCTCTTTTAGTTCTTAAAACACATTCGGTGTGAACAGTTTAAATCATCATTCGTATTGAGGCTAACCTGGACAATTCGGTCAACTGATATGCCAAATTGTGACAATTGCAAATAATATTCGGTTTAATTTGGAATGCTGTCTGGTTTTCATTTCGCAAAATAATAGCGCTAAAAAATATAAGTGCTCAAAAAAATAGGTGATGACGACCCCAAAACAATGCTTGAAAACTTTGAATGCCACACCCATCCATACTGCCCTAGAACACCCCCAACCGCCCCAAAGCTTCTCTAAAAACGGTACAAGCTGTATCCTCTAATGTGATTGAGCTAGAGTCACCAAATTTAGTACGGAGATAGCTGTTAATGACCTTCAAAAAACTGCATCAAAGTTTTTGAGCCACGCCTCCCGTTCCCCTGCCTCATGCATTTTGAAATCAAAAACACCTATATTTTCCACAGCTTTTTAGCTAAGGCCACCAAAATTGGTGTCAAGATTGATGATGAAGAAACCCAAAAATCTTGGATGCCGCCCCCCACCCATACCACCCCTTGCCACCTTTCCACCATATTCTTCTAACTTTGAGCAAGAGTCACCAAATTTGGTTGAAGGATAGCAATTGACATCATAAATAGATCTGCTGCAAAAATTTTGATGCCACACTCTACCATATTTTACTAACTTTGAGCTAGAGTCACCAAATTTGGTAGGAGGATAACGATTGACATCATACACAGATCTGCAGCAAAAATTTGGGTGCCACCGCCATCCATACCGCCCCCAGCCACCCTTTCTTCACCGTTAACAAGAGATTCACCAAATTTGGAAGGATAGTTGTTTGTCTTTCGTTGGTGACGGTTGTGTTTTTGAGTGCTCTCAGTAATTTATTATTTTCCTGTGCTTTTTACGGTGTTTATTTCGGCTTTATTTGGTAATAAATAGTAACAGTGATCGCAGATATACTTTGTATATGTTTACGTGTGAATAACAAAATATTGCAAACTTAATAGTCATTTCAATTTGCAGCTGAACTGACGCTGCATTGCTTTAAAATAAAGAAAACATACGTACATATACACATTCGTATTTTCTGCTCTTGTCTACTCTGTGTATTCGTCCACTAACAACAAACAGCTTGTCTATTTTTCTTGCTCTCGCTCCCCAGCATTCAGTCGGCTGCAGCTTTCGTCCGTTCTTATCCGGCGTACTTGCCGTTGCATTTGCCTACGCGCTCACGCTCTCTCGCTTATCTTTTTACCGTCTTGTGGCGCTCATTGCCTCGAAACTTTCTTACTCTTAAATTTGCACATAACCTTGTTTTGATATTGATAATCAATTAATATAAATAATTAATTTAATTTTTATTTTTATTTTATAAAATCATAATGCTCGTTTGCTGCAGGACCAATTGCAAGTTGGTTGGAACAACCAACCAAGATTTTATATTGTGTAGATTGTGCGATAACATGATACACATGAAATGTGCTGGCTTTACAGCCAAAATTAGGGACTGCTTGCTGGCTGACACAGGCCTGAAATGGTACTGCGAGCCATGCAACGAGGTGGTGAAGGAAACTTCCCAATTTATGAGGCAGATTCATGCCGGTTTTAAGGCTATGCATGTTGCATTTAACAACCTGCATATGTCATTTAAAGACCTAGAGTCTAATTTCAAAAATGGCAATGTGATGACCGAATCTCCGAAGCGAAAAAAGCCTTCGGGTCCTAACCCACTTGCTGTCCCAAATGTTCCGCCCACTAAATCCCTTCTAGTGCCTAGCATTAAGCCCCCAGCGGGTATTTCAACTAGCCCGCTTATGTTGTTTAACTCGCCTATTAAAAATCTAGACTCTAACGGACAATCTATCAACATAACTACCGATCTTTCTGTTTCAACAGCCAGTGTGCCAACTGATTCTACTTTAGGTAGAGCACGCCCGAAGCATATCTTCTTTCAAGTTGGGTGTTCCGCACGAATTTTTCACAACAATTTGTTCTGAAAAGTTTTGGCCTCCAAAGCTCGTGGTAAGGAAGTATGTTAACAGGCGAAACAATGTTAATAATGTTATAAGAATCAGTAGTGCACTTCCTTTTATACATCGTGTTGCCTCAACTTCGACGGCAAAAAACTTATAAAAGTAGTAAGCTTGGCCTATCAAAATGTTCGAGGCCTTAACACTAAACTTTATGTAAACAGTTTATCCTTTGATTCACAGATACTTGCATTCACAGAAACCTGGTTTAAACCTAATATATCTGATTATTCCGTTTTGCCTAATAAGTATAACTTGTACAGATGCGATCGCACCACCAGGGGGGCGGTGTTCTCATAGCTGTTGACTCTTGTATTTTCTCTGAACAGATTCATTCTCATGATCATCCGGGTATAGAGATTCTATGTGTTAAAATATTATGTAGCGGCCGCTCATTGTATATTACTTGCTCATATATTCCTCCCCATTCTGATAATAACATTTACATATCTCATCTGAATGCCCTGCAACTTGATGCGTCGTTGTTGACGGATATGGATCAATTTATAGTGGTGGGTGATTTTAATTTGCCACATGTTGTATGGTCTGTGAATGACACATCTTCGGAGCAATTACCGGCCACTTCTGATGATTTTATCGACGGCCTTTTAGAGTTAGGCCTATCACAAGTTAATAGGGTGCATAACAGTTGTAATAAAATGTTAGATTTGATATTTGTTTCTGATTCTGATTGTAGTAATGTTAGTAGAGTATCCCCTCTAGTGCTTCCTGAAGATACCTACCATCCAACCTTAGAACTTTCCTTCGAACTTCTTAACCTTAGACCAACATCTAACAATTCTTTAAAGACACGTTGTTTTCGTAAAACTGACTTTACTAAATTGAATGATTTGCTTGAGCATACTAATTGGTCTCAACATTATTTTTGTAGTGATATAGAAACTGCCATCACCACTTTTAACAAGACCTTGAATTCGCATTTGGATATCTGCATTCCCCTCACTGTTCCTTCAAGTGAAAATAAACCACCTTGGTTTACGAGGGAACTATCAAAATAAAAAAACGTGAAGACAAGATCCTATACAAAATTTTAAAAATCTGGAAATACCATAGATTTATTCTCGTATATAATTGCAAAGTCTTATTTTATTTCTCAACACTTTTTGTTATAACAATTATCTCAATCGTTGCAGATCAAACTTTGTCCGCGAACCGAAACAGTTTTATAAATATGTTCACTCAAAACGTAAATCTTCATGCTTGCCATTCTCGGATTACCTTAATAATACAAAAGCAAGTTCCGATCAAGCAGTATACTCATCGTGTTTATAAAGTTGCAATAATTCCTATCCTTTTTAAGTGCAAACGTCAAATGGGATATATGTCCCAGTTATAACTGGGTGTACGCTGCTAAGTGACCTTAACTTTATCAAACCAGGCTTCTTGCCTGGTCCATATGGAGTGCCAGGTTGTATACTTAGATACTGTGCGGACTCACTTTGTAAACCCTTACACAAATTATTTAACTTATCGGTTGACTCAGCTGTGTTTCCTAGTATATGGAAGGAATCTTTTATTATTCCACTTCATAAAAATTCTTCTAAGTCTAACGTTAAAAATTATAGGCGTATATCCAAGTTGTCTGCCATTCCGAAAGTCTTTGAAAAAATTATATGCTCTCAATTGCAGCACTTATGTTGTTCAATTTTATCCCGTTATCAACACGGTTTTGTTAGGCGAAGATCTACTACCACTAACCTTCTTGAGATCACCTCAATTGTTATCAAAGGGTTTCAGGCTAAAATGCAGGCTGACGTCGTTTATAAAGTTTTTAGTAAGGCATTCGATTCCGTAAGTCATTCTTTGCTGCTCGAAAAATTAAATATTATTGGATTTCCAGCGAAACTCTTGTCGTGGCTTTCTGAGTACTTGTGTGGCCGAACACAAAAAGTGGTTTTTAAATCTTCTGTATCCAAATCTATTTTTGTTACCTCTGGTGTCCCTCAGGGGAGTCACCTAGGACCATTGCTATTTAATCTCTTTATTAACAATCTTCCTGCTGTTATTACTAATTCTCGTGTATTTATGTTTCACCTATAATGATGATTCTCTTTGTAACTTATTACAGTCGAACTTGAGTGCACTGTCGGCCTGGTAACGTTATAACTAACTAAATTTAAATTGTTCAAAATGTAAAATCATGTCCTTTTGTCGAGCTTCCCATCATAGTGCTCACTACGTGCTTGATGCTTCACCACTTGTCCGCGTTTTTGAAATTAAGGATTTAGGCATCATTCTTGATAGCAAATTAAAATTTGATTCTCACATATCGTCGATGAACAATAAGGCCATAAACGTTCTTGGCTTCATCAAGCGGTGGTCAAAAGAGTTTGATGATCCCTACACCACTAAAACGCTATATACATCATTGGTACGTCCCATCCTGGAGTAGGGATCTTGTGTGTGGTCCCCGCAATACGGGATTTACCAGGATAGAATTGAATCAGTGCAGAGGAAATTTCTTCTGTTTGCGCTTAGATGTTTTAACTGGGTTCCTGGAATAGACCAACCCCCCTATTCAAATAGAGTTCTTTTAATCAATCTTCCTTCCCAGTTGAACCGTAGAATTATGCATGGTGTAGTATTTATCACTAATCTACTTAATGGTGAAATCGACACATCAGTTCTTCCAAGTCGAATAAAATTAAATGTTCCCGTAACTTTTTACCCCTCAGCCTCTATCGTTGCTCGAGCAACTATTTAATTCATGAACCATTTCGTGTATTATGTTCTGACTATAACAAGCTTTATTCTCTTGTCTCTCTGGAGACCTCGACTCCAGTACTAAAACGATCTATCCTTTCAGCCTTATCTAATCGTAACCACTAATCACTAACCTACCACTGGTCTGATTGGGTTTTTCTGGGCTTTTCCCAATCCACGCAACAAATGTTGGGCCACTTATTTTCTTGTCGAATTTCCCAGAGCTTTAACTTTATAATTATTTCAACCTAAATTTACTTATAGAACTACATATAATTTTAAATTTTACTTTAAACTTAATTATTTTTATTATAATACTTTTAAATTAATTTTATTTTCATGTCAGCTGCTCATAGCTGACAATAAATAAATAAATAAATAAAAATAATTAAGCAGTGGGCGCAGGTGCAGGGTTGTAAATAATAGTCGCACCTACATAAAATACTGAATGCAACTAGTACCGATACTATGTAAAATACTGCTTTTTGAAACAAAAATAATTTTCTGTTAAATTAACAGTAGACTTCGAAAGTATACTAACTAATTGTCGTTATGTTTAAAATTAATTTATTTGTGCGAAATGCATACACTACAACCACTGTCTAATTTGAAGAACTTTACTGCGTGAATAAGACAGAAAAACATTGCTAGAGTCTTTGTCATGCTGTGGGACGAATGTCTTTAGCATGAAAAGTTCCAACCAGTTTTCCTTGAAGATCTTCCAAAACTTAGTACGGACTTCCCAATTTCTCTCGGACCGTGCTTTGATAAAAGATGGACAAAGCTTAGCATTTATACCTTTTGTAAAATTGCTTTGAATAAAGTTACGCCGGAAAACTTCCTGACTAACCTTAAAATCTACATTGCGTGTCCTTAAGTTGTAGTTTTTAGCTTGCTTCTCATAAGCGTCGTTCATATATTTGCGCAAAGCTTTTCTTAACAAGTCAAATTGGTCCTCCCTGTTAAGAGTACCAATTGACTCAGTTAACAGGTTCAAATTCTTAAGCAATTGAAAATCAGAGCCATGAGTAATTATGTTAAAACCAAATAGGGCATGATATGGGGAACATCCTATACTGTGATGCACTGAGTTTCGAAGCGCACAGCTGATTCGGTGGATATGGTGATCCCAATCTCTTTGATCCTATTTTAAATATGCTCGAACTGCAGAAACAATGGATCTAATCACTCGTTCTGAAGCATTTGATTGTGGCGAATATAAAGCCGTATACATATGCTTTATGCCAAAAGACGTGAGAAATGCGTTGAAATCGTGAGCTTTAACCTGCAACCCATTGTCACTAATACGAAGTTCAGGAACGCCGTATGTTAAGAAAATGTGGTCTTGTACAAATTGTTGTACTGCTTTCGCAGAAAATTTTTTTAACAAACAAAGCCAATGAAACTTTGAGAAATGGTTAAATACAATAAGTATGCCAACATAACGCGATGCGATTCTGATTTTTGACCCATCGGAGGTTTGAGCGTCATATTGGGAGTTTTGATAGATTTACAAACTTCACAGTTTCGAATGAATTCACTTCTTGAGTTACCATTCCGGGACAGTAAAACTGCCTGCGAATAAGCTCAAGTGCTTTACTTATGCCACCATGTGCCGCTGTGACTGCATTGTGTGCACGACTGATAACGGATTCGGTCAAGTCTTTTGGAACCCAAAGTTTCCACATCTGAAGCTTGGCATCTTCCGAACCATCGTCATGTTCTGTGCGAATATAAATAAAGTTATCCAAAATCTTGAAGTCCGGATACGAGCTTGCGTTTTTAAGATCTTTCTTTTGAGACTCTGTTACTCATTATCTATTAAACATGAAGAACTTTGATCAACCTCCGGACCGTACGACTCTATGGCTGCCATTTCTTCAGCATACATCTGAGACAAAGCATCAGGTGCAACATTATCTCGCCCCCTACGATGGCTAACAGCGAAGTTATATCCCTGAAGTTCCATTGCCCATCTCGCTAATCGCCATTTCAGGTTTGCTTGTTTCATAAGCCCGGCTAGCTCAGTCGGTAGAGCATGAGACTCTTAATCTCAGGGTCCAACGTTGGGCGCCATTTGTAACATACCGAAACGAAAATCTCTACGCGATATTTTAAACAAGTGGAATGTCCTCGTTTGGTTTTCATGTAAACGGTTAGCAAAAACAGCCTGTGGGGGGTTGAAGAATCCAACTAAGTTTACGCACGAGTTCGAATGTTATGAAAAGATAGAAAACCTAGCCACAATGATAGAAAAGAGAGGACAGATGAAAGAGAGATACCTACTATTACAATCCAGACACTTGTATCCAATTACTTCAGCATTCAAAGATGTTGTAGCAGCTGATTCGCGTCACAACCCTACCCCACCTATGAGCTTTTCTGCGCGAGAAAATTCTGAAAAGCTTCCAAAATTACCCTCTCATCTACTTTAAGGTAAGAAAATTGTGTTTAGTTCATTTTAAATATCCATATAATTCAATATAAATTCATTTAAGTTTGTTATAAAAATTTGTTCCATTTATAATGGTACTCTAAATTCACATTACTTTTCTTTAAGTTGTAAACATTAGTTAATGTGCAGTTTATATTTAATTGTAAATTGTTGTTTTGCATTTAATTGCATTTTTTTTTTCATTTCTTATTTTAAGTATCGTAAGATCCAGCAAAACTTAATGAGGTAGGTATAAGTGCAAATAGTTATCTAATTTGATTAAAATTTATTGCAAATCATCTTGGGAAATTTACTTTATATACACATTGTACGTTAATCTGCGCAAGCAGATGTTCAAAACACAAGATGAATAAAAAAGTCATAAAACTCGATCGCGGCAGCGAAGGTTCAGATGTTGTTGTTATAGATAACAAACAGCGCTCATTTAGGCTTGTAATCACTTTTACTGTGTTTATCTCTTTTACAATTGAACTTTGTATTTATTTGGCAACAAGAACAATATAAATTATAATAAGTTAGCACTCACCAATATCCAGAAGCGATGTTGAAGGCCTTCCTATGCTGTCTGTTGTTGTTTTTGTGGTTTCTTTTTGTTTTGTTTTTGGGGTTGTAAAATTAATTGCAAATAATTATAATTTCATGTTCATATTGTTTGCCGATTAACATATGTATGTAAGACTGAAGTTTGTTCTTGCACCTATTCTCTTTTAATTTGCTGTTAGGTATAGTTTTTCTTTGTTTTCTTAATTAAACATAAATGCACTTTTTTAAAATTTATTTTATTTACTTTTGATTTAGCTTAATTTTTTTTTCCTTCTCTTACTATTATTAAATTTTTTTTTAGAATATTTAACATACATGCACGTTTTGCATCGGTTTAATAAAATTATACCTATGCAATTTAGATGGCTCTTAACATGATATTTTAGTTGTTCAACTTATGGACAAGGAGTTTGTTTTATATTTTTGTGACCACTTTCACTAACTCTGCTGACTCCGGTTTCCTTTTCTCTATGCCCTGCTCTGCGTTTTCCGCTCTATCTCCAGACTGTTGGTGCATTTTCTGAATGCCTGTGGATGTCGCTGATGAGGTACTGCTGCCGCAACCAGAAGAAAAAGATCGCCGCTTAATTACTGGAGAATTAAAATTGCACTATCGCCACGGGAAGCTTGAACAGCCACAAAATTTCGTGGATCGATAGATGCAGTTCTTGAACTTTTCTGGCAGCTTAAGTGATCTATAGGCCAATTGGCCAATAAATAAATAAATAAAAATAATTAAGCAGTGGGCGCAGGTGCAGGGTTGTAAATAATAGTCGCACCTACATAAAATACTGAATGCAACTAGTACCGATACTATGTAAAATACTGCTTTTTGAAACAAAAATAATTTTCTGTTAAATTAACAGTAGACTTCGAAAGTATACTAACTAATTGTCGTTATGTTTAAAATTAATTTATTTGTGCGAAATGCATACACTACAACCACTGTCTAATTTGAAGAACTTTACTGCGTGAATAAGACAGAAAAACATTGCTAGAGTCTTTGTCATGCTGTGGGACGAATGTCTTTAGCATGAAAAGTTCCAACCAGTTTTCCTTGAAGATCTTCCAAAACTTAGTACGGACTTCCCAATTTCTCTCGGACCGTGCTTTGATAAAAGATGGACAAAGCTTAGCATTTATACCTTTTGTAAAATTGCTTTGAATAAAGTTACGCCGGAAAACTTCCTGACTAACCTTAAAATCTACATTGCGTGTCCTTAAGTTGTAGTTTTTAGCTTGCTTCTCATAAGCGTCGTTCATATATTTGCGCAAAGCTTTTCTTAACAAGTCAAATTGGTCCTCCCTGTTAAGAGTACCAATTGACTCAGTTAACAGGTTCAAATTCTTAAGCAATTGAAAATCAGAGCCATGAGTAATTATGTTAAAACCAAATAGGGCATGATATGGGGAACATCCTATACTGTGATGCACTGAGTTTCGAAGCGCACAGCTGATTCGGTGGATATGGTGATCCCAATCTCTTTGATCCTATTTTAAATATGCTCGAACTGCAGAAACAATGGATCTAATCACTCGTTCTGAAGCATTTGATTGTGGCGAATATAAAGCCGTATACATATGCTTTATGCCAAAAGACGTGAGAAATGCGTTGAAATCGTGAGCTTTAACCTGCAACCCATTGTCACTAATACGAAGTTCAGGAACGCCGTATGTTAAGAAAATGTGGTCTTGTACAAATTGTTGTACTGCTTTCGCAGAAAATTTTTTTAACAAACAAAGCCAATGAAACTTTGAGAAATGGTTAAATACAATAAGTATGCCAACATAACGCGATGCGATTCTGATTTTTGACCCATCGGAGGTTTGAGCGTCATATTGGGAGTTTTGATAGATTTACAAACTTCACAGTTTCGAATGAATTCCCTTCTTGAGTTACCATTCCGGGACAGTAAAACTGCCTGCGAATAAGCTCAAGTGCTTTACTTATGCCACCATGTGCCGCTGTGACTGCATTGTGTGCACGACTGATAACGGATTCGGTCAAGTCTTTTGGAACCCAAAGTTTCCACATCTGAAGCTTGGCATCTTCCGAACCATCGTCATGTTCTGTGCGAATATAAATAAAGTTATCCAAAATCTTGAAGTCCGGATACGAGCTTGCGTTTTTAAGATCTTTCTTTTGAGACTCTGTTACTCATTATCTATTAAACATGAAGAACTTTGATCAACCTCCGGACCGTACGACTCTATGGCTGCCATTTCTTCAGCATACATCTGAGACAAAGCATCAGGTGCAACATTATCTCGCCCCCTACGATGGCTAACAGCGAAGTTATATCCCTGAAGTTCCATTGCCCATCTCGCTAATCGCCATTTCAGGTTTGCTTGTTTCATAAGCCCTGCTAGCTCAGTCGGTAGAGCATGAGACTCTTAATCTCAGGGTCCAACGTTGGGCGCCATTTGTAACATACCGAAACGAAAATCTCTACGCGATATTTTAAACAAGTGGAATGTCCTCGTTTGGTTTTCATGTAAACGGTTAGCAAAAACAGCCTGTGGGGGGTTGAAGAATCCAACTAAGTTTACGCACGAGTTCGAATGTTATGAAAAGATAGAAAACCTAGCCACAATGATAGAAAAGAGAGGACAGATGAAAGAGAGATACCTACTATTACAATCCAGACACTTGTATCCAATTACTTCAGCATTCAAAGATGTTGTAGCAGCTGATTCGCGTCACAACCCTACCCCACCTATGAGCTTTTCTGCGCGAGAAAATTCTGAAAAGCTTCCAAAATTACCCTCTCATCTACTTTAAGGTAAGAAAATTGTGTTTAGTTCATTTTAAATATCCATATAATTCAATATAAATTCATTTAAGTTTGTTATAAAAATTTGTTCCATTTATAATGGTACTCTAAATTCACATTACTTTTCTTTAAGTTGTAAACATTAGTTAATGTGCAGTTTATATTTAATTGTAAATTGTTGTTTTGCATTTAATTGCATTTTTTTTTTCATTTCTTATTTTAAGTATCGTAAGATCCAGCAAAACTTAATGAGGTAGGTATAAGTGCAAATAGTTATCTAATTTGATTAAAATTTATTGCAAATCATCTTGGGAAATTTACTTTATATACACATTGTACGTTAATCTGCGCAAGCAGATGTTCAAAACACAAGATGAATAAAAAAGTCATAAAACTCGATCGCGGCAGCGAAGGTTCAGATGTTGTTGTTATAGATAACAAACAGCGCTCATTTAGGCTTGTAATCACTTTTACTGTGTTTATCTCTTTTACAATTGAACTTTGTATTTATTTGGCAACAAGAACAATATAAATTATAATAAGTTAGCACTCACCAATATCCAGAAGCGATGTTGAAGGCCTTCCTATGCTGTCTGTTGTTGTTTTTGTGGTTTCTTTTTGTTTTGTTTTTGGGGTTGTAAAATTAATTGCAAATAATTATAATTTCATGTTCATATTGTTTGCCGATTAACATATGTATGTAAGACTGAAGTTTGTTCTTGCACCTATTCTCTTTTAATTTGCTGTTAGGTATAGTTTTTCTTTGTTTTCTTAATTAAACATAAATGCACTTTTTTAAAATTTATTTTATTTACTTTTGATTTAGCTTAATTTTTTTTTCCTTCTCTTACTATTATTAAATTTTTTTTTAGAATATTTAACATACATGCACGTTTTGCATCGGTTTAATAAAATTATACCTATGCAATTTAGATGGCTCTTAACATGATATTTTAGTTGTTCAACTTATGGACAAGGAGTTTGTTTTATATTTTTGTGACCACTTTCACTAACTCTGCTGACTCCGGTTTCCTTTTCTCTATGCCCTGCTCTGCGTTTTCCGCTCTATCTCCAGACTGTTGGTGCATTTTCTGAATGCCTGTGGATGTCGCTGATGAGGTACTGCTGCCGCAACCAGAAGAAAAAGATCGCCGCTTAATTACTGGAGAATTAAAATTGCACTATCGCCACGGGAAGCTTGAACAGCCACAAAATTTCGTGGATCGATAGATGCAGTTCTTGAACTTTTCTGGCAGCTTAAGTGATCTCTCTTAAGTCGAGATTATATAGGCCAATTGGCCGGAAATGCGATTCTCTCAGAGAGCAGGATTAAGCTGTGGTCGCAGGTGCAGGGTTGTAAATAATAGTCGCACCTACATAAAATACTGAATGCAACTAGTACCGATACTATGTAAAATACTGCTTTTTGAAACAAAAATACTTTTCTGTTAAATTAACAGTAGACTTCGAAAGTATACTAACTAATTGTCGTTATGTTTAAAATTAATTTATTTGTGCGAAATGCATACACTACAACCACTGTCTAATTTGAAGAACTTTACTGCGTGAATAAGACAGAAAAACATTGCTAGAGTCTTTGTCATGCTGTGGGACGAATGTCTTTAGCATGAAAAGTTCCAACCAGTTTTCCTTGAAGATCTTCCCAAACTTAGTACGGACTTCCCAATTTCTCTCGGACCGTGCTTTGATAAAAGATGGACAAAGCTTAGCATTTATACCTTTTGTAAAATTGCTTTGCATAAAGTTACGCCGGAAAACTTCCTGACTAACCTTAAAATCTACATTGCGTGTCCTTAAGTTGTAATATTTAGCTTGCTTCTCATAAGCGTCGTTTATATTTTTGCGCAAAGCTTTTCTTAACAAGTCAAGTTGGTCCTCCCTGTTAAGAGTACCAATTGACTCAGTTAACAGGCTCAAATTCTTAAGCAATTGAAAATCAGAGCCATGAGTAATCATGTTAAAACCATATAGGGCATGATATGGAGAACATCCTATACTCTGATGCACTGAGTTTTGAAGCGCACAGCTGATTCCGTGGATATGGTGATCCCAATCTCTTTGATCTGATTTTAAATATGCTCGAACTGCAGAAACAATGGATCTGATCACTCGTTCTGAAGCGTTTGATTGTGGCGAATATAAAGCCGTATACATATGCTTTGTGCCAAAAGACGTGAGAAATGCGTTGAAATCGTGAGCCTTAACCTGCAACCCATTGTCACTAATACGAAGTTCAGAAACGCCGTATGTAAAGAAAATGTGGTCTTGTAAAAATTGTTGTACTGCTTTCGCAGTAAATTTTTTTAACAAACAAAGCCAATGAAACTTTGAGAACGTCTAATACAACTTGCTTACTTCGAGGATATGGACCGAGAATATCCACATATATATGCTGAATGGGACGATGCGATTCTGATTTTTGACCCATCGGAGGTTTGAGCGTCATATTGGGAGTTTTGATAGATTTACGAACTCCACAGTTTCGAATGAATTCAGCTCAAGTGCTTTACTTATGCCACCATGTGCCGCTATGACTGCATTGTGTGCACGACTGATAACGGATTCGGTCAAGTCTTTTGGAACCCAAAGTTTCCACATCTGAAGCTTGGCATCTTCCGAACCATCGTCATGTTCTGTGCGAATATAAATAAAGTTATCCAAAATCTTGAAGTCCGGATACGAGCTTGCGTTTTTAAGATCTTTCTTTTGAGACTCTGGTATTCATTATCTATTAAACATGAAGAACTTAGATCAACCTCCGGACCGTACGACTCTATGGCTGCCATTTCTTCAGCATACATCCGAGACAAAGCATCAGGTGCAACATTATCTCGCCCCCTACGATGGCTAACAGCGAAGTTATATCCCTGAAGTTCCATTGCCCATCTCGCTAATCGCCCTTTCAGGTTTGCTTGTTTCATAAGCCCGGCTAGCTCAGTCGGTAGAGCATGAGACTCTTAATCTCAGGGTCCAACGTTGGGCGCCATTTGTAACATACCGAAACTAAAATCTCTACACGATATTTTAAACTAGTGGAATGTCCTCGTTTGGTTTTCATGTAAACGGTTAGCAAAAACAGCCTGTGGGGGGTTGAAGAATCCAACTAAGTTTACGCACGAGTTCGAATGTTATGAAAAGATAGAAAACCTAGCCACAATGATAGAAAAGAGGGGACAGATGAAAAAGAGATACCTACTATTACAATCCAGACACTTGTATCCAATTACTTCAGCATTCAAAGATGTTGTAGCAGCTGATTCGCGTCACAACCCTACCCCACCTATGAGCTTTTCTGCGCGAGAAAATTCTGAAAAGCTTCCAAAATTACCCTCTCATCTACTTTAAGGTAAGAAAATTGCGTTTAGTTCATTTTAAATATCCATATAATTCAATATAAATTCATTTAAGTTTGTTATAAAAATTTGTTCCATTTATAATGGTACTCTAAACTCACATTACTTTTCTTTCAGGTGTAAACATTAGTTAATGTGCAGTTTATATTTAATTGTAAATTGTTGTTTTGCATTTAATTGCATTTTTTTTTTTTTTTTCATTTCTTATTTTAAGTATCGTAGAATCCAGCAAAACTTAATGAGGTAGGTATAAGTGCAAATAGTTATCTAATTTGATTAAAATTTATTGCGAATCATCTTGGGAAATTTACTTTATATACGCATTGTACGTTAATCTGCGCAAGCAGATGTTCAAAACACAAGATCAATAAAAAAGTCATAAAACTCGATCGCGGCAGCGAAGGTTCAGATGTTGTTGATATGGATAACAAACAGCGCTCATTTAGGCTTGTAATCACTTTTACTGTGTTTATCTCTTTTACAATTGAACTTTGTATTTATTTGGCAACAAGAACAATATAAATTATAATAAGTTAGCACTCACCAATATCCAGAAGCGATGTTGAAGGCCTTCCCATGCTGTCTGTTGTTGTTTTTGTGGTTTCTTTTTGTTTTGTTTTTAGGGTTGTAAAATTAATTGCAAATAATTATAATTTCATGTTCATATTGTTTGCCGATTAACATATGTATGTAAGACTGAAGTTTGTTCTTGCACCTATTCTTTTTTAATTTGCTGTTAGGTATAGTTTTTCTTTGTTTTCTTAATTAAACATAAATGCACTTTTTTAAAATTTATTTTATTTACTTTTGATTTAGCTTAATTTTTTTTTCCTTCTCTTACTATTATTAAATTTTTTTTAGAATATTTAACATACATGCACGTTTTGCAGCGGTTTAATAAAATTATACCTATGCAATTTAGATGGCTCTTAATATATAACATGATATTTTAGTTGTTCAACTTATGGACAAGGAGTTTGTTTTATATTTTTGTGACCACTTTCACTAACTCTGCTGACTCCGGTTTCCTTTTCTCTATGCCCTGCTCTGCGTTTTCCGCTCTATCTCCAGACTATTGGTGCATTTTCTGAATGCCTGTGGATGTCGCTGATGAGGTACTGCTGCCGCAACCAGAAGAAAAAGATCGCCGCTTAATTACTGGAGAATTAAAATTGCACTATCGCCACGGGAAGCATGAACAGCCACAAAATTTCGTGGATCGATAGATGCAGTTCTTGAACTTTTCTGGCAGCTTAAGTGATCTCTTAAGTCGAGATTATATAGGCCAATTGGCCGGAAATGCGATTCTCTCAGAGAGCAGAATTAAGCTGTGGTCGCAGGTGCAGGGTTGTAAATAATAGTCGCACCTACATAAAATACTGAATGCAACTAGTACCGATACTATGTAAAATACTGCTTTTTGAAACAAAAATACTTTTCTGTTAAATTAACAGTAGACTTCGAAAGTATACTAATTGTCGTTATGTTTAAAATTAATTTATTTGTGCGAAATGCATACACTACAACCACTGTCTAATTTGAAGAACTTTACTGCGTGAATAAGACAGAAAAACATTGCTAGAGTCTTTGTCATGCTGTGGGACGAATGTCTTTAGCATGAAAAGTTCCAACCAGTTTTCCTTGAAGATCTTCCCAAACTTAGTACGGACTTCCCAATTTCTCTCGGACCGTGCTTTGATAAAAGATGGACAAAGCTTAGCATTTATACCTTTTGTAAAATTGCTTTGAATAAAGTTACGCCGGAAAACTTCCTGACTAACCTTAAAATCTACATTGCGTGTCCTTAAGTTGTAATATTTAGCTTGCTTCTCATAAGCGTCGTTTATATTTTTGCGCAAAGCTTTTCTTAACAAGTCAAGTTGGTCCTCCCTGTTAAGAGTACCAATTGACTCAGTTAACAGGCTCAAATTCTTAAGCAATTGAAAATCAGAGCCATGAGTAATCATGTTTAAACCATATAGGGCATGATATGGAGAACATCCTATACTCTGATGCACTGAGTTTTGAAGCGCACAGCTGATTCCGTGGATATGGTGATCCCAATCTCTTTGATCTGATTTTAAATATGCTCGAACTGCAGAAACAATGGAGCTGATCACTCGTTCTGAAGCGTTTGATTGTGGCGAATATAAAGCCGTATACATATGCTTTGTGCCAAAAGACGTGAGAAATGCGTTGAAATTGTGAGCCTTAACCTGCAACCCATTGTCACTAATACGAAGTTCAGGAACGCCGTATGTAAAGAAAATGTGGTCTTGTAAAAATTGTTGTACTGCTTTCGCAGTAAATTTTTTTAACAAACAAAGCCAATGAAACTTTGAGAACGTCTAATACAATAAGTATGCCAATATAACCTTGCTTACTTCGAGGATATGGACCGAGAATATCCACATATATATGCTGAATGGGACGATGCGATTCTGATTTTTGACCCATCGGAGGTTTGAGCGTCATATTGGGAGTTTTGATAGATTTACAAACTCCACAGTTTCGAATGAATTCAGCTCAAGTGCTTTACTTATGCCACCATGTGCCGCTATGACTGCATTGTGTGCACGACTGATAACGGATTCGGTCAAGTCTTTTGGAACCCAAAGTTTCCACATCTGAAGCTTGGCATCTTCCGAACCATCGTCATGTTCTGTGCGAATATAAATAAAGTTATCCGAAATCTTGACGTCCGGATACGAGCTTGCGTTCTCTAAGATCTTTCTTTTGAGACTCTGGTATTCATTATCTATTAAACATGAAGAACTTAGATCAACCTCCGGACCGTACGACTCTATGGCTGCCATTTCTTCAGCATACATCCGAGACAAAGCATCAGGTGCAACATTATCTCGCCCCCTACGATGGCTAACAGCGAAGTTATATCCCTGAAGTTCCATTGCCCATCTCGCTAATCGCCCTTTCAGGTTTGCTTGTTTCAAAAGCCCGGCTAGCTCAGTCGGTAGAGCATGAGACTCCTAATCTCAGGGTCCAACGTTGGGCGCCATTTGTTACATACCGAAACTAAAATCTCTACGCGATATTTTAAACTAGTGGAATGTCCTCGTTTGGTTTTCATGTAAACGGTTAGCAAAAACAGCCTGTGGGGGTTGAAGAATCCAACTAAGTTTACGCACGAGTTCGAATGTTATGAAAAGATAGAAAACCTAGCCACAATGATAGAAAAGAGGGGACAGATGAAAGAGAGATACCTACTATTACAATCCAGACACTTGTATCCAATTACTTCAGCATTCAAAGATGTTGTAGCAGCTGATTCGCGTCACAACCCTACCCCACCTATGAGCTTTTCTGCGCGAGAAAATTCTGAAAAGCTTCCAAAATTACCCTCTCATCTACTTTAAGATAAGAAAATTGTGTTTAGTTCATTTTAAATATCCTTATAATTCAATATAAATTCATTTAAGTTTGTTATAAAAATTTGTTCCATTTATAATGGTACTCTAAACTCACATTACTTTTCTTTCAGGTGTAAACATTAGTTAATGTGCAGTTTATATTTAATTGTAAATTGTTGTTTTGCATTTAATTGCATTTTTTTTTTTTTTTTCATTTCTTATTTTAAGTATCGTAGAATCCAGCAAAACTTAATGAGGTAGGTATAAGTGCAAATAGTTATCTAATTTGATTAAAATTTATTGCGAATCATCTTGGGAAATTTACTTTATATACGCATTGTACGTTAATCTGCGCAAGCAGATGTTCAAAACACAAGATCAATAAAAAAGTCATAAAACTCGATCGCGGCAGCGAAGGTTCAGATGTAGTTGTTATAGATAACAAACAGCGCTCATTTAGGCTTGTAATCACTTTTACTGTGTTTATCTCTTTTACAATTGAACTTTGTATTTATTTGGCAACAAGAACAATATAAATTATAATAAGTTAGCACTCACCAATATCCAGAAGCGATGTTGAAGGCCTTCCCATGCTGTCTGTTGTTGTTTTTGTGGTTTCTTTTTGTTTTGTTTTTAGGGTTGTAAAATTAATTGCAAATAATTATAATTTCATGTTCATATTGTTTGCCGATTAACATATGTATGTAAGACTGAAGTTTGTTCTTGCACCTATTCTCTTTTAATTTGCTGTTAGGTATAGTTTTTCTTTGTTTTCTTAATTAAACATAAATGCACTTTTTTAAAATTTATTTTATTTACTTTTGATTTAGCTTAATTTTTTTTTCCTTCTCTTACTATTATTAAATTTTTTTTAGAATATTTAACATAAATGCACGTTTTGCATCGGTTTAATAAAATTATACCTATGCAATTTAGATGGCTCTTAACATGATATTTTAGTTGTTCAACTTATGGACAAGGAGTTTGTTTTATATTTTTGTGACCACTTTCACTAACTCTGCTGACTCCGGTTTCCTTTTCTCTATGCCCTGCTCTGCGTTTTCCGCTCTATCTCCAGACTATTGGTGCATTTTCTGAATGCCTGTGGATGTCGCTGATGAGGTACTGCTGCCGCAACCAGAAGAAAAAGATCGCCGCTTAATTACTGGAGAATTAAAATTGCACTATCGCCACGGGAAGCTTGAACAGCCACAAAATTTCGTGGATCGATAGATGCAGTTCTTGAACTTTTCTGGCAGCTTAAGTGATCTCTTAAGTCGAGATTATATAGGCCAATTGGCCGGAAATGCGATTCTCTCAGAGAGCAGAATTAAGCTGTGGTCGCAGGTGCAGGGTTGTAAATAATAGTCGCACCTACATAAAATACTGAATGCAACTAGTACCGATACTATGTAAAATACTGCTTTTTGAAACAAAAATACTTTTCTGTTAAATTAACAGTAGACTTCGAAAGTATACTAACTAATTGTCGTTATGTTTAAAATTAATTTATTTGTGCGAAATGCATACACTACAACCACTGTCTAATTTGAAGAACTTTACTGCGTGAATAAGACAGAAAAACATTGCTAGAGTCTTTGTCATGCTGTGGGACGAATGTCTTTAGCATGAAAAGTTCCAACCAGTTTTCCTTGAAGATCTTCCCAAACTTAGTACGGACTTCCCAATTTCTCTCGGACCGTGCTTTGATAAAAGATGGACAAAGCTTAGCATTTATACCTTTTGTAAAATTGCTTTGAATAAAGTTACGCCGGAAAACTTCCTGACTAACCTTAAAATCTACATTGCGTGTCCTTAAGTTGTAATATTTAGCTTGCTTCTCATAAGCGTCGTTTATATTTTTGCGCAAAGCTTTTCTTAACAAGTCAAGTTGGTCCTCCCTGTTAAGAGTACCAATTGACTCAGTTAACAGGCTCAAATTCTTAAGCAATTGAAAATCAGAGCCATGAGTAATCATGTTAAAACCATATAGGGCATGATATGGAGAACATCCTATACTCTGATGCGCTGAGTTTTGAAGCGCACAGCTGATTCCGTGGATATGGTGATCCCAATCTCTTTGATCTGATTTTAAATATGCTCGAACTGCAGAAACAATGGATCTGATCACTCGTTCTGAAGCGTTTGATTGTGGCGAATATAAAGCCGTATACATATGCTTTGTGCCAAAAGACGTGAGAAATGCGTTGAAATCGTGAGCCTTAACCTGCAACCCATTGTCACTAATACGAAGTTCAGAAACGCCGTATGTAAAGAAAATGTGGTCTTGTAAAAATTGTTGTACTGCTTTCGCAGTAAATTTTTTTAACAAACAAAGCCAATGAAACTTTGAGAACGTCTAATACAATAAGTATGCCAATATAACCTTGCTTACTTCGAGGATATGGACCGAGAATATCCACATATATATGCTGAATGGGACGATGCGATTCTGATTTTTGACCCATCGGAGGTTTGAGCGTCATATTGGGAGTTTTGATAGATTTACAAACTCCACAGTTTCGAATGAATTCAGCTCAAGTGCTTTACTTATGCCACCATGTGCCGCTATGACTGCATTGTGTGCACGACTGATAACGGATTCGGTCAAGTCTTTTGGAACCCAAAGTTTCCACATCTGAAGCTTGGCATCTTCCGAACCATCGTCATGTTCTGTGCGAATATAAATAAAGTTATCCGAAATCTTGACGTCCGGATACGAGCTTGCGTTCTCTAAGATCTTTCTTTTGAGACTCTGGTATTCATTATCTATTAAACATGAAGAACTTAGATCAACCTCCGGACCGTACGACTCTATGGCTGCCATTTCTTCAGCATACATCCGAGACAAAGCATCAGGTGCAACATTATCTCGCCCCCTACGATGGCTAACAGCGAAGTTATATCCCTGAAGTTCCATTGCCCATCTCGCTAATCGCCCTTTCAGGTTTGCTTGTTTCAAAAGCCCGGCTAGCTCAGTCGGTAGAGCATGAGACTCCTAATCTCAGGGTCCAACGTTGGGCGCCATTTGTTACATACCGAAACTAAAATCTCTACGCGATATTTTAAACTAGTGGAATGTCCTCGTTTGGTTTTCATGTAAACGGTTAGCAAAAACAGCCTGTGGGGGTTGAAGAATCCAACTAAGTTTACGCACGAGTTCGAATGTTATGAAAAGATAGAAAACCTAGCCACAATGATAGAAAAGAGGGGACAGATGAAAGAGAGATACCTACTATTACAATCCAGACACTTGTATCCAATTACTTCAGCATTCAAAGATGTTGTAGCAGCTGATTCGCGTCACAACCCTACCCCACCTATGAGCTTTTCTGCGCGAGAAAATTCTGAAAAGCTTCCAAAATTACCCTCTCATCTACTTTAAGGTAAGAAAATTGTGTTTAGTTCATTTTAAATATCCTTATAATTCAATATAAATTCATTTAAGTTTGTTATAAAAATTTGTTCCATTTATAATGGTACTCTAAACTCACATTACTTTTCTTTAAGGTGTAAACATTAGTTAATGTGCAGTTTATATTTAATTGTAAATTGTTGTTTTGCATTTAATTGCATTTTTTTTTTCATTTCTTATTTTAAGTATCGTAGAATCCAGCAAAACTTAATGAGGTAGGTATAAGTGCAAATAGTTATCTAATTTGATTAAAATTTATTGCGAATCATCTTGGGAAATTTACTTTATATACGCATTGTACGTTAATCTGCGCAAGCAGATGTTCAAAACACAAGATCAATAAAAAAGTCATAAAACTCGATCGCGGCAGCGAAGGTTCAGATGTTGTTGTTATAGATAACAAACAGCGCTCATTTAGGCTTGTAATCACTTTTACTGTGTTTATCTCTTTTACAATTGAACTTTGTATTTATTTGGCAACAAGAACAATATAAATTATAATAAGTTAGCACTCACCAATATCCAGAAGCGATGTTGAAGGCCTTCCCATGCTGTCTGTTGTTGTTTTTGTGGTTTCTCTTTGTTTTGTTTTTAGGGTTGTAAAATTAATTGCAAATAATTATAATTTCATGTTCATATTGTTTGCCGATTAACATATGTATGTAAGACTGAAGTTTGTTCTTGCACCTATTCTCTTTTAATTTGCTGTTAGGTATAGTTTTTCTTTGTTTTCTTAATTAAACATAAATGCACTTTTTTAAAATTTATTTTATTTACTTTTGATTTAGCTTAATTTTTTTTTTCCTTCTCTTACTATTATTAAATTTTTTTTAGAATATTTAACATACATGCACGTTTTTGCATCGGTTTAATAAAATTATACCTATGCAATTTAGATGGCTCTTAACATGATATTTTAGTTGTTCAACTTATGGACAAGGAGTTTGTTTTATATTTTTGTGACCACTTTCACTAACTCTGCTGACTCCGGTTTCCTTTTCTCTATACCCTGCTCTGCGTTTTCCGCTCTATCTCCAGACTATTGGTGCATTTTCTGAATGCCTGTGGATGTCGCTGATGAGGTACTGCTGCCGCAACCAGAAGAAAAAGATCGCCGCTTAATTACTGGAGAATTAAAATTGCACTATCGCCACGGGAAGCTTGAACAGCCACAAAATTTCGTGGATCGATAGATGCAGTTCTTGAACTTTTCTGGCAGCTTAAGTGATCTCTCTTAAGTCGAGATTATATAGGCCAATTGGCCGGAAATGCGATTCTCTCAGAGAGCAGAATTAAGCTGTGGTCGCAGGTGCAGGGTTGTAAATAATAGTCGCACCTACATAAAATACTGAATGCAACTAGTACCGATATTATGTAAAATACTGCTTTTTGAAACAAAAATACTTTTCTGTTAAATTAACAGTAGACTTCGAAAGTATACTAACTAATTGTCGTTATGTTTAAAATTAATTTATTTGTGCGAAATGCATACACTACAACCACTGTCTAATTTGAAGAACTTTACTGCGTGAATAAGACAGAAAAACATTGCTAGAGTCTTTGTCATGCTGTGGGACGAATGTCTTTAGCATGAAAAGTTCCAACCAGTTTTCCTTGAAGATCTTCCAAAACTTAGTACGGACTTCCCAATTTCTCTCGGACCGTGCTTTGATAAAAGATGGACAAAGCTTAGCATTTATACCTTTTGTAAAATTGCTTTGAATAAAGTTACGCCGGAAAACTTCCTGACTAACCTTAAAATCTACATTGCGTGTCCTTAAAGTGTAATTTTTAGCTTGCTTCTCATAAGCGTCGTATATATTTTTGCGCAAAGCTTTTCTTAACAAGTCAAGTTGGTCCTCCCTGTTAAGAGTACCAATTGACTCAGTTAACAGGCTCAAATTCTTAAGCAATTGAAAATCAGAGCCATGAGTAATCATGTTTAAACCATATAGGGCATGATATGGAGAACATCCTATACTCTGATGCACTGAGTTTTGAAGCGCACAGCTGATTCCGTGGATATGGTGATCCCAATCTCTTTGATCTGATTTTAAATATGCTCGAACTGCAGAAACAATGGAGCTGATCACTCGTTCTGAAGCGTTTGATTGTGGCGAATATAAAGCCGTATACATATGCTTTGTGCCAAAAGACGTGAGAAATGCGTTGAAATTGTGAGCCTTAACCTGCAACCCATTGTCACTAATACGAAGTTCAGGAACGCCGTATGTAAAGAAAATGTGGTCTTGTAAAAATTGTTGTACTGCTTTCGCAGTAAATTTTTTTAACAAACAAAGCCAATGAAACTTTGAGAACGTCTAATACAATAAGTATGCCAATATAACCTTGCTTACTTCGAGGATATGGACCGAGAATATCCACATATATATGCTGAATGGGACGATGCGATTCTGATTTTTGACCCATCGGAGGTTTGAGCGTCATATTGGGAGTTTTGATAGATTTACAAACTTCACAGTTTCGAATGAATCCACTTCTTGAGTTACCATTCCGGGACAGTGAAACTGCCTGCGAATAAGCTCAAGTGCTTTACTTATGCCACCATGTGCCGCTATGACTGCATTGTGTGCACGACTGATAACGGATTCGGTCAAGTCTTTTGGAACCCAAAGTTTCCACATCTGAAGCTTGGCATCTTCCGAACCATCGTCATGTTCTGTGCGAATATAAATAAAGTTATCCGAAATCTTGACGTCCGGATACGAGCTTGCGTTCTCTAAGATCTTTCTTTTGAGACTCTGGTATTCATTATCTATTAAACATGAAGAACTTAGATCAACCTCCGGACCGTACGACTCTATGGCTGCCATTTCTTCAGCATACATCCGAGACAAAGCATCAGGTGCAACATTATCTCGCCCCCTACGATGGCTAACAGCGAAGTTATATCCCTGAAGTTCCATTGCCCATCTCGCTAATCGCCCTTTCAGGTTTGCTTGTTTCATAAGCCCGGCTAGCTCAGTCGGTAGAGCATGAGACTCATAATCTCAGGGTCCAACGTTGGGCGCCATTTGTAACATACCGAAACTAAAATCTCTACGCGATATTTTAAACTAGTGGAATGTCCTCGTTTGGTTTTCATGTAAACGGTTAGCAAAAACAGCCTGTGGGGGTTGAAGAATCCAACTAAGTTTACGCACGAGTTCGAATGTTATGAAAAGATAGAAAACCTAGCCACAATGATAGAAAAGAGGGGACAGATGAAAGAGAGATATCCAAACACTTGTATCCAATTACTTCAGCATTCAAAGATGTTGTAGCAGCTGATTCGCGTCACAACCCTACCCCACCTATGAGCTTTTCTGCGCGAGAAAATTCTGAAAAGCTTCCAAAATTACGCTCTCATCTACTTTAAGGTAAGAAAATTGTGTTTAGTTCATTTTAAATATCCATATAATTCAATATAAATTCATTTAAGTTTGTTATAAAAATTTGTTCCATTTATAATGGTACTCTAAACTCACATTACTTTTCTTTAAGGTGTAAACATTAGTTAATGTGCAGTTTATATTTAATTGTAAATTGTTGTTTTGCATTTAATTGCATTTTTTTTTTTCATTTCTTATTTTAAGTATCGTAGAATCCAGCAAAACTTAATGAGGTAGGTATAAGTGCAAATAGTTATCTAATTTGATTAAAATTTATTGCGAATCATCTTGGGAAATTTACTTTATATACGCATTGTACGTTAATCTGCGCAAGCAGATGTTCAAAACACAAGATCAATAAAAAAGTCATAAAACTCGATCGCGGCAGCGAAGGTTCAGATGCTGTTGTTATAGATAACAAACAGCGCTCATTTAGGCTTGTAATCACTTTTACTGTGTTTATCTCTTTTACAATTGAACTTTGTATTTATTTGGCAAGAAGAACAATATAAATTATAATAAGTTAGCACTCACCAATATCCAGAAGGTTCAGATGCTGTTGTTATAGATAACAAACAGCGCTCATTTAGGCTTGTAATCACTTTTACTGTGTTTATCTCTTTTACAATTGAACTTTGTATTTATTTGGCAACAAGAACAATATAAATTATAATAAGTTAGCACTCACCAATATCCAGAAGCGATTTTGAAGGCCTTCCCATGCTGTCTGTTGTTGTTTTTGTGGTTTCTTTTTGTTTTGTTTTTAGGGTTGTAAAATTAATTGCAAATAATTATAATTTCATGTTCATATTGTTTGCCGATTAACATATGTATGTAAGACTGAAGTTTGTTCTTGCACCTATTCTCTTTTAATTTGCTGTTAGGTATAGTTTTTCTTTGTTTTCTTAATTAAACATAAATGCACGTTTTTAAAATTTATTTTATTTACTTTTGATTTAGCTTAATTTTTTTTTTCCTTCTCTTACTATTATTAAATTTTTTTTAGAATATTTAACATACATGCACGTTTTTGCATCGGTTTAATAAAATTATACCTATGCAATTTAGATGGCTCTTAACACGATATTTTAGTTGTTCAATTTATGGACAAGGAGTTTGTTTTATATTTTTGTGATCACTTTCACTAACTCTGCTGACTCCGGTTTCCTTTTCTCTATGCCCTGCTCTGCGTTTTCCGCTCTATCTCCAGACTATTGGTGCATTTTCTGAATGCCTGTGGATGTCGCTGATGAGGTACTGCTGCCGCAACCAGAAGAAAAAGATCGCCGCTTAATTACTGGAGAATTAAAATTGCACTATCGCCACGGGAAGCTTGAACAGCCACAAAATTTCGTGGATCGATAGATGCAGTTCTTGAACTTTTCTGGCAGCTTAAGTGATCTCTCTTAAGTCGAGATTATATAGGCCAAATGGCCGGAAATGCGATTCTCTCAGAGAGCAGAATTAAGCTGTGGTCGCAGGTGCAGGGTTGTAAATAATAGTCGCACCTACATAAAATACTGAATGCAACTAGTACCGATACTATGTAAAATACTGCTTTTTGAAACAAAAATACTTTAAATTAACAGTAGACTTCGAAAGTATACTAACTAATTGTCGTTACGTTTAAAATTAATTTATTTGTGCGAAATGCATACACTACAACCACTGTCTAATTTGAAGAACTTTACTGCGTGAATAAGACAGAAAAACAATGCTAGAGTCTTTGTCATGCTGTGGGACGAATGTCTTTAGCATGAAAAGTTCCAACCAGTTTTCCTTGAAGATCTTCCAAAACTTAGTACGGACTTCCCAATTTCTCTCGGACCGTGCTTTGATAAAAGATGGACAAAGCTTAGCATTTATACCTTTTGTAAAATTGCTTTGAATAAAGTTACGCCGGAAAACTTCCTGACTAAAATCTACATTGCGTGTCCTTAAGTTGTAGTTTTTAGCTTGCTTCTCATAAGCGTCGTTTATATTTTTGCGCAAAGCTTTGCTTAACAAGTCAAGTTGGTCCTCCCTGTTAAGAGTACCAATTAACTCAGTTAACAGGCTCAAATTCTTAAGCAATTGAAAATCAGAGCCATGAGTAATCATGTTAAAACCATATAGGGCATGATATGGAATACATCCTATACTCTGATGCACTGAGTTTTGAAGCGCACAGCTGATTCCGTGGATATGGTGATCCCAAAATCTTTGATCTGATTTTAAATATGCTCGAACTGCAGAAACAATGGATCTGATCACTCGTTCTGCGTTTGATTGTGGCGAATATAAAGCCGTATACATATGCTTTATGCCAAATGACGTGAGAAATGCGTTGAAATCGTGAGCCTTAACCTGCAACCCATTGTCACTAATACGAAGTTCAGAAACGCCGTATGTAAAGAAAATGTGGTCTTGTAAAAATTGTTGTACTGCTTTCGCAGTACATTTTTTTAACAAACAAAGCCAATGAGACTTTGAGAACGTCTAATACAATAAGTATGCCAATATAACCTTGCTTACTTCGAGGATATGGACCGAGAATATCCACATATATATGCTGAATGGGACGATGCGATTCTGATTTTTGACCCATCGGAGGTTTGAGCGTCATATTGGGAGTTTTGATAGATTTACAAACTTCACAGTTTCGAATGAATTCACTTCTTGAGTTACCATTCCGGGACAGTAAAACTGCCTGCGAATAAGCTCAAGTGCTTTACTTATGCCACCATGTGCCGCTATGACTGCATTGTGTGCACGACTGATAACGGATTCGGTCAAGTCTTTTGGAACCCAAAGTTTCCACATCTGAAGCTTGGCATCTTCCGAACCATCGTCATGTTCTGTGCGAATATAAATAAAGTTATCCGAAATCTTGACGTCCGGATACGAGCTTGCGTTCTCTAAGATCTTTCTTTTGAGACTCTGGTATTCATTATCTATTAAACATGAAGAACTTAGATCAACCTCCGGACCGTACGACTCTATGGCTGCCATTTCTTCAGCATACATCCGAGACAAAGCATCAGGTGCAACATTATCTCGCCCCCTACGATGGCTAACAGCGAAGTTATATCCCTGAAGTTCCATTGCCCATCTCGCTAATCGCCATTTCAGGTTTGCTTGTTTCATAAGCCCGGCTAGCTCAGTCGGTAGAGCATGAGACTCATAATCTCAGGATCCAACGTTGGGCGCCATTTGTAACATACCGAAACTAAAATGTCTATGCGATATTTTAAACTAGTGGAATGTCCTCGTTTGGTTTTCATGTAAACGGTTAGCAAAAACAGCCTGTGGGGGGTTGAAGAATCCAACTAAGTTTACGCACGAGTTCGAATGTTATGAAAAGATAGAAAACCTAGCCACAATGATAGAAAAGAGGGGACAGATGAAAGAGAGATACCTACTATTACAATCCAGACACTTGTATCCAATTACTTCAGCATTCAAAGATGTTGTAGCAGCTGATTCGCGTCACAACCCTACCCCACCTATGAGCTTTTCTGCGCGAGAAAATTCTGAAAAGCTTCCAAAATTACCCTCTCATCTACTTTAAGGTAAGAAAATTGTGTTTAGTTTTTTTTAAATATCCATATAATTCAATATAAATTCATTTAAGTTTGTTATAAAAATTTGTTCCATTTATAATGGTACTCTAAATTCACATTACTTTTCTTTAAGCTGTAAACATTAGTTAATGTGCAGTTTATATTTAATTGTAAATTGTTGTTTTGCATTTAATTGCATTTTTTTTTTTCATTTCTTATTTTAAGTATCGTAAGATCCAGCAAAACTTAATGAGGTAGGTATAAGTGCAAATAGTTATCTAATTTGATTAAAATTTATTGCGAATCATCTTGGGAAATTTACTTTATATACGCATTGTACGTTAATCTGCGCGAGCAGATGTTCAAAACACAAGATGAATAAAAAAGTCATTAAACTCGATCGCGGCAGCGAAGGTTCAGATGTTGTTGTTATAGATAACGAACAGCGCTCATTTAGGCTTGTAATCACTTTTACTGTGTTTATCTCTTTTACAATTGAACTTTGTATGTATTTGGCAACAAGAACAATTTAAATTATAATAGGGGTTTTCACACGCAACGTTGTTATTCGTTATGCGTTATTCGTTAAAGTTCTACATGTATTTTGTTTTTGTAAATTTAACAATTTGCCGGCTTAACGAATAACACTTTAACGAGCTGGCAGCCCCGACAAATTACTTGTTATTCGGTAAAACACTAATCAGCTGTTTTTTGCTTTGTGTTTTGTCAGTTGTGTTGCAAATAATTGATTGAAAGTAGGTATTTTAACGATTAACAGCTGACGTAAAAAACGAGTCATCACAGTTGGCAACCTTTAACAAATTTAACGAATAACGAATAACGAATAACAACGTTGCGTGTGAAAACCCCTAATAAGTTAGCACTCACCAATATCCAGAAGCGATGTTGAAGGCCTTCCCATGCTGTCTGTTGTTGTTTTTGTGGTTTCTTTTTGTTTTGTTTTTAGGGTTGTAAAATTAATTGCAAATAATTATAATTTCATGTTCATATTGTTTGCCGATTAACATATGTATGTAAGACTGAAGTTTGTTCTTGCACCTATTTTCTTTTAATTTGCTGTTAGGTATAGTTTTTCTTTGTTTTCTTAATTTAACATAAATGCACTTTTTTAAAATTTATTTTATTTACTTTTGATTTAGCTTAATTTTTTTTTTCTTTCTCTTACTATTATTAAATTTTTTTTAGAATATTTAACATACATGCACGTTTTTGCATCGGTTTAATACAATTATACCTATGCGATTTAGATGGCTCTTAACACGATATTTTAGTTGTTCAATTTATGGACAAGGAGTTTGTTTTATATTTTTGTGACCACTTTCACTAACTCTGCTGACTCCGGTTTCCTTTTCTCTATGCCCTGCTCTGCGTTTTCCGCTCTATCTCCAGACTATTGGTGCATTTTCTGAATGCCTGTGGATGTCGCTGATGAGGTACTGCTGCCGCAACCAGAAGAAAAAGATCGCCGCTTAATTACTGGAGAATTAAAATTGCACTATCGCCACGGGAAGCTTGAACAGCCACAAAATTTCGTGGATCGATAGATGCAGTTCTTGAACTTTTCTGGCAGCTTAAGTGATCTCTCTTAAGTCGAGATTATATAGGCCAATTGGCCGGAAATGCGATTCTCTCAGAGAGCAGAATTAAGCTGTGGTCGCAGGTGCAGGGTTGTAAATAATAGTCGCACCTACATAAAATACTGAATGCAACTAGTACCGATACTACGTAAAATACTGCTTTTTGAAACAAAAATACTTTTCTGTTAAATTAACAGTAGACTTCGAAAGTATACTAACTAATTGTCGTTATGTTTAAAATTAATTTATTTGTGCGAAATGCATAGACTACAACCACTGTCTAATTTGAAGAACTTTACTGCGTGAATAAGACAGAAAAACATTGCTAGAGTCTTTGTCATGCTGTGGGACGAATGTCTTTAGCATGAAAAGTTCCAACCAGTTTTCCTTGAAGATCTTCCAAAACTTAGTACGGACTTCCCAATTTCTCTCGGACCGTGCTTTGATAAAAGATGGACAAAGCTTAGCATTTATACCTTTTGTAAAATTGCTTTGAATAAAGTTACGCCGGAAAACTTCCTGACTAAAATCTACATTGCGTGTCCTTAAGTTGTAGTTTTTAGCTTGCTTCTCATAAGCGTCGTTTATATTTTTGCGCAAAGCTTTTCTTAACAAGTCAAGTTGGTCCTACCAATTGACTCAGTTAACAGGCTCAAATTCTTAAGCAATTGAAAATCAGAGCCATGAGTAATCATGTTAAAACCATATAGGGCATGATATGGAGAACATCCTATACTCTGATGTACTGAGTTTTGAAGCGCACAACTGATTCCGTGGATATGGTGATCCCAAAATCTTTGATCTGATTTTAAATATGCTCGAACTGCAGAAACAATGGATCTGATCACTCGTTCTGCGTTTGATTGTGGCGAATATAAAGCCGTATACATATGCTTTATGCCAAAAGACGTGAGAAATGCGTTGAAATCGTGAGCCTTAACCTGCAACCCATTGTCACTAATACGAAGTTCAGAAACGCCGTATGTAAAGAAAATGTGGTCTTGTAAAAATTGTTGTACTGCTTTCGCAGTAAATTTTTTTGACAAACAAAGCCAATGAAACTTTGAGAACGTCTAATACAATAAGTATGCCAATATAACCTTGCTTACTTCGAGGATATGGACCGAGAATATCCACATATATATGCTGAATGGGACGATGCGATTCTGATTTTTGACCCATCGGAGGTTTGAGCGTCATATTGGGAGTTTTGATAGATTTACAAACTTCACAGTTTCGAATGAATCCACTTCTTGAGTTACCATTCCGGGACAGTAAAACTGCCTGCGAATAAGCTCAAGTGCTTTACTTATGCCACCATGTGCCGCTATGACTGCATTGTGTGCACGACTGATAACGGATTCGGTCAAGTCTTTTGGAACCCAAAGTTTCCACATCTGAAGCTTGGCATCTTCCGAACCATCGTCATGTTCTGTGCGAATATAAATAAAGTTATCCGAAATCTTGACGTCCGGATACGAGCTTGCGTTCTCTAAAATCTTTCTTTTTAGACTCTGGTAATCATTATCTATTAAACATGAAGAACTTATGCCATGTTCTGATATACCAGCAAATCACGTGATTAGCGTCGTTGACGTGATTTAAGCGCTAATCATCTTGTAAACGCGCGTTTAACTCATACAAGAACTGTCAAACGTAATCACTTCACTGACGTGTTTAACTTTTAATCATGATGTTTATTGGAGTGCAACCCTGTGTTTGTTTAACAATAACCACAGATGGCGCTGTTTTTGCATATTTCAAAGCTGATTGCTATGAAAAAACTTAAATTTGCTAGAAGTAATCATATGCGAACAGCTGTTATCTGTCACATAAAAGAACAAAAAAGTAATGGCAGCAAAAAAAAAAGAGTTAATTGGTGCGATGGGGCAGAAATTTGTCTCATAGAGATATGGCAGAGCAGATTGCAACATCTGCGATCTGCCAGAAAAAAATCGCACAAATCCCTCACATATGGCTGCACGCAATTCGAGGTGCATTTTATATTGCATTTGCGCAATACTTATGTGTGCTCTTGATGTTTTGAGCAGATCCTCCATTATTTTTGCCATATCAAAAATTCTTATCATATAAAATATAATTTGAATATCATTTGGCGCCATCTTTATTCACTTTTCTTTAATTTAGATTTTTTCTGCTGCTTGCTATTCAGTTTGCTTGATTTATAAATGTAAACAAACAGCTGTCAAACTTAATCTTGTGCGAAACAGCTGTTTGATGTGTGAACGCATAAGTTTATCGCAAGTAGATTATCGTACTGACGTGATTAACTTTTCATAGTGTGAACATGGCATTAGATCAACCTCCGGACCGTACGACTCAATGGCTGCCATTTCTTCAGCATACATCCGAGACAAAGCATCAGGTGCAACATTATCTCGCCCCCTACGATGGCTTACAGCGAAGTTATATCCCTGAAGTTCCATTGCCCATCTCGCTAATCGCCCTTTCAGGTTTGCTTGTTTCATAAGCCCGGCTAGCTCAGTCGGTAGAGCATGAGACTCATAATCTCAGGGTCCAACGTTGGGCGCCATTTGTAACATACCGAAACTAAAATGTCTATGCGATATTTTAAACTAGTGGAATGTCCTCGTTTGGTTTTCATGTAAACGGTTAGCAAAAACAGCCTGTGGGGGGTTGAAGAATCCAACTAAGTTTACGCACGAGTTCGAATGTTATGAAAAGATAGAAAACCTAACACAATGATAGAAAAGAGGGGACAGATGAAAGAGAGATACCTACTATTACAATCCAGACACTTGTATCCAATTACTTCAGCCTGCAACGCCCTACCCTACCTATGAGCTTTTCTGCGCGAGAAAATTCTGAAAAGCTCCCAAAATTACCCTCTCATCTACTTTAAGGTAAGAAAATTGTGTTTAGTTCAGTTTAACTATCCATATAATTCAATATAAATTCATTTAAATTTGTTATAAAAATTTGTTCCATTTATAATGGTCCTCTAAATTCACGTTACTTATCTTTAAGGTGTAAACATTACATTAAGAATAATTAATAAGTGTAGATCTAGGCTAACATAATATTTTTTTGTATGATGGTAGTTATAATTCGGTGCATTTGGAATTCATAAAAAAAACTAGTTAATGTGCAGTTTATATATAATTGTAAATTGTTGTTTTGCGTTTAATTGCATTTTTTTTTTTTTTTTCATTTCTTATTTTAAGTATCGTAAGATCCAGCAAAACTTAATGAGGTAGGTATAAGTGCAAATAGTTATCTAATTTGATTAAAATTTATTGCGAATCATCTTGGGAAATTTACTTTATATACGCATTGTACGTTAATCTGCGCAAGCAGATGTTCAAAACACAAGACGAATAAAAAAAATCATAAAACTCGATCGCGGCAGCGAAGTAACGATAAACTAAAGGTTCAGATGTTGTTGTTATAGATAACAAACAGCGCTCATTTAGGCTTGTAATCACTTTTACTGTGATTATCTCTTTTACAATTGAACTTTGTATTTATTTGGCAACAAGAACAATATAAATTATAATAAGTTAGCACTCACCAATATCCAGAAGCGATGTTGAAGGCCTTCCCATGCTGTCTGTTGTTGTTTTTGTGGTTTCTTTTTGTTTTGTTTTTGGGGTTGTAAAATTAATTGCAAATAATTATAATTTCATGTTCATATTGTTTGCCGATTAACATATGTTTGCAAGACTGAAGTTTGTTCTTGCACCTATTCTCTTTTAATTTGCTGTTAGGTATAGTTTTTCTTTGTTTTCTTAATTTAACATAAATGCACTTTTTTAAAATTTATTTTATTTACTTTTGATTTAGCTTAATTTTTTTTTCTTTCTCTTATTATTATTAAATTTTTTTTAGAATATTTAACATACATGCACGTTTTTGCGTCGGTTTAATAAAATTATACCTATGCGATTTAGATGGCTCTTAACATGGTATTTTAGTTGTTCAATTTATGGACAAGGAGTTTGTTTTATATTTTTGTGACCACTTTCACTAACTCTGCTGACTGCTCCGGTTTGCTTTTCTCTATGCCCTGCTCTGCGTTTTCCGCTCTATCTCCAGACTGTTGGTGCATTTTCTGAATGCCTGTGGATGTCGCTGATAAGGTACTTCCACTGCAACAAGAAAAAGAAGATCGCCGCTTAATTACTGCAGAATTAAAATTGCACTATCGCCACAGGAAGCTTGAACAGCCACAAAATTTCGTGGATCGATAGATGCAGTTCTTGAACTTTTCTGGCAGCTTAAGTGACCTCTTTCCGCAGCCAGTGGGTGGAGTGTCGTGTGACCAATTGGTCCGAAACCAATTTATTCCATAAATTATGTTCCCAAAATAAAGTGGGGATCCGTCTTTCAATGCACGCCCAAAGCGGCGCTTGGCGTGGATTAAGTTTTCAAAAAAAAAGAAGTTCAAGCAAGAGCTCGCAAGCTTAAGTCGAGCTTTTATAGGCCAATTGGCCGAAAATGCGATTCTCTCAGAGAGCAGAATTAAGCTGTGGGCGCAGGTGCAGGGTTGTAAATAATAGCCGCACCTACATAAAACACTGAATGCAACTAGTACTGATACTATGTAAAATACAGCTTTTTGAAACAAAATTACTTTTATACTAACTAATGCTCGTTATGTTTAAATTAAATTTATTTGTGCGAATGACTTGCAGCTTTCACAATGGTCTAGCTGCACTTTGTATCTATCCTAAATCTTAGGAATTATTAAAGTCAAGTTCGATTGTCATACTAGGATCATACTGATTACATTACAATTACAGGATCCTGCTATCAAGTCATTCAACAGTATTTCCTATCAAAATACAGGAACCATTATGAATGCTGCAGAACAGTAATTCCTTTTCAATTTACAGTAGACCTCATCTAACTTTTACATTCTTTTCCTATTAAACTTACATTTTTACTTTCAATTCTTTGTTTGATATGATCCTATCACTTCTACGTTCGGCACTTTCAGTCTTGAAAGTACTCGAATATCAATAATGATAGTCCGACACATCGGATCAAAACTAATAGGAAACAAGTAGAAACGTTGCAGTCGGACGCACCCGACTGCGGTATACTCGATACCAGTAGTAAAACAGATTAAAAGAGAGCTGATTGCAATGGTGTGTGGATACGGCAGGGGTGTAGGCTGCATCAAAGATTGTCTGGTGCAGATGGAGATGACAAAAAGCTATCTTCCTTCCAAATTTGGTGACTCTAGCTCAAAGTTTGTTAAAGGTTGGGGCTGGGAGCGGTATGAGGGCGTGGCATAAAAATTTTTGCTGCAGATCTATGTATCATGTCAATAGCTATCCTCATACCGAATTTGGTGACTCTATCTCAAAGTTAGTAGAATATGGTGGAAGGGGGGCTGGGGGTGGTAAGGCCAAGCGTGGCATCAAAACTTTTGCTGCAGATCTATTTATGATAACAATTGCTATCCTCATTCCAAATTAGGTAATTCTAGCTCAAAGTAAGTAGAATATGGTTGAAGGGTGACTGAGGGCTGGTATGGCGGGCGTGGCGTCCAAAGTTTTGCTGTAGACCTATTTATGATGTTAATTGCTATCCTCATACAAAATTTGGTGTCTCTAGCTCAAAAATAGTAAAATTTGTGGGCAGGGGGCTGGGGGCTGGTATGGGGGGGCGTGGCGTCCAAAGTTTTGCTGCGGATTTATTTATGATGTTAATTGCTATCCTCATACCTCTTCCAAAACTTTGATGCATTTTTTTGGGGGTTGTTACTAGTTATCTACCTACCAAATTTTGTGGCTCTAGCTCAAACACTATGGAAGATACACGCACTACTGATTTAAGCGAAGCGTTGGGGTGTTTGAGAGAAGACAGGGCAGTATAGATGTAGATATATAAATTTATAAATTTGGTTGGGGATCGTAAACACCTATCTTGGCACCAAATTTGATGGGTCTAGCTCAAAAACTGTAGAAGATATGGGCATTTTTAGTGCAAAACTACAGGGGGGCTGGGGGCGGAATATGTGGGCGTGGCTCCAAAATTGATGCAGCTTTTGGGGATTGTTAGTAGCTATTTTCTCCCCAAATTTGGTAGCTCTAGCTGTAAGGGCTTGCGAAATAGCTGGATCTATCGGTTTTGCGTTATCGAGTTAATCGATTTGCCAGGTTCCTAGTTATCGTAGAACTCCAATCTTAACACTTTAATATACTATGCCATAGATGAAGACATTTGCAAAGTTTTAAGTCACTAGCTTGAAGGGTGTGGAAAAAAGTTGCGAACATACGGACGGACAGACGGACAGACACCATGACGGACATTGCACAAACCCAATATACTCTTTACCTTCGGTATCGAGTATAAAAACGTAGAAAAGTTAGTATACCTGGTGATTTTTTGGTTCAGTGTAAGGATAATAAAAATCAGGGTACATTAAAGCGTTACAGGGTAGAACAAAACTTTTAAATAGGATGGTTACATGCAGGCCGTGCCTAATCTAGGCATAAGTTACTTATGAGTGTACGAGTGATGGTCCAGGTGATGCAATTATTTTATGATGGCTAAAATGATGCTTGCGCAATTTCTCGTTCAACTGAGAACGTTTTTGTGTGAGATGACTACTCCAGGTTAAGCGCCTTTCCAATACATTGCCGAAGTACTTTGCAGTGAAGCTGCTGGTAAGGCAACGCCATCCAAACTGACGGCAGACAGTTTCCTCTTCTCAGGGCAAACGTAATGTGTGTGGATTTGTCTGGGTTGACTACGATATTTCACTGTCTTAGCCATGTGTTTAGACGGTCCAGCTGAGTTTGGATTATGCTGGACGCCACGAGTGGGGACTTATCATTGGCTAAAAAGGCAGTGTCATTGACATAAGTGGCAGTGAGCATTCTAGGGTCGCTGATGATTGGCATATCAGCTGTATACATTGTGTATAGCGTCGGGCCCAGGACACTTTCCTGTGGGACTGCAGCTTTGACTTCTCTTATTGCTGAGCTCTCCTCGCTGCATTAAACGTAGAAAAATCTACCAGTTAGGTAAGATCTGAGCAGCAGATAGTGAGGGGCTGGTAACGCTAGCTTCAGCTTGTAGAGCAATCCTATGTGCCAAACCGTGTCAAATGCTTGCCTGAGATCTAGGAAGGCGGCCGCGCAGTATTCCTTTTCTTCGAGAGCTTCCAGAATTTTGTGAACGATCCTATGGCACTCTTCCGGTGTGCCATGCAGCTTCCTGAAGCCAAACTGGTGATGTGGTATCAAACCGGCCTCTTCCAGTATTGGTCGAACTCTACGCAAAAGTAGTCTCTCAACTATCTTGGAGAGTACGGCCAATAAGCTAATCGGGCGATAAGATTCTAGATTGGCTGCAGGTTTCCCAGGTTTTCGGATCAGTATCACCTCAGCTGTGGGAAAATTTCCTAGCTGGAAGCATTTGATGGATATTTTGAGGAGTAGGGAAATCCCCTTTGGCGGTAGAGCTTTAATGGCTTGAACGTCGATACCGTCATATCCAGGCGATTTGGAGCTCTTGAGCTGCTTTATTTCACCAATAAGTTCGTCATGGGATGGGAAGAGACATTTTTAGGGGTATATCCAGGGAACAGATATTGTCTTCCTCGTCGTCTGGAGAGCACCTTGTGAATGGGGCGAATGAGCAGTAGATGTGTTCAGCAAATGCTACGGCCCTTTCTTTTTCAGTTCTGCACCAGGAACCGGATACATCCTTCACAGGTTCCGCTCTCCTTGCGGGTCTCTTGATCCCCTTGGTGATTTGCCATAGATTGTGGTTAGGATGGCAAGGTTCCACTTGTAGCAGGTACTGCTCAAGTGCCATACTTGGCGTAAACGCCTCTTCTCAGCAAACATGGCAGCAACATTAGGAGACCAGAGATGCTTGTCTCTGTGTGGCACAACACAAGTGGATTATATCTCTATAGAAATTATTTAACGTGGCATGTTCCAGTATAGGATTAAAACCACGGTGCCCGCATATCCGAGGATATAGCACAGTGAGTCTGGATTAAGCGCCAACTAACGCCCCTTCGATATTTCTATTTCAGGTACCAATTTAAAGTTACTTATTTTTGGTAAGCAAGCTTCCACCTTGGTGAGGAGCGCCGTTTTATCTAAAGTGACTTCCGATATTTGGGCATCGGCACCCGGTTGGAACATACGCAACTCCACGCCGAGGATATACTCTACCCGCTTCGGGTTTAACCACAACCACCACGATACTCCCCGAGGGGCCGCAACCATTAACCAGGACGGAACAAGTTCCGCCGGCTCCTGATTACCCGTGGTACCGAATTTTTTAACCTCCGGTCAGGTCTCGTATCTTATCAACTTAAAGATACTTCCATTTTAAACTCCAAAAAAGTTTATGGTTTGGTGGACCATTTACTCCTGTCGGCTCTTACGACAAGCGGTAGTATACTGTGATTGATATTCTTTGACCCGTCAATCACACGGGCGGAAACCTTCGTTCTATTTATCATCCTTTGGCATTCTTTCCCCATATCCTCAAAACCTTCACTCTCCTTTCACTTTCCTTGCAACATCGCTTACAGCGGTGCACTTTTAGTCGGCTCGTACGACAAGTTGTAGCTTACTGTGGTAGAATTCTTTCCCACTAACCACAAGGGAACACCTTGGGACACCAGGTACTGCATTTCGCTTAATCTCGCTTGGCAGACGATCATTTGCTATTTCCTTCTCTTGATCACCGTTGACAACGTTTGTAGACCATTATTTCACGTCACATCTTTCCATTATGACGATCATAAGGCTACCAGCATACTCCTCTCAAGCGCGCATTTAGTCGCCTCTTACGACAAGCAGTTAGCACACTGTGGGGGTATTCTATTTGGTAGCGCTCAAAATTGATAGTTTTCGCCTTGGTATCTGCCGGTGAGTTAACCCAAAGTGTGACAGCGCTGTGATCGGAGTAGAGATCATTGGCAGTTGAGCTGCTGATTTTGTGCCTGGCTATGCCTTTTGATATGGCAAAGTCGAGCACATCCGGAACCCTGTTGCTGTCAGTGAGCCCGAACGTCGGCTCGCCTGATGAATTACATACCAGGTGTTTCTCCATGATGCAATTGAGCAGCGCTTTGCCTTTGGGGTTATTAAGCCTGGAAACCCACCAGATGTGCTTGGCATTAAAGTCGCCACCTATTCTAAACTTAGGGCCAAGGCTGTCCAACATGTCTTGGAACTGCCTTTGCTCAATAATATGTCGAGGTAGACAGGACGCATAAGCGATGGTCAGGTTTCCACACGGACCAGATACTCTAACCTTTGCACACTGTGCCCAGTGTTGCTGAAGTGCCGGTAGCTCAATAAATGGTCCTCCTCGACCAGTGCCGTTGAGGTATTTAACTGCTATCACGTCGTAACCAGGTATTGAAAAGTATTATCTTTGGGAGAAATGGGTCTCGGAAACTAGTAGAATGTCCACTTTGTTTGTTTTAATGGAGAGGTCTACCTCTGGCCTGCTGTTATTGCGTTTAGCAAATATTTTTGTCACTTGTCACGGTCGCTATGTGGTGAATGCATCTTGGGTGTTTTTAAAATACAAGTCTTTTTAGGTAATTTAGCAGACACTTGTGTTCTGAAGTTTATAGTTAACATTGGTATGCTTATGTTGTTATCGGTTAACAGCTACAAAGAGTGGGAGAGTGAGAGTGAGTAGTATTCATATACGTCGTGATAGGTCAATGCATGAGAATGCTGACGCGGTTTTCGTTATGCCCGCTACATTCTCATGCGATCATATTACTTTCACTTAAAATGTGCTTGTGTTTATAAAACGACAATGTGTCGCTGCTTGAATTATGTTTATTCAGCAACAGTGTTGCTGTTCAATTCATCTGAATATAGTGCACACTCGATGTATGTGCATACTTCAGTGGCGCCATTTGGGAATTTTCGTTGCAAAAATAAAGCTTTTGAACCAATTGAGAAAATCGATCAATCTAAAAGCATACGATAGATAATTAATTAACATATAAAAGAACGTTTAACAAAAATTCAAAATTTTTTTAGTGCCTATATATTAGTAAGCAACGTTGAAATTTGTGGAAAAATCATTTTTAGTAAGGATAGCAAATAATTTTATAAAACTTTTGATTTATTATGTTTTGTTAGAAAGGCTTTTATATTTTAAAACTTATGTTAAACATATATAAGAAAATTTTACAAGGTCATAAATACAGCTCAGAAATGCACGTAGCACATTTTTGGAACTAGTCGTTTTTCACTATTTTTCCTCTACAAAAAAAATGCGGCAACACAAGCAGATGAAACTTTTTGCATTAGATTAGGGAATAGCCAAAGTAATTTTTGTGAAAATATAGAAAATATAGAATCTTATTGATATTTTTATTTTCCATCAAAGTTGAGAAATAGTGAAAAAATGGTTAGTTGATAAATGTCGATTTACCTGGCCAAACGCAAAGCAAACAGTAGAATTTTTTTTATTATTTTCTTTATCAATAGATCGATCGATGTAACTAAAAATAATGACGATCTATTTCCTAGTTTTTGAGAGAAAGCTGACTAAATTTCATTTAATTGTGATAATTGCTATATCTTCTAAACAAAAAACCTGGTTGTATTAAAGATAGCAGTTTTGACATCGTTGGAAAATTTTCTATAAAAAAGGGTTCGTTCAATATATTGTAAGAGCACATGAAATTTTTGATTTTTGCAACCTCATTTGTACTTCGGGCGACACTGTGCGACGGTTCCAGCTATCAGTTGCTGAGCGCAGGGGAAATGTTATGCTCATAGTGGTCTTGCAATGGGAGAGGGCGAAAGTGTGTGCTTCGCAATCGGATACCGTGCTACTGATTTCTAGATCCAATATTTTACTTATATGTTTTATGTTGGAATTAATTAGAAAATGTAACAGGTCTGAATTTTGAAAAGATTTAATTTTGGAAACTTTTAAAACATCTACAATGCTAACGTTTGTGAGGTGCTCTGTTGCCAACTCTTTTAAATCAATATCATCTTAGATGAACGGACTTACAAAAACTTTTTTTGCTAGTGTAAGTAAGGAAAGTATTAAAACTTCTACATTTGAAATAATCATTCTATTTTTTGTTATATAATTTGTTACGGTAGTCTGTGTTTGTATTATCTAGTTTCTGAACTGACTTTAAAGATCGTTTAATTTCATTGAGCCGTATTTTAATTTATTATTTGTCTCAATCTGTCTGTTTTCCGAACTTATTATCTGTTGCTGCTTGACTTTAATTTTTTCCCAATCGTCGAAGTCCGGTGTGCCCGCTATTACTTTCAGTGCGTTCTAAGAATGTTAATGCTGCGCGAATGCCTGTGGTGAAGTTTTAGTGTGGCTATTTATGTATCTCTATGTCTGAGGTCCGTCATGAATAATCTTTCCATGTGGTCATGTTAAGTGGATTCTAGCGTCTTTCTGGTATCTTCCATGTATGTGTCATATGCCGTTAAGTTCTTCGTATGTCCTAAGTATCCATATTCGTCCCAAATAGTCACGTCACCGTCCATTATTGGTAAGTAGTCTGCGTGAGAGTAGTCGTCGTTGTCATTGAAGTAAGAGTCATCATAAGTAAATATCCAAACTTTATGTTAGTGAACTATAGTTGTAGGGAACTGCCGCTTATAAACCAAAGGGATGCCATCGTTTTTTATCAGCCCTGTCACATTAAAATTTTTCGCCCTTTTTCCAAATATGCGTGTCCCCTTTTAATGAGCGTGAGCCTTTTTGATAGGTAGCAAGTAAGAACCAATAAATGCCACCCACAAGTAGGTAAAGATAATAGTCAAGTACATTAGTCGGCCTCCTTGTTATGGACAACACCATCCGTGCGAATCAATGTACAAAGGAGAAAAGGATAGAGACGTCAAGTGTGCGCCTGTTTAATGTGCGTGCACAGATTTTTTTTAGCTAGCAAATAGTAGATAAGAGTCAAGTGTGCGCCGGTTTGACGGCGTTGCCTTGCACTACTGTAGGCAGATCATAAACAAGGTAAATTTCAATCATAGAGCCGCGCGCATTCTTATAATCAACTGCAATATGAAAAACAACAGCATCATCCATGTGATAGAGGGGGAAAGTGAAACTACTTATATTAATATATTAAAACACGAGCGTCTATGAATGCAGGTAGGATGTTAATTAAATGGTCCCCTTCAAACCTATAGGCATACTACCTTTTAATATAAATCCCCCGAGCCAATCCTATAGGCTTGTCATTTAAAACATCTCTTTTTTTCTTACACGCACTCAACTTTTTGGTGCGTAGGTTAGAGTATAGTTATTTAAATCTGTTTTGATTATTGGTCAACTGCTAGGAAAATCGTATGTCCTGGCTTGGCTTCAAAATCAATAATAGAGCTAGTTTTGGTTTACATTATAAAGTAATGTATATTATATTATCATTGTTTTTTTTTTTTTTCTAATATATTGCATATTTTATTTTTTAATCTAGTTTTTAAACATTTGTTTCTATCTTGGTTAAAAGGTATTTTTTTATCTGATGACCAGCTGCACGTTGAAGGATGTTCGCCAAATTAAGATTCTACTAGATGTTAGATTTTCACGTTATACTTTAAGCAATTTATGATGGTCGGAAAAAACAACTTCACCAAACTCATTCAAATCCAATCCAAGAAAGCAGTTCCATTTTGAAGTATACTCAGCTATCGTTTATTTAAGATTGATTAAATGATTATTTTTACTTTCCTTATTGCATTTTATTTTTAAAAGGTAGCACATTCGTGTGGAATCAGGTTCAAAAAGTATTGCCATCCCGCTTTATTTTTTTAGCTATTTTTTTTGTTGTTGTTGTTAAATTTAAAATCATAGTCGATTTAGATTGCTGACTCATAATCATAAGTTGCTTCTAAATCTGAAAGTTGTATTCCAAGTTTTTATATTTTAATTAAATTCAAAATCATTTTCTTTTAAATTTTAAGATTTTTTTATTGTGTAATTAATAAGAGGGCACATATTATGTTTAATGATAAATTTGAACGAATATTGATTACAGCTTGATTTTCTTTTTAAGTTAAACAATGCGTTGAACTAATCCAGTCAAAGTTAAATACTCTACCAATCGATCATGCATAAGCAGACAACATACCTTAGTATTTCTCACACTATCACTTTCTAGATCGAACGAAACTCTTACTTCGATAGGACCCGTTTTAACTGATTCATTCTGATGTGACAAGTCCTCAACAACCATTGGTGCTTCTCATTAAACTCTAGGGATGTTAGTAATGGTTCAGATATCTTCATATAGTAGCTTGCTTAAAATCCTGTATATATGTCATACCAACTTGCATAACGTTCTCGCTTAAAATTTATATTCATATCATCATACGGAAAGTTTTCTGAGTATAGATACACTTTTAAATTCCTCAAATAATTATGTATTAGCTATTTGTCACTACAAAAGCTATTAGTGCAAATCGAGGGCGTTTTCTATTAGCTGCCAGCTTAACATTCCAAACATGTTGGGTACCTTCTTATAATGTTGGATTCAGATAACAATCTCAACTGCGGAATGCAAGTGGTAGTGAGCCTCCACTCTTAGTAAGACTAAACATTTGCAATTTCTTCTCTTCACTTAGAGTAACATGTGGTATTTTCCATGTAATGTTAGAAAAATTTAATTTATACTCCTTAGTTCCAATTTTACTTTAATATACATCTTCAATATTTTTAGTCTTCAGTATTAATAATTCATGTTTGCAATTTAGTAAAACATTGCTATAATCTTTAGCCAATCCAAGTAAGTATTTAAGAGGGATAGAAAAATTAAAATATCCGTTTGACAGCTGTCTACAAACCATTGAACCAACCAGAATTCTCTAGCATGCGACTTTTTGGTTTGTTGAAAGAATCATAGTTTTTTAAGGTGGTTGAAATACCAACAAATCGAGTACGACCAATTTCAATTCTTTTTAACTCATATCTAACCTCGTCAAATAGATAACTCATACAATTGTTCTTTAGTTTCCCGTCTACAGCAACCGTATTATCCGCCAAAAAAATTGTGCCCTCGACATTAATTAAACTCTCACAAGGTAGTACATATAAGTCCTGATTCTGAATAGTAATTCTAACTTCGTCATTGCTTTTAAATGCTTGTAGATAGGGAGAATAATTATGACATTATTTTTTGATTATACTCTTATCCGAATGAGCTTTCTCTCGAACATTCAATACACTACTCATTTTATTCTAAATTTTAGTTCTAATGATATTATAAATAATTTGTTCTTGGATGTTAAAACTTTTCTTTTCTACGTGTCACCTTCCATGGTATAGCTCGAAGTGTTAGATGGTGGCTGATAACTCACATTTTTATTCTAATCATTTATTTAATCATTCTTTTCGCCTAAAGTGTAAGCGAAGTGTCACACTCTCTTTTTTTAAATTTACCAAGCTTCCGTTCTGATCAGTAATCCGTATTATTATCGACTGTATCTCTCTCGTGTTAACTGGCAAATAATAAGAAAAGGAACGTTGAGTGCAAACTCATGCAGAGCATGACTTGACACCTCATTCACATTCGAACCACTGACAATATTAAATTCCAAACGAATCGGATTAACTTTTAAAATGTCAACAGGTTGATCTGATATATGCGATTCATTTGGTGCTAGTTTTTATTAAATCCAAATAATTGACCTATAGAACGCTCTTTATTATAATAAATTGTATGTGCTTTTGATGAAATCATTACTTTAAGGGTATTGTTATTGATTTCGATCATAGGGTGCTTTAATTTATTTTGCTTTATTTGCTTAATTTTCTCATTAATAATTTCACTTATGTCACTTAGCTAATACGATCCAACAGGTATCTCAAAAGTATGTTCTTCAATGTGGAATAAATTATTATCGTGATCCACATTTCGAATCGATTTGTACATATGAAAATCAATTAGTTCACACTCATAACTTCTATTTGATCAAATTCAGAGAACCCTCTTCTATAACGTCCATTTTCTAAAGGATCATCTTTACTTAGAAATAAAAATCAATATTTTGCTTTCATTGCTAAGATGCTTTGGGATGCGTGTATACGTTTGACACAAATAGAACGCGACTAAAATATTGTGTCTGACCGTACAGAAATATGCTCAAATATTATCCTGTTTTTCACATGCTACATCATCGAAAATCATTATAGAGTTTTCAGAAAACGTAAAATTTCCCATTCCTTTTTATTTATTTATTTATTTATTTATTTAATGTTAGCTATGAGCAGCTGATAAATCAAAATTAACTATAATTATAAAATTAAAATTATATAATATAAAATAAATAATTATAATATCTGAAATAAAGTTCAAAATTAAGATAAAAAATTTAAAAAGTTAACGTTAAAGCTCTGGGAAATTTCAAATAAATATAACTGGTCCAACATTTGTTGCGTGGATTGGGAAAAACCCAGAAAAACCCAATCAGACCAGTGGAAGATTATTGATTAGTGGTTATGATTAGATAAGGCAGAAAGGATAGATCGTTTTAGTACTGGAATTGAGGTCTCCAAAGAGTTACGGGAATAAAGCCGGTTAAATTCTGAACAAATAACACGAAATGGTTCATGAATTAAATAGTTGCTCGAGCAACGATAGAGGCTAAGTGGTGTGAAGTAACGGGTGGATCTAATTGGAACAGTTAAATTTATGTGACTCAAAAGAACTGAAGAGTCGATTTCTCCATTAAGTAGATTAGTTATGAATACTACACCACGCATAATTCTACGGTTAAAGAGGGAAGGAAGATTAATTAAAAGAAGTCTACTTGAATACGGGGGTAGGTCTATCCCAGGAACCAAGTTAAAACTTCTAAGCGCAAACAGAAGAAATTTCCTCTGCACAGATTCAATTCTATCCTGGTGAATCCCGTATTGCGGGGACCACACACAAGATCCATACTCCAGGATGGGACGTACCAATGATGTATATAGCGTTTTAGTGGTGTAGGGATCATCAAACTCTTTTGACCACCGCTTGATGAAGCCAAGTACATTTATGGCCTTATTGACCATTGACGATATGTGAGAATCAAATTTTAATTTGCTATCAAGAATGATGCCTAAATCTTTAATTTCAAAAACGCGGACAAGTGGTGAAGCATCAAGCACGTAGTGAGCAGTATGAGGGGTACCTCTACAAAATGTCATGATTTTACATTTTGAAAAATTTAAATGAAGTAAGTTATAACTGCACCAAGCTGACAGTGCACTCAAGTCCGACTGTAGTAAGTTACATAGAGAATCATCATTATTGGTGAAACATAGCTTTACATCATCAGCAAACATAAAAACACGAGAATTAGTAATAACAGCAGGAAGATCGTTAATAAAAAGATTAAATAGCAATGGTCCAATGTGACTCCCCTGTGGAACACCAGAGGTAACAAAAATAGATTTGGATACAGAAGTTTAAAAACTACTTTTTGTGTTCGGCCACACAAGTACTCAGAAAGCCACGACAGGAGTTTCGCTGGAAATCCAATAATATTTAATTTTTGAAGCAACAAAGAATGACTAACAGAATCAAATGCCTTACTAAAATCTGTGTAAACGACGTCAGTTTGCATTTTGTCCTGAAACCCTTTGATAACAAGTGAGGTAAACTCAAGAAGGTTGGTGGTAGTTGAGAATTTCGGAATGGCAGACAGCTTAGATATTCCCCTATAGTTTTTAACGTTGGACTTAGAAGAATTTTTATGGAGTGGAATAATAAAAGATTCCTTCCATATACCAGGAAACACAGCTGAGTCAACTTACAAGTTAAATAATTTGTGTAAGGGTTTACAAAGTGAGTCCGCACAATATCTAAGTATACAACCTGGCACTCCATCAGGCCCAGGCAAGAAGCCGGGTTTGATAGATTTAAGGTCGCCTAGCAGCGTACACTCAGTTATAACTGGGACATAAATGCAGTTTGACGCTTGAACTTGAAAAGGATAGGAATTAGTGCAACTATATGAACTCGATGAGTACACAGATTGAAAATACTCAGCAAAGAGATCGGCCACTGCCTGATCGGAATTTGCTTTTGTATTATCAAGGTAAACCGAGGATGGCAAGCAAGAAGATTTACGTTTAGAGTTAACAAATTTAAAAAACTGTTTCGGATCGCGGGAAAAGTTTGATCTGCAACGATTGAGATAATTGTTATAACAAATAGTTTTTACAGAAATAAAATTTGACTTTGCAATAATATAAGAGGATAAATCTAAAGTATTTCCAGTTTTTTTTAATATTTTATAGGATCTTGTTTTCATGTTTTTTAATTTTGATAGTTCCCTCGTTAACCAAGGTGGTTTATTTTCACTTAAAGGAACAGTGAGGGGAACACAGATATCCAATTGCGAATTCAAGGTCTTGTAAAAAATGGCAATGGCAGTTTCTATATCAGTACAAGAATAGAGTTGAGACCAATCAGTATGCTGAAGAAGGTCATTCAATTTAGTAAAGTTAGTTTTACGAAAACATCGGGTCTTTAAACAATTGTTAGTTGTTGATCTAAGGTTAAAAAGTTCAAATGAAAGTTCTAAAGTTGGATGGTAGGTGTCTTCAGGAAGCACTAGAGGGGATACTCTACTAACATTACTACAATCAGAATCAGAAACAAATATCAAATCTAACATTTTATTACTACTGTTATGCACACTGTTAACTTGTGATAGGCCTAACTCTTTTGCTGGTGTTATAAGTGTTTTTAAGTATTCATATTAAGGTTGATTTAATAACTTTGAAAATAAGTAAATATTCTCAAACTTTAATCCGTTTGGGCTTTCAATCAAACTAATCATAGCATTGGTTTTTGCGCAGTTAGAAGGTCCGACAATTAGAGCTCTTATTGAATTGGGTAACAAGCAACTGTGTCTAAGCTGTTTGACATCACCATTTTAACAATTGATATTTCTTACTTCTACACTGATAGAAAAAAGCCGTGCTAAAACTAAGTACGAATGAACATGAATTAAGTATTTTCGATTCAAGTATTTCGTTCTTGATTTAAGAATGGAATACTTGAAATGAATACTCAAATACTTAAAACAAGAACGGAATACTTGAAATGAGTGTAAAATACTTAATTCAAGTACAAAAGTTCATTAAATAAGAAAAAGTGAACTTGAATCTAGTATAATTAAATGAATACTGAAATCGAGTACGAAATTCTTGATTCAAGTACGAGTTTCGGGATCAAGCCCCCAGGGGATTTTTATAAATTTATTTTTATTTTGCTATTAATAATTTTTTATATGGGACAAGTAACATTTGTTATAGTTTTGTTAAAATTCTGTAATTAGCTAACAAGTTTCATAAAAGCTGATCTCAATCAAGTTCACGTAACATGAACATTAACTGCAGTGAAAATGTGTTTTTAATTGGCTCACCAGCTAAGGCACTCGAAGCCGTTACAAGAGATCTAAGGTTCAAAACCTGGTGGGGTAAGTATAAACCAAACATGGTTGTATCTAGTTTCCTACATTTCTAGCATAATTTAACATGATTGGAAGCTTTAAAATGTCTTAGCTGCGCTTTGTATATATCTTAGAATTTCAGGAATTAATAAACTGAAGCATAGTCATACTTTGATCAAGTATTGTCACACTTGGATCAACTACACAGATTCTTGGAGAAAGAATAAAAACAATTTTTTTATGAACTTACGTTTTAAGAACTCAAATGCTTAAATCGATTTCACTCCGTACTTGAATCATAAATTGGAAGAACTAAATTCAAGTTTAAAGAGTGCTTATATCAAGATCAAACGAACTTAAGAAACCATTCTTGAATCAAGTACGACATTCTCGGTTACTGTAATTCCGTACTTAATGAGAAATCAAGTTCGAATTGTTGGGTTTTAAGTACGGAATACTTGATTTTTTCTATCAGTGTATATCAGTTATATGTTTTACTTAACATATATTAGCGTAATCCTTTATTAACAGATCGTTACTCACTTAAATCTCGTTGAAAAATAAACAACAAATAAAATGGTGGTGCGCTTTTATAAAACAATTAGTAGCAAGCCACCACTCTACATAGGCAGAGGCATTGTTAATAATATAATAAACTCCCTTCCAGTTGAGCTACACATACCGGGATATCAGTTTTGCGGTCCAGGTACAAAACTTAAAACTCGTTAAGAACGTGGTGACAAAGGAATTAATCCCTTAGATGCCGCTTGTAGAGAGCACGATATTGCCTATTCTAAACATAAAGATTTAGAAAATCGTCATAAAGCTGACTCGATAATATCTGAAAGAGCGTAAGAGCGTGTGATAGCCTCTAATAGTACTCTTGGAGAAAAATCCTCTGCATATTTCGTTACAATGAAAGCAAAGAAAACGATTGGTATGGGACTCCCACAGAAGGAAAGAAACGAAAAAATGTAACACTAAAAAAAATTTTATGAACCTCGTTCGTCGCAACCAAAGTTCTAAAAAAAGGAAAACCCTTTGACATTCAATCTGCGAATAAAGTATCACGGAAAGCTATAGCTTAAACCATTGGAAAAAAAACTAATGAGTGTTAGAACTCACGAGCGATGTGCTAACACCTGTTTGTACATGTTTGATTGCTATATATTAGCATAAAAAAGAAAAGTATAGTGAATTGAATTTAGTTATTTTTGCATTATATAAGATTCTTGGATATGAACGATAGCTTGCCTGCTTTACGTATTCTATGACCTTTTGATACCTGTCCTACCCCACAAAACACTCGCACTAGCTACTGATATGCACCTAGCCATCCAATTATCTTGAGCTAAAAACTAGGCTTCTGCAAGCACTTTTCCTCAAATTTTTTTTTCTTCCCCCATTATTGCGCTTGAGTAAGAAAACAAGATTTTGTCTTCCAAGGCAGTTAAATATCAGTTTTGCTATTGCTGATCATACATACTCTTCCCAATTTTTACCCTATGAAACTTTCTAACAATCTTTGCAATACAGTTATGCAAAGATGTACACAAATTACGAAAGTGTATTCAGTAGTGCATTGGTTTATATGTAAATGTAAGCGCGCGTTTGCCGCTGACACAGAAAAAGGAAAAATATCAAAAATAACAAAATCCTCGATAAGCAGGAACAGCAAGAAATATATGTATGTTTCAAACGCACTTGCATACAATATGTACCAACAACATATTACCGATTTTGCTGTCCGCTGACCCGCCGCCACTCCTTGAATCGACGGGCCGCTGAACGCAAAGGGAAACTGAACAAAACAACAACGTGCTGGCTTGTCGTAGATGAGACGCACAAACTGCACAAAGAAACAATACTCCTTGAACCAACATTCAATGATTGTCAATGAAAACTCTAATATATGATTTTAATATATATAAATTATTTATGCTTGAATATTAACAATAAACAATGATAGAATATAAACAAGCATGTAGAATTAAAATTATATTAAAGAATCTCAAGTTTTGCTATTCAATTGCACAAAGTTCATATTAAAGTTATACTACCCTTCTAACTTGAACTGTAACAAGCAGATTGAGGCAAAACTCTAAAATTTGTATTTTACAGTTATTCTCTGCCGCTACACCAATACAATCATACTCAGATGAGTTTGTATATGAAATTTTTCAGTCGGTCCTCGACAGCACTCTAAATTTGATCGTAAGTCCAGAAAATACAGTTATTATTCCTAGAGTAACCTACGTTCCTAAAATTTGAGGTTTTCTACCACTTGTACCATTCTTAACAGCGCTCAGTGCATTAGGTGGAATGGAGAATAATCGTCAAAACAGAAAAATGGAAGTCATTGCTTTAGGTAGTAGACTCTATTTTAAACCATATCAAAAAGGTTTTGGAATAACCACAGATAAAAATATACATTTTTTTTGAATCAGCTGCCCATTATACCGCTTTTGAAAATTTATATCATAAATTTCGCACGCAAACATATTGCTCATTTTAAGGCCTGCTGTCACATACACCGTAAACCGAAACCGAAACAAAAATATCGATTGCACAAAGAATTGACCAGCGTTAAGTTATCTGCGTTTGTAGAAAACAGGTGATCGTCGATTAACAGCAACCGAATAAAGTCAAAAGTACTTGTTTTGGTTTCAGTTGCTAATGTGCTGAATTCGATTACTATTGCTAACAATTGAAAAATACCGATGTTTCAGTTGCAGTTTCTATCGCAGTCGCAAATGTACTGAATTCTGTTTCGGTTTCGGTTTACGGTGTATGTGACAACGGGCCTTTAGAGGGCCTTTATATGAGAAACTCCTTACCAAAACAAGTACGAATAAGATAATGTGGCATTGTAAACTTGGACTCGTTAACCGGTCCTGGAACGCATTGGGTAGTTTATTATAAGGCAAATGAGTAATGCAGATATTTCGATAAATTTTGAAGTTTAGCTCCACCTACAGAATTTATTAGATATTTGGGAGGGAACATAAGATACAATTATAATCACATATAACGATTTGAAACATTTAACTGCGGAAACTTAAGTCTAAAGTTTCTTATTCTTTCCGAAAAATCAGATTTATAGCAATTGTTAGCTCACTTAAAGTTAAGACTTTACAAATGGATAAATAAAGAAAAATTATTGAAAAAAAAAATTGTTATAAATAAATAACGTTTTCAAACTGTCTTAGTTTGTTACAAATATCTGAATAGGTCACATATAGCAGTGCTATGATTAAACTTCTCGAGAGCTCAACACCATATTAAAATAACAGCTTATCAACAACCTGTTTCTAAGAAACCACAACAAAATAAAAGCAAAACATCAAGCTGTTCTGAAAAACCATATTAATATAACACCTAAACATTAAGTTGTTCTGAATAACCACAACAAAATAACAGCTAAACAACAACCTGATTGTAAGAAACTAGAACGAAATAACAGCTTAACACCAAGCTGTTCTGAAAAACCACAAAAAATAACAACTAAACAATAACCTGTTTTAACAGGTTAGCCGTTCCGGTTTTGAACAGTGATATATAACAACCTCTTTTATTAAAATGAATGAGCATATACTAAAGGAATTGACAAAAACAAGAATCGCGTTAAAATGAAAAACATTAAATTAGGTAAAGCTCAGTCAATCAGTTTCAAGAAACATTTAAGCCGTTAACAGAACCATTTAAAAAGATGATTAACCCTCTAACTGGCAAAACTCTAATAGTGAAGCAAAAACATCCATATTTATTTTTTTTTCCGTCTATTAGATTAACGCCACCCATATGGTTGTTATATTCACCAATGATCTGCGGGAAGGTGATCTGGCAAAGGTGATCGCACCCTTTTCGGTGTCTTTGTCCTGGACGTAGCTGGGCAGCTTTCAGCAAATTCTTCTACTGCAGAAACATCAAATGTTTTGCTGACATTCTCCAAGAAAGCAGCACTTGTTTCAGCCGATTCCATTTCTCTTATGCATTTAGAAATGTATCTTTTACTGGAGCTGGTAAAAATATCTGGCACAATTGTTGGCTCTTCATCTTCATTACTGCTACTGAAGTCTAATTCTTCATCAAACAGAACCGAATCCATTAATTCCAGCACCTGCTCATCCGTCACTTCAGACAATCTTTACCTTTTCAAACTCCGATCCATTTTTATAAACAATTCAGGCTTTATAAATATTCGCTAGAAAGTTTATTTAGAACAACTTCATGTGGCGTACAATATCAGACTAACTTTTGTCTACTGTACAGTAGTCGAATATGCAAACAAAGTAAAAAGTAAGAACACTCTTAACAACAGTTCTATGAACATACCTGCAAATATTTAGACAATTTGAAAATCGTTGACTTTATTTTTTTCGTACAACAAAATGTTTTTTGTCGTGTTCTCTTTTGACGCTTGTTTATAATGCTTTGTGTCAATCAAATGTCAATAACAAGTGCAAATGATAAAATAACTCTACCAAAGTTTTTACAAATGATAAAATACTATATTTATGAGGTATTTCTTTTCAAACTTTTTCTATAAATTTTGACAGAACAAAGAAAAACAATCTGCAAGGATGACCGTCTGGAGACGGTCTTACCTGTTAGAGGGTTAAAGGAAATATAGAAACAAAGCCACCTCCCCGATGAAAAAAAGAAGAAAAAGATACAAGTATAAATAAGGCTGAAGAGAATGAAAATTAGACTAGTTAATTCTTTGATGCAATACATGGGGAAATAGATGGAAATCAATCATTTCATGAATCGCGAATACCAAAAGAAAAATTTATAATACTCCTATTGTAGTCAGTAATAAGGAGAATAATCTCATTCTAAAGTAAGCTTTTGTCTTTCGTTGGTGACGGTTGTGTTTTTGAGCGCTCTCAATAAGTTATTGTTTTCTAGTGTTTGTGCACTAAGTGTTACTTGGTTTTATTTGGTAAAAGATTCTAGCAGTGATCGCAAATATACGTTGTATATATTTACGTGTGCTTAATAATAGTTGCTGACTTAATTTACATTTTAAGTCGCAGTAGAACCAACGCTGCAGTTGCTTTAAAAAAAACATATGTACATACATACGTATATCTGCGTTTGCTTATTCTGTGCTTGTTCTGTGTTTTCTTTCATCCACTAACAACAAACAGCTTGTCTTATTTTCTTGCTCTTGCACTCCAGCATCAGTCCTCTCACGCTAACGTCCGCCCTTATCCGAAGTACTTGTAGCTGTATCTGCCAACGCACTCAAGCTCTCTCGCTCTCTTGGTTTTTACCGTTTGATCGTGCTCATTGCATCCTCCTTCACACTTACTTTCGTGAACCCTACATCTTTTTGATAAAGCATATTACTTTTTTTCTTGTTATTAATATTTTTATTTATTCAAATTAAATTCAATATGCTAGTTTGTTGCAGCAACAACTGCAAATTGGTTGGATCATCCAACCAAGACTTTATTCTGTGCAGATTGTGTGACAATGTAATACACATGAAGTGTGTCGGCTTTACGGCCAAAATACGGGGCTGCTTAATTGCAGATATAGACCTTAAATGGTTTTGACAGTCCTGTAATGAGGTTGAAAAGGAGTCTACTCAATTTATGAGACAGACATATGCAGGTTTTAATACAATGCATACTGCATTTAATAACCTGCATACTTCCTTTAAAGAGTTGCAGTCGAGCTTCAAAAAAGGCAAATTGTTGAGTAATTCGCCGAAGCGTAAAAAGACTTCGCGGCCTAATCCGCTCATTGTTCCTCCAGTCTTGGTCACCACTCCCCTTTTGGTACCAGTCACTAATCCCCCAACGGGTTCAATTGCTAGCCCGTTAATGCATTTTAACTCGCCGGCAAGAAATCCAAACACTAATCTTTCCCCGATATTAACATCCGAGCTTTCTGTTCAAACAGCTTGTGTGCCTATTAAGCCTACCGAAAGTACACCGGGGGCTCACAAGCCTCTTGTTGTTGTGCCTTTGAAAAAATTTATTTTCGTGTCTAGGCTAGCATCCGACACTTCGTTGGATGATGTTAGTGCCTACATTAAAAGTAAAATTGACTCACCACTTATAACTGTTGAAAAGTTTAAGTTTAAACAATCCCGTACCATATCTTCTTTCAAATTGAGTGTTCCGCCCGAACTTTTCTCGACAATTTGTTCTGGAAAGCCACCGCAGCTTATTGTAAAGGAGTATGTGAATAGGCGTAAAATTAATAATAACGATTGTAGGTTCAGAAGTGCACCAACTGATAGCCACCCTATTGCCTCAACTTCGGCGGCAAAAAACTAACAAAAGTAGTTAGCTTGGCCTATCAAAATGTTCGAGGCCTTAACTCTAAACTTTCTAAACTCTATGTAAACAGCTTATCCTTTGATTCTCAGATAGTTGCACTGACAGAAACCTGGTTAAAACCTGATATATCTGATTATTCCGTTTTGCCTATGAAGTATAACCTTTACAGGTGCGATCGCACCTCCCGCAAGGGGGGCGGTGTTCTCATTGCTGTTGATTCTTGTATTTCCTCTGAACAGATTCAATCTCTTGATCATCCGGATATTGAGTTCATATGTGATAAAACATTATTAAGAGGCCGCTCACTATGTTACTTGTTCATATATTCCTCCCAATTCTGATATTAACATTTACATATCCCATCTGAATGCCCTGCAGCTTGTGTCGTCGTTGTTGACGGATGTGGATCAACTTATAGTGGTTGGTGATTTTAATTTGCAAAATGTTGTATGGTCTGTGAATGACACATCTTCGGCGCAATTACCGGCCACTTCTGATGATTTTATCGACGGTCTTTTAGAGTTAGGCCTATCACAAGTTAACAGGGTGCATAACAGTAGTAATAAAATGTTAGATTTGATATTTGTTTCTGATTCTGATTGTAGTAATGTTAGTAGAGTATCCCCTCTAGTGCTTCCTGAAGATACCTACCATCCAACTTTAGAACTTTCATTTGAACTTTTTAACCTTAGATCAACAACTAACAATTGTTTAAAGACCCGATGTTTTCGTAAAACTAACTTTACTAAATTGAATGACCTTCTTCAGCATACTGATTGGTCTCAACTCTATTCTTGTACTGATATAGAAACTGCCATTGCCATTTTTTACAGGACTTTGAATTCGTATTTGGATTTATGTGTTACCCTCACTGTTCCTTTAAGTGAAAATAAACCACCTTGGTTTACGAGGGAACTATCAAAATTAAAAAACGTGAAAACAAGATCCTATAAAAAATTTAAAAGATCTGGAAATACTTTAGATTTATCCTCGTATATAATTACAAAGTCGAATTTTATTTCCGTAAACACTATTTGTTATAACAATTATCTCAATCGTTGCAGATCAAACTTTTCCCGCGATCCGAAACAGTTTTTTAAATTTGTTAACTCTAAACGTAAATCTTCTTGCTTGCCATCCTCGGTTTACCTTGATAATACAAAAGCAAATTCCGATCAGGCAGTGGCCGATCTCTTTGCTGAGTATTTTCAATCTGTGTACTCATCGAGTTCATATAGTTGCACTAATTCCTATCCTTTTCAAGTTCAAGCGTCAAACTGCATTTATGTCCCAGTTATAACTGAGTGTACGCTGCTAGGCGACCTTAACTCTATCAAACCCGGCTTCTTGCCTGGTCCTGACGGAGTGCCAGGTTGTATACTTAGATATTGTGCGGACTCACTTTGTAAACCCTTACACAAATTATTTAACTTGTCAGTTGACTCAGCTGTGTTTCCTGGTATATGGAAGGAATCTTTTATTATTCCTCTTCATAAAAATTCTTCTAAGTCCAACGTTAAAAACTATAGGGGAATATCTAAGCTGTCTGCCATTCCGAAAGTCTTTGAAAAAATTATATGCTTCCAATTGCAGCACATATGTAGTTCAATTTTATCCCCATATCAACACGGTTTTGTTAGGCGAAGATCTACTACCACCAACCTTCTTGAGTTTACCTCACTTGTTATCAAAGGGTTTCAGGACAAAATGCAAACTGACGTCGTTTACACAGATTTTAGTAAGGCATTTGATTCTGTTAGTCATTCTTTGTTGCTTCAAAAATTAAATATTATTGGATTTCCAGCTAAACTCCTGTCGTGGCTTTCTGAGTACTTGTGTGGCCGAACACAAAAAGTAGTTTTTAAATCTTCTGTTTCCAAATCTATTTTTGTTACCTCTGGTGTTCCTCAGGGGAGTCACATTGGACCATTGCTATTTAATCTCTTTATTAACGATCTTCCTGCTGTTATTACTAACTCTCGTGTTTATATGTTTACTGATGATGTAAAACTATGTTTCACCTATAATGATGATTCTTTATGTAACTTGCTACAATCGGACTTGGGAGCACTGTCGGCTTGGTGCCGTTATAACTTACTTAATTTAAATTGTTCAAAATGTAAAATCATGACTTTTTGTAGAGGTACCCCACATACTGCTCAATACGTGCTTGATGTTTCACCTATTGTCCGCGTTTTTGAAATTAAGGATTTAGGCATCATTCTTGATAGCAAATTAAAATTTGATTCTCACATTTCGTCGATGGTCAATAAGGCCATAAATGTACTTGGCTTCATCAAGCGGTGGTCAAAAGAGTTTGATGATCCCTACACCACTAAAACGCTATATACATCTGTAGTACGTCCCATCCTGGAGTATGGATCTTGTGTGTGGTCCCCGCAATACGGGATTCACCAGGATAGAATTGAATCTGTGCAGAGGAAATTTCTTCTGTTTGCCCTTAGAAGTTTTAACTGGGTTCCTGGGATAGACCTACCCCCATATTCAAGTAGACTTCTTTTAATTAATCTTCCTTCCCTCTTGAACCGTAGAATTATGCATGGTGTAGTATTTATCACTAATCTACTTAATGGTGAAATCGACTCATCAGTTCTTCTAAGTCGAATAAAATTAAATGTTCCCATTAGATCCACACGTAACTTCACACCACTTAGCCTCGATCGGTGCTCGAGCAACTATTTAATTCATGAACCATTTCGTGTTATTTGTTCAGACTTTAACCGGCTTTATTCCTGTAATTCTTTGGAGACCTCAATTCCAGTACTAAAACGATCTATCCTTTCTGCCCTATCTAATCATAGTCACTAATCAATAATCTTCCACTGGTCTGATTGGGTTTTTCCCAATCCACGCAACAAATGTTGGACCAGTTATATTTATTTGGAATTTCCCAGAGCTTTAACGTTAACTTTTTAAATTTTGTATCTTAATTTTGAACTTTATTTCAGATATTATAATTATTTATTTTATATGATATTATTTTAATATTATAATTATAGCTAATTTTGATTTGTCAGCTGCTCATAGCTGACATTAAATAAATAAATAAATAAATAAATGGGTAAGAGAGATAAGGACAGCTAGACAAAGCATTTGGACCAACTAAAAATAAAGGAGAAACTAAATTAGGGAGCTATAAGATAAATGTATACAACAAGAGAATAGAATTGGAAACGGGTGAAAATTGGAATCTTACTCCTGAGTTATATTCCTTAATCTTTTGAAAAAATCCACATAACAATAATCAAATGGATTTTTACTCGTAACAGGAAATCTTTAAAAAAAAAAAAAAAAAAAAGCGCAAAGAAAAAACCATCAACCTAATAGACCACTAAAGGGTAATCGCTCCAAAAAGTACACTGAAATAATAAAAAACCGTTTCCCAAAAGCTGTTGAGCTAAGTGCAATGTCTTCACCTCTCAAAAATAAAAAATCTATACATAAAGGCGGAACTCTCATAATGCTGAACAGTCATTAATCAAATTATGTATACTGGAATAATCCTAATGAAATTGTAAATAGACTTAAGCTTTTGGTCGCTTTACAGTCAGCTGGTAACATAAGTCATAATAATAACATTGTAAATATGGTTTGCACTCATTAAAAAGTCTTATTACTAATATGTCTCTTTACAAGTTTGGTAACTTTGCAAGCGATAAAGAACATCACTAATTAAACATTATAATAAAATTGTTACAATTGAAAATGAATAAACGGGAGACAGTGAAAGAGTTACTGCTCCTGCACGTAAAGAGTTTAGGCTAAGAAGAGTTGTAATGAAGGGGATCGATGACAAGTGGCAGGCAGACTTAGTGGAAATGGGAAAGAACTCCTCGTCTAATAAAGGATGTCGATTTAAATTAACAATTATTGATTCCTTATCCAAGTATGCGTGGGGCGTAGCATTAAAACACAATCTGGAAAAGAAGTTACAAAAGCGTTCTCGAGCGTTTTCAAAGGGAAGAGAATCCCTAAGAATTTACAGTTGGATGATGAAAAAGAATTTTTTAATGCTGATTTTACGAAGTTTTGAAAAAAAATTAGCATCAGTCATTACTCAAGCTATAGTGTTCTTAAAGCATCAATTGTTGAGCGTTTTAATATAACTTTAAAGGAAATGATGTGGAAAGAGTTTAGCTTCAATGGAACATATAATTGGATCGAAATATATAAGCAGTTGATTAAAGAGTACAATAGTCATTATCATAGAACAATTAAAATGTCACCTATAGAAGTAAATTCCTCAAATGAAAAAATATTGCTAAGTACTGCCTATAGTCACTTAAAAATCTTTAGTGGCAGCAAATTCAAAGTAAATGATTATGTGCGTATAAGTAAACACAAACATTTATTTGAGAAATGATATACGCCAAACTGGACAAGTGAAATTTTTCAAATTAAAAAAATACAAAATACCTACTCTACTACATATATACTAACAGACTATCAGGACAACGAAGTGAAAGGTGGTTTTTATAAAGAGGAACTAGCGAAAACAAAGTTTCCACACACTTACCTCGTTAAAAAAATATTAGACCGGCGAAACAGTAGGGTGCTAGTTAAATGGTTAGGGTTCTCGAATGCTCTTGGATAGATAAGAATGATGTTCTGTAAACGTACAGGTATCGCATCACTCCATTGGTGGCACTTTCCTTTTATTTTTTAAGGATGTGGATGACATATTTTTCATTTTTACCTGAATTGTGCGTGCTCTCAACTGTTCACTTCTCGATGCTGATGGGTATAAAAAGCCGTGCACCTACGACCTTCTAAGCATGGGTGAAACAAGGAGACGCCGCCGGCAGTTCAGAGGACTGGACAACTGGGTCCTAAGGCTTTCGTCCCCTGCCCCAATTGTGAGGAGACCTGCCCCCATTGTCAGGAGGTTACATCAATCGACGAGAGCAAACAGTCGAGAATGGTTAGAGTCACCTGTGTGCGATACATCGTTTCGGACTAGCACTCCGGCACCGCTGTACGAAATGCTTAAAAAATTTTTCAATAACGAAGAGCACCACAATATACTTAATGAAATGGATTTTATATTTAAAGTTTATAATTATATATATAAATAAAATTTTTTTGATTAAATAAAAAATAAAAAATAAATATAAACAAACTTTTTATTGTTATTATTTTTATTATGTTAGACGTTTTTTTTCATTTTTTTTTTTTTTAAATAAACAGTACATTTTAAACAATATTTTGGATTTGGTTTGCTATTATATACCTTATTAGTTTATGTAACAGAATTTTTATACTCGATACCGAAGGTAAATTTGGTGCCAAGATAGGTGTTGACGACTCCCAACCAAATTTATAAATTATAATTATAAATTTGGATACTACGCCTATCCATTCTGCCCTAGCCAACCCCAACCGCCCTAGCGCATCGCTAAAAAAAAGTAATGCGTGCATTTTCGAAACTGTTTGAGTTAGAGTCATTAAATTTGATAGGAAGATAACTGGTAACGACCCCCATAAAACTGCATAAAAGTTTTGGAGAACCACCCACCCCACAACCCCCCACGGTTTAATACAAAAAATGGCTATATCTTCTTCAGTTTTTGAGCTAGAACCACCAAGTTTAATGCCAATATAGGAGATGACAACCCCCAAACAACCGCAACAAAATTTTGGATTCCACGCGTATCAATACTGCCCTAGCCGCCCCCAACCACCGCAAGGCTTCACTAAAGAAGGTAATGCGTGTAGTGTTCTTTTTTTTTTTTTTTTTGTTGTGCGTTAAACACAAAAAGTTAACAAATTTTTACACCACATTGTCTATTTCGACAATTTTTATGCGTCAATTCCATTAGTTTATCTGCGTGCAAGAGGAATGTACAGTTTAGGCACGGTCCGAGCAAACAGAATACCAAATTGTAAGCTTCCTTTGGATAATGCGATCAAACACCAAGAACGAGGCTTTTCAGCAGAGTTCCAGTGATCTGCTTTATGCATTGATATAAGCAACGTCTTGTGGAAGGATACTTAGTGTGTGCGGTTGGTTTCATCATACGTTGGCGTTGAATCACTTGCAAGATCATCTTCTCTCTATTTACCCAAAGCAAAGGCGCAACGTTATGGCCGAAAGACCAAACAATATATTGAAGTTGATTGTCCGCAAATAATTCGCGAGTACAATAGCCATATGGGTGGCGTAGACCTAATGGATGGTCTTATGGGTCGTATTATTACTTATTATTATTCGTACAAAAGCCGAGATGCGATGACACGTTTGTTGTACCATTTCATTGATGTGGCCGCCACCAACTCCTACATTTTGTATCGTCGTATACACCCAGCAATATTTCAGAGCAAACATACCGGTTGTTGCAGTTGAATTTCTGAATTTCGGAAAGAAATAGCTGCTGGTCTTGTGGCATATAAAATAAAACGTGTCGCAGGTCGTCCAATCAGTCATGCAAACAGTCCCTCACACAGTATTGCAAGAGATCCACAACCGAGTGGTTCTAAAGTGGTTCAAAGAGCGAAACATCCTGTTGATGACGTTACGACAATATTGGCCACTTTCCAACGTGGCTATCAAAAGAAGGTGGTAAAAAGTGGTGCAAATTATGCCAAAAGTCTCAAACGCAATATGTTTGCTCAAAAAAAATTATTTCAGAGCAAGAAACACATTTTTACAGTTTGGGGGGTTAGAGGGTTAAGTATAATAAACAAGTAAGAAGACTCTAGTCGGGATAGCCCCACCAGAAGATACCCTGAACCCAGTTGCAGTCCTTGCGTCCTAAAAGTATGCTTCAAATAATGATCACTTTAAACAAAACTCATAACTGACTTAACTTTACGATATCGCTGGTGCTTCTTAACCGATTTGGACGAAATTTTGACAAAAGTTCTATCGTTACCCATTATACCAACCCCCATTTTCTTATTTTCTAAATTCGATATTTTTTTGTTATCAATTCCATGTGTATATCAAAAACCTTAGTAGTTATCGATAACTTGAAGCAAACTTGTTCTGCTTATGGTATAGGAGAACTTATATTCAAAATCTGAAGTCTCTAGCTCTTGTAGTCTCTGAGATCTACGCGTTCATACAGACGGACAGACAGACAGACGGACAGACGGACAGACAGACAGACGGACAGACGGACGGACAGACGGACATGGATATATCGACTCGGCTATTGATACTGATCAAGAATATATATACTTTATGGGGTCGGACATGCTTCCTTCTGCCTGTTACATACATTTGCACAAAACCATTATACCCTGATTTACCCATTTTATGGGTTCAGGGTATAAAAATATAACATGCTTCGCACCAGCACCGAAGACGCGTCGCGACGGCCGACCATTCGAGTTCTATAAATAGCTTCCAATGCTTATAGCGTACGTGTGATTTTGTGCGGTTGGCTGCGGCAGAGGCTCTATGCACACAAGGCAGCATGACAGACGTCGACGTCGGCCCACCACTGCACTAGACGGTTGCTGATCTTCTGTTATCTCCTCGTCTGATAAAGTTGTCTTTTCAACATCTTGCTGCAAAGCACATTGCAATTCTAAAAGCTCTTCGGTAGTCAGATCTTCACAGTGTTCAGCCACAAGCTCAGCAATGTCATTTCTATCCACCTCTAGCCCAATCTGGTCAGCCAAAAATAAAATTTCGTTGGTTATTGGATCTGTAGATACGGCGTCGATCTCTTCAATCGTGCATTCGGCAAAGCGTTCGGGCCAAAGTTTTTTCCTGGAGAATTCGAGTGTTCTCTTAGTTACGCTTTTCCTACCTTATCAATAATTTTGAGACAGCCAACAATGTGGCAGTGATCTTTCCAAAACTCTTTTAGAGTGAGATTTGTTTTTTCAGTCACTTCAAAGCAATGCTGGAAAAGTTCTTTAGTGTAGAGCTTCTTGAAGTTAGAAATAACTTGCTGATCCATGGGCTGAAGCAATGGGGTTGTGTTAGGAGGCAAAAAGTGAATTTTGATAAATTTCAACTCTTCAGTGAGATCATCTTGTAAGCCTGGTGGATGTGAAGGAGCGTTGTCCATAGTAAGCAAGGCACGAAGTGGCAAATTCATCTCAATCAAATATTTCTGCAGAGAGGGCCCAAAAACTTTATTGATGCACTCAGTAAAAATATCACGTGTCACGCAAGCTTTACTGTTGGACTTCCACATGACATTTATCTTGCTCTTGTCGACATTATGATTTTTGAAGGCACGTGGATTCTCTGAATGATAGACAAGAAGTGGTTTTATTTTCAAGTCGCCGCTTGCATTGGCACAAAAAAGCAAAGTTAGGCAGTCTTTCATTGGCTTGTGGCCAGGCATTGCTTTCTCCTCTGCTGTTATGTACGTGCGCTTGGGCATCTTTTTCCAAAAAAGACCCGTTTCGTCGCAGTTAAAAATCTGCTGGGGCAAGTCACCCTCAGTAGCCACAAGCTTATTGAATTCGCCGACAAAAATCTTTGCTGCTTTAGCGTCGGAGCTTGCTGCTTTACCATGTCTCATAACGCTATGAATACCAGTACCCCTTACTTGCTTTGGACTCTTCTCCTCTCACTGATGATGTCCCTCTTGATACTCCCTTTGCAGCATTCATCACCCCAAGCTTGTCCTTATTCTTAAGGATGGTAGAAATCGTTGATTTCGATAAGTTGAACGCACGTCCTAAATCAGCCACACCCAAAACCTCGTTTATGTTTTTCAATGATCTTCATTTTCATTTCAATAGTTATTTTGGCTCTTTTATTTTTCTCTCTCTCTGAACTTTTATTTGAAGGCATGTTATTTTGCAACTTTTATGTTTTATGCAATTATGTATACACAAAAATAAAACAAAATGCACAATTATGAAACAAAAGCTATACACAGACAGCACTATAATATGTATTCGCGGTTTGACCTGTTCCGTTGCTAAACACTGCCAGCACTATAATGTGTATTCGGGGCTTTCCCCTATTTCATTTCTAAGCACAGACAGAAATTTTACATGCAATTGAGATTACCCCCTTTTTCGTTAGGAGAAACTTTTTTTTCCCAAAAAAAAGTGTTCGTTATCGAAATGTTCGTTATGCGGGGCGTTCGTTAACCGAGGGTCCACTGTATTTTATTTACATATTATATTTAATTGACTAACGTTTCGAGTTTTATGCGACCATTACATCAGAAGGACGTATCCCGCTCCTATTGAGCCATTAGCAACTATTAAAGCGAACGAAGGCAGTGAGGAGGAAGATTTATCTTAATTTTTCACAGTTGACTAAAGAATAATGCGGACGAGCACGCCAGAGCCCCATGAACTGGAGTTATTGATGAAGGAATCATTTAACACGCTTAAACAAAAATTAGATGAAATTCACCATTTTATAATTTAAGTTTATAATTAAATATAATTTGACACTCTTTGATAAAATAAAAATAGAAAAAAACAAATTATTTTTATTAATATTATTTTTATTATGTTAAATGTTTTTATTTCAGGTTATTTCAATATGTATAAACATTTTTTATTTTATTTTTTTTAATAAAGAATAAGTTTTTTCAACAAAGTTTTGGCTCTGTTTTGTTATTATATACCTTTTTATTTTTGTTACAGATTTTAATAAATATGAATGTTATTATTAGTTATATCCAGATGCTTTTCTTTTTGTCTTAGGTAGATTTTTCTAAAAAATGTTAATGCATATACATTTTTATTTACTAATTATTATTTTTTTTTTTTTAAATAAAGAATATATTTAAAGAATGTTTATTTATTTGAAATTATGTACCTTTATATTTTTGCTTACAGATTTTAACATATATCTTATTACTATTATTTATTTAAAGAATTTTCTTTTTGTCTTAAATAGATTCCTCAAAATAATTTATTTTGTTGTGTTTGTTTTTGTTCTATTTTAAAGTATATAAAGCTACTAGCAAACCCGGCGAACTCCGTTTCGCCACCAAATTTTATTTAATTTCACAACAGTAATGAATTTATTTTGATTACAAAAATGAAGTGTTTTTAAGTTGAAGTAAATGAAAGTAAATCCAAAGTAAATACTGAATCGAAGCGTTATACGTGTCCGCAAATTATCCGTTTCATTGAAGTGCTCTTTTGTTAACCATTTTTTTGTTTTTGGTCTGACGTTAACACAAACAAAGCGGATGGTTTCCCAACTCGTGAACACGCAACGTATAACTGCCCATGTGAAAAACAATGATTTGCTAAATTTATCCCGCAAACACTAAGCGATTGGCCTTGCGACTTGTTAATTGTCATTCCGAACGCTAGGCGAACTGGAAATTGCAATCGTTTGAAGTCAAACGGAAGATCAGTCGGAATCATTAATATTCGAGGACACATACACTTTCACCTGCGTACTTTCCGTTAATAATGGTTGCCTCAATCAAATTCGGCATAAGTCTTTTTACAGAAACTCGAGTACCGTTGCCAAGTCGCAAATATTCTGAACATCACCATCTGAATGAATAGCATCACGCAAGTGTATAAATTTAAAGAAATCACTTTGTTAATCAATCAAATGATTATCTTTATTAACTATTTATTAGTTCAAAGTATTATTACAATTTGTTTTTATGAATTCGTTCGTTTGAACGTTAAGAGAACAAATATAAAACTGAAGCTAAGTCAGGCTGCAGCGCACCATGAAGCCACCGCTGTCGGCCGGAATGTCAGCAGAATGCTGAGTTGACGTCTCCAGCGGGCGATCAGGCTGCTTGCGCGTGTGAGCTTCTAGCTTGCGCGTGTGCGGCTCCGGTTTCAACTGCAACTCCGTCGCGACGGCATCCGGCGCAACGACGTTGTCAGCAAACTCAAGCTTGCGCGTGTTAACTCCTCCCCTTCTCGGCTGAAACGCGTCTTCGGGTTTCTTTTTTATTATTCTGCGTTGGTATAGCTTCCAAGTAACCATGAAGAGCAGGAGTAAGGCGACAAGCGTTAAGCAGCCATAGGACCGTGAAGATAGTCCTGATCTAAGATCCCCAATATGACCGAAATTCTTTATGGTCAAATCATGAAGATATCGGAGGCTTAGGTGCTCCCTGAAGAGGGTGACGTTCACGACGGCTGATGTGGATACCGCTGGTTTCCTCTTCAGGATGCCCCGGTGGTTTACGTACCGGGTATCATTCAACGAGATGTAATCGTCGAATGATGCGAGGAAAGTTCCCGCAATCGTCTGGCTGTTGCCGGCGCTGTCTACCACTTGCATGGTTGCGTTGTTTATTACAGTGATGCCTTCGCCGATTACTACTACGGGCGCTAAGTGTCCGGGGCGTGTGGCACATTGTGCGACGGTTCCAGATACTAACTGTTGGGCGCAAGTAGTACGTTCCAGTCTTTTGCAGAAGGTGGTGCTCACAGTGGTGGCGCAGTCACGTACAGCGTAGGTCTTTGTTCCGCAGTCGGCCACAGTATTTTCTTCTTCTAAGTCTAATATTACATTATTATGCTGAACAGGGAGAATGTCTATTTTTTTACAATTAAGCAAAGGTTTGGGATATTTTATTAGGAAATACAATAGTTCGGAATTTTGAAAAGCTTTAATGTGAGAGACCTCTAAAAGGTCAGTTATGCTAATATTGGTGAGATGTTCATTTAACAATTCCTTTATATCGATGCTGTCTAATATGAGTGGGCTAATTAAATTTATCTTTGCAAGTGTAACGGTGAGGATTAAGTCCTCAAGGTTTGTTATTATCATCCTGTTTTTTGCTAAAATTGTTGCATAAAAATGCTCGACCTCTGAATCTGGCTTTAAAATTTCGTTAAGAGCCCTTGAAACGTCATTAAGCCTGTCCTGAAATTTACTGTTAATCTCTATCTGCCTACTCTCGGATTCTATTAACTGACTCTGCTTGAATTTTATTTGTTCCCAGTCATCGAAATCTGGGGTTCCTGCAATTGCCTTAAGGGCGCTACCTATCATGTTAATGCTTCGTCTTTGTCGGTGGTGTACAGTCAGAGAAGCTATTAGAGTGGCTATATGTTGTAAGTCAGTTTTCAATACCTGTTTCATATGGTCTTTGGGTAGGCTGTCTATCAGTGTCCAAGTCTCGTCAATGTAAGTTTCAAAAGAGGTCAAGTTCGTCGTGTGTCCCATGTAAGTGTACGAGTCCCAGATTGTTACGTCTCCGTCAACTATAGGTATGTAGTCCGCGTGGGAGTAGTCGTTCAGTCTCAGTGTCGCTTCGGTCAAAGTCATGGTAGCTATCGTTAAACTGAAAAGATACGTGAACCTATAAAGAAATTTTTTTTGTTAAAATTTTGATTGTTGTTTTTTTGAATGTCTAAAACCTACCTAAGGTTGTCCTTATGGACCACCCTCCCTTTAATTAGAACCGTCGTACCTAGGTCTGCCTCCACTACAGCTTCTGTACATAGGGGTGAAAGTTTGTTTCCCAATCTCTTGTTGTTCTTTATTCAAACCTTATCGCCTACCGAGTACGACTTAAAGACCCTGTTTTTATTCATTTGGTCCAGTGTTTTGTTCTGTGCGGATGCGATTTTTTCTTTAATCTGCACTGTACTGTTTTTTGAGGCTGCGTGAATTACGTCTATAGGTCTTTCGTTTGTCACTGAATGGATTGACCTGTTGTATTTTATGGTTGCAAGGAGGATGTTCTCGACAGTGTCTTCTACCTGTGATTCCAACTTACAGCAGCGTGCTATATCCCCAAGAGTGCCATGGAACCGTTCGACTTGTCCATTAGAAGAGCTATGCAGGGGTGGGGCGTTTGAAATCTCGATACCAAAGTTATTGCTGAGCATTGACTTAATGGTTTCTGAGTTCAGGGATTTCTCATTGTCGCAGTAAAACGCTTTTGTTTTGGGAAACATGTTCAAAAGTTGCAGAAGTGGAGCTTTTATGTCCACGATTGCTCGAGACCGTATAGGTTGTACTACTGCGAACTTGGAAAACTTGTCGATGCAAGTAAGGAAGTATTTACCGGCCGTGGAGTAAACGTCTACATGCAACATTTCTCCTGCATACGATGGTATCGGGGTTTTCCCTATTTCTTGTTTTTTTGGGTGCCGATCGTGTTTACTCATAACACAAATTCTACAGTTTGCGGCTATTTCCAACGTTAAGTGACCCATTTTTGGGAAAAAATACTCTCTAAGTATCTGTTTCGCGTTTTCTTGCGCTGCTCTATGTGCGCGATTATGTTCAGCTGTCGCAATTTCTCTCTGATCTGCTGGGTTCACAATGTCTGTGACCAAATTCTTGCAATATCTAAAGGTGGTAGAAGGAAATGCTTCAACCAGACCGTGTTGGATGAAAGCTAGTATAGGTAACTCACAATGAATTGCGTTGGTTACGTCAGTGTTTACTGCATCTTTAATGCTTTGTAGTAATGTATTGCGATCGGAGAAATTGATAATGTGACGAGTTTTTGTCTTAAACAAAATATACGTCTTTTGTTGGGGAATAGTCCCTTCTTCCAGAATAATCTGGTTCCGAAAGCAATTTACCGGTTTGTCTGTTGCTTCAATGGTATATGTGAGGGATTCCTCACTGTGGATAGGGGCAGCATCTGAGTCTGCTGAATCCTCTAACGCGTTGACATTTTGGCGAGACAGAGCGTCTGCTACCAAATTCTCTTTTCCGGGTTTATAAATCATATTTGCGTTGTGTTCACCAATGAAGGCTTTCCAACGCTTTATTTTGGCATTCGGGTTTTTGTCCGATACCGAAAAAGTTAATGACTGGTGATCTGTATGGATGTTAAGATTTTTGACACCATACAAGTAATTTCTGAGGTTTTTGAGTGCCCATACAATGGCGAGAAGTTCACGCTCATTTGTGGCAAAATTTACCTCGTTGCCTCGCAATGTTCGTGAGATCATTGTTATCGGGCGGCCGTCTTGAGACAGTACTGCACCCAGTCCGTAGCCAGACGCGTCAGTTGTGAGGTCAAAGGGCTTTTTGTAGTTTGGGTAGGACAGCATGACATCTTCAGAGGCCAATATATTTTTTAGTCTATCGAAGGCTTCGATTTGCTCTGGTGACAAGTCTATTATCACTTTTCTTGAGTAATTGGCACTTACTTTGCCGTTTTCGCCTTTCAAGATATCTGTTAGGGGCCTTGCGATGCTGGCAAAACCCGTCATAAAGCAGCTATAGTAGGGTGCTAGAACTAAAAATGATCTAAGAGCAAATAAAGTATTTGGTTGGGGAAAGTCCTTAATAGCTTTCACTTTATCGGGCGAGGATTGAATCCCGCCTCTGCAGACTGTAAATCCCAAATATTCTACGTTTTTTTTGAAAAACTTGGACTTTTCTTGGGACACCCGCATGCCTGCATCCCTAAGTTTCCTCAGGACGCACTCAATGTCTTTGACATGTTCTTCTTTGGACTTGGAGAAAATTATTAAATCGTCAACGTAAACGTAACAAATCCCACCAATTTGTTCGCGAAGCACATCATCAATGGCTCGTTGAAAAATACTTGGGGCATTTTTTAGCCCGAAGGGGAGTCTGCAAAACTCATACTTCCCGTTGTTGACAGAGATTGCTGTCTTTTTCCTATCCCTTTCAGCCAATTCGATTTGGTGAAACCCTGACTTGAGGTCTAGCGTAGTGAAATACTGGGCCTCGCCAAGTTTGACAATATAGTCGAAATGGATGGGATAGGGTATTTGTCGTCGGTTGTCTTTTGATTTAGTTTCCTCAAATCAATAACCAGACGCTTCTGTTTATGCCCCGCCTCGTCGATGCCTTTTTTGTCGACAACCCATATTGGGTTATTATAGGGGGACTTTGACAGTCGTATAATGCCATTCGCCAGAAGTTGTTTAACCTCTGCGTTGACAAAGTCAGACACGCCTTGCGGGTACGGATAGAGCTTTGAGTAAACCGGCTCGTCATCCGTTGGTATAGTAGCAACCGTATTTATGTTGTACGGTAGGGATTCGTTAACATCCGCAAATGCTTTTACCATTTTTTTGATCATTTTATCAAAGGTGGATCTGATAACAGGAGGGACATCCGTGTCATTAATCCGAATATGGTTCACCTGTTGGCATTTAGTGAACTCGATTTTTTCAATCCCATTGTCGTGTTTAATTACGTTGTTTGTTAAATCTATTTGGGCATTAACCTGTTTTAACAAATCTAGGCCAATTATGCCATCAAAGTCATTAAGTGACTCCAGCATGAAAAAGTAGGACTTTACGCTGAAAAGTTGAATAAGGCATTTCTGTTTAATCTTGGTGTGGCCATGAATTGATTTTACTTGAAAAGGGTTGTCAACTGACACCCAATGTGCCAGTTCGGGAATGGGTTTTATATAGTTTTTCGAAGCCCCTGTGTCTATCAAAAGTCTGATAACTCGCCCTGCAACCGTTCGTCTTATAAACGGAAGCAGGGAGCTTCCGCTAAAAAATTACAACTTTCGGACAAATCGTCTTCGACTTTTGTCATTTCATGCTGCGACCGTGACTCGTAGTCATCGCTACTCTCATCTTGTGGAAGATGATTTAGGTTCTGTTGGGTCCTCATAGATTGATCCCCATAACCTTGGTTGTTTCTATAACCTTGGGTAGTTTGCCTAGTGCGTGAGGATGGATCTACCTCCATCGGCTCGGGCCCCCGCACTTGGGACTTTTGGTTGTTATAGCGCTGTTTCGTGCTATTTGGTTTTTGTTGGTCATCTTTGTCTCTTTGATTTTTCTGATAGTAAGGATTCCTGTTTTGAGAACTATCCTCTTTTCCCTGTTGGGCGTTCTGACGCCAGTTTTGAGACTTTTGTGAATTTGGTTTTTGGGGTTTCTCCTCAAGGTGTTTTGCAAAATTTGCTGCAAAGATGCCTCTTTCGTTGCTTGATTCGGCCTCTTGGGCTAAAGCTAAGGCTGAGGGGAGGTCTGTGGGTTGTGCCGGGAACACTGCCCACTTCAGTGACTTTTTCAGCCCTGATACGAAAACATGAAGTGCATCACTTCTAAACTTTTCATTTAATACTGCCGCCGCAGCAGGATCATGTGTCATTAATGTTTTATTTGTTAACAAGGTGAGTTTTCTCTCGACCTCATCAAAATATTGTAGCAGTGGCAGGCTGCCCTGCTGAAGCGTGTTAAGCTGCTGTTGAATTACATGTACCGGTGTCTTGTCAGCGTATGTGAAATCTAGCCTAGCAATAATAGCTTTAAAATTCAACACTGTATTGAATGAGGCCAGCACAGCATCTGCTGGTCCTCTTACTTTATTTCTGATAATAGCAACTGCTTGATAATGTCTTGAACTGCCGTTGTATGGCTCGAACAACTTGTAGGCAGCGGAAGCGGCTTGCCTCCATGAAACATAGTTCTCTAATTTCCCGTCAAAGTCGGGGACGGACTTTATAATATCTAGGGGTTCGTCGCAACGGACCCTTGGGTCGATTTCTATTTCGTGGAAAACTTCTATCTGCGGTGCAGAGACTCTAGTTTTATTAAGCTGGTCTGTCAGGGAGGCTATCTTTTGTTCAAATAATTTAGCTTGTTGGTCAAGGGCTGCTTGAACCTTTCCCTCTAAAAATGCAATTTGATCTGCATTCATTTTTCTTGTTTCTTCTAAAGACCGCTGTTCTAGATACGAAGTTATCAATTCGTCGCCACTACTGTCGTCCGCTTTGGTTTGGTACGACATAAAAACAGACTGTTTCTGAATAAATTTTAACTCTGACTTATCAAAGGTTTCTTACACTTTATTGCAACAGGCAAAATTTTGTTTAACTTTATTTCGAAAGTAATAACATCTCACATTAAACAGCTCTTATAATTTTATTATATTTATTTGAATTGTAAGCAAATGAACATCACACTTACATTTTGAAATATGCGCTTAAATCAGATGGTGTGGTGGCCGCTGCGATACGTTATTTTCCAGTTAAATATTGCCAGTCGCTCGTAGCTGTTGCTGTTGTTGATGTTGTTGTTGGTGTAACTCGCTCAGCTCTCTTGGCTGGGGTTTTATATTTTTTTTGTGTGTGTGTGTTTTTTTTTTTTGATTATATTTTTTTAGTACTTTGTTGTTTAATTCAATTTTTTTTTTTGCACAAAATTGCTTCTTATATTTTTCCAGTACTTTGTTGTTTTAATTCAATTTTTTTGCACAAAATTGCTTCTTTTGACGTCGTGAGTTTATTCACTATTGTTTTGTTATAACGTTTAATTTATTGTTGTGTGTTTTTGCTTTATTTGTTAATGTTTAAGTCACAAAATTTTATTGACACCGTGAGTTTATTCACAATTGTTTTTGTTATAACATTCACTTTATTGTTTGATATCGCAATTTTTTCTGCGTCTCGTTTTATTGTTGTTGTTGAGTGTTTTATTCACTGTTGTTTTGTTATATCGCTCACTTTACTTCGTGTTTGCTTATATTTTTTCTGTGTTTTTTTTTTTGTTTTAATTGTTGTTGTTGAGTGTTTTATTCACTGTTGTTTTTTTTATATCACTCACTTTTCTTCGCGTTTGCTTAGATTTTTCCTGTGTTTTTTTGTTTTAATTGTTGTTGCTGAGTGTTTTATTCACTGTTGTTTTGTTAAATCACTCACTTTACTTCGCGTTTGCTTAGATTTTTCTGTGTTGTTTTTTTGTTTTAATTGTTGTTTTATTACACCGCGGCTCTTAGCGTTTGCTTAAGGAGTTCTTACGGTTAGCGATTGAACGATCGCTTGTAAAACAATTGGGTTTTTTCGGTTGGGCGCCAATTAAAAGAAATCACTTTATTAATTAATCAAAGGATTATCTTTATTAACTATTTATTAGTTCAAAGTATTATTACAATTTGTTTTTATTAATTCGTTCGTTTGAACGTTAAGAGAACAAATATAAAACTGAAGCTAAGTCAGGCTGCAGCGCACCATGAAGCCACCGCTGTCGGCCGGAATGTCAGCAGAATGCTGAGTTGACGTCTCCAGCGGGCGATCAGGCTGCTTGCGCGTGTGAGCTTCTAGCTTGCGCGTGTGCGGCTCCGGTTTCAACTGCAACTCCGTCGCGACGGCATCCGGCGCAACGACGTTGTCAGCAAACTCAAGCTTGCGCGTGTTAACTTATATAGTCCGCAGATCGTAGCTTTGCCTGATTGTATCGGATAAACGCTAAACGTTAAGTCTCGACTTTGACATACATGTCGACAGCGAATTGCTGGAATAGCCGACGGTACATCAGAATGACATTCTCCTCATGTGTACGAATCATCATACGGTACGCATAGTAATTCATTGCGCTTAGATTTTTATTCTTTGATACGCCTGAAAATGCAAAATTAAATGAATTGTTAATGGAAACCAATAATAGCAATAATTAAAGTGTGAATATTGTACCTGTAACGTGGTGTCGTAACCTTCTTGCCCTTGCCAAAACATAATTGGATATTGTAACGAATCGTACAAACGATGTGTCTCGTTTACACGATGCATGATATTGCTTCTTCGCTGAACGACAATGTCTCGCGATTTAGTTGGATCGCCAACAATAATTGCAGCAACATCATTAACGGTGGGTGCATTGAATCTTCTCACATGTTCACCTGTTGGGGTACAATCCGCTCATATGACAAATTTGTGCGTATCCGATGGCATTCGTTCCAATGCTGTTTTGAACGTATTAACCACAGCATTATAAGCGTGAAAAAATGCTTGCAACTGTTCAATAATTCGTCTTTTTAACGGTTGTGATCCCTGTATATTGCACAGCACATTCAGCTGATCAACCATCGACGAAATGAAATATATTTGCAGAAATTGATGCGGTTCATCTGCTGTTGGCACCATTGAACCATGTAAATGATATATTTGTCCTTGTATCTTTAATTGCAAACAATCATGTGTTGAAGAATACGGTGTAACTTCTGATCGTGTGATGGTGTAGTGTTTGCTGTATATGAAGTTGTTATGTGTTGCAATTCATTGTGTTGGTTTGAGTGATTGGTTATTGTGTGTTGTATATTTTACCTTGCAAGTCGGCACGAAGCCGCCTTCTCGAATGATATTAGCTCCAAAAGAAGTCATGCGAAAGCAGTTATTGTATTCTAGGATGTGTTGAAGAAAATGGCTGGAATCGGGATCACTTACATCGAAAAATTGTTTCAGTGGCTGTGGTGGTGTAAGTAATGGATCCAGTTTGACTTTTCCACTTGCGCAGCACAATTCAGCCGTTTCTCTTCTGAACTTTAACGCATTGCAATATCGGCATATAGTCGTCATTGGTCCAATATCTAAATTTTCATCATCACTGTAATTCGCAGTGGGATCATATTGGAATGCTAAGCGATTGTATGATGCCAAAGATCTTCGTGTGCTCACGCGTTGTCTCAATCGGTGATTTTCTCTTATTATATTTTGTCTTTCTTCGCTTAAGTTCTGTGAATACACTTGTTGCTGGCTTGCACGTCTTGTGCGGCGGCCGATATTCGCACGTCGTCCTCTAGGCATTTTGGACTATGGACAATTTAAACAGTTCAACTTACAACCTTAAAGACAAATTCCTGCACAATACACGTGATTGATTTGATGGTTTCCAATTGAAATGTTTGGAAACGATTAACTTTTTTTAATTTTTTTTTTCGCAATTTCACAGTGAACAATAGCAGTTTGTCACATGAAATGAACTGAGCAGAGAAAAATGAGTAGCTGTCAAGCAATATTGATTTGTTGTACATGCTATGGATCAGAGTTGGCGCTGTATCTTAAAAGAGATTTTCCCGCTTCTCTGATGCAATTTTTCCGGAATTACATACCTACATACCTCACGGAGCCCGAGACCTTTCCAACGAATGCAAAACCGTGGAAATCGGCTCGTGCGTTCAGGAGTTATATAGCCATGGAGGAAATTTAGACTTATTTTTATTAACATTTATAGAGGTTAAATTAAAACAATAAAAAAAAATATTTGTTTAACTATTGAAAAAGTGTAGGAAATTGTGTATCATGTTTTCATTGCCATTTTCATTAAATTTTATAATTATGTGATAATACTTACATACATATATTCAAATTAAATTATAAAGTTTTGATCAATGAAGCACAAATAAGTAAAAAACAGGATTAATTTCACTGTATTATCTTCATTACAATATGAATTCAATTTACACTTCAGTCTAAGTAAAACGTGGCCGGCTATGCTAACACCAAAAATTTAAAAAGTGGAAATAATTGAATTATACGGTATTTCGTTCACTACAAAATAAATTTAGTTAATTTTATAGCGTCAACAACACGTGGTAATTATGTTGTTAAAATGTAGCTTATATGACACGTTCGTAGATTTACCATAGCAGCGCCATCTATTGATTACCTATCGACATCTGTTAGAATCAATTGGTGTTAACAGATAATTGTGACTGTCAAATAATAACAGACAAATAATTAGCAATAAATTAAAATTGCGACTATAATTTGAGATTTAAACTATCCTATCTCTCAAGTTGGATCGAACTGTACATGGTGTGCGAATTTTATTATAATCGGTTAAGTGGTTTAGGAGTCCATTGAGGACAAACATTGTGACACGAGATTTATATATTTAAAGCTATAAAGTTATTTGGCAGCCAATTTTATAATGACCCTAGGCATAGGAATTTATACCGTCAGACCGTATTTTTCGTTTATTATCATTAGAGCTTAAAGTAGTTTGTGTATATAAGATGTGGATTTAAGATCTAAACAAAATCATTTCATCTTTGAATATCTTTTTATAAAATATGCATTATTTATAACTATTTAAAGTAAGCTTATCTAATGCAGACTTTGTAGCACCCTTAGATTTTTTAAAACATCCACCCCTCTCAAAAAACATTAAACTCTGAATTCCTTTGCCAAAGTTCTCATCCTTCATGATACCCAAAATCTTTTTGTTGCACGTTTTAATCCCATATAACTTTTCTAACTCCTCAGGGTATTCAGACATTTCAAACTTTATTTCTACATCTTCAGCAATATCTGCATAAAAATCTTTAGTCTGTATCGAGTATATGAATGAGTCTTTATCCATGTAATTCAAGGTGACTTTTTCTTGGAATTAAGGTTTATTATAATGATAATGGAAATCATACATCTGCCATTTGGATAATTCTAAAACTGTAAACCCTAAATACATTGGCTTGTCAAAAACATTAGGGAGTCGCTTCATCTGAATAGTATACATATCTTCAGAAAATTACGCAAAGAAGAGAGTCATACCGCGAGAAATTGTGGAAAACTACGGGGACAATCGGTGCAATTTGGTAGTCCCTTACTCGGTCAGTTCTCAGAATTTTCTTACAGATATGACAATTAACTGCATTTCGAAAACTGGTTTCCTCCACTGTACTCATTGCCATACGTTAAAAACTATAGGGGTATATCCAAGTTGTCCGCCATTCCGAAAGTCTTGGAAAAAATTATATGCTCTCAATTGCAGCACTTATGTTGTTCAATTTTATCCCCTTATCAACACGGTTTTGTTAGGCGAAGATCTACTACCACCAACCTTCTTGAGTTTACCTCACTAGTTATCAAAGGGTTTCAAGCAAAAATGCAGACTGACGTCGTTTACACAGATTTTAGTAAGGCATTTGATTCTGTTAGTCATTCTTTGTTGCTTCAAAAATTAAATATTATTGGATTTCCAGCTAAACTCCTGTCGTGGCTTTCTGAGTACTTGTGTGGCCTCAGGTGTCCCTCAGGGGAGTCACCTAGGACCATTGCTATTTAATCTCTTTATTAACGATCTTCCTGCTGTTGTTACTAATTCTCGTGTATTTATGTTTGCTGATGATGTAAAGCTATGTTTCACCTATAATGATGATTCTCTTAGTAACTTACTACAGTCGGACTTGGGAGCACTGTCAGCTTGGTGCCGTTATAACTTACTTAATTTAAATTGTTCAAAATGTAAAATCAAGACTTTTTGTAGGGGTCCCCTCATAATGCTCACTACGTGCTTGATGCTTCACCACTTGTCCGCGTTTTTGAAATTAAAGATTTAGGCATCATTCTTGATAGCAAATTAAAATTTGATTCTCACATATCGTCAATGGTCAATAAGGCCATAAACGTTCTTGGCTTCATCAAGCGGTGGTCAAAAGAGTTTGATGACCCCTACACCACTAAAACGCTATATACATCCCTAGTACGTCCCATCCTGGAGTATGGATGTTGTGTGTGGTCCCCGCAATACGGGATTCACCAGGATAGAATGGGGTCTGTGCAGAGGAAATTTCTTCTGTTTGCGCTCAGATGTTTTAACTGGGTTCCTGGAATAGACCTTCCCCCGTATTCAAGTAGACTTCTTTTAATTAATCTTCCTTCCCTGTTGAACCGTAGAATTATGCATAGTGTAGTATTTGTCAATAATCTACTTAATGGTGAAATCGACTCATCAGTTCTTCTAAGTCGAATAAAATTAAATGTTCCCATTAGATCCACACGTAACTTTTTACCCCTCAGCCTCGATCGTTGCTCGAGCAACTATTTAATTCATGAACCATTTCGTGTATTCTGTTCTGACTATAAAAAACTTTATTCTCTTGTCTCTCCTGAGACCTCGACTACAGTACTAAAACGATCTATCCTTTCTGCCTTATCTAATCGTAACCACTAATCACTAATCTACCACTGGTCTGATTGGGTTTTTCTGGGTTTTTCCCAATCCACGCAACAAATGTTGGGCCACTTATTTTCTTGTTGAATTTCCCAGAGCTTTAACGTTAACTTTATAATTGTTTCAACCTTAATTTACTTTCAGCACTTCACATAATTTTAAATTTTACTTTAAACTTAATTATTTTCATTATGATTACTTTAATTAGTTTTATTCTCATGTCAGCTGTTCATAGCTGACAATAAATAAAATAAATAAATAAATAAATACTCGAGATGTAAGAGGTATCTCAGTAAAATCTCTGATGAGAGATGTGACAAATTTAACACCTGCATCTTTACCTGTCTCTAATACAAACTTGTCTAAGGACGGGTCAAAGGAGGACTTAATATAGTACGAGAATGCTATAGGCACATGCAAAGATGTAGTTGTAACATTCTCGCTCCGGTGCTGCATAGACAACTTGTCGTTGTGTGAGAAGTTGAGGCAGGTGTTACAGAAATAAAGTGGATGGCTATTTGCAGTTACCTGTGAGCTAAGCAGTCCGAAAGTATAAAAGTAAAAGAAAATTTATTAGTACTGCAAATTAAAATGAAATAGATTTTTTTAGTTATGAAGCTTACTCTGATAAACTCTTTATCCAAACGAAATGCGCTCGTCCATCACTCTCCAAAAGCAATAAGCTGATATGCTTTTCCCGTTCATCCTCCGTTAAATAGAGTGGGCCAACCACTTTTCCTTTTTCCTCATCGAATCCAAAAACGTTGATGCTGATATTGGCGTTAATCACTTACATAGATTCTTGAGCTATTAATATTGACGCCATAGTTCATACATCTCTCAAAATGGTTGGTACCGCGTGAGGCTTTCAGGGCTGATTTTAAAGCCAATTTAAAACAATATTGATCCTTGTTTCTCACATTTACAATCGCCTTTTTAAGCCTCAACACCTAAGGAGTTTGAATATAGCTTGAAACTGTTATTGGAGTGTGTTTGTTAATACTGCATTCCAATCTAATAATTTGGGACATTGTCTATCCGCTGTCCCTTTCCTGAAACTCATCAATTTTTTGGCGAATGAGATCAGCATGCAGATTATACACATCTTTAATATAACTACCATCAGTTAGAACACACATCGGCGTTTGATGTGATTTGATTTGCATCACCATTTCATCTTGTTGGAATTTTAAGTATTCCGCAAATAGCTCAAAGTTTATCATACACGATGTGTGTAAATATTAAACATTTGCTATTATTGAAAAAAGGCATCAGTGGAGAATTCTTGAGGATATAGAACTTCTTCACGCCTATTCTCAAACGAAAGTGTAAAATTGCGGTTTTTAGACCCACCCGAAATTATTTTTACAGCACTATGTACAGGCTTACAGGCTTGTTTGTTGTTAAGGTATATGTTATGGGTGGCGCGCGTGTTTGTATAACACTCGGCTAAAACATTCCGCTAAAGCGTTTGGGCAGGCCGTTGTGTACACGGTTTTAGGTATGTTTATCGCGTTAGACGACATTTTAATATATTTTTAATTCAGGATATTTTTTGAAATTTAAAAACCACAAGAGACTGAAAACACTTTATATGAAAACAAAACAAAAAGTTAAACTTATGAATTTTCTGAGCAACTGATTGTTAATTCAACCAAAACTAGCTCTTTTATTGATTATGAAGCCAAGACACGACATAAGATTTTCCTTGCAGTTGACCAATAATCAAAACAGATATAAATAAGCATAGGTAAGAAACGTACGCACCAAAAAATGTGAGTGCTTGTAAGAAAAAAAAAGAGGACATTTTTAATTACAAGCCTATAGGATTGGCTCAGAAGATTTATATTAAAAGGTAGTATGCCTATAGGTTTGAAGCGGACCAATCAATTAACATCCTACCTGCATTTCATAGACGCTCGTGTTTTAATATATTAATATAAGTAGTATCACTTTCCCCCTCTATCACTTTCGCTATGACTCACATGTATGATGCTGTTGTTTTTGGTATTGCAGTTGACCATAACCATGCGAGCGGCTCTATGATTCTATCTACTATTTGCTAGCTTAAAAAAATCTGTGCACGCACATTAAACAGGCGCACACTTGACGTCTCTATCCTTTTCTCTTTTTATTGTACATTGATTCGCACGGGTGATGTTGTCCATTACAAGGAGGCTGACTAATGTACTTGACCATTGATCTTTACCTACTTGTGGGTGACCCTTATTGGTTCTTATCTTGCAACCTATCAAAAAGATTCACGCTCATTAAAAGGGGACACGCATATTTTTGGAAAAAAAAGTGACAAATTTTGTTGTGACAGGGGTGATAAAAAAAGGCGGCATCCCTTTGGTGTAGAACCGGCAGTTCCATACTAACTATATAAAAATTTAATAGATTGAAAATGTAATATGTGAATATTAATTTTAAATTCTCGTTATGGACAACCCTCCGCTTCTATTATTCATTCTGAAGAAAGGGGTGATAGCGTATTTCCCAACCTTTTTTCGATTTGAGCCATACTTTTTCCCCAACTTCGTAGGTTTTATAGACTCTATCTTTATTCGCTCTTTCTAACTGTTTTTCCTGTGCTGTGGTAATATTGTTTTGGATTCTTGAAGTGAGCTCTATTTGTCTTGAGTGAATTACCTCTATCGGTTTCTCTTTGGGTACCGAGTGGATTGTTGTATTGTTGTATGTGTTGTATTAGCTAAAAGAATTATGTCGGTGGTTGTTTGTCTTTTTTCAAGGATATGCAAGATTTCTCCAGCATAAGACGGCATTGGGGTCTTACTCATTTTTTGCTTGATGGGATGACGATTGTACTTCCCCATGGCGCAAATCCTACAATTTGATGATATTTCTGATGCGATTTGGCAAATTTTAGGAAGAAGTAATCACAAAGCATCTGTTTTACGTTTTCTTGGGTTGCTCTATGGGCTCGGTTAGGTTCTAATGTGGCAATTTTAGTTTGTTCTGTCTAATTGGTAATGTCGATAACAAAGTTTTAGAAAACCAGAAAAAAGATGAAGGGAAAGCGTCAACTAAACTGTGTTGTATTGACGCTAGGACAGATGATTCACTGTTTTTTATTACAGTTGCCACGTCTGCTTTGACAACATCATTCAGTTTCTTCATTTAAGTACTTTAGATGGAAAAACGAATTGTATGTCTTGCTTTGGTTTTGAAAGGAATATTGCTTTGTACTGAAGACTCTCTACGTTCTTCAATGGCTATCGGGTTCCTATAATAATTTATAGGTTTTGTTGTCCTCAGGTAAAGAGTATATTGTGTTTGTGCAATGTCCGTCATGGTGTCTGTCCGTCCGTCCGTTTGTCCGTCTGTATGAACGCAACTTTTTCCACACCCTTCAAGCTAGAGACTTGAAACTTTGCAAATATTTTTATATCTTTGACATCATTCACAGATCTGCAGCGAAAAATTGGATGCAAAGCCGCCTGATTACAACCCTAACACCCCTACCCCTATACATTTTACAAAATTTAAGCTAGAGTCTCCAAATTTGATAGGAAAATAGCAATTGAATTCCCACAAAGACCTGCATAAAAACTTTATATGGCACGCTCCCCTTACCACCCCCAGCCTTAATTTCTACAACTTTTACAAACTTTCAGCTAACTGAAAGGAAGATAGCTTTTGCCTAACCCATCTGCATCAGACACTTTTTGAGGCAGCGTGCACCCTTGCTGAATCCATACCCTTTTGCAATCAGTGCACTTTTAATCGGTTTTTTTTTTACGTATTCTATGACCTTTTGATACCTGTCCTACCCCACAAAACATTCGCTAGCAACTGAAATGCACCAAGCCAACCAAGTATCTTGAGTTAAAAACTAGGCTTGTGCAAACACTTGTCCACAAAATTATTTTTCTTCCCTCATAATTGCGCTTGAGCAAGAAAACAAGATTTTGGCTTCCAAGGCAGTCAAATATTGGTTTTGCTATTGCTGATCATTTATACTCTTCCTAATTTTTACCCTATGACACTTTCTAACAATCATTGGCATACAGTTATGCAAAGATGAACACAAATTACGAAAGTGTATTCAGTAGTGCATTGGTACATAAGTGAATGTAAGCGCACGTTTGCCGCCGACACAGAAAATGGAAAAATATCAAAAATAACAAAAACCTCGATAAGCTGGCACAGCAAGAAATATATATGTTTCAAACGCACTTTCATACAATATGTACCAACAACTTCTTACCGTTCTTGCTGTCCGCTGACCCGCCGCCTCTCCTTTAATAACCCTTGCACCAATATTCAATAATTGTCAATGAAAACTCTAATACATGATTTTAATATATATATTGTTTATGCTAGAATATAAACAATAAACAATGCTCGAATATAAACAAACATGTAGAATTGAAATTATATTAAAGAATGTCAAGTTTTGTTATTCAATTGGACAAAGTTCATATTAAGTTTATACTATGTTAACAAATCAATAATATAAAACGTAAATGTTATTAATGTAAATATATAAGTACCTGTATATACAAAAAAAGCAACAGCATCCATAGCCGTAGGTTAAGCAACCAGCGCTTTACCAAACAGTAAGCTTAAGTTTTAAACTACTCTAATTTTAATAATAATAATAATAATAATTTAATCCCCTTATCAACACGGTTTTGTTAGGCAAATATCTACTGCCACCAACCTTCTTGAGTTCACCTCGCTTGTTATCAAAAGGTTTCAGGCAAAAACAAAACTGACGTCGTTTATACAGATTTAAGTAAATTGATTCTGTTAGTCATTCTTCATTTTTAACAAATCTCTTTTGATTAGGAAAACGGGTATTCCAACACACAGTTTTGTAATTATTATTGTTTTAACAATACTTGGCACCATTTTTAAAATGAAAATACATAAAAGTAACTGGGAAATCCCCTTATTCGATAACTCTTATCAACACATTTTGTTTTCATGATATTTACATAAAATTTTGCGTAATTAAAGTGTTTAAAGTTTATTAGCTTGCAATATTTTACCAATTGTTGATGCTATCAATTAGATTTCTGAACTTAATAAGTGAAAAAAGGTATTTTATCTAGAAATTTTTAGTTAAGCTTTAAAAATAAAATTTTTGCCCTTACTACACTTAATAAAATGACAAAAATTTCAAAGGTTCGTAAAAGGCAAGTAAAATTAAAAACCTGAAACTGTCTGGCAAGAGGTGAAGGTTCAACATCTGTGGGGAAGGATTTTGGCTTAAGCGAAGCTATCAGGACCATTAAGAAAAATGAGAATTCGTAAGCATTTATGAAATTTTTTTTTTTTTACACGGTTTTTTTAAGTAAATTTAGTTCTTTATTTCATCTTACACGATTTTTAAATCTCATGGAACGTATCCCCCATTTTACATTACATTTCTTTTTTTACACGGTTTCTTTTTACACGGATTTCTGAGGAACGTATCAACCATGTAAAAAGAGAGTTGAGTGTGTTTATTAAATCAAAATTTCTGCATAACTAAATCTAAAATTGTATGTATGTTTTATATTTGATATAAGATTTTTAAAATGGTTGGTTTGTGGAAGGAAAAGTACGATATGTAATTCACGTAAGTTTCTTGCGGATACTTAATCTATATTGGTTAGAACTAAGATGGTTGCTGCATTTTTAATCTACGTTAATTTGAACTTTTCTTGTATAAATTCTGCAAATGAACAATCAGATGTAATTTCTAAATTAAAATCATCTACGTTGAGCATGTCCACTTCGGTGTCAACTGTGTAATTCTTGTCCATGAGTGCAGTAAGGTGAGAATATTTAACTAAAACAGAAATAGCATTTGTTGTTTGTTATTTTGGATACAATTGGATAAAAATAAACAAAGCCAGGAATAATTTTTTTTTTGATAATTATTTTTCAAACAGACAAATGTCGCCATATCGCTATCGATCAGTTGCCTGTTTGAAATATCGATTGGAGTACAATCAGTGAACACAGTATTTATTTTGCAGATTGCAAAACCATAATTAAATGTTCGTGAGCAATGAGCGATTTTGTGAAGCAATCATATTACAACAACAACTTTTTTGGATAGCACACTGATTACCGAAAGGTAAGACGTGTTCTAGGTCAAAAGACAATACCAGAAAGTTCCATGCGATTTTCCGGAGCTACCGGCAGTTGCTTTACAAAATCCAAAATACCTTATCTTAGCCTCTAATCTTTTACGGAATTCTTGTGCTTTGCAGTGCACCGGGCAATTAATCTAATCAGCAAGGACGTAATATAAATCTCAACTCTCCGAGACGGCAACCTCTTATTACTCGTAAAAGGCGCCATCGTCGCAGACAAATTCCTTAAGACCAAAGAACTGATAGGCATTTGTAAAATTTCTTGCAAGTTAATTAATTCTGTGAAAGGTACAATTTACGCACCACACCTAAACAGCATCCCGGATGACGAAATCGTGGCCAAACTTAAATCGCCAGATGTTATCTCAATTTATAAATTTAATTAATAAATTAATTCATCTCAAACATGCAAAAAATTTGAAGAGCAGTAAGAAATAATTAAAACCAGAAAGAGGTGTAGTATGCGCGAAGCCCGAATTACATACAAACAACAATCGTAGACTAATTCTATTTTGATCTACTCAGCAATAACTGCAAAAAATTTACAATTCAAAACAAATGAAACACCAAAAGAAGAACAAAAAAAACGACCGCGGTATACTCGATAACAGTAAAAAACAAGTAAGAAGGCTCTAGTAGGGATAGCCCGACCAGAAGATACCCTGAACCCAGTTGCAGTCCTTGCGTCCTAAAAGTATGCTTCAAATAATGATCACTTTAAACAAAACTCATAACTGACTTAACTTTACGATATCTCTGGTGCTTCTTAACCGATTTGGAAATTTTGACAAAAGTTCTATCGTTACCCATTACACCAACCCCCATTTTCACATTTTCAATATTCGATATTTTTTTGTTATCAATTCCATGTGTATATCAAAAACCAGAGTAGTTATCGATAACTTCAAGCAAACTTGTTCTGCTTATGGTATAGGAGAACTTATATTCAAAATCTGAAGTCTCTAGCTCTTGTAGTCTCTGAGATCTACGCGTTCATACAGACGGACAGACACACAGACGGACAGTCGGACGGACAGACGGACATGGATATATCGACTCGGCTATTGATACTGATCAAGAATATATATACTTTATGAAGTCGGACATGCTTCCTTCTGCCTGTTACATACTTTTGCACAAAACCATTATACCCTGATTTACCCATTTTATGGGTTCAGGGTATAAAAAACGTGGCATCCAAATTTTTGCTGCAGATCTATGTATGATGTCAATTGTTATCCTCATACCAAATTTGGTGACTCTAGCGCAAAGTTTGTTAAAGGTGTGGAAAGAAGGGCTGGGGCGCTAAGGGGGCCTAACACCAAAATTGCAGATCTGTGTATGATGTCAATTGCTTTCCTCCTACGAAATTTGGTAGCTCTAGCTCAAAGTAAGAATTATATGATGAAAGGGGGGCTGGGGGCGGTATGGGACGGCGTGGCATCAAAATTTTTTGAGTTTCTTCATCACCAATCTTGGCAACAAATTTGGTGGCTCTAGCTCAAAAGCTGTGGAAGATAAAGGCATTTCTGTTTTTCAACTCCGGTGGGTTAGGGGAACGGGGGGCCGTGGCTCCAAAACTGTTTTTTTGGGGTTGCTAACAGCTATCTTCCTACTAAATTTGACGACTCCAGCTCAAACACTTTGGAAGACAAACGCAGTAACGTTATCAGTTACCAATTATCTTCTTATTTAATTTAAAGACTCTAATTCAAACAATTTGGAAGATACACGCATTACTTTTTTTAGCGAAGCGTTGGGGCGGTTGGGTGTGGCTAGGGCAGAAAGGATAGGCGTGGCATCCATATTATTTTGGTTGAGGGTCATCAACACCTATCTTGGCACCAAGTTTGTTGGCTCTAGCTCAAAAACTGTAGAAGATATAGGCATTTTTGGCTTTAAACTGCGGGGTGCTGGGGGCGGAATGGGTGGACGTGAATCCAAAACTTTTGATCCATTTTTTTTGGGAGCTGTAAGTAGCTATCTTTTCTCCAAATTTGGTAGTTCTAGCTGTAAGGGCGTTCGAAATAGGCGGATTAATCGATTTTGAGTTATCGAACTTATCGATTTTCCAGCCCTCTAGTTATCGTAGAACTCCAATCTTTACACTTTAATTTACTATGCCATAGATAAAGACATTTGCAAAGTTTGAAGTCTCTAACTTGAAGGGTGTGGAAAAAAGTTGCGAACATACGGACGGACATGGTGTCTCCATGACGGACATTGCACAAACCCAATATACTCTTTACCTCCGGTATCGAGTATAAAAATCAGTTAAACAAGACTAAAATATATATTTATCCTAAGCAGCTTTTTAAAAATTTTTAATGTTTGGGAGACTAAATTTTATATCAGACATACTCTTTTGCTTATAATAATATTTACTTGAATTATTCAAAAATTTTATAGCGATGTTACAAGAAAATCAACTTTGTATGTGCTTTACGCACCATTAGTTTTGTAGAAGGAAGCTATTCTCTTTTATTGATAGTTTGTAGGCGATATCTTTATTCCTCATCCTCTTAATTCGAGCGTGCTAAACAGACTGCCGCCCTGTTGCTGTTAAGTTACAGTCCTTAAGATTAACATTATACACTTATATTACTCATTGAGCTTAACATAATGAATTTTACTCACGTTGGTCTGTTCAATACAATGATCGGGATCGTAGGCTTATGTGTATCTATATCGTGTTAACATATCTATACTCTGTGTACTTATCCAACTACAATTCGGACATCCTACAATTTAGATCCCCTGATCGTAGTTAACAATATATGCTACGTTATGTAAGTATTTAAATGATATGTGTTTTTGTTCTTTTCTACTGAACTAGTGTTTTGCTTGTGCTTTTGTTTACTAAGATTTTTCTCGACTAATATTTGTTCATTACCACTCGCCGCATTTGAAATTTGCTCAGCATCAGTTGATCTGTTCAAAATTTGTATGCTAACAGTCGTTTCATTAACAGTTTTCTCTATTGTATGTTTTTCATTTAAAGGCCTGTACGCAGACGAGTGAACAGCGCCTGTAACGTTATGCGCAAACTTTACTGACCGTAACGACAAGTGTTGAAAAATTCACATATTGTAGCGGTAGGTCGATTACTTTCTCTTAAAAAATCGGAAAAGCAACTTTGTTTTGTTGTTTGTTTAGATTTTGAAATAATTAATATATAATATAGATGGAATCAGAAATGGTAAATGTACTGGCAATAACTTGCGCAAGCAACACCAGATCCAAATCAACTCAAAAGATTTTGCAAATTTTCCTAACGGACCTAAGCCCTGAGAGTACGAGAGTAATTGAGTTGAATAAAAATACATATGTTATTTAAATTGTATCTTGCTCTGAAATTATTTATTCCTTCTTGAGCAGCATTGACTGCCAAACCAGTAATTATGGCATTGGATCCTGAATTTGGTCGATTTTGTTAATTTTTTCAGAAAAATTTATAAACCGTTTTGTGTTGATGCCTTTTCGCTACCGTAAATAGGTGCAGACAGCTATTTACGGCAGCAATAGCATTTTAACATTTTCATTGTTCAACACTGCCGTACGGCCCGTAACTAACAGAGCTGCGTATTGGGTTATGTTATTACTGTACGGCCGGTGTACGGGAACATTTTTTTTATATGAAGTTTTTACGGTACGGGCGCTGTTTTGTCGTCTGCGTATTGGCCTTAAAGTATGTTCGTTAAAGTTGTGTCATCTAAAATTAGTTCATCTACAGTCGTTTCATGTAAAATTGATTCATTAACCGTCGTGTCATTTAATACCCCGATTCCACCACAAGCCGGATGCAAGTATGTAATTGGAACTCGGGAATGTTGCTTCCGTTTGTATAAGATTCCCCTATGCACAATGAGAATCTTGTTCAAATTTCTCCGTTGGTCGGTTGCATTTCCCAGTTGGTCGAAAACCGATCAACTGGGAAAAGCAAGCGATGTTAGAATTTAACATTACAGAGCACTGAACAGCACTTTTACATAGCCGATAGTATGAAATTTCCTATCGATACTTGGTCTAAACAGTGCCAATTTGGGTAAAACAGCTGGTCATCAAGTGCATTAAAAACACAAAAAAACAAACTAAATTCAAATAGATTTTGAATATTGTAAAGGTAAGTTAAATTTGATACATATTCACCCCTATCACGAATGAAATTTCACGTGAAATAATTTCACTTTTCGCCTTCACGTGATCACGAGTATCTAACAGCTGATAGTTTCCTAGTTCGAAACCATTTCGCCCTATTCTGAATGAAATTCAAAGGCGAAATGAATTCACTTTTCCCTTATAATCATTCACCTGTTTTGAGTTGGCGGAATTAAAAATGTAAGTAATTTGTTTAATATAAATTAAACTAGTTTTTATAGAAACACTTTTCTGGTAAGCGCCTTCTGCAAAGAAGCGCAAACAAGCAGCTAGTTTTACGATTGGAGGAGCTGCGAAGAATTTTTGTGCTCTGGGAGTCGATGATGTGAGCTCATCCAGTAAATAGATAAAAGTGGCTTTATTCACTCTAAAATGCTGTACAAACCTGAAATGAATACATACTTTAAAATTAAAAATACACATTATGCACATTCATGTAGTTACAAAGTCCAAAGGATTTGAATTGTCCCGTATATTTCGCCGCATTAATCGCTCGCTCTCACTGGAATCTTCTTCCAACAACTGTCTTCTTAATGTCAGGCTCAACATATTTTTTTCCTTTTAACTCGAACAATCGAAAAATTATGCCAACTTATGTTCACGTATGTTTAGCAAAATGAAAAAATGTAAACAAACAATCAGCTGTTCTTGAAATTCAACTGTCAACTATTATCGAAATTTTTCGAAGTGAAACCTTGTTCACGGTGAATTCACGATGCGAAATAATTTTTCACGTGAAATCAAATTCCCCGTGAAAAAATATTTCGCCTGTTATTCGTGATAGGGCTGATTGATTTGCATTACTAGTTATTAAATCATTAATAGATGGCAGCAGTCAAAACGCCTATAAAGTGGGATGAGGCATCAGAGTCTTTGCTGATTGAGTTGTGGGAGGAGAGCATGGACGCGCTGAGATCGCAACAACGCAACTCCCACATTTATGCGCGAATTGCGGAGTCAATTAAAGTGGACGGAAATAAAGAAGTCACTGGGAAGGAGGTCAAAACAAAAATTGACAATATGTGTCGCAAATTTAGGTAAGTAAATAGTACCTATTGTGTAAACGTACATAAAACCTATTAATTTTTTAAACAAGATGGAGATAAAAATGATTGGGTCATCTGGTGGCGCTCCATCAAAATGGAAATATTTTGATCGACTCAACAGGTTCTTGGGGAGCGTGAAATCTATAAACCCAGTAGCGTTTGAGAGCACCGGAGACTATGGTGAAGGACAGTAGCCACCAGACATCTCTGGTGTTTCAACGTTGCGGCGGTCAGAATCGTTTGGGTCCAGCCTATCCATAGGTGACGAACGATCATGTTCCCGTGATTCTAGCCGTACGCCTAGCGCAGCCGCGGATACACCACCACACAAAAGGCGCAAGATGCAGGCAGAGGCAGCTCTTCATGCTGAGCTCTTGGAGCAAAATCGTCAACGCAATGAGACGTTAGTGAGCATTGCAGAATCGCAACTTAAAGCGATTAAAGGCCTCACTAAAGTGATGGAAAATATCGCTGAATCAACAGCGAAATTTCAAAAAGAAATTTTAAAAAAATTATAAAAAATACAATAAAAAGATAAAATATTTAAAAAAAATAGTCTTGTTTTAAAAATTTATAGTTTTGTTTTATTGTGCATTGTTTTGTAGCGATGTTAATATCGCACGACGAATTGACTCAGCTGGTGGATAACGATCGTGGAGTATAGTGCTGTGCTCTGGCTGTTCGTGTGTGTTGTCAGCTTCAAACCAACTCTCCGATACTACACTATTATTTTCATTTAAGAAGTTGTGCAGTATGCAGCACGCCATAACAATATTGGGTACTTTATCGCATCTATTATCCAGACCTTTTCCGACTCTGTGAAAGTGTGCCTTTTGCTGTCCAAAAGCATTTTCGTCCACTCTTCTCGCTTTCGACAAAACAAAACAAAACACAAAACGGGTAAGGCTTCATAAGCGTGGTCGAGAACTTAAATGCAGAGTCTCCCAAAAGAACGACCGGCACGTTGACTCCACCAATAAGCTTTGCATTATCTCTGAAAAGTGTCGCTGTGTCAACCATCTTTTTTAAGCCACTTGCCTCATACACCTGCGAATCATGGCAACGAATCAGCAATTACTGCAAAAAATTTACAATTCAAAACAAATGAAACAGCAAAAGAAGAACAAAAAAAAACGACCGCGGTATACTCGATAACAGTAAAAAACAAGTAAGAAGGCTCTAGTAGGGATAGCCCCACCAGAAGATACCCTGAACCCAGTTGCAGTCCTTGCGTCCTAAAAGTATGCTTCAAATAATGATCACTTTAAACAAAACTCATAACTGACTTAACTTTACGATATCTCTGGTGCTTCTTAACCGATTTGGAAATTTTGACAAAAGTTCTATCGTTACCCATTACACCAACCCCCATTTTCACATTTTCAATATTCGATATTTTTTTGTTATCAATTCCATGTGTATATCAAAAACCAGAGTAGTTATCGATAACTTCAAGCAAACTTGTTCTGCTTATGGTATAGGAGAACTTATATTCAAAATCTGAAGTCTCTAGCTCTTGTAGTCTCTGAGATCTACGCGTTCATACAGACGGACAGACACACAGACGGACAGACGGACGGACAGACGGACATGGATATATCGACTCGGCTATTGATACTGATCAAGAATATATATACTTTATGGGGTCGGACATGCTTTCTTCTGCCTGTTACATACTTTTGCACAAAACCATTATACCCTGATTTACCCATTTTATGGGTTCAGGGTATAAAAAACGTGGCATCCAAATTTTTGCTGCAGATCTATGTATGATGTCAATTGTTATCCTCATACCAAATTTGGTGACTCTAGCGCAAAGTTTGTTAAAGGTGTGGAAAGAAGGGCTGGGGCGCTAAGGGGGCCTAACACCAAAATTGCAGATCTGTGTATGATGTCAATTGCTTTCCTCCTACGAAATTTGGTAGCTCTAGCTTAAAGTAAGAATTATATGATGAAAGGGGGGCTTGGGGCGGTATGGGACGGCGTGGCATCAAAATTTTTTGAGTTTCTTCATCACCAATCTTGGCAACAAATTTGGTGGGTCTAGCTCAAAAGCTGTGGAAGATAAAGGCATTTCTATTTTTCAACTCCGGTGGGTTAGGGGAACGGGGGGCCGTGGCTCCAAAACTGTTTTTTTGGGGTTGCTAACAGCTATCTTCCTACTAAATTTGACGACTCTAGCTCAAACACTTTGGAAGATAAACGCAGTAACGTTATCAGTTACCAATTATCTTCTTATTTAATTTAAAGACTCTAACTCAAACAATGTGGAAGATACACGCATTACTTTTTTTAGCGAAGCGTTGGGGCGGTTGGGTGTGGCTAGGGCAGAAAGGATAGGCGTGGCATCCATATTAATTTGGTTGAGGGTCATCAACACCTATCTTGGCACCAAGTTTGTTGGCTCTAGCTCAAAAACTGTAGAAGATATAGGCATTTTTGGCTTTAAACTGCGTGAATCCAAAACTTTTGATCCATTTTTTTGGGAGCTGTAAGTAGCTATCTTTTCTCCAAATTTGGTAATTCTAGCTGTAAGGGCGTTCGAAATAGGCGGATTAATCGATTTTGAGTTATCGAACTTATCGATTTGCCAGCCCTCTAGTTATCGTAGAACTCCAATCTTTACACTTTAATTTACTATGCCATAGATAAAGACATTTGCAAAGTTTGAAGTCTCTAACTTGAAGGGTGTGGAAAAAAGTTGCGAACATACGGACGGACATGGTGTCTCCATGACGGACATTGCACAAACCCAATATACTCTTTACCTCCGGTATCGAGTATAAAAATCAGTTAAACAAGACTAAAATATATATTTATCCTAAGCAGCTTTTTAAAAATTTTTAATGTTTGGGAGACTAAATTTTATATCAGACATACTCTTTTGCTTATAATAATATTTACTTGAATTATTCAAAAATTTTATAGCGATGTTACAAGAAAATCAACTTTGTATGTGCTTTACGCACCATTAGTTTTGTAGAAGGAAGTTATTCTCTTTTATTGATAGTTTGTAGGCGATATCTTTATTCCTCATCCTCTTAATTCGAGCGTGCTAAACAGACTGCCGCCCTGTTGCTGTTAAGTTACAGTCCTTAAGATTAACATTATACACTTATATTACTCATTGAGCTTAACATTATGAATTTTACTCACGTTGGTCTGTTCAATACAATGATCGGGATCGTAGGCTTATGTGTATCTATATCGTGTTAACATATCTATACTCTGTGTACTTATCCAACTACAATTCGGACATCCTACAATTTAGATCCCCTGATCGTAGTTAACAATATATGCTACGTTATGTAAGTATTTAAATGATATGGGTTTTTGTTCTTTTCTACTGAACTAGTGTTTTGCTTGTGCTTTTGTTTACTAAGATTTTTCTCGACTAATATTTGTTCATTACCACTCGCCGCATTTGAAATTTGCTCAGCAACAGTTGATCTGTTCAAAATTTGTATGCTAACAGTCGTTTCATTAACAGTTTTCTCTATTGTATGTTTTTCATTTAAAGGCCTGTACGCAGACGAGTGAACAGCGCCTGTAACGTTATGCGCAAACTTTACTGACCGTAACGACAAGTGTTGAAAAATTCACATATTGTAGCGGTAGGTCGATTACTTTCTCTTAAAAAATCGGAAAAGCAACTTTGTTTTGTTGTTTGTTTAGATTTTGAAATAATTAATATATAATATAGATGGAATCAGAAATGGTAAATGTACTGGCAATAACTTGCGCAAGCAACACCAGATCCAAATCAACTCAAAAGATTTTGCAAATTTTCCTAACGGACCTAAGCCCTGAGAGTACGAGAGTAATTGAGTTGAATAAAAATACATATGTTATTTAAATTGTATCTTGCTCTGAAATTATTTATTCCTTCTTGAGCAGCATTGACTGCCAAACCAGTAATTATGGCATTGGATCCTGAATTTGGTCAATTTTGTTAATTTTTTCAGAAAAATTTATAAACCGTTTTGTGTTGATGCCTTTTCGCTACCGTAAATAGGTGCAGACAGCTATTTACGGCAGCAATAGCATTTTAACATTTTCATTGTTCAACACTGCCGTACGGCCCGTAACTAACAGAGCTGCGTATTGGGTTATGTTATTACTGTACGGCCGGTGTACGGGAACATTTTTTTTATATGAAGTTTTTACGGTACGGGCGCTGTTTTGTCGTCTGCGTATTGGCCTTAAAGTATGTTCGTTAAAGTTGTGTCATCTAAAATTTGTTCATCTACAGTCGTTTCATGTAAAATTGATTCATTAACCGTCGTGTCATTTAATACCCCGATTCCACCACAAGCCGGATGCAAGTATGTAATTGGAACTCGGGAATGTTGCTTCCGTTTGTATAAGATTCCCCTATGCACAATGAGAATCTTGTTCAAATTTCTCCGTTGGTCGGTTGCATTTCCCAGTTGGTCGAAAACCGATCAACTGGGAAAAGCAAGCGATGTTAGAATTTAACATTACAGAGCACTGAACAGCACTTTTACATAGCCGATAGTATGAAATTTCCTATCGATACTTGGTCTAAACAGTGCCAATTTGGGTAAAACAGCTGGTCATCAAGTGCATTAAAAACACAAAAAAACAAACTAAATTCAAATAGATTTTGAATATTGTAAAGGTAAGTTAAATTTGATACATATTCACCCCTATCACGAATGAAATTTCACGTGAAATAATTTCACTTTTCGCCTTCACGTGATCACGAGTATCTAACAGCTGATAGTTTCCTAGTTCGAAACCATTTCGCCCTATTCTGAATGAAATTCAAAGGCGAAATGAATTCACTTTTCCCTTATAATCATTCACCTGTTTTGAGTTGGCGGAATTAAAAATGTAAGTAATTTGTTTAATATAAATTAAACTAGTTTTTATAGAAACACTTTTCTGGTAAGCGCCTTCTGCAAAGAAGCGCAAACAAGCAGCTAGTTTTACGATTGGAGGAGCTGCGAAAGATTTTTGTGCTCTGGGAGTCGATGATGTGAGCTCATCCAGTAAATAGATAAAAGTGGCTTTATTCACTCTAAAATGCTGTACAAACCTGAAATGAATACATACTTTAAAATTAAAAATACACATTATGCACATTCATGTAGTTACAAAGTCCAAAGGATTTGAATTGTCCCGTATATTTCGCCGCATTAATCGCTCGCTCTCACTGGAATATTCTTCCAACAACTGCCTTCTTAATGTCAGGCTCAACATATTTTTTTCCTTTTAACTCGAACAATCGAAAAATTATGCCAACTTATGTTCACGTATGTTTAGCAAAATGAAAAAATGTAAACAAACAATCAGCTGTTCTTGAAATTCAACTGTCAACTATTATCGAAATTTTTCGAAGTGAAACCTTGTTCACGGTGAATTCACGATGCGAAATAATTTTTCACGTGAAATCAAATTCCCCGTGAAAAAATATTTCGCCTGTTATTCGTGATAGGGCTGATTGATTTGCATTACTAGTTATTAAATCATTAATAGATGGCAGCAGTCAAAACGCCTATAAAGTGGGATGAGGCATCAGAGTCTTTGCTGATTGAGTTGTGGGAGGAGAGCATGGACGCGCTGAGATCGCAACAACGCAACTCCCACATTTATGCGCGAATTGCGGAGTCAATTAAAGTGGACGGAAATAAAGAAGTCACTGGGAAGGAGGTCAAAACAAAAATTGACAATATGTGTCGCAAATTTAGGTAAGTAAATAGTACCTATTGTGTAAACGTACATAAAACCTATTAATTTTTTAAACAAGATGGAGATAAAAATGATTGGGTCATCTGGTGGCGCTCCATCAAAATGGAAATATTTTGATCGACTCAACAGGTTCTTGGGGAGCGTGAAATCTATAAACCCAGTAGCGTTTGAGAGCACCGGAGACTATGGTGAAGGACAGTAGCCACCAGACATCTCTGGTGTTTCAACGTTGCGGCGGTCAGAATCGTTTGGGTCCAGCCTATCCATAGGTGACGAACGATCATGTTCCCGTGATTCTAGCCGTACGCCTAGCGCAGCCGCGGATACACCACCACACAAAAGGCGCAAGATGCAGGCAGAGGCAGCTCTTCATGCTGAGCTCTTGGAGCAAAATCGTCAACGCAATGAGACGTTAGTGAGCATTGCAGAATCGCAACTTAAAGCGATTAAAGGCCTCACTAAAGTGATGGAAAATATCGCTGAATCAACAGCGAAATTTCAAAAAGAAATTTTAAAAAAATTATAAAAAATACAATAAAAAGATAAAATATTTAAAAAAAATAGTCTTGTTTTAAAAATTTATAGTTTTGTTTTATTGTGCATTGTTTTGTAGCGATGTTAATATCGCACGACGAATTGACTCAGCTGGTGGATAACGATCGTGGAGTATAGTGCTGTGCTCTGGCTGTTCGTGTGTGTTGTCAGCTTCAAACCAACTCTCCGATACTACACTATTATTTTCATTTAAGAAGTTGTGCAGTATGCAGCACGCCATAACAATATTGGGTACTTTATCGCATCTATTATCCAGACCTTTTCCGACTCTGTGAAAGTGTGCCTTTTGCTGTCCAAAAGCATTTTCTTCCACTCTTCTCGCTTTCGACAAAACAAAACAAAACACAAAACGGGTAAGGCTTCATAAGCGGGGTCGAGAACTTAAATGCAGAGTCTCCCAAAAGAACGACCGGCACGTTGACTCCACCAATAAGCTTTGCATTATCTCTGAAAAGTGTCGCTGTGTCAACCATCTTTTTTAAGCCACTTGCCTCATACACCTGCGAATCATGGCAATGACCTGGGCAACCCACACTGACATACATAAATCTATATCGGTAGTCAACTAAAGCAAATAAAATGGTCGAGTACCATCCTTTATTATTATGGTAGTCGACAGTCTCACTTGCAGTGGGATGAATTTCTATATATATCTACAAAATGATGTTGTTATTATTTCTGTGCTTGGTTATAAATAAACAAAACTCACCAATAGCCCCAAAGCACTGCGGAAATCTAAGCTTTTCGAACCCTTTTACACACTATTCTACCTGAGTAATGAAATTACGAGGCAAGAACTCCGCTTTCAGTGCATTGTACACTTCGCTGCAAAACTCATGAAGAATCTTTCCAACCATTGAAGGCGATACTCCATATCGCTTATCGAGTGGAATTGCTTTCCGAAACGAAGTGTCTTGCCTGGATATTTTGTGGATACGCCTAACCAGAATATCAAAGCTGGACCTCTCCATGCGAAAGCTTTCTTTAAAAAACGCATCTGAATTTGCTGGCACATCGTGCTCCCAGAACATTCCATGTCGTTCCTATATTATGTTATACTTAATTAAAACTTTGATATAGTTATTCAAACTATCTCTTACGAATTTCCACTTTATAGGCGAAGCGCGTTGTTTTTGCTGATCTACTGGTGGCATTGAAGTGTCATCAAATGACTTCGCCAACTCAATGCTTGAGCTATTTGTCAGCTTAAAACATGTCTGCACAACCTGGGACATTTGCAAAACCATGTTTGCATTATGCCCACAAATTAAAGCAATAATTTTAGCTTTTTTGGCTTCACTAATTTTATTTGTCTTCGGGCTCATTTTTGTTTTCAATTAAATACATACAAATAATACAAAAACAGCTGTGAGCTGACACTTAACAGACCCCTGTTAAAACAGGATGTCGGATGAATTGGATTTGTAGTGGAATCACCTACATCCGCGACTTGCTGTTAATGACGGATGCAACCTAATGGAATTAGGGTATAAGCAACAAGAATTCATATAATAGAGCGTTCAAATGCAAAAATTCTGATATAGAGTTGGGAAGTCGTTTAGCAGCTACCACGCTCTCAGAGAGAAATATCGCAGGCTAGTTTTACTTAAGTCGTGAGCCTCGAGCATATCGCGTCAGTCTGCTTGCTGGTTTCGCAGAGACATGAACCATACTGTATGTGTGCGCATAGCTTGTTTGTTTCTCGTCTTGTGTCCCTTTTCTTTGTATACCTGCTTGTGTATCGCTTTTGCCGCTATCCCCAGAGCAGCAACGCACTAGTGCGTTTACACAAATAACATTTACATATACATATATATTTGTGTGTGCAAATGTGCGTTTGTTTTGTTTGCAGTTTTGGTGGACTTGGGCTTTGAAATGATTTTTGTTATTTCATTTCGACTAGGTTTCATAAGCATGTCTGTGTGTCCTTTTGTGAATACATATGCATGTATAATTGTATGCGTAGCATTGGCATTGTCATTCATTGACCTGCTGCGATCGTCATGAATGAGGACAATTAAATTAAGAGCAATTATGTTTCTATACTAATCAAATATACGTATTTTAATTCAATTTCAATATTGTACAATTGATTCGTCCTCTCACATTTAGCTCAAGAAACTTGGTTGGCAAGGTGCATAACAATTGCTAGTGCAAGTGTTTTGTGGGGTGGGACAGGTATCAAAAGGTCACAAAATACTTTAGGCAGGCAAACTTTCATTCATATCTAAGAACCATATTTATTTAAAGAAAAAAAGCCCAGCCTTGTGGCAAACACTTGTTCCTCACAACTTTTTTTCATCCCTCATTAATGCGCTTGGGTAAAAACAAACACAAGACTTTGACTTCGAAGGCAGTCAAATATCAGTTCTGCTGCTGCTTATCATTCATACTCTTCCCAATTTTTACCCTATGACACTTTATAACAACCCTTGCCATACAATTATGCAAAGATGTACACAAATTACGAAAGTGTATTCAAATACAAATAATAACAAACTACTGTACGTTCATGCTTTCCGCTGACCCTTCGCCTCTCCTTTAATCGACGAGCCGCTGAACGCAAAGCGCAACGATTTTAACGCGATTAAATCAAGATGTTCTGGAAAACCTGTTTTATTTGATAAGAAGCAGAGGTGCATCAAACAATAATCCAATGCTCTTCGAATTTAACGCGATAGTTTCAAAAAGGTTGTCAATGAAGCTGATAACATCAATAACAACCAGAAGTAATTGCGAGCCAGATGAAGACACACTGCTTATAAATGTAATTGACGAGACCACACGGGAGCTTTTGAATGATGCAGTTCTACATGGTGATGCAGTAAAGAACAACGAAGAACAGTTGCTTAACCAAGAACAAAGTTCAAACACAATGGAAAATATACGTGTTGCATCCGATAATATCCCTTCCACATCAATAAGTTCCAGTAGTGAGAATTCTTTGCGGTATTTTGCAGGTTTTGTTTTGTATAGATCGCAACAAAAGTTTAAATGTAACACTTGCCAAAACTTACTGAAGGATGAGATTGCAAATTGTGAGAATTCGGAACTCTTTTTGTTTAATAAAAATTTTAAGACATTAAATAATTATTTAAAGTTAAAGGCCCCACAGGACGAATTTTTCGACTTAGTTAAAATATTCTACCAAGTTTTTCATGCAACATTTCAAATAAGTCATGCTAGGAAAATTAAAGAAAGCATATATGTATAGTGAATGCATTAGACACGCAAATAAGAATGGTAAATTTTGCAATTGGTTTTCCGAGACTCATACCTGCAGTGAACATAGGAGATATATACTAAATTACTTTCTTTTGGTTTTGCTGCGAAAAAACACAATGTGGCTGTCGGACAAGTTAATTGGAGCAACGGAGGGTACAAACAAACTAAAAATAATGAAGGCTTGATAGGTATGTTGTATATTGGTACTGTTTTAACAAAATTAAATTTAAAGTAATTAGACGCGAAAATTCCCTTATATTGATTTATTGTTATCTTAGTATTATATATAATAACAAATTTATTAATTAATTAAAAAAAGAAAAGAAAAACTAAATAACCAAAAGAAAAAAAATTAAATAAAAATTCAGATAAAAACTATAGAAAAAACTATTATTTTACTAAGGTAATTTTAATTTAATTTTCGAGCGCTTCTAGCAGCTCACATACTTGGAGTGAGCTTAATGTGAGAAGGCGAATAAATAACATAATAAAGATCATGAAATAGAATTTAACTATATATTATTAAAATAAATAAATACTTGCAACCAATTAAAATTGTCCTCAGCTTCATTAGTGTTTGCCGAAATTCATGATGATCGCAGCAGGTCAATGAATGACAATGCCAATGCTACGCATACAATTGTACATGAACATGTATACACAAAGGGACACACACACATGCTTATGAAACCTAGTCAAAATGAAATAACAAAAATCATTTCAAAGCCCAAGTCATGATACAATTATTATGGTAGTGTCATGATACAATTATTATGGTAGTGTCATGCGAGCAACGCTCTCTTTTTTCTGGTACCAATCGACAGTCGCAAAGTGCTTGTCGTTGTGGTAAGACGTCCGTGCGGACGAATTTTGTTCTGTTTGTTATGTTTGTTCATGTGTTTTTTTTAGTTTAGATTTTTACTTGTGCCGTTTACATTGCCCAACGAAGTAAAAAATTTTATTTAAGATAAGAATACATTTTCGTATCAAAAACCTTAATACTAAATTAAAAATACAAACACAAAAACAAAAACAAAACATAATTAAAAATGAAAAACTATTAAAAATACTACTTTAAAATAATAATAATAAATGTTTTTTATTTGAGTATGAATATTTATTTTACTTTAAATGTCACAACAAAGCAACCAAAATGTATCGGCCGTATACATACAACCAAAACACTTTTTATACCTAACTCTGTCGCACTAAAAAAACAACCCCTTAAAAGAGACAAGAGAGTAAAATAAAGAGAGCAACTTGACTGTCTCCTTCGCACTCACATGTTCAAATCAGTTGGTACTTGGTTGCTCGCATGACACTACCATATTAATTGTATCATGGCCCAAGTCCACCAAAACTGCAAACAAAACAAACGCACATTTGCACACACACATATATATATATGTATATGTAAATGTAATTTGTGTAAACGCACTGCCTTGCTGCTCTAGGGCTAGCGGCAAAAGCGATACACAAGCAGGTATACAAAGAAAAGGGACACAAGACGAGAAACAAACAAGCTATGCGCACACATACAGTATGGCTCATGTCTCTGCGAAACCAGCAAGCAGACTGACGCGATATGCTCGAGGCTCACGACTTAAGTAAAACTAGCCTGCGATATTTCTCTCTGAGAGCGTGGTAGCTGCTAGACGACCTCCCAACTCTATATCAGAATTTTTGCATTTAAACGCTCTATTATATGAATTCTTGTTGGTATAAGCTTTGCTCATTAACAGCCGTTTCATCTAACATTTGGTCATTATCAGTCGTGTCATTTAACATTTAGTCATTAACAGTCCTGTCATCTAACATTTGGTCATTGTCGCTTTTGAAACCGTTGTCGCTCTTGTTGTCGTTGTCGCTTCTGAAACCGTTGTCGCTGTTGTCGTCGTTGTCGCTATTGAAACCGTTTTCGCTGTTGTCACCGTTGTCGCTTTGCATGGGGTCGTTTATTTGTATTGATGTGCACGTCACTTCTGTTTGCACGTTGAAATTTTTTGTTACGTTTTTATAAAGGCTTTCCGTCTCGAAACCTTTCATACGTGGCCTTTAGAGTTGCAGTTTCTACAGTGTATATCACCAACTGCCACGGTTGCTGCAGGTGGTGCCCTTTTGTTGTTTGTTGATGACTATTTCTTTGGAAAACGTATATCTGCAAAAGCCTGCAGCATCTGCTCCGGATCAGTGAAACGTTGAATACGAGCTTGGTCTCGTAAAGTTTCCAAAGGTATACCCTCTATAATTCGCTCCGTTAGCTCCTCGGTGTCAACATTTACGGGTTGCGCTAACGTTATTTTATCGTTTAAATAAATGGCAAACTTCTCTTCTGGTTGCTAATGCGATGCTCGAAGAGGCGTCTCATCTCTGCTTTTGATATTTTTTCGCCAAAAGCTAATATCAATTGATCGCACAATTTTTCAACATGCTCAAACATGCGCGTTGAATTGGCATGCAGCCAGCGTTGTGCGTTGCCTTTCAACTTTGTCACCAACAGCATGCGCTTGTGCATGTCGTCCAAATTGTAGGCTTTAGCGATGTTATTAAATTGGTTGACCCAAACGCGTGCACAGCCTTGACCATCGAACTCTGAAACAGAATCCCTTGCTAGCGCGAGTGATGCAGGTGACCCGTTTTTATTTGTCTGCATTCCTTCGTTTTCTCTGTTTGCAATGTTGACGATTGCTGCCATCCCTGGTTTCAATTTCGTTATCTGCAACATTGTTTTCTTCGTGCGCTGAGTTGCTTTCGCTGCCGCCATCCATGTTGCTCAACCCTGAAATGTTGGGTAGGTTCAACAAACGCGGCTCCTCAACATGTTGCGGCAACATTTTATTCACCGCTATTTCGGCTCGCAACTGCTCTACCACCGTCAACAGCTCTTAGAATTGCGACAGGCTAATGGTATTCTGACGCGCCGGAATGGCGTCACTTGATTCGATACGTTTTTTTTGTGTGTGCGACTCCGCGGCATCGAGCTGCCATCTTTCGGCTTCATCTTTGATGTCGAGATTCGGGGCGCTGCCACGTACATGTGGGGGAATTTTGTTGAGGCGCGCAATTAAATCTGCCTTACTCCCTTTCGTTGGCTGTTTCAGTGCAGCACACCAATATGTTTAAATTTTCGTTTTCCATGACGTTCGGTTACTATCCCACTTCTGAGTTTGTAGAAGGAAGTTATTCTCTTTTATTGATAGTTTGTAGGCGATATCTATATTCCTCAACCTCTTAATTCGAGCGTGCTAAACAGACTGCCGCCCTGTTGCTGTTAAGTTACAGTCCTTAAGATTAACATTATACACTTATATTACTCATTGAGCTTAACATAATGAACTTTACTCACTTTGGTCTGTTCAATACAATGATCGGGATCGTAGGCTTATGTGTATCTATATCGTGTTAACATATGTATACAGTGCACTGTATACACTGCAGTGTATTTATCCTATCCTTATCCTACTACAGTTTTTATACCCTCAACCCATAAAATGCGTAAAACAAAGTATAATGGTTTTGTGCAAAAGTATGTAACAGACAGAAGGAAGCATTTCCGACCCCATAAAGTAAATATATTCTTGATCAGCATCAATAGCCAAGTCGATATGGGCATATCCGTCTGTCCGTCCGTCTGTATGAACGCGTAGATCTCAGAGACTACAAAAGCTAGAGACTTCAGATTTGGAATGTAAGTTCTCCTATACCATGAACAGAACAAGTTTGTTTCAAATTATCGATAACTATTCTGGTTTCCGATATACAGATGGAATCGATTACAAATAAAATATTGAATTTAAAAAATGTTAAAATGGGGGTAGAAAAAATTGATAACGATGGATGGTATGTCAAAGTTTCGCCCAAATCGGTTTGGAAACACCCGAGATATCGTAAAGTTAAATCAGTTTTCAGTTTTGTTTCAATTGATTATTATTTGAAGCATACTTTTGGGGTGCATGGAGCATAATTTTTGCAACTAGTCTCAGGGTATCTTCTAGTCGGGCTCTCCCGACTGGAGCCTTCTTACTTGTTTACAACTATTTTAAGATATTTCTCAATTTTTTCTGAGCGCCAAATTATGGGAATCAAAATATACAATTATTGCAAATATATTATGGATATACGTATCCACAAAAGCACTTAAATTTTTTTAAGAGTATGTAGCAGTCATCTTTTCGTCAGTTCATTCCCTTTTTAAAGAAGTCCGCTTTGAAAGTTTGTGAGTGTGTAAGCGTGTATGTCTATCATTGTTGTTTTCACTAAATTTGAAACCGACAAATTAAGACTTTTCCACATTCTGCTGAATGCAGTCCAAGTAAGAAGGGTAGTAAACACCTTATACAGGCAAACCTCGAAAGTGTAAAGAAAAGGAAAATAAAACTTTCGAAAATTGTTTATTTAATCCAGTTTGTTCACATTATCGAGGTTTTTTATTTTGTTTATAAATTGATATATATGAAAACAACAAAGTTAAATATATTTAGGGTATTCAGTAGCTATGCTATAGTCGTTAAGTACTATGTTGTTATTTTAAATCTTTACAACAAACACACAGAAGCATTTTTAACACGGCTTTTTTACCAGAGGCATGTTTGCTACTATTGTACCATTTGTGTTATTGTGTTGTTGCCAGACTATGTATGCAAACAACTGTTTTCGATGTTATGGATGTAATGAAACTAGGTCACAATAGGCGTGTTTTGGTTGTATAAGTAAGTAAATTTTATTATTTATTAATTAAAAAGACTACTCTGATTTTTTTAACAGTGGCAGAAGCGACAAAAGCAAAGTAATGTTCGTTCTACTGCACTTGGTCTGTAATCATGCCGATTGTTCCACCATCTCTTAATCCAAACAATGTTGCAATTTTCTTGCTCAATACAATTTAACTGTGGATTACATTGTCATCGAACTGGCAAACAGCTGACTTGGCACAAATACGACAAAAGAAACATAAAAAGTTCACTCACTATCTACACTGTATTACATATAACACTTTTCGACGATTGCATAGCTACTGAATACCCTTATTTTTCAGTATGTAGGTTTCATTTTAAGTCTTTTTAAAAAGAAATGGAAATAGAGTCAATTTCCATAAAAATGTATTAAAATAACTTTGTATCTATGTTTTTAGAACAGCATCGAACAAGGCCATATATTCAGCTTCAGTTGATGAGGCTGCTACTGAATTCTGCATTTTCGTGTTCCAACAAAAGATTGAACCAAACATTTTAAATAAGTAGCCAGTTTTACTTTTCCTATCAATTTCATTTCCAGTCAGAATCTACATAGCCAACTAGTGTATTATCGTATGTTGCATTCTTCTCAAAAATCAACTTCATATCAATAGTTCCCTTCAAATACCTAAGAAGCCTTTTTAAGCATTGCCATAACTCAGAATTATTCTTGCTTCTATATCTGCTCAAGATATTTACTGCAGTCGCTAAGTCCGGACGTGTACAGAGCATTATGTACATTAAACAGCCGATAAGATTGCGACATGGCGCATTACAGCTTTCATCTGAGTCAAGGGACTCATAATTTAATTTGGCTGGTAGTGGGGTACTGACTGCATTGCAATCTTCCATATTAAATTTTTTAAGACCCGTTTAACATAAGCAGCTTGACTTAAGCAAATTTTACCTTCACACAATTCTATTCTAATGCCAATGAAATGTCGTACTTCTTTTAAGTCGGTCATTTGAAACTTTTCCATTAAATACCTTTTAAATTCATTCATCCTTTTCATATCTCCTGTTGCTATGACTACAACATCTACATATAACAATATATATATGTTCACCTTGATGTCACCTCTAGCAAGTGTATATGTACAGCGATCTACCGGAGAGTTAACAAATTTACATTTTTTTAATGCTTGCTCAAAAACTTAAAATCAGCTGCTTGTTTGAGCCCGTAAATTGCCTTATTTAATTCACATACATTATTATTACTGCATGTTACACCTTGAGGAAGTTACATATAGATTTCCTCATTCAATCTGCCATTTAAGAAAGCTGTTTTTACATCCATTTGATGAACTTTCAAGTTATATTGAACTGCTAACGATAAAATAATTCTAAAACTGGAAATTCTTTCAGAAGGTGAAAATGTTTCTTCATAGTCAGTTGGTATTTTTGCGAAAACCTTCGAGCAACCTCGCTTTTGTATTTTATTGGATTTCCCAATTCATTGGTCTTTACAGAAAATACCCATATTCTATCAACAATGTTTCTGTTTTCTGGCTTCTTTGTAATTGTCCAGGTTATATTTATTTCATGAGCACTTGGCTCCGTTTTTATAGCTTCCTCCCACAGTGATCTATCACTTTTATTTTTAATTTCATCAAATGTATTTGGAACATCATCAAAATTAATGTGAGCATTTAATATGCATTAATTATTCAAAGTATCATATTCTTCATTATAGGATATCTGTTGCTTAGTTTTTAATCTTGCACTTCTTCTACTTATTATTTCTTTATCCAAACTTTCTTTGTTAATTTGATTACTATTAGTTTTCAATTCATTTTTCTGTTCAGTTTCTTTACATTCCGTCCTCTCATTCGGGAAGTTTAAATCCTTACTATCATTCAGGAGATCATTTATTTTTCTTTTCTTACTTTCATTCGTAAAATTTTCATTATCACAGTCCTTACTTTCTTTCGGGGATTCTGTTTTCTTGCTTTCCTTACTTTCATTCGGGAATTCTGATTGCTTTCTTTCCTTACTATCATTCGGAAAATTTTCATTATCACAGTCCTTACTTTCTTTCAGGGATTCTGTTTTCTTGCTTTCCTTACTTTTATTCGGGAATTCTGATTGCTTTCTTTCCTTACTATCATTCGGAAAGTCTTTTTCATTTTTAGCTAATCTTGAGTTAACCATATTAGTTTCATCGACAACTACATCCCTTGCAACAATAAATTTTTCGTTAAGGGCATCCCATAATTTAAAACCATTTGGTTCATAGCCAACAAGAATACTTTTGAATGATTTATCATCAAATTTTCCTTTCTTAATTTTTTTGTGCAGATATACAGTTGAACCAAACACTCTCAAATGTTTTAAATGGGCTTTATTTCATGCCACATCTCATAAGGAGTCGTTGCATTATTTCTAAGTGCTCTGCTTGGTATTCTGTTTATTAAATATGTTGCAGTCAAAACAGCTTCACCCCAGAAGCTCTTATCTAATTTTGCCCCACTTACCATAGCACGAGCTTTTTCGGTAATGGTTCTGATCTTTATTTTAGAAACACCATTTAACTGAGGTGTGTGTGGCACTGACAAATGATAAGTAATCCCTCTATTAACACAAATCTCATTGGACAGCTATTCTCTTCCATTGTCAATATACAGATTAACCATCTTAAGATTCCAATGTGCTTCATTCTTATCTACAAAATCTTTAAACATATTAAAAACATCTGAATTGTGTTTCATTAAATAAGTTACACAATAATGTGTAAACTGATCTATAAAGATTACATAGTAATTTTTTTCATTTATTGTCACTGGTGTGATAGGGCAACAAAAATCTGAATGTACCACAAACAGGGGTCTTTTGATATGCATTTTATCTTTAAATTGTTTAAATGGCAATCTTCCTTGTCTTCCATTCAGACAAGGCTCAAATATTTTATCTGATAGCTCCACATTTAAAAGGAGACTGTTATCACTGAATAGACAATTATTTTTAATTTCTTGCAATTTACCATTGCTAATGTGACCAAGCCTTTCATGCCATAATTGATAACTATTTTTATTTTTAGCATTTGCAGTATATGCATGTAATTTAACAATTGGTATATTATTAGACATACCTGAGTTTTTGACAACTATCATCCCATTCTTTGAAATAGTTACACCATTCTTGTCAAACTCGATTAACATTCCTGCCTCCTGCAGTCGCTTGACTGACAATAAGTTAGCTGCAGCCACCTTGCAGAATAGCACATCATCCAGTGTAATATGGTGGTTGTTATGCAGCCGCACGATACCACGCTTAGTGGCGTAGATAAATTCGCCTTGTTTGGCCACAGCAATCTTTATTGGTTGCTCCAATTCAACACTGTCCGCATATAATGACTCATCATTTATTATATGGTCAGTCGCGCCAGAATCAAGGACAAAGTCAAATTTATCCATCACCGACATATTTGATTTTAACATAAACGCGAAACCGTGCTGCGATGTTGCAATTTGAGCCTTTTAGTTTTCTTTATTTTGATCATTTACTAATTTTTTTATAATGATAGCAATCTTTTTTAATGTGTCCTTCTTTACCACAGTGATGACACTTAACACTACTAAATTTAAATTTTGCCTTAAATGTTTTTCTTGGTTTTGTTATTTTATTTTTTACAAAATAATTTTTCTGGTTGTTGGCCTGTGGGTTCTGAACAAATGCCTTCATAACTTTTCTACTCGTATCATTGCTGTCATTTCTAATTTTTATTTCATGGTCTAGTTGCCTATTTTTAACAAAAGCTAAAGTTAAGCTTTCTTCTGATACTGTCTCAATTGCTGTGATCACACTATTGTAGGATGAGGGCAATGTGAGCAGCAAATGCGAAACTTTATCTATATCATCCATCTTTGCACCCGAAGCTAACAACTCACTCACTAATTCGTCGAAAATGTTGAAATGATTCAATAGTGTCATCTCATAAGTTTGAGTGAGAGTAAACGTTTGCGCACTGACAACTGCGAAGCTCAACTTTTCCGTTCATATATCGCGTCTAAATTCTTTAGAATTTGGCGCGCCGTATTGTCGCTTGTGGCGAAATTTTGAAATGAGTCGCTCAAATATTCTATAAGCATGCTCTTTGCACACCGCTCTGGTTTTTTCCAAGTATCATCCACTTCATCGGGCATTTTCTCATCAATTGTAATACATATATCCATTTCGGCAAAGAGGACCTGATTCTAAATTTCCATACGGAATACTTCTCGCCATCAAAAGGTGTTATGTTCCGCTTTGCCTTTTCCATTCTACTTCACACACGCACACTTAGCTATTTTAATATGTACATATCTACAAAATCTAGATACACACGCTATTATTTAATTTTGCAAACTTCAATTATTTCTCTCTATGGTACATTGCATGGACTGGGCCCATAACCTGTTGAAAAACTACCTTTTATATATTTGAATAAAGAACACTTTGTGATTTTATATATTATATTGTTTGATTTAATTAGCTCTTTTCAATTGCACCACCAATACCACATGCACAGTCAAAAGCGGACGTAAGTAGCAAAAAAAAAAGTTTGTACATCAACTTAAAAGTGTGACCATTGAGTCATAAAAAACTAATACTAAATAAGTGTTGCTTAATGATAATTTTGATTAGGAATACGGGTATTCCAACACACAGTTTTGTAATTATTATTGTTTTTACAATACTTGGCACTATTTCTGAAATGAAAATACATTGAAGTAACTGGGAAATCCCCTTATTCGATAACTCTTATCAACACATTTTGTTTTCATGATATTTACATAAAATATTGCGTAATTTAAGTGTTTAAAGTTTATTAGCTTGCAATATTTTACCAATTGTTGATGCTATCAATTAGATTTCTGAACTTAATAAGTGAAAAAAGGTATTTTATCTAGAAATTTTTAGTTAAGCTTTAAAAATAAAATTTTTGCCCTTACTACACTTAATAAAATGACAAAAATTTCAAAGGTTCGTAAAAGGCAAGTAAAATTAAAAACCTGAAACCAAGGTATACTTAACTAGGTAGCCGCACTATTGCTATCACCCTCTTTTTATTCCCTTATTCGTCAGTCTCGTTGCGAGCTTTGTTAGCGACGCACCTCCGCGGACAAATTTTTGCCGATCGTTGCCTTATTCGGCAGTCTCGTTGCGAGCATTGTAAGCGACGCACTTTCGCGGACGATTTTTGTCTCAGTTGCAGGAAAATAACTGCATGCATACATATGTATTTACATACATATCATACATACTTACACATTTTAGTGTGTTGACGCATTCTTTACTCTCTCGCTCTCGCTCTCTTTCGTACTCATTTTTCGTACTTACGTTTTAGGCAATAAAGAGAGAGAGTAATGCTACCTAGTTAAGTATACCTTGCCTGAAACTGTCTGGCAAGAGGTGAAGGTTCAACATCTGTGGGGAAGGATTTTGGCTTAAGCGAAGCTATCAGGACCATTAAGAAAAATGAGAATTTGTAAGCATATATGAAATTTTTTTTTTTTACACGGTTTTTTTAAGTAAATTTAGTTCTTTATTTCATCTTACACGATTTTTAAATCTCATGGAACGTATCCCCCATTTTACATTACATTTCTTTTTTTACACGGTTTCTTTTTACACGGATTTCTGAGGAACATATCAACCGTGTAAAAAGAGAGTTGAGTGTGTTTATTAAATCAAAATTTCTGCATAACTAAATCTAAAATTGTATGTTTGTTTTATATTTGATATATGATTTTTAAAATGGTTGGTTTGTGGAAGGAAAAGTACGATATGTAATTCACGTAAGTTTCTTGCAGATACTTAATCTATATTGGTTAGAACTAAGATGGTTGCTGCATTTTTAATCTACGTTAATTTGAACTTTTCTTGTATAAATTCTGCAAATGAACAATCAGATGTAATTTCTAAATTAAAATCATCTACGATGAGCATGTCCACTTCGGTGTCAACTGTGTAATTCTTGTCCATTAGTGCAGTAAGGTGAGAATATTTAACTAAAACAGAAATATCATTTGTTGTTTGTTATTTTGGATACAATTGGATGAAAATAAACAAAGCCAGACAAATGTCGCCATATCGCTATCGATCAGTTGCCTGTTTGAAATATCGATTGGAGTACAATCAGTGAACATAGTATTTATTTTGCAGATTGCAAAACCATAATTAAATGTTCGTGAGCAATGAGCGATTTTGTGAAGCAATCATATTAGGTTAGGTTAGGTTAGAGCGGTAGTGAGCAGTTTGAGACAAAACCCCCCACTCACGTAGGCCATGTATTGGCCCATTGTGATGCCGCGTCTTGGACATAGTCCACAGATACCGTCTACCCAGACGTAGAGTGTGTTAAACCGTTTACGAGGGCGTGGTCCCAGCCCGAGGCTCGAATAAAGGACAGGATATTTTTCGGTTTAGTGTCCGCCAGTTGAGAGAGGTCCGATAAGAAGAAAGAACCAAGGTATCGCTTTCTGTTCTTGCAGAGAGCTGGACAGTCGCAGAAGAGGTGGGAGACTGTTTCCTCTTCCTCCTCGTCTCGGCAGCTTCTGCAGAAGTCTTTGAAAGGGGCTAGAAGTCTCGCTGCGTGCGTCCCCACTAGCTAGTGCCCCGTAATGGCCCTGATTACGGCAGCACAACCTAATCTGTTTAAGTGAACAAGGCCTAAGGACCGCTTTTTACAGCGCGTTGGCCAGGTTTCCCTGGCAATCCTACCCGTGGCGGTGGTAAGTTGCCATCTCTTGTTTGCTTCAAGTTCGAAGTGCGATCGGACTCTTAGCTTGCAGCTACCCATGCTCTCCTTGTCTGTGAGGAGAGGCACGGTAGTACCATGCCTTGCCAGCTCGTCTGCTTTGTCGTTGCCCTCGATGCCCTTATGTGTGTGGGCACCCATATGAGGTGTATTTCGAACTGCTCGGCCATCTCCTTCAGAGATCAGCGGCAGTTTGTGACAGATATCGAGTTAGATGATATAGCCTTCACAGTTTTGATAGCCGCCTGGCTATCAGAAAATATGCAGATTCTGGCTGCAGAGCAATTTATTTCGGATATGCAGGAGAGTGCTTCGTGAATTGCAGCGATTTCAGCTTGAAACACACTGCAATGGTCAGGGAGGCTGAAAGATTTGTTAATGGATAGCTCATCGCAAAAGACGCCGCCCCCTACCCGGTCGTCTAGCTTAGAGCCATCAGTGTAAATTTTTATTGAGTTTGTCGGCCCTGGCGTGCCTGAGCACCAATCGTCCCTATGGGGATAAGTGTATGGAATGGAGTTTTGGGGAATTCCTGAGGACGTTAATAGTCCGTGTTTTTGGGAATAAGTGGGTTTCCCACAAGAACCTTGGAGTGTCCGTAAGTCTGTTCGGACCACTGCTTTGTTTCCCTCATGCGTAGGGCAGAGAGAGTTGCTAGTAGCTTCCCCATTTGGTCTATTGGTAGAAGATTAAGTATGTTGTCAAGAGCTTCAGTTGGGGTCGTACTGAGGCCCCCTGTTGTGGTCAGTCCAGCGGCACGCTGTACCTTGCCAAGCTTGTGGACTAATTTCTTCTTTGATAGAGCTGGTCACCATACCGACACTCCGTACAGTAGGATAGGTCTTACGATGGCTGTGTACAGCCAGAGGGTGATGAGAGGTGCCATTCCCCATTTTAATCCAATGGATTTCCTGCATGTATATAGTGCGACTGAAGCCTTCTTCACTCGTTCCTCCGAGTTGAGGTTCCAGTCTAGTTTGCTATCAAGAGTGAGCCCTAGGTATTTGGCTGATTTACTGAAGGAAAGTTCTACCCCATTCAACGACGGTGGCCTGAGGGGCGGAATCTTATACCTCCTAGTGAAGAGGACTAAGTCAGTTTTGGCTGGGTTCAGCCCTAGTCCATTTGATGTGGCCCATGAGGACAGTGTTTTAAGTGCAGTGGTCATGCATTCGCACAAGGATTGGGGATACTTGCCCGAGAAGGCTATGGCAACGTCATCTGCGTAAGCGATCACTCGACAAGCCCCTCCCTCCATGGAGCGCAGCAGGTTGTTTACCGCCACGTTCCAAAGGAGAGGAGAGAGGACACCTCCTTGCGGTGTGCCTCTATTAACAGATCTGGATATGGTTGAGGACCCCAGAGTGGCCCTGACTGTCCTGCTCTTGAGCAGTTGATCAATCAGTCCCACAATGCGGTCCCCCACCCCCAGCCCTGACAATGCTCCAGTGATCGCCCACGGTACGAAGTTATTGAAAGCGCCCTCAATGTCTAGAAAGGCAATAAGGCAATACTCCTTTTGGTGGAATGCTGCTTCTATTGTGGAGACAACAGCATGAAGTGCTGTCTCGGTAGATTTACCTTTTTGGTAGGCATGTTGTGCTTGGGAGAAGTTGTCGGTCTTGATCGTATTTCTAATATATAAGCCCAGCACCCTTTCTAGTGTCTTGAGTAGGAAGGATGTTAGGCTTATGGGTCGGAAATCCTTGGGGGTCGTGTGTGAGGCTTTTCCCGCCTTGGGAATGAAGACAACTTTAGATTCGAGCCATGGCTTGGGGATCGTTCCTGTTGTCAGGGTGTCTGAGAAGATTTTCTGAAGCCAGTTTATGGCGATGTCCCCTGCATTCTGCAGTTGGGCTGGGATAATTTCGTCCGGCCCAGGGGACTTGAAGGGTGAGAAGCTACGAATAGCCCACGAGATGATATCTCTGGAGAATAAGTCGGTAGAAACGTGTTCCTGAAATTCTCTTTGGATAAGGGGTAGTGGTACTTCAACTGAGCATCCGGGAAAGTGGGTTGCCATAAAAAGTTCTAGTGACTCTAGACTGGTCGTTGTCCATGAGTCATCAGGTTTTTTGAGGTAGCCTATGGTTGCTTGAGTACTTGAGAGAACCTTCCTGAGCCTTGCTGCTTCTGCAGTGTTCTCTATTTTGGAGCAAAAGTTTTGCCATGAGGAGCGTTTAGCTAGCAATCATATTACAACAACAACTTTTTTGGATAGCACACTGATTACCGAAAGGTAAGACGTGTTCTAGGTCAAAAGACAATACCAGAAAGTTCCATTCGATTTTCCCGAGCTACCGGCAGTTGCTTTACAAAATCCAAAATACCTTATCTTAGCCTCTAATCTTTTACGGAATTCTTGTGCTTTGCAGTGCACCGGGCAATTAATCTAATCAGCAAGGACGTAATATAAATCTCAACTCTCCGAGACGGCAACCTCTTATTACTCGTAAAAGGCGCCATCGTCGCAGACAAATTCCTTAAGACCAAAGAACTGATAGGCATTTGTAAAATTTCTTGCAAGTTAATTAATTCTGTGAAAGGTACAATTTACGCACCACACCTAAACAGCATCCCGGATGACGAAATCGTGGCCAAACTTAAATCGCCAGATGTTATCTCAATTTATAAATTTAATTAATAAATTAATTCATCTCAAACATGCAAAAAATTCGAAGAGCAGTAAGAAATAATTAAAACCAGAAAGAGGTGTAGTATGCGCGAAGCCCGAATTACATACAAACAACAATCGTAGACTAATTCTATTTTGATCTACTCAGCAATAACTGCAAAAAATTTACAATTCAAAACAAATGAAACACCAAAAGAAGAACAAAAAAAACGACCGCGGTATACTCGATAACAGTAAAAAACAAGTAAGAAGGCTCTAGTCGGGAAAGCCCGACCAGAAGATACCCTGAACCCAGTTGCAGTCCTTGCGTCCTTAAAAGTTTGCTTCAAATAACGATCACTTTAAACAAAACTCATAACTTATTTTTTTTTTTTTCAAATTGTTTTTTAAGGCATACGAGGTAAGTCAGTTTGCCAGCAGATTTCTGTGAACCTCTAGTCATTCATGGTAGCGACTCGAGTGCTGGTTTATCTCATCGAAAACCGACGCTAGTTTTAGATCTCTATGCAGCGTGGCGTTCCTTATAAACCACCCGCAACCGGTGATTATCCTTGTTATCCTGTTTTGATCAACCTGGATTCTGCGAATTTGGCTATCGCAAGCCAGGCCCCAGATTTGGCAACCGTACTTGCATATTGGTGCTATTTTTTGCCTTTAGATTGTCATTTTATTGGAGAGCGACAATTTACTGCACGAGCATAGGAGCCAGTAATGTTTTTTCACCGAAGCACGTATGCGCGTTCTTATGGCAGTTACTTGCTTGGCGAAGGTGAGCCTGCGATCCAGGGTTACATCAAGGTATTTTGCTGCGGTCAACTGTGGTACTGGGGACCCCTCCAAAAACACGGCCGGTGGCGTTCTCCGCTTCAGAGTAAAGCAAACATTAATCGATTTGTCGCTATTGATGCCAATGTTCCAACGCCTTGCCCATTCCGCAAACTTTCTAGCAAAGTCCTGGATGCCGTCGGCTGCCGAGTGAAATCTGACCGCGAATCGTCTTTCCTCAAGATATGACCTTAGTAGGCCAAAATATGGCGCAGGCAGCGTGTGCTTGATTTTAAGAAGTATTCCGGTGTGCCACACTCGATCAAACGCTTCCCGAATATCCAGAAAGAGGGCGTTGCAATACTCCTTGTTATCGTAGGCAGTCAGTATTTGTTCGACAACCCGATGTAGCTGCTTGACAGTGCAGTGGCCAGCACGAAATCCGAACTGGTGCTCAGGAAAAATTCTTTTAGCATCCATTAACTTGACCATCCGGGCGGCAATCAGTCTCTCAAACACCTTCGAGATCGAAGGGAGGAGACTGATCGGCCGATAGGAAGCGGGTTCCCTTTCCGGCTTGCCAGGTTTGTGTATCATGGAGATTATCCCGAGCTTCCACTGAGGAGGGAAGTATTGCAACCTAACAATAGCGTTGAACACTTATGCCATGAAGAAAATAGCATGACTGGGCAATGCTTTTAAGAAGGCATTGCAGATGGCATCATGGCCTGGCGCCCTTTTCGTATTCTGGCGTGCAATGACATCAACAATCTCTCTCGGCTCAAATGGCTTGATAGGCAGGTCCATTTGCAGTGCTTGAGTTAGCTGGTCTTCCGTCTCTTCAACCTGCTGCAGACTGGCAAGATTAAATGGCTGGAAGCGCTCAGCGAGGTGTGCAGCAAACACATCCGCTTGCCCCAGACGGACATGGCCATAGCGACTCGGCTATTGATACTGATCAAGAATATATATACTTTATGGGGTCGGAGATGCTTCCTTCTGCCTGTTACATACTTTTGCACAAAACCATTATACCCTGATTTACCCATTTTATGGGTTTAGGGTATAAAAAAAAAACCAGCCACATAAATGACAATTAAAATAGTACAATGGAACATCGACGGATATGTCAACAACTACAGCGAACTCCAACTATTAATAAAAAAAACACACACCACACATCATATCCCTACAAAAAACCCACAAATTAAACATCCAGCACACACCCATACCTACCAACTACCAACTGCTAACAAAAAACTCCGCCCCATCCTATGGAGGGGTATCACTACTTGTACATAAGTCGCTACAATGCCAAGAAATAATCCTCAACAATGACTTCGACGCAATTTGCGTCGAATGCATATCAAAACAAAAATTTCGACTAATATCAGCATACATCGCACCAACCCGAAAATTCTCCCAAGCCATCCTCCAAAACGTCCTAGAAATGTCACACACACCTACGATAGTCACTGGTGACTTCAACAGCTGGCACAAAAACTGGGGCTCAACTACAAACAACGCCAGGGGGAGGCTTATAGAGAAATACATTGCACAATTCAAATTTATTCTATTTAACGACTGATCACTAACACACCTCAGCACCCACAACACACTAACAAAAATCGACCTCACCTTTAGCAGCCCTATACTAAAAATTGACAGCTCGTGGCAAACAGAAGACGATCTTTATGACAGCGATAACTTCTAAATCATTATATCCTTTTCACCTCCATAACAACAAACACACAATACACCACACCCAAACCTAACTTTATCACTGACAAAGCAAACTGGAAAAATTCTCAAAACTTACAGAAGAGTACTCCTCACAGATACCAACAAGCTCACATATAAACAAAGAAGCAGCTACAGTACACAAAATAATCATTTCGCCCCATGAAACACAACCACAATGTCCCCTGGTGGAATAAAGACCGACAAAAACTCAGAGACGAAAAAAAAAGAAGATGGCACAGACTAAAAAAAGAAATTACTACAGAAAACATCATACAATTTCAAAAAGCCAACGCATTAATTAGGATAACGCTTAAAAAATAAAAAAAAAATTACATTAAAAAATTCATTGAATAAATAGCACCCGACACACCACCTAAAAGAATTTGGACCCATATAAAAAGATTTTGCGGACTTAACCCCCAAAAACACATTCACTGCATCCTAAACCCAAACACAAACCTGCACTCCTCCGACAAACAAGAATTTACAGAACTCTTCTGCAAAACCCTATCAGAAGCAGCATCCGACCGTAACTTTACCACCAAATTCACGAGCTCAAAACAGACAACTCTGAACAACATACACAACCTCACTTACACCCCAAAAGAGAGAGCATAAGAAATTGAAAAGCCAATTACCTTTAATGAATTTACAGCAGCACTCAACACACTCAAAGGCAACACACCCGGACTGGACAGAATTAACTATACTATGATAAAAAATTTCGACAAAAAACAATAAACAGAATTATAAACATTATTACGGAGGTTTCAATGTCTTATAATGTTTATTATTTCAATCTTCAATCACGATTTACTGATGCTCTCTTCAATGCTGTCGATCAATTGACTCGCAATACACTCTTACTTGACTATTGACGATATCGGTATTTTCAAGGTATCGATGGGCGATCAGTGACGCGTTGTACAGTAGTACTGATGAGCAACTGATTATTAACTATACAATAGTATCGATAGGTGATTATATTATACAATGGTATTAACTATACCATAGCTGCATACTCATATTGGCCAATACAGCCTAAAAACATACAGAACGCCATACTAAACAACTGCATTCCCCAAGCCTACAAAAACAGCATATAAATCCCAATCCCAAAACCTAGCTCAGACAAAACCTCACTAAACGCCATCCAAATTTTTTGGGTTTCTTTATCTCCAATCTTGGCACCAAATTTGGCGGCTCTAGCTCAAAAGCTGTGGAAAATATAGGCGTTTTTGATTTCAAAATACAGTGGGCTGGTGAACGGAGGGGGGCGTGAGCTTAGCTTTAAATTTAACTGCAACACATCCACCCTACTAAACGTTACCAAAGCCACCCTGGCCTCAAAAGCAGACTACGGACTCCACATATACGGAAACTGCCCAAAATCAACATTATGCTCTATTAAATCCTCGCTTAACACAGGTTTTAGAATCGCTCTCGGAGCATTTAAAACAACCCCCATCCAAAACATCCTATGTGAAGCACGAGCCGCTACATTAGAGGATAAAAGAGAACTCCTAACAGCCAACCTCGTAAAATCCCTGATCACGGCAAAGAATTCGCAAATCAACAGAATACTAAAAACATATCGACCAGCAAAAGGACAGAAACACAACTCCACAACAGACCACATAATAGACTATAGCAAAGCCTACAACTTACCCTTCCAGCCCATAACCCTACGACCCCAAACCACACCACCCTAGAACACAAAACAATTAAACATTGACTTAGAAAACTCAACAAAAACAACACACCTCCAGAAATATACCGCACAGAATTCAATCTCAAAAAATCAAAAGACAAAAACAAATACAGATATGTATATACTGACGGATCCCAAACCAACTCAACCACCACATTCGCCATCACATACGAAAAAAACCACATAAATTCAAGCCTTCTGCCTTACTATTCGTCTGTCTTTTTTGCTGAAATTATTGCAATATCGGAAGCTTTAGAGCACCATAAAAGCAAAAAAGGAAAATACTGCATTTGTTCAGACTCGCTTTCCAAATTCAAACTTTTATGGGTACCTGGTCATGTAGGAATAACCGGAAACGAACTAGCAGACACCGTTGCAAAAAACGCAGCATTGGAACCACTAACAACCAGAAAAAACTACAACATAAAAGATTTTTAAATTAATTAAAAAAACACACCAATCAAAACTACAAACAAAACTAACAGAAACTTCACCTTGGTACTGAAATATAAATCAGTACAAATACAATAGCTACCACCTCTTTAAAAACAATCAACTTTCCCTAACTCGCGAAGAACAAACAAAAATAACGAGACTCAGACTTGGACACACAAAAATCACGCACAATTCTTATATCGACCACTCCCACAGGACATGCCCATACTAAAACCAAAACATGTCAATAGAACACATACTTGCCAACTGCAATTCCCTCAAAACACAAAGACAGGCAATATTTCAAGCCACCAACCCACTACAATACCTCTCTAACCCCACACCACCAAACATGGCAAAAATTCTACAGTATCTCAAAAGCACTAACATATACTTTAACATATAAAACTATTACAAAAATACAATAATTTAACACTCAACTAAAAAACTATGTAAATATGTATATACTTAGACCTAGACTAGACCGACTATACTTAGACCTAGACTAGACCGAGCTGAAGGCCAATGATGCCATAGCCAAACAAGCACACGCTAGCATATAATTTTAATTATAGTTAGCCCTAAATAAATAAATAAAACAACTTTGTATCTATGTTTTTAGAATTTTATACAAATGAAAAAAATACGTGAATTACACTGCTTTGATAACTGTTTTTAGAGGTTTGAATTCTTTATGTTCCGTTTTTTTGTGAAGGTTGCTCAACATTAAAAACAGTGCAGTTTGAAAATTAATCTGAGCAAAAGTTGCAAACGTTGCTCAACATTATCAGCCTTCCATATCAGTATCTAGTGAACAGAAAATGTTTCGTTTAAAGAAGGGTGTAATATTAATTTTTAGCACCTGGCTGTCATCATTGCATATCTCTTGCAAATTACTCAAAGGTATGTCATCTTCATCATCGCCTTCGTTGGAGACGGCTAGGGCAGTATGGATGGGAGCGACATCCAAAGTATTTATGAATTTTTTTGGGCGTTGTTATCACTAATTTTGGCAGTAAATTTGGTTGCTCTAGCTAAAAAATTGAAAAATATATAGGCGTTTTTGATTTAAAACTGCGGGGTGGCTAGGAGCAGAACACTGTTATACTCAACAAGATCTGTTCAGAATGCATGTTAAAGACGACTCGTGAGAAGCAAGTCAGTCGTAGTGTGAGATAAAAAGAGATCAGATGTGCTGAGTCCCAATAGAATAAGAAATAAGCTTTTTATCCTGCCACAAAATCAGAAATGGGATTGCTCACAATAATAAATTTAAACATAAATGAATTTACGTTAGTGAAAGTAAAACTAGTAAAAACGTTGCAGTCGGGCGCAACCGACTGCGTTTTACTCGATAAAAGTAATTAAACCAATAAGAAGAGACCTGATTACAAAGGGGTGCGGATACAGCAGGGCTGTAGGCTGCCTCATAGTCTGATGCAGATAGGGATGCCAAAAAGCTATCTTCCTTCCAAATGTGGTGACTCTAGTTCACAGTATGTAATAGGTATGAGTAGGGAAGCTGGGGGTGGTATAGGAGAAAGTGGCTTCCAAATTTTTTCTGCAGATCTGTGTATGATATCAAATGTTATCCTACTAGCAAATTTGGTGACTAGCTTAAAGTGTGTTAAAGTAGGGAAAGTAGGGCTGGGGGCGGGATGGGTGCGTGACATCCAAAGTTTTTGTGCACATCTGTGGATGATGACAATTGATATCCTCCTACCAAATTTGGTGACTCTAGCTCAAAAATAGTAAAATATGGTGAATGGCGGCTGGGGGCGGTAAGGGTGGGGAGCGGCATCAAAATATTTTTGATTTCTTCATCATTAACCTTGGCATTAAATTTGTTGGCTCTAGCTCAAAGGCTGTGGAAAATATAGCCATTTCTGTTTTTAATTACGCTAGGCTGGTTAACGGGTTGGCATGGCTCCAAAACGTTGATACCGTTTTTATGGTTTCGTTAACAGTTATCTTACCACAAAATTTAGTGACTCTAGCTAAAACACTTTAAGATACAGTCATTAACTTTTTTAGCGAAGCGTTTGGGCTGTCGGGGGCGGCTAGGGCAGTATTGATAGGCGTGGAATCCAAAATTTTGAAAAATTTGTTTGGAGGTTGTCAACACCTAGGTTAGTTTAGGTAAGAGCGGTAAGTTTTGGAGCCACGCCCCACAACATCCAGCTCCTCTGCATTTTGAAATCAGAAACCCCAAAATCTTTCACAGTTTTTGAGCTAGAGCCACCAAGGTTTGGTGCCAAGATAGATGATGACAACTCTCAAAAAATTTCATAAATACTTTGGATGCCACACCCCTCCATACTGACCTAGCCTCCTCCGACGGCCATAATAATTTGCCAAAAACGGGAAAGCGTGTTTCTTCCATAGTGTTAAGTCTAAAGTCCCTAAATTCGGTAGGAAAATATCTGGTAACGTCGACCAAAAATCTGTACCAAAGTTTTGGAGTACCACCCATGTCACACCCAGCCTCCACCCTCCTTGCATTTTGAAACGCCAATATTTTCCACCGTTGTTGAAACAGAGCCACTTAATTTGGTGCAAAGAAACCCAAAAAACTTGATGACAACCCCACCCATAACAGTCCAAGCACCCGTTCCCCCACATTTTACTAACTTTGAAATAGAGTCACCAAATTTTGTGGGATAAGAGCATTTCACGACCCACCAAATATCTGAAGCAAAAATTTGGATGCGCGCCCACCAATACCACCCCAGCCTCCCTTTCCACACCTCCTACAAACTTTAAGCAAGAGTCACCCAGTTTGGAAGAAAAATAGCTTTTTGGCATCCACATCTACATCAGAAAATCCTCGAGGCTGCGTACACCCCTGTCAAATTTGCACCCCTTTGCATACAGGTTTCTTTTGATCTGTTTTATTACTGGTATCGAGTATACAGTAGTCTGTTGTGTCCGACTACAACGTTTCTAATTAGCAATAAAACACCTGTTATAATTTGCAAAACATTTTAAAAATTTCTAAGACCAAACAGGGTCTTGGAAGGCCAGAAATATGCTATGGTCGCACTCTCGCAGGTGATGTCTATATTCCACTTCTGCCTACAGTTAAATCCCCAATAATGCAACGCTCTTTTTTAAGAACTTTACTTCCTTTTTTGATAATCTCATGCCTGCCCCTCTAAGCCTCATAAGGTTAGGTTAGGTTAGAGCGGTAGTGAGCTGTTTGAGATTAACCCCCCACTAATATAGGCCATATATTGGCCCTTTGTGATGCGGCGTCTTGGACATAATCCACAGATACTGTCTGCCCAGACGCAGAGTGTGCCAGACCGTTTACGAGGGCGTGGTCCCAGCCCGAGGCTCAAATAAAGGACAGGATATTTTTGGGTTTAGTGTCCGCCAGTTGAGAGAGGTCCGATAAGAAGATAGAACCAAAGTAGCGATTTCTGTTCTTGCAGTGAACTGGACAGTCGCAAAAGAGGTGGGAGACCTTTTCCTCCTCCTCGTCTCGTCAGCTTCTGCTGAAATCATTGAAGGGCGTTAGGCCTGAGAACCGCTTTTTACAGCGCGTTGGCCTGGTTTGCCTGGCAATCCCACCCGTGGCGGTGGTAAGCTGCCATCTCTTGTTTGCTTCAAGCTCGAAGTGCGATCGGACTCTAAGCTTGCAGCTAGCCATAGGGATACCCATGCTCTTCTTGTCTGTGAGGAGAGGCATGGTAGTAACATGCCTTGCAGCTCGTCAGCTTTGTCGTTGCCCTCGATGCCTTTATGTCCGGGCACCCATATGAGGTGTATCTCGAACTGCTCAGCCACCTCCTTCAGAGATCTGCAGCAGTTTGTGACAGATACCAAGTTAGAGGATATCGCCTTGAGAGATTTGATAGCCGCCTGGCTATCAGAAAATATGCAAATTCTAGCTGTAGAGCAATTAATTTCGGAGAAGCAGGAGAGTGCCTCTTGTATTGCAGCGATCTCAGCTTGAAACACACTCCAATGATCAGGAAGGCTGAAAGATTTATTTATGAATAAAGAATATTATCAAGAGCTTCAGTTCGGGTCGTATTGAGGGCTTTTGCAGTGTTCAGTCCAGGGGCATGCTGTACCTTGTCAAGCTTGTAAAATTTTTTTCTTTTTTGATAGAGCTGGCCACCATTTCTTTACTCCTTACAGTAGGAAAGTTCGGACGATGGCTGTGTACGGCCAGAGAGTGATAAGAGGTGCCTTTCCCTATTTCAACCCATGTGCAAAGTGCGTCTGAAGCCTGTTTAACTCGTTAAACCGAGTTGAGGTTCCAATATAGTTTGCTGTCAAGAGTGAGCCCTAGGTATTTGGCTGATTTACTAAAGGCAAGTTCTACCCCATTCAGGGATGGTAAACTGAGGGGGGAATCTTATACCTCCTGATTAAGAGGAATAAATCAGTTTGGCTGGATTCAGCCCATGTCCCTTTGATGTGGCCCATGAGGACAGTGTATGAATTGCAGTGGTCATCTTTTCGCACGTAAATTGGGGGTTTTTGTCCAAGAAGGTCATCTGCGTAAACGATCACTCGACAGCCCTCTGTAAGCTGCCACGTTCCAAATGAGTGGGGAGGGAACACCTCTTTGCGGGGTTCCTCTTTTTACAGATTTGGATATTTTATTTTTTATTTATTTATTTATTGTTACCTATGAGCATCATAAATATATATATATATAGATCGTTTGTCTTTCGTTGGTGACGGTTGTGTTTTTGAGTGCTCTCAGTAATTTATTATTTTCCTGTGTTGTTTACGGTGTGTTTTTCGGCTTTATTTGGTAATAAATACTAGCAGTGATCGCAGATATACTTTGTATATGTTTACGTGTGAATAACAAAATATTGCAAACTTAATAGTCATTTCAATTTGCAGCTGAACTGACGCTGCATTGCTTTAAAATAAAGAAAACATACGTACATATATACATTCGTTTTTTCTGCTCTTGTCTACTCTGTGTATTCGTACACTAACAACAATCAGCTTGTCTATTTTTCTTGCTCTCGCTCGCCAGCATTCAGTCTGCTGCAGCTTTCGTCCGCTCTTATCCGGCGTACTTGCCGTTGCATTTGCCTACGCGCTCACGCTCTCTCGCTTATCTTTTTACCGTTTTGTCGCGCTCACTGCCTCGAAACTGTCTTACTCTTAAATTTGCACATTATCTTGTTTTGATATTGCATATCAATTGTTATAATTTAATAATTTTATTTTTATTTTTTATTGTATAAAATCATAATGCCGGTTTGCTGCAGTACCAATTGCAAGTTGGTTGGAACAACCAACCAAGATTTTATATTGTGTAGATTGTGTGATAACATGATACACATGAAATGTGCTGCTGAAGGAAACTTCCCAATTTATGAGGCAGACTCATGCCAGTTTTAAGGCTATGCATGTTGCATTTAACAACCTGCATATGTCATTGAAAGACCTAGAGTCTAACTTCAAAAATGGCAAGGTGATAACCGAATCACCGAAGCGAAAAAAGTCTTCGGGTCCTAACCCACTTTCTGATCCAAATGTTCCGCCCACTAAATCCCTTCTAGTGCCTAGCATTAATCCCCCATGGGGTATTTCAACTTATGTTGTTTAACTCGCCTATTAAAAATCTAGACTCTAACGGACAATCTATCAACATAACTACCGATCTTTCTGTTTCAACAGCCAGTGTGCCAACTGATTCTACTTTAGGTACAGCACGGGTCCACAAGCCTCTTGTTGTTGTACCCGTAAATAAGTTCATATTCGTGTCAAGGCTTGCCTCCGATACTTCATTGGAGGATGTTAATGCCTACGTTAAAAGTAAAATTGATTCCCCGCGTACTACTGTGGAAAAGTTTAAATTTAAACACGCCCGAAGCATATCTTCTTTCAAGTTGGGTGTTCCGCCCGAATTTTTCACAACAATTTGTTTTGAAAAGTTTTGGCCACCAAAGCTCGTGGTAAAGGAGTATGTTATCAGGCGAAACAATGTCAATAATGGCATAAGAATCAGTAGTGCACCGCCGGTTATCCATCCTGTTGCCTTAACTTCGGCGGCAAAAAACTAACAAAAGTAGTTAGCTTGGCCTATCAAAATGTTCGAGGCCTTAACACTAAACTTTCTAATCTTTATGTAAACAGCTTATCTTTTGATGCACAGATAGTTGCATTCACAGAAACCTTACATATCTGATTATTCCGTTTTGCCTAATAAGTATAACTTGTACAGATGCGATCGCACCACCGGCAAGGGGGCGGTGTTCTCATAGCTGTTGACTCTTGTATTTCCTCTGAACATATGTGTTAAACTATTATGTAGCGGCCGGTCATTGTATATTACTTGCACATATATTCCTCCCAATTCTGATAATAACATTTACATAAACCATTTGAATGCCCTGCAACTTGTTTCGTCGTTGTTGACGGATATGGATCAACTTATAGTGGTTGGTGATTTTAATTTGCCACATGTTGTATGGTCTGTGAATGACACAATTACCGGCCACTTCTGATGATTTTATCGATGGCCTTTTAGAGTTAGGCCTATCGCAAGTTAACAGGGTGCATAACAGTAGTAATAAAATGTTAGATTTGATATTTGTTTCTGATTCTGATTGTAGTAATGTTAGTAGAGTATCCCCTCTAGTGCTTCCTGAAGATACCTACCATCCAACCTTAGAACTTTCCTTCGAACTTCTTAACCAGCAACTAACAATTCCTTAAAGACACGTTGCTTTCGTAAAACTGACTATACTAAATTAAATGATTTGCTTCAGCATACTAATTGGTCTCAACTTTATTCTTGTAGTGATATAGAAACTGCCATCACCATTTTTTACAGGACCTTGAATTCGCATTTGGATATCTGTGTTCCCCTCACTGTTCCTTCAAGTGAAAATAAACCACCCTGGTTTACTAGGGAACTATCAAAATTAAAAAACGCGAAGACCAGATCCTATAAAAAATTTACAAAATCTGGAAATACCATAGATTTATCCTCGTATATAATTGCAAAGTCAAATTTTATTTCTGTAAACACTTTTTGTTATTATCAATTAACAATTATCTCAATCGTTGCAGATCAAACTTTTCCCGCGATCCGAAACAGTTTTATAAATTTGTTAACTCAAAACGTAAATCTTCATGCTTCCCATCCTAGGTTTACCATGAAAATACAAAAGCAAATTCCGATCAGGCAGTGGCCGGTCTATTTGCTGAGTATTTTCAATCGGTATACTCATCGAGTTCATATAGTTGCAATAATTCCTATCCTTTTCAAGTTCAAGCTTCAAACTGCATTTATGTCCCCGTTATAACTGAGTGTACGCTACTAGGCGACCTTAACTCTATCAAACCCGGCTTCTTGCCCGGTCCAGATGGAGTGCCAGGTTGTATACTTAGATACTGTGCGGATTCACTTTGTAAACCTTTACATAAATTGTTTAACTTATCTTAACACTAACCTTCTTGAGTTCACCTCAATTGTTGTCAAGGGGTTTCGGGATAAAATGCAGACTGACGTCATTTATACAGATTTTAGTAAGGCATTCGATTCCGTAAGTCATTCGTTGCTGCTCGAAAAATTAAATATTATTGGATTTCCAGCGAAACTCTTGTCGTGGCTTTCTGAGTACTTGTGTGGCCGAACACAAAAAGTGGTTTTTAAATCTTCTGTATCCAAATCTATTTTTGTTACCTCCGGTGTCCCTCAGGGGAGTCACCTAGGACCATTGCTATTTAATCTATTTATTAACGATCTTCCTGCTGTTATTACTAATTCTCGTGTATTTATGTTTGCTGATGACGTAAAGCTATGTTTCACCTATAATGATGATTCTCTTTGTAACTTACTACAGTCAGACTTGGGTGCACTTTCGGCTTGGTGCCGTTATAGCTTACTTCATTTAAATTTTTTAAAATGTAAAATCATGACTTTTTGTAGAGGTACCCCTCATACTGCTCACTACGTGCTTGATGCTAAAGATTTAGGCATCATTCTTGATAGCAAATTAAAATTTGATTCTCACATATCGTTGATGGTCAATAAGGCCATAAACGCTCTTGGCTTCATCAAGCGGTGGTCAAAAGAGTTTAATGATCCCTACACAACTAAAACGCTATATACATCCTTAGTACGTCCCATCCTGGAGTATGGATCTTGTGTGAGGTTACCGCAATACGGGATTCACCAGGATAGATTTAAATCTGTGCAGAGGAAATTTCTTCTGTTTGCGCTTAGATGTTTTAACTGGTTTCACGGAATAGACCTTCACCCCTATTCAATTAGACTTTTTTTAATTAATCTTCCTTCCCTGTTGAACCGTAGAATTATGCATGGTGTAGTATTTATCACTAATCTACTTAATGGAGAAATCGACTCATCAGTTCTTCTAAGTCGAATAAAATTAAATGTTCCCATTAGATCCACACGTAACTTTTTACCCCTCAGCTTCGATCGTTGCTCAAGCAACTATTTAATTCATGAACCATTTCGCGTATTATGTTTTGACTACAACAAGCTTTATTCTCTTGTCTCTCTGGAGACCTCGACTCCAGTACTAAAACGATCTATCCTTTCTGCCTTATCTAATCGTAACCACTAATCACTAATCTACCACTGGTCTGATTGGGTTTTTCTGGGTTTTTCCCAATCCACGCAACAAATGTTGGGCCACTTATTTTCTTTGAATTCCCCAGAGCATTAACGTTAACTTTATTATTATTTCAACCTTAATTTACTTTCAGAACTACAAATAATTTTAAATTTTTCTTTAAACTTAATTATTTTTGTTTTGATTGTTTTAAATTATTTTTATTTTTATGTCGGCTGCTCATAGCTTCAATAGACAATAGACAATAAATAAATAAATAAATAAATAAATAAATAAATAAATTAAAATATAAAATAATATATTTAACAATAATTATATTAAAAGTAAAATTTTAAATAATATATAAATCTGAAATCAAATTAAGGCAAAAATTTAAAAAGTTTACCTTAAAGCTCTGGGAAATTCAATAAGAAAATTAGTTGTCCAACATTTGCTCCATGGATTGGCAAAAATACGAATAGATAAAGAAATAAGGATCGATCGTTTTAGTTCTTGAGTTGAGGTATCCAAATAGACACGAGAATAAAGCATGTTATAGTCAGAACATATAACACGAAATGTTTCATGAATTAAATAGTTGCTTGAGCAACGATCGAGGCTAAGAAGTAAAAAGTTACGGATGATCTAATTGGAACATTTAATTTTATTCGACTTAATAGAACCAACAAGAATTCATATAATAGAGCGTTCAAATGCAAAAATTCTGATATAGAGTTGGGAAGTCGTCTAGCAGCTACCACGCTCTCAGAGAGAAATATCGCAGGCTAGTTTTACTTAAGTCGTGAGCCTCGAGCATATCGCGTCAGTCTGCTTGTTGGTTTCGCAGACACATGAGCCATACTGTATGTGTGCGCATAGCTTGTTTGTTTCTCGTCTTGTGTCCCTTTTCTTTGTATAGCTGCTTGTGTATCGCTTTTGCCGCTAGCCCTAGAGCAGCAAGGCAGTGCGTTAACACAAATTACATAGTCATAAAAATATATATTTCACAATTTTAAAAAATTTTGTGACAACAACAAGAGAAATGAAGTGCGGCAACAATATTGGGTCGTCCGCATAGCACACCATAGACTCATGGTGTAAATATAACAGCCATAATCCACGAATTGTACCGCACTTCATTTCTCTTGTTGTTGTAACAAAATTTTCTAAAATTGTGAAACTGGCTATTTTAGACATTTACTTGAATATACTGCTGCTTCCCATAATGGAAGGGTGGTATCGACTTATATGAATTGTGCAACTCGATAGCTAAACGTGAGAAACTTCATTGACAATTATTGAATATTGGTACAGAGAGTATTTTTTAAAACAGCAGCGTAAGCGTCTCAGTAACGAGAAGACAGCAGGTTGTTGTTTTGTTTCAGTTGCGCTTTGCGTTCAGCGGCCGGTTGATTAAAGGAGCGGCGACTTCCCAACTCTATATCAGAATTTTTGCATTTGAACACTCTATTATATGAATTCTTGTTGATAGAACTTATCAGTCAATTTCACCATTGGGTTGATTAGTGATGAATACTATACCATGCATAATTCTACGGTTCAAAAGGGAAGGAAAATTAATTAGAAGAAGTCTACTCGAAAACATGGGTAGGTCTATCCCAGGAACCCAGTCAAAACTTCTAAGCGTAAACAGAAGAAATTTCTTCTGCACAGATTCAGTTCTATCCTGGTGAACCCCGTATTGCGGGAAACACACAGAAGATCCAAACTCCAGGATTGGACGTACTACAGATGTATATAGCGTTTCAGTGGTGTAGGGATCATTAAACTGTTTTGACCACCGATTGATGAAGCCAAGAACATTAATGGGCTTATTGTCCATCGACGATATGTGAGAATCAAATTTTAATTTGCTATCAAGAGTGATGCCTAAATCTTTAATTTCAGAAACGCGGACAAGTGGTGAAGCATCAAGCACGTAGTGAGCAGTATGAGGGAAACCTCTACAAAAGTCATGATTTTACATTTTGAACAATTTAAATTAAGTAAGTTATAACGGCACCAGGCCGAAAGTGCACCCAAGTCCGATTGTAGTAAGTTACATAGAGAATCATCATTATAGGTGAAACATAGCTTTACATCATCAGCAAACATAAATACACGAGAATAAGTAATAACAGCAGGAAGATCGTTAGTAAAGAGATTAAATAGCAATGGTCCTAGGTGACTCCCCTGAGGGACACCGGAGGTAACAAAAATAGATTTGGATACAGAAGATTTAAAAACCACTTTTTGTGTTCGGCCACACAAGTACTCAGAAAGCCACGACAAGAGTTTCGCTGGAAATCCAATAATATTTAATTTTTCGAGCAGCAACGAATGACTTACGGAATCGAATGCCTTACTAAAATCTGTATAAATGACGTCAGTCTGCATTTTAGCCTGAAACCTTTTGATAACGAACGAGGTGAACTCAAGAAGGTTAGTGGTAGTAGATATTCGCCTAACAAAACCGTGTTGATAAGGGGATAAAATTGAACAACATAAGTGCTGCAATTGAGAGCATATAATTTTTTCAAAGACTTTCGGAATGGCAGACAACTTGGATATACTCCTATAGTTTTTAACGTTAGACTTAGAAGAATTTTTATGAAGTGGAATAATAATAGATTCTTTCCATATACCAGGAAACACAGCTGAGTCAACCGATAAGTTAAACAATTTATGTAAAGGTGAACTTAGTGAATCCGCACAGTATCTAACTATACAACCTGGCACTCCATCTGGACCAGGCAAGAAGCCGGGTTCGATAGAGTTAAGGTCGCCTAGCAGCGTACACTCAGTTATAACTGGGACATAAATGCAGTTTGACGCTTGAACTTGAAAAGGATAGGAATTATTGCAACTATATAAACTCGATGAGTATCCCGATTGAAAATACTCAGCAAATAGATCATCCACTGCTTGATCAGAACTTGCTTTTGTATTGTCAAGGCAAGCCGAGGATGGCAAGCATGAAAACGTATGAAGGATAAATCTATTGTATTTCCAGATTTTGTAAATTTTTCATAGGATATTGTCTATGATTTATAATTTTGATTGTTTCCTTTTAAAACAAGGTGGTTTATTTTCATTTTAAGGACAAATGAGGGGAACGCAGATATCCCAATGTAAATTCAAAGTCCTATAAAAAATGACAATGGCAGTTTTTATATGGTGAGACCAATTAGTATGCTGAAGAAGATAATTCAATTTAGTAAAGTCAGTTTAACGAAATCAACAGGTCTTTAAAAAATTATTAAATGCTGGACTAGGTTTCAAGAGTTTCAAAGGAAAATTCTGAAGTTGGATGGTAGGTATCTTCTGAAAGCACTAGAGCACTACTCTACCAACATAACTACAATCCGAGTCAGAAACAAATATCAAATCTAACATTTTATTACTACAGTTATACACGCTGTTAATTTGTGATAGGCCTAACTCTAGAAGGCCATCGGTAAAATCATCAGAAGTGGCTGGTAATTGCGCTGAAGATGTGTCATTCACAGACCATACAACATGTGGCAAATTAAATTCACCAACCACTATAAGTTGATCCATACCCGTCAACAATGACGAAACAAATTTCAGGGTATTCAGATGGCATATGTACATGTTATAATCAGAATGGGGAGATTTATATGAACACGTTACATACAATACAATTAACACATAGGAACTCAATATCCGGATGATCTGTTCAGAGGAAAAAGAGAAGAAAACACAATGAGAACACTGCCCCTCTTGAGGGAGGTGCAAACACATCTGTACAAATTAGATTTATTACGCAAAACGGAATAATCAGATATGTAAGGTTTTAACCAGGTTTTTGTTAGTGCAACTATCTGTGAATCAAATGATAAGCTTTTTTCATAAAATTTAGTAGGTTTAGTGTTAAGGCCTCAAACATTTTGATAGGCCAAGCTAACTACTTTTATTAGTTTTTTGCCGCCGAAGTTAAGGCAACAGGATGGATAACAGGCGGTGCACTACTGATTCTTATACCATTAAGCTAAATAACATCAATGGGCTTGTTATAGTACCTTTTGGATGATTTTTACTGGTGACTAGAAGAGGTTTGGTGGGTCGGGCAGGTCGAGCTGTGAGCGAATTACGATCTGAAGTCTTTTTTCGCTTCGGAGATTCTACCATTACCTTAAAATTTTTAAAATTTGACTCAAGCTCTTTCAAATATACATGCAAGTTGTTAAACACAACATGCATAGCTTTAAAGCCTATGTGAGTCTGCCTCATTAACTGGGATGATTCATTCATCACTTCGTTGCAGGGCTCACAGTACCATTTCAGGCCAGTGTCTGCGAGTAAACAGTCTCTAATTTTGGCAGTAAAGCCAGCACAATTCATATGGATCATGTTATCACATAACCTACATAGAATAAAGTCTTGGTTGTTTGATCCAACCTATTTGCAATTTGAGCTGCAGCAAACAAGCATATTGAATAAAATTAAATAAGTAAATAATAAACCTAAAACAAATGATATGCTTTATCAAACAAAAAGTAGGGTGCAAGAATGAAGTATGAAAGTGACTATGCAATGAGCAATAAAGAAACGGTAAAAATCAGAAGAGCGCTTAAGCGAGAGAGCGTGAGCACACTAGCAGATTTATCCGCACGAACGTCGGATAAGAGAGGACGAAAACGAGAGAGGACTGATGCTGGCTAACAAGAACAAGAAAAATAGACAAGCTTTTTATGGTTAGTGTACGAACGACAACACAGAAAACACAGAGTACGCAAACGCAAATATATGTTTGTATTTATACACATACGTTTGTTTTCTATATTGCAAAGCACTGCAAAAAGAAATATATGACGTATATTTGCAATCACTGCTAGAACTGATCACCAAATAAAACCAATTATAACTTCGAACGCAAACACAAGAAAATAATATATTATTGAGAACGCTCAAAAACACAATTTTCACCAACGCAAGACAAAAGCTTATATGGTTGAGGACCCCAGATTGGCCCTGACTACCCTGCTCTTGAGCAAGTGATCAATCAATCCCACAAAGCGGTGTTAAACTGCCAGCTCCGATTACGCCTCGGTAATTGCCAACGGTACGATGTTATTGAAAGCGCCCTCATTGTCTAGAAAGGCTAGAATGCAATGATCCTTGTGGTGGACTGCTTTTTCTATTTTGGAGACAACAGCATGAAGTGCTGTCTCAGTAGACTTGCCCTTTTTGGTAAGCATTTTAAACTAGGGAGAAATGATCGCTCTTAATCGTATCTCTAATATGTAGGCCCAGCATCCTTTAGAGTGTCTTTCGTAGGAAGAAGGTTAGGCTTATGGGTCGCAAATCATTGGGGGTCGAGTGTGAGGCTTTTCCAGCCTTGAGAATGAAGACAACTTTAGATTCGAGCCATGGCTTGGGGATCGTTCCTGTTGTCAGGGTATCTGAGAAAATTTTCTGAAGCCAGTTCATGGCGATGTCCCCTGCATACTGCAGTTGGGCTGGGATAATTTCATCCGGCCCAGGGGAGAGATTAAGTTGGTGGAAATGTGTTCCTGAAATTTTCTTTGGATAGGGGGTAGTTGTACTTCAAGTGAGAAACCGGGAAAGTGGGTTTCCATCAAAAGTTCCAGTGACTCTAGACTGGTCGTTGTCCATGGGTCATCAGTTTTTTTGAGGAAGCATACGGTTGCTTGAGTACTTGAGAGAACCTTACTGAGCCTTGCTGCTTCTGCAGTGCTCTCGATATTAAAGCAAAAAACTTTCCATGTGGAGCGTTTAGCTTGTCTAGGATTCTTTTTGAACGTGGATAAGCTGGCTTTGTTTAGAATTAACGATTGGTCGTCTTCCCTCGGCTTAGCTGTATTAAAGAGCTGTTAGAGAGCGAAGCTTTTAAAGAGCGAAGCTCGCTTTTTTGCATTGACCGACATGGTGGTTTTGTTTTCCCCTTTTGGTTTGCTCTGTGGCAATGTCTTGTTTAGGGTGGACTTGCATGCCTACGTGAGCTTGTTTGTGAGTAACTCTGTGTACTCAGGAGAGGGGAGTCCCACTGGGGGATGCTCTGGGATAAGCCCTTCGAGGCGTTCTTTGAAATTGGTTTAGGTCGTACATTTATCGATTCTGTAACATTTGGGTCTGGGTATATCAAAAGATAACTCTATAACGATTACCTGTGGTCGCAGAAGGAGTGCTCTACTAGCACTCTTCATTTTGTTAGTTGTTGATTTTAGGAGGTTTTGGCAAGCGTCATGTCTAAGACCTCTTCTCTTTTTTTTTATAATAAATGTCGGGTCTTTACCTATATTACAAATGTTTAAATTTGTTTTGAGGATATAATTGAAGAGAAGCTCACCCCGTTTATTTATATCCGAGCTGCCCCACTGATGGTGGTGAGCGTTGGGGTCGCAGCATATTTTAAGCCCAGTGTGAGTAATTTCGCAGTCAGCGATTAACGCCCGTAGCAGTTGTTGTGGAAGAGGCCCTTATGGTCGTGTAGGTTAAGCTGAGTCTGACTGAACCCGACTTCAGCTCAAGGCATAAAGCCGTTTGTCACCATTGTTGAAATTAGGAAGCAGAAAAATGTCTACATGTTTTCTTGCTAGAATGCAGGTGCGGACTTTACTTTCGTTGCGGGCTACAAGTAGCTTGTAGCTTGAAGTCCTTAGTCCCCAGTCCAAAAACCTTGCCACCTCCGCATTGGCTTATGCGGAGCAGAAGAGCAAGTGGACTATATCTCTATAGAGTTTATTTAACGTGGCATGTTCCAGTATAGGATTAAAACCACGGTGCCCGCATATCCGAGGATATAGCACAGTGAGTCTGGATTAAGCGCCAACTAACGCCCCTTCGATATATCTATTTCAGGTACCAATTTAAAGTTACTTATTTTTGGTAAGCAAGCTTCCACCTTGGTGAGGAGCGCCGTTTTATCTAAAGCGACTTCCGATATTTGGGCATCGGCACCCGGTTGGAACATACGCAACTCCACGCTGAGGATATACTCTACCCGCTTTGGGTTTAACCACAACTACCACGATACTCCCCGAGGGGCCGCAACCATTAACCAGGACGGAACAAGTTCCGCCGGCTCCTGATTACCCGTGGTACCGAATTTTTTAACCTCCGGTCAGGTCTCGTACCTTATCGACTTTAAGATACTTCCAATTTAAACTCCAAAAAAGTTTATGGTTTGGTGGAAAATTTACTCCTGTAGTCGGCTCTTACGACAAGCGGTTGTATACTGTGATTGATATTCTTTGACCCGTCAATCACACGGGCTGAAACCTTCGTTCTATCTTATCCTTTGGCATTCTTTCCCCATATCCTTAAAAGCCTTCACACTCTTTTCACACTCCTTTCACACTCCTTTCAACATCGTTTACAGCGGTGCACTTTTAGTCGCCTCGTACGACAACTTGTAGCTTATTGTGGTAAAATTCTTTCCCACTAACCACACGGGAATAACCTTGGGACACCAGGTACTGCATTTCGCTTAACCTCGCTTGGCAGACGATCATTTGCTACTTTCCTTCCCTTAATCACCGTTTACAACGTTTGTAGACCATTATTTCACGTCATATCTACCCATTATGAGATCATAAGGCTACCAGCATACTCCTCTCCAGCGCGCATTTAGTCGCCTCTTACGACAAGCAGTTAGCACACTGTGGGGGTATTCTACTCCCGCCCGCCACGCGGGGAGGAGCAGAAGAGCAGCTGCAGCCATTTTACAGTGGCGGAGGTTGATTTGGAGGAGTGGCAGAGATATATTCCGATTTGAACTCCACCGCTGTAAGCTCAGCCACCTCGTCTGTGTCCTCCTCAAAGCCGGTTATTTTGGCCACGTCAGCAAGTTCAGATACTGCCAACTGCTGACCGGCTTGGCCATCCCTCACCTTTGCTGCCGGCGCTATGCTTATGATGGTACCATTGGCGGTGGTAACAGCTGCGAAAGACACCGGCAGTAGCTGTTCTATGGGGGCATCAGCGTCTTCAGCCTTCAGTGCGTCCTCTAGCCCCATCTGAACGATACACCCTAATCATAATTGTCTCTTGTGTGTTGCTCCGTTGGCTATGGCCAGGGCCTCGGCTGAGTCATCGTTGATGACGAGGATCGCCTGACGGCTGTTGCCTTCTGGCGCCTCGACCTTGGCGGCCCTATAATCCTGAGTAACCAGTTCGGGGCTTCTCATTTCCAAGAGCTTGAGAATTCTCTTGTTGGCTTGTTCGTCCTGCACCTAAGCTTGCGGAGTTCGAGCACCTGCTGGCGTATTAGGTGTCAAGAAGGAGGTGCAAGCACCTGAAGAGGGTTTTTGAGTGTCACGGAAACTGGATTTGTGTTTTTTATATGGCTTTTATTTTGGTGCCACGAGTAGAAGGGAATGGAAAGTCACCCGCGGCATAGCCCGTGTACCGCAGAAAGCCTAGTTAAACTGGAGGTCGGCAGGTATCCAGAGTTCGTAAAGTAACGATTGAGCTCCCCCTCAGCAACAAGTCCCTCGGCACGATGCTGTTCCTCCTTGGACTGGGGTAATTTTAAAGAGTTTCTTCTCTCGCTCGACTACCATACCGTTGGCAGAGACCTGACCCTACCAACGTCCTGCTTCCAGCCTCCCTGCCGTGGAGAGTTTAGTTGCAGCACCAGTCGTGGGCCGCAAGAACGGCACCACACGGGCGCGCACTCAAAATGGTAATATAAATGCGTTTCCCCGCAACGCGTGTTGTTCCCCTTGTTGTTCCAACTGGCTGACGGCTCTGTCATCTTTATCTTGGCTTTAGGTGGAAGATATATGTAGGTGTTTCTGTATTCAAACTGCGGGAAGGCTAGCGGCGGAATGGGTGGGCTTAGCTGAAAATTTTTAGATGCAATATTTTGAAGGTTGTTATTGACTATTTTCTCCCAAATTTGGTAGATCTAGCTGTAAGCTTTGGAAATTACACGCATTGCCGTTTCGAGCGAAACGTTGGGTGGTTTGGGGCGAATAGGGCAGTATTGATGGGCGTGGCATCCAAAGTTTTTATGAACTTGTTAGGGGGTCGTCATCACCAATCTTGCCACCTAATTCGGTGGGTCTTGCTCAAAAACTGGAAGATATGAGTATTCTTTATTTCAACTGCGGGAAAGCTGGCGGCGGAATGGGTGGGCTTGGCTCAAAATTTTTGGATGCATTTTTTTGGGGGTTGATAGTAACTATCTTCTCCTCAACTTTGGTAATTCTAGCTGTAAGGGCGATCAAAATGGGTGGATTTATCGATTTTGTGATATTGAGTTAATCGATTTGCCAAGTCCCCAATTATCGTAGAACCCCAATTTTGACACTTTATTTTACTATGCCATAGATAAAGACATTCGAAAGTTTCAAGTCTCTAGTTTAAAGGGTGTGGAAAAAAGTTGCATTCATACAGACAGATGGCTGGACGGACAGATACCATGACGGACATTGCACAAACATAATATACTTTTTACTTACGGTATCGAGTATAAAAATGGCTCGCCGCACTGGAATTGCCAACCCTTGCGACCAAGGCAGAGCTTGTAGCTACCCTAAATGCAACGGCGGTTTTGAATCGCTTCGTTCCGCCAGACTCGGAATCAGATTTTGAACAGATTTTGAACACCGAACAAGAAAATCGGCGACAACGACGCCAAAGGCGGCAACAAACACATTAACAGAAGCGTGATCGAGGACGAAACATTAAGGCCTACAGCGCCTGTACATTAATGAACCTGTTTTACGGCCGTATCGATAAGCGTTGAAAATTACATATTGTGGAGGCAGTTTGACAACATCCTCTTTATAATTCGGTAAAATTTGCTTGCAGAATAAAATAACTGAAATCAAAATAAAGATTCTCGTCCAACGCACGCTACTTTCGTGTTTGTGTGCATCAAACGCCTTGCCTGATTTAAAATTAGTAGAAACGTTGCAGTCGGACGCAAACCACTGCGGTATACATGATACCAGTATCAAAACCGCTAAAAACAGACCTTATTGCAAAGGAGTTTGGTTTGAGCAGCGGCGTAAGCTGCCACAAAGATTGACTGATGCAGATGGGGATGGAAAAAATTGTTTGGCATCAAAAGTTTTTTTTGCAGATCTTGGTGGGTTGTCAGTTGCTATCCTCCCACCAAATTTGGTGACTCAAGCTCAAACTTAGTAAAATATGGGTGAAGGTGGGCTGGCGGCTTTGGTGGTGGGGGTGGCATCAACATTTTTTATGGATTCTTCATTACCAATATTGGAACCAAGCTTGGTGGTTTTAATTCAAAAGCTGTGGAAGGTATAGGCGTTTCTGACTTAAAAATGGAGTGGGTTTTGGGAAGGGGGTATACGTTCCTCCAAAACTTTGATGCAGTTTTTCGGTGGTCGTTACCAGCTATCTTCCTACCACATTTTTTGACTCTAGCTCGAACACTATGGAAGAAACACTTAAACCTTAAGCTAGAGTCACCAAAGTTTGTAGAAGGTTAGGAATTGACGACCTTCAAATATCTGCAGCAAAAATTTGGATGCCACCCTTACCCATTCCGCTCCAGCCCCCTTCAACACAATTAACTCACCTTTAACTACAGTCAGCAAAATTGGTATAGAATCGAAATTGACATCCCACAAATGTCTGTATCAAAAAATAGGCTGCCACCGCCACAAAAACCGCGCCCAGGCCCCTTCCCCTTACAATTACTAATTTTATGCAAGTCTCACCAAATTTTGTAAAAGCATAGCAGTTGACTTCACACACAGATCTTTGTCAACAATTTGGATGCCACACCCACCCATGCTCCTAAACGTAAAGTATGTTTTTATTTATACCATAGATTAGGTTACTTAAGTTTTAAAAAGTAAACAAATATAAAAACACGCTTACATTAGGATCATCATTCATTTTTTCTATCATTTTATATGAATTTTTTACGTATCAATGAAAACTTATTATTTACGTTTAGGAGAAAGTTAAGAAAAAATATTCACATGCATATTTATATGTAACTAAAAAGGAAAAACTGGCTATGATAATTATATTCTTATCTTATGCGGCTTTTTAATGTATTAACAGGGTGCATCATCGCGTTGGGAGCCACAGATAGCCGTGTTATGTGAAGCTGGACAAATTTATCAGCCACAATATTTATCTGAGGAGGGGCGCTGGGTAACAGACCTTACCAAAAAAACAACAGGCATCACATGTTTGCGTGATAAAATGGATTTGCTTGATTATTGCAAAAAGGTAAGTTGAAGTGGTAAGAATATGTCTTTCAAAATGAAATTTCGTATTGAAATGAATGTGGTTTGTGGACCAGGTGCTAAATGACACACTTAGAAAAAAAAAAAAAATAAATAAAAAAACACCCGCCAATCAATTAGGAAAATAGTTGATTTTACTATGCGGCTTTTAACTATGAAACGTCGTTAATATAACTATAAAAAATGTTGATTTAACTAAAAACATAGTTAAACAGCAAATAGATTACTTTATAATAACATGTGTGCGTTTTTAAACAACATGCCTTGTTCAATTTAACGTTGAAATATATATGTATAATTCAACTTTAAACGCATAGTCAAAAATAAAAAAATCTCAATTCAACGCCACCATAGTTAATTCTTACATTCTCGTTATTCACATCGAGTATGATCCCTATTTAACTTAAAGAGCAGACATCTTACTTCATTTCCGAAGCGTTTGCTTTCATTCAAAAGTGAGAAATATATTCGGCAACAGCGCCATGGCTAAGGCATCCACATCGTGAACCTGAAACCTCAGGGTCGAATCCCGATAAAAACACATGATATTTCATATGGGGTAAGTTTGATCTTATAATGATAATAATTAACGCGAGTGAATAATAACTGACAAATGGCATACCTGGATTTGATGTATCCGAGATGCTAAAATAAGAAATCTCATGTTCAGTTTAAGTATAATAAAACTTTGAATCTACTACTTTTGTGCATCAATATTAATATGTCAAGACTTTAAATCAACTATGTAAAATGTTGATTGTACTATTTCGTAGTAATTTTTGATTTATTTTGTGTGTATGTCAAGTTAAGCAAACTCATAATAGGTATGCAATTAAGTAGGAAAATTTACCATGAATATGCATATTTGTACTACGTTTTTTTGTGAGTGTAAAGAGGCTTTAATTTTAATGTTTTGCTGATCAGCCCCACGAGAACTTATTTGAATATGAAATGTGCACATAAAATGATTAAACACTCGACACGAGGACAGAAAAGAAAAATGTTGTAGCTAGGCGACTGCTCAAGTATCTAACCTCAAGCAGATGCCTTGGCATCGGCAGCAGCTGCAGAAGCTTTGCAAAGAAACATGGTGCAAACATCTTCCACTGATACACGTTTTGCTTAAAATGCATCCAGCTACATGTAAGGCAATAAATTTAAAGAGACAATAAAAGCAACTTTCGTAGGCTTGGCTGCTGGCACTGAGCATTTTACTTTGTTTCGAGTATTCGGCAACTGACTTGGTCAAATAATACACTACTAAATACACTTTCCGTATTTGTGAAGGAAGTTGGACGTTGCGATGGCAAAGAATGTTTGAAAGTGTCATAGAGGAAAAATTGGGAAGAGTTTATATGATCAGCAGCAGCAAAACTGCCTTGGAAGGCGAAATCTTATGTATTGTGTTTTTTTAGCGCATTATTGAGGGAAGAAGAGAAGTTAAAATGACAAGTGTTAGCAGAAGCCTGGTTTTTCTTTTTGTAAATTAACTAGGTTCCTGGTTATGAATAATAGCTTTCCTGCCTTACGTTTTTTGTGACCTTTTGATACCTATCTCACCCACAAAACACGTGCACTAGCGATTGTTAATGCACCTTGGCTGTTTTTTTTTTATATTAAAATGTGTGACAAAAACCCTTATCAATTTAATTTAGGCATTTTTACAATCTCACATATAACCCGGTTCCTTACAATTAAAAAAATAGCTTGAGCTTAATGTGAGAAGGCGATTCAATTGATCGTGAAATTTAATTTAAATATAGGTTATTTTCATAAAAATGTAATTGTCGTTATGATAAAAAATAAAAAGTAAAATACAGTGTATGTTTCTAGGACTGCCAGCACATGTTGAAGGAAGCACTACCATTTTGCCGACTTGATGCAAATTTGTATCGGCTCTTCCTATGGTTTTTTTAAGTCGAGTATATTTTTTGGAGGTCAATTTCGCCTGGTTTTATTTAATGAATTTTAAACTCTTAGTTTCTATTTTGGCGTACATGTCAACAATGTACTGACTGAACAGCGCGCTGCAGCGCTCGGAAATAGTGCAAATGGTTAATTGATCCCTGTTTTACCAACAACCGATTAGAATAAAAATTCAATGTGGATAGCGTCTTCCGAGGATGTTTTGTTACAGAATCATGTTGTGAAATATATGTGGAGTTACCATCTTCTTCATGACAAAAAGGAAGTGAATTTAGTAAAGAATATTAAACCTTTGCACTTCACTTATATTTTTTAATTTATTATTGCGACTTGCAACAGCTATCCATTTGTAGATGGTGCATTGTAACGGCCTCTTTGTGCATTAGCTGGGGTACGATCTGTATGTATTACGACATTAAAATTTTCAGCACCAGCGCACAGTGGGCCAGGCTGACCATCTAGCGGAACTTTAGTAATAACTTGCGTAAATGAAGACATATGGAAAATTTTAATTTAAAATTTTTAATATATTCATGACATATTTATAAAAGAAAATTAATCGGAATCAGATGAATCCGAGTCATTTAAAGATTCTTTAAAATTATTAAGCAGTCCTGCAATGGTTTTGTCAAAATTAATTTTTTTAAAAGTGGCTTTGGTTGTTTTTGAGAGAGTCGTTATAAGTGAAACATGTAATCCATTCATAACATCTTCTATTGAATTACTCCTCTTGTCCTTACGGGAATGGTTTAAGCGTATATTCCTGAAATCTTTATTCCTGTCTTTAAGTGCTTCTTCGGACATTATACCAATATGAAGTGCTACATTGTTGATGGTGTCCGCTCCATGTATTAAAACTTTGTGTTCAGATGATGGCAGATATTACCATAGAGATTTGTCATTTCAGCTGTTTCAATGGCATATGAGCTGAATGAATCAGTATTGACTTAATTACCATTACCATTACCCTTAATATAAAACTAAACCTATATATTAGAGCTTCGCTAACTCCAGTAATTCCGGCAACCAAATTTGGTTGGCTACACATGTTTGTTATACTTGATACCGAAGGTAAAGAGTATATTGGGTTTGTGCAATGTCCGTCATGGTGTCTGTCCGTCCGTCCGTCTGTCCGTCCGTCCGTCTGTCCGTCTGTATGAACGCAACTTTTTTCCACACCCTTCAAGTTAGAGACTTCAAACTTTGCAAATCTCTTTATCTATGGCATTGTAAATTAAAGTGTCAAGATTGGAGTTCTAGGATAACTAGGGGGCTGGCAAATCGATAAACTCGATAACGCAAAATCGATAGATCCAGCTATTTCGCAAGCCCTTACACCTAGAACTACCAAATTTGGGGAGAAAATAGCTATTTACAGTTTAACACTAAAAATGCCCGTATCTTCTACAGTTTTTGAGCTGGAGCCATCAAATTTAGTGCCAAGATAGGTGTTGACGATCCCCAACCAAATTCATAAAAACTTTGGATGCCACGCCGATCTATACTGCCCTATCTTCTTCAACTACCCCAACGCTTCGTTAAAAACGGAAGTGCGTGTATCTTCCATAGTGTTTGAGCTAGAGTCACAAAATTTGGTAGGTAGATAACTGTTAACGACCCCTCAAAAACTGCATCAAACTTTTGGAGCCCAACTCACCCATTCCGCCCCCAGCCCCCCCGCAGTTCTAAAACAGAAATACCTATATCTTTTACAGTTTTGAGTTAGAGCCACCAAATTTTGTGCCAAAATAGGTGATTATAGCCCCCAAATAAATGCATAAAAACATTGGATGCCACGCCAATCCATACTGCCCAAGCTGCCCCAAACCGCCCCAATGCTTCACCAAAAACGGGAATGCGTGTATTTTCCAAAGCGCTAAGGCTAGAGTCACCAAATTTGGTAAGAAGATAGCTACTTTCAATCCCCAAAAAACTGCATCAAACTTTTGGAGCCACGCCCCCCCGTTCCGAGCCACCTGCATTTTGATATCAAAAACGCCTATATTTTCCACATTTTTTGAGCTAGAGCCGCCAAATTTGGTCCCAAGATAGTTAATGAAGAAACCCAAAAAAAGTGGATGGCGCCCCCCACCCATACCGTCCCCAGCCACCCTTCCACTATATTCTACTAACTTTGAGCTAGAGTCACCAAATTTGGTATGAGGATAGCAATTGACATCATACACAGATCTTCAGCTAAAATTTTGATGCCACGACCCCCCCATACCTCCACCAGCCTACCATCCACCATATTCTTCTGACTTTGAGCTAGAGTCACCAAATTTGGAAGCAAGATAGCTTTTTGGCATCCCCATCTGCACCAGACAATCTTTGGGGCAGCCTATACCCCTGCCGTATCCACACCCCATTCCAATCAGATCTATTTCAATCTGTTTTATTACTGGTATCGAGTATACCGCAGTCGGGTGCGTAAGACTGCAACGTTTCTACTTGTTTTATATTCGAGCAAGGAGCGGGAGTAACAAAAATAAAAATGCCCAAGAAAATGTACAAGCAAAAGTTTGGAAAGTCGTGGACCACGCTGACTTCGAAAATTGGTTAGGCCGGGATTCTCCTGACCAATTTAAAGCCTATTGCAAATATAGCAAATTCAGTATCAACATAAAAATTGAACAAATTCGTTCTCACATGGCAAAAATAAAGCACTTGAGCAATGCAATGCCATTTAGTCAACCAAATAAGATTCTGGTCGAACCAATGCCAAAAAACGAAACGGCTGGCCAGGATGTGGCGTTGGCAATGTTAATTGCCTAACATGTTGCGATTGCCCAATCGAACGTTTCGATCTAGAAAGAAATATGCAAAAACAAACAATGATATACATCGATATCTACTTTATATGCAGAGCTTCGTTTTCAGCAGCATTTCCCAGAACTGTAATTTTCATCAAGAATAAAAAGCAGCCCAGGCAAAAAACCATTATGTACCAATTAACTGGTATCCAAAATTTTTTTGCTGATCTTTGCTGGATGTCAATTGCTATCCTCCAACTAAATATGGTGAGTAGTTTTTAAAAAGTGGGGTAAAGTTGGCTGGTGGTGGAATGGGGGTCGATGCATCTAAGTTTTTGCTGCAGATCTTAAGGTGTCGATAATTGCTCTTTTCCAACCAAATTTTATTACTCAAGCTCAAAGTTTATAAAAGGTTAGGGAGGAGGGCTGGCGGCGGTATATGTGGGATCTTAAGGGATGTCGAATGCTATCTTCCTTCTAATGTGTTGGAAGCGGGACTGGTGGCGAAATGAAAGGGTGTGAATCCCAATTTGATTCAGATCTTTAGGGGCGTTACCAGCTATTTTCCTACCAAATTTGGTGACTATTTTTCTACCAAATTTGGTGTCTTAAGCTTAAATAGTTTGGGATTCTCGTTTTTGACGAAGCGTTGTGTTGGTTGAAAACGACGGGAGCAGTATGGATGGGCATGGCATTCAAAGTTTTGATGCAGTTTTTGGGGTCGTCATCACCTCACTTGGTTTTCCTTTTTTTATAAATCTTATTTCTTCCGATTTGACCGCCCTTTATGGCATCTTTACACCAATTTTCTTAAACTTTTTGCGTTTGAAAATTATTTATTTAACGTAAAGAACTTTAAAATATCGCTTCTCCTAAAGCTTACGGCTTTTAAATAATGTTTCTTGCGGTAAAATCAACGTTTTCGCACTAATATTTGGGACATTTCGTGCTTTGTTGGAGTCCCTATAAGAAGTCAACTGCATTAAAAAATCTACTTTTTGTGAAGCATTATTTGCGATCAATTACCATTAAATGTTACCCTAGTTACTCCTCGACCATCGAAAAAACCTTAATAATATAGAAAACATATACATTTTTTACAACAGACTTGGAAAAAATAACGGTTCATACGAAGATTTCATTTGTGATGCTATTATTTCTTCCTTAAAATTTTACCACTTATTTCAAAAACACAAAAATAAAAAAATGTTTTATTTATCGTATCAATAAACACTATACTTTTGGGGGAAGCTATAAGCATTATAAAAAAAAAAATCACTTGAAGAAATTGCAAAAGTTGATGTTTGTTTCTTGAACGGTAAGGAAAAGTGCTTGGTGATGCTATTTTTTTTCCGCAACTGTTTTTGTGAATATGTATTTGCATATGTTTTGGGCTTTGGTGGACTTATGATATCCAAGGATTTTTGATTTTTAATTTCTGCTAGCGCGCATAAGATTGTGTGTGTGCAAAAACCATACACAACTAAAGACGTGACAATTCGCTCTTGAGTCAAACTCGTTTGAAAAATATATGCGGACTAGATTCTGTGCGGAACAAAAATTGACATTGCAAACGCACCATGCCAACACAAGGAAGTATTTGATTTCGTCGTGCAGCAAATCGCCTAGTGGCGAGGCAATGCCCGATAGCTTGCATTCATCATAGTTTAGCGATGCGAAGGGCCCAACAATTGTTGCCTGACTTCATTTCGCTTGTTGTGGTCACAAAATTTTATAAAATTGTGAAACTGGCATTTTTGGACTTTTGCTTGAATATACCTCCTCATTCCCATTATGAAAGGGTGCTATCCACTTATATGAACCTTGTGCAATTCTATAGCTAAACGTGAGAAACTTTATTGACAATTATTGAATATTGGTACAAAGAGTATTTTTTCATATAGCAGCGTGTGCGTCACAGCAAGGACAAGCCGTCACCGAGTTGGTTTGTTTCAGATGCGCTTTGCGTTCAGCGGCGGGTGCAAAAACGGAAAAAACATAATAGTATTTGCAAACATGTTTGTTTAATTTTTAGCTGGGTGGCGATTTTTAATATGTTTCGATTACTTTGCCCTGCATTGCATTTCTTAATACGTGAACAAACATAGGTACCCAACAACCCAGCAATAGGCGCACAGCTTAAAAAGCAAGCGTCTAGCCGGTGGCTGCGTTCTGGGAACTAAGCGGTTATAAAAATGCTAACTAAGAGCTTAGTTCTAAGCGCTGAAATTTTGTGAACGCACTGCTTAGCTGATCAGCTGTTCATCATTATCGATTTGTAAAATTTAGCGATAGCATGGTGTTTATCGACAGCTTGCTCATAACTTGTGAAAATGTCTGAAAATGGTAAGTTCTCTTAGTTCTCTTTATTAGGATATTATGATTAAATTCTAACAATTTGCTTATTTTATTAGGACTATTTACAGAAGAAGAAAGTATAAAAAGCGTTTTGGAGATATCTAAAACCAAACTTCTACTGAATTCTTACTTGGAACGGTGGTCGAAAATCCGTGATCCCAAAATGAAATCGTTTCTTCATAAAATTGTTTATTTCTTTCTTTTAAAATGTGCCTCTGGATTTTTTTTCTTCGCAAGAAATAGATTAGTGAAACTCATTTTTCAACCCCATGACAACCTCACTTACGTTAGTGTCCTCGCAACAGAATTGCAGTAATATTGATTTTATTCTTTGTCTATCCATTTCAACAAAACAATGAACAGCTGATCAACTATTAAGCGCAAAATCGTTCAACAAGTGAGCGCAAAAGCGAACAAATTTTACTCTTAGAAAGATGGCGACCGCTGAATAAACATGTTTGAAGTGTGCTTACTAAGCAGAGAGTTCAGCGAACAATTACTTAATATGTAGTGGAAGCGCTTAGTTCCCTGAACGCAGCCAGCGTCTCTGGCTAGGTCTGCTGGCACATTATTGTATTTTGCTTTACTTTATTCCGAGTTTTCGGCAACCGTATGTTACATAAGCATTCCTGAATATACTTTCGTAATTCGAGTACATCTTTGCAAACTTGTATGGCAAGGATTGTTAGAAACTGTCAAAGTAGAAAATTGGGAAGAGTATGTATGATCAGCAATAGCAAAACTGATATTTGACTGCCTTGGAAGCCAAAATCTTGTTTTCTTACTCAAGCGCAATTATGAGGGAAGAAAAATAATTTTGTGGACAAGTGTTTGCAGAAGCCTAGTTTTTACCTCAAGATACTTGGTTGGCTAGGTGCATATCAGTTGCTAGTGCGAGTGTTTTGTGGGGTAGGACAGGTATCAAAAAGTCATAGAATACGTACATGATGCAAGCTATCGTTCACATCCAATAATCTTATTTATTGCAAAATTAAATAAATTCATTAAACTATTCTTTTCTTTTTTATGCTAATATATAGCAATCAAACAGGTACAAACAGGTGTAAACACAGCGCTCGTGAGTTCTAACACTCATAACTTTTTTTCCTTGCCTTTCAAGCAAGGGACTTGAAACTATACAAATGTCTATATCTATGGCATAGTAAATAATTGGGATTCGACGATACCTGGGCGGCTGGTAAATCGAAAAATTTGATATTCAATAATCGATAAACCAACCTGTTCCGCAAGCTCTGCAAAAAATGGTAAAAAAATTTGCTAAATATAAAAAATAACAAATCAAAAATTTTGGGACAATGCAACTGACCAGCACGTGTTTGTAAAACGCACGAAGTAAAATTCCTTTTTCTCTGCTATAAATAAAGACAAGCCCACAAAAACGGCAAAAACTGTGTTTATTGGCCCTTAATTCACTATTAGTGGTCAACGCGAAAGTGTAATCGCATTTAATAAAGTGTTAATTTACCCAAAACGGCACTCCGCTCCACTCCGCCGAGCGACCACGAAATCACAGAAAATTTTCCAGAAGCTCAGCGTCGCCACGGCACGAAGTGTCGGCTTGGTTCATGTGCTTGATAGAAGCTTTGAGCTGTGACTCCAACTATCGCAAGGTCCAAGTCTAGGATAGGATCTTGACAAAATCGATGCATACTTTGAGGAGTGGTATAAAATCTGGACAAATCGCAAAGCAGCAGACAAAGATGCCAGCGATTAGCAAGAATAAAGCAATTCTTGGCGAGGCACGTAGCAAAGCCGTCAAGGAACTCAAAGCTAATGTAATGAATCGTGCAACTGAAATTGCCTCGAATGCATCGATACTGGCAAATTGTGCTTTTTCAAACTTCAGCTGGGACGTTTCGCAGCGTTTCCAAAAAATTAAGCGTAAAATGATTTCATGCGCTTCTCAAATTCTCGAGAGGAAAAAGTCAAACTTTGGCAAGGATGATGAAAGCTTCTCCTCACTACGGCCTAGCTACAGAGGCAGCTCAAACCGATACAGGTTATTTGCGCAAACTCCAGCTGATATGAAAGTATAAATCGGTAGTGACGTGCTTTGCGAGCCCAGCATCAGCCACCAAGGTGGTGTTGCTGCGTCGAAGCGGAGTGCTGCCACAGGTGCCAGATCTGACGTCCTAAACAAAGCGCAACTTTAGCCACCTCCAATAGTTATGGAAGGCATTAACAATTTCAATTTGCTAATGCAAGGCATTAAAAGTGTCACAGATGTCAATGTTGAGGATAGGGCTTCACTGGGTGGTGTCATGAGGCGTTGGACATCTGATGCTACATTCAGCAGTATTGTCAGTTGGCTTGAGTGAGAAGAGTACCGGTTTTACTGCTACCAGCAAAAAGAAAACAGGCCGTACAGAGTCTACGGCCAAAAACAAGGCGATCCTGGCAATCAAGACACTATGCCATATGAGAGTCATAGTTGAACCCCTCCGCAAGCGCACTGCTATCGTCCAATGCCATCGATGTCAGCAATTTGTTCACATGGCTTAATATTGCCGTAAGGCGCACAAATGTGTGAAATGTACACCCTGCCAAGGAATGTACTCGACCCCGCATTGAGCTATGCACCTGCTGCAACTGTGGTGACCAGCACCCTGCCAATTACTCCGGTGTCCGTAAATACCAGGCGTTTATTCAAAGCTCCAGGCCCAAAAATGGAATGGGTGGCAGAAACGAGGAATGCGAGCGTTCTATGCCATGGGCTTCTTCTTTAGGTAGGCCGATAGCCACTCCTCGAAGCGGAGTCTCATATGTGGATGTAGCAACAGCGACAGGCAACAGCGACAGGCACAACAACAACATCAACAACAGCAACAGTACACAACAGGAGCCGTAGCCGCCAAAGGACGACAAGAGACAACTCTCTCCGTTTGCACCAAGAGAAGCAGATGGAAATAATGATGATGATGCTGGAGCAGCACCAACAATATACACAGCAGCAGGGGTAGATTCTTTATCTGCTAGGTTGAAAAAATGCAAGTCCAGCTAACTCAAGCGCTTCAAATGAACCTGGCTTTCAAGCCATTTGACCCTAGAGAGATTGCTGATGTCATTGCACGCCAGAACACCCAAAGGGCGCCAACTGCAACGCCACCTTAAAGGCATAGCCCAGTCGTCCTTTCTTCTCCATGGCGTTAGTAATCAACGCTATTGTACGGTTGGAATACTTGCCACTTCATTGGAAGCTTGGTATAATATCCATGATCCACAAACCTAGCAAGCCGGAGAGGGAAACCGCATCCTATCGGCCGATCTGTATCCTCCCGTCGTTTTCAAAGGTGTTTGAGTGACTTATTGGCGCCTGGATGGTCAAGTTAATGCATGCTAAGGGGATTTTTCCATAGCACCAGTTCAGATTCCGTGCTGGCCACTGCACTGTCGAGCAGCTACATCGGGTTGTCGAGCAAATACTGACAGCCTACGATAAAAAGGAGTATTGCAACGCCCTCTTTTTGGATATTCGGGAAGCGTTTGATTGAGGGCCTCACTCACTCACCGGAATCCTTCTAAAAATCAAACCGACACCTTTGCTACAATGTTTGCGGAATGGGCAAGGCGTTGGAACATTGGTATCAATAGCGAAAAATCGACCAACGTTTGCTTCACACTTAAGCAGAAAACGCCACCGGCCGTGTTTTTGGAGGAGTCCCCAGTACCACTGTCGAACGCAGCTAAATATCTTGGTGTAGCCTTGAATCGCAAGTTCGTTTTCGCCAAGCAAGTGACTGCCATTAGAACGCGCATACGTGCTTCGATGAAAAACTTTACTGGCTTCTCTGCTCGCGCAGTAAATTGTCACTCTCCCACAAAGTGACAATTTACAGGCAAATAATAGCACAAATATGGAAGTACGGATAGCAAATCTGGGGTCTGTCTTGAGATAGCCGAATTTGCAGAATCCAAGTTGATCAGAATAGGATAACGAGGATAATCACCGGTAGCGATTGGTTTGTAAGGAACACCACGCTGAACAGAGACCAGAAACTGGCAAGGGTTTTCGATGAGATCAACCAGCACTCAAGTCACTATCATGAAAGACAAGAGCGTCACAGAATTCGGCTTGCAAATAGTCTAACGAGATATCGGCCACTAATGAGGCTTAACAGGCGACAACCAAAAGATCTCATTGTTCGATCTCCACTGATGAGAGTCAGCAGAAATTGACATATCATTGCAGTATTTTTATATTTGTTATTGTATTTGTATATTTGTTGTAAGTATTATTATTAAGATTGTAACAGCTAAGTAAGGAAAGCCGGCGCGCCCAATCGGGCTGAATGAATAGATGCCAAGGTCACAAACAGGTTCTGGGCTTACCTCGTATGCCTTAATAAATAAAATGAGAAGAAAAAAAAGAAAAAATTTGGAGCCACGCCCACCCATTCCGCCTCCAGCCCCATAAGTCTAGAATCTATATATCTTACACAATTTTTGAGCTAGTGCTTACTTGGTGCCAAGAAAGGTGAGTGTTCAAATCTAAGGTTTTGGGCCCCGCCTACCCATTCCGCGACAGCCACCTGGAGTATAAAATCAGAATCGCCTATATCTTCCACAGTTTTTGAGCTAGAGCCACCTAAATTTCTGCACAGATAGGTGATGACGACCACCAAAAAAACTAAAAACTTTTGATGCCATCCTCACCCATACCGCCCCAAGCTTCCCTTAACTCATATTTTACTAGCTCTTAGCAGAGTCACCAAATTTGGTAGGATGATAGCAGAACCTCTTCCCACACCTTTTACAAATTTTGAGATAGAGTTACAAAATTTGTAAGGAAGATAGCTCTCTGGCATTCCGATCTTAAATTTTAAACGTACAATCTTTGATGCAGCGTACACCCCTGCCGAATCCGCACCCCTTCGCAATCAGATCTCTTTTTATCGAACAACGTATCCACTTGTTTTATTTTTGTTCGAGCTCATTATTTAATCCAATTAAAATCACACACAAACAGCTGTCAGTTGACACTTAACAGACCCAGATAAAGCAGTATGCAGGAGACAATTGGATTTTGAGTTGAACCACCTTCAATCCCGACTTGCTTTTAAAGACGAATGCAGCCTAATGGAATCACCTGTTTGTGAGCTGTGTGTGTGTTTATGCAAAGAACCTTTCCAAATAGCTTAGCGAGCATAAGTGTTCCAGCATATAAAATAGAGGAAAAAATAATAGCATCACCAAGCACCTTTTGCTTACCGTCAGAAAACGAATATTTAGAGTACGAAATTTTTAAAAATATTATTTTTTACAAACGTTTTGATATGTACCCTTAACAAAAAGTATCGGTTTAGCCCGAAATTCGTATCGATAGATTTTTTATTTTATATTTTTTCTCAAAGTGCAAATAGCATCACTAATGCAATCTTCGTAAAATTCGTTATGCTTACCAAATCATTCTCTAAAAAAGTTTATAGTTATTATATTTTACAACTTGTTACTGTTATTTCGATCTTTGATGAGTATGTAGGGCAACATTTAATGGTAATTGATCAAAAAATGCACTGTAAATCTAAAAAAGGACGAAATCATCAAAAAAATGTATATATTTTTGAAAATCTCACAGATAAGTTGGTTAATTCGTTATGTTTTCGATTAAAATAATACCAAACACCAAAAACTATCGATAAAGGGCAAATAAAAGAGTTAAAAAATGTGTTTTTCTTGACAAAAAATTGATTTTATACACGAGCTGACGTCCTTTAACACGCATATGTCCTCTTAGGGACAATGACAAATCAGTCCCTGGTGTGTCAATTTGACATAATCAAAAAAAATTTAAGAAAAAATATTTTTAAAATTAAAAATATTTATTTATATAACAAAATTAAATAATAAAAACAAATATGTCTATGGATTGCATGTTTCGCATAGAACAAAGCGATGCTAAGGGCAAACTTTTTTCATGCACCTATCGCATTCGGCAGAGTGAATGTTTGCATTCTTAGCCTGTGGGCATATGTGGCACCTTGCGCGCTTCCCAGTTGGAGTGTGGTGCATCAAGCGACTGTTCGCAGATATGCAGCGTGACTAGGGAATACCCGAGTTCAATCAAAAAAAGGCGGTGACGGATTTTTTTTTTGGCCAAATTCCAGTTTTGGTTCAATTCCGTGAATAAAATGAACGCATTCAACGCAGATACATCTAGTATATTGCAAAATACTGCGGCAGGCCATATGTTGACTTTGCGTTTGCAGCGATAAGTGCCTACCATCTCATTCACAATGTCGAGGCCACATTTCGTTCTATTATAGGTAAGGTTAGACCGACTGACCCTCCCAGGGGAGTGTCACACATAGACCGCTAAAGGGTCCTTAGTGGGGCCGGTGGTCGGAGATGGTTGGGACTTTCTCGGTGTGAGGTCCTACGGAGTGTGTTTACTTCGTGCAAACGCAAGAAGCCTTCTGGGTTCCTGCTTGCTGGCTTCTTCGAGCGAAGCCAGAAATGGAATTCGGAAGTGGCGTAGTCGTTGTGCTGCCAGTGCGGGGCAGCTGCAAAGGAGGTGCTCCAGCGTTTCCTTGACACCTGGATCTTTGCATTTCCTGCATTCGTCATTGTTAGTTATGCCTAGCCTTTTCGCATGTACTGCGATTAGGCAGTGGCCTGTCAGTAGACCCACTAGCCTCCGGCAGTCATGTCTTTGTAGCTTAAGCATATATTGCGCTTGTTTGTGGTTGTATGTTTTGCACATTATTTTAGAGATCTTGCAGTCAGAGGTGTTTGTCCACCTTAGATCTGCTAACTCCCGTGCTTTATTTTCCATGTAGGAGTGTAGCGTTCGCAGAGAGATTGGGACTTCCGCAGTTTCACTGTTGAGTCCCATTGCACCTTGCTTGGCTAGAGTGTCTGCTATCTCGTTGCCTTCGAAGCCCTGATGGCTTGGAATCCAATAGATGCGCACTTTTTTGGAGGTGCTGAGTGCATCTAGTGTTTCTCTGCTCGCCAGGACATTTCGAGAGCTTATGTGGTAGGACTGCAGGGCTTTAATTGCCGCCTGACTGTCCACGAATATGTTTACTTGTTCCCGTGTTGTATTTGTTTGAAGGACTGCTTCTGCTGCTTTCCTTATTGCGAATATCTCAGCTTGGAATATGCTGCAGTGGTCTCTTCTATATGTGTCGATAGACAATTCAATTTAACCGCAAGAGCGTGGGATGTGAAGAAATTGTCGGGAGTAACGTTTCTCCCGTTGAGTCCCTAAGCTGCAATACGACCCGTTCTCCCAGGTTTACTTCGGGTTGCGGTTACGACCAATGTAAACATCTACAGCATACACGTAAAATGTTGATGCATCACACAGAATCCAGTGTTTGATACCGTATTTGCAGGGTTTCGATGTACTGCGTAAAGGGACATCGACCACGGTATGGTAGCAACTGCCCGTCGACGGCTACATTTTTGCCAGTAATATAGCACAATTTGAGTCGATATGCCCATTTATCAAAAATTGCTCGAACTGTAGCTAATTTGTCTCGAAAACGGAAGTGTGCTTTCTCTTCCCGATCTTCGATCGGCAAACTCCGAGTGATCTGCTTATAACGCTTGAGAGACATTGTTGCTGCAAATATCGGTCGTCCACTTTTAAGATTCCACAGCTCAGTGATGCATTCACCATGCGACCGATACACTCCTGCAAGCAGTAACACTTCATAATATGCTCACATAGTGCACTTTTTCGACATTCTTCCATTCACTTCCACATGTCCGTATTAAATACTAAGCTTGCGACGCAAATTATTTGAACCTGAGCTTACACGCAGGTTACAAATAGCTTGTCGTATAGTTTTCGGTTGGTCCAGCGAGTACTCAACTTGTCAAAAATACTAAGCTGGGCTCTGCAACTAATTCTCGTCTCACCTCCTCGTATAAAAAGTCGGTATCGCTATCAGTTTCAGTTTCCACATCAGTCTCATTTTCATTTGGCTCGTAGTCGCTGTCAGCGTCATCTGATTCAAACGGATCGAACTGCTCGTACTCCTCGTCGCCCATCACTATATTTACCGATGCAGACGCCATATTCTTGGTTTTTGATATCCTGGTATATTTTTTGTAGGTCCTCAATAGGTTCAAGCTTGAACCGGTTGGGAGTTACAAGAAGGAGAAAATCCATGCAAACTATTTTGGTAGTACATAATAGGTAACAGGCATAAGGTAAAACCATATTTTGGAACTATTCAGGTATTTTTAGGTAGCAGGCAATAAGGAAAAACCAAAGTGCCGTAATTTTCCCATATGTGTCAAATTGACACGCCAGGGCTCCTTTTGTAACCTTTTTATTTGCAACGAAAATATTAATGGAAATATATTGAAACTATGATTTTCTGAAAATTCTTCAAAATTCGTTCAATGAGCCAACATTTCATTCACAGTCGATAAATAGAAAAGCCCCAAAAACATTTTGAATCTCAAAATTGTATCAAATTGACACAAGGGACAGATGCGTGTTAAAGACTACAACAAAGAAACGAAATGTCCTAATTATGAATGCGATCAGCAGCAGCAAAATTGATATTTGACTGCCTTGAATGACGAAATCTTGTGTTTTTTTTTTACTCGAGCGCACCATTAATGGCAGAGGAAGAGTTAATCGACAAGTGTTTGCAGCAGCTCAGTTTTGTTATGGAAATAAATAAGGTTCTAAGATATCCTGCTTTACGTATTCTGTGACCTTCCTGTCCCACCCACGTTAACTTGCACTAACAATTGTGTATGCACCTTGCGTGTTTTTATGGTAAAATGTGGGACAAAAACCCTTATCAATTTAATTTTTGAGCAATTCCACAAGTCGACATACTTTCGTTTCCTTAAAAAGAATTTTGTATCTTTTGGGTAGCTCCACCTTAACATGCATTTAGTGAGCTGAATGTCACAAAGCGAATTAAAAATTTAATAATGATCATTTAATTCAATTTTATACATTTAATATCAATAAAAAAATTACATTTAAGTTCATTCTTTTTCTATTTGTTGGTATTTGCCGACAATCATAATATATAAGACAACACAAGGCATACAATAAAATATTCCTATGTATACACACTAGGACACACACAATTGCTGATGGTACCTAGTCAAAACAAAAGGTTTGGTTAGGCTAAACCGACTGACCCTCCCAGAGGAGTGTCACACATAGACCGCAAAGGGGTCTTAGTGGAGTCGGTGGTTAGAGACGGTTGGGACTTTCTGAGTGTGAGGTCTTATGGACCTAGAAGCTTTTTGGTTTCCGGCTTTCTGGCTTCTTCGAGTGAAGCTAGAAAGGGAATCTGGAAGTGGTGTAGTCGTTGTGCTGCCAGTGCAGTGCAGATGCATATTAGGTGCTTCAGCGTTTTCTTGACACCTGGATCCTTGCATTTCCTGCATTCGTCATTGTCTGTTATGCCTAATCTTTTCGCGTGTACTGCGACTAGACAGTAGCCTGTCATTAGACCCACAAGCCTTCGGCAGTCATGCCTATTTAGTTTAAGCATGTATTGCGTTAGTTTTTCGTCGTATGCTTTGCACATTATTTTAGAGATTTTGCAGAAAGAGGTGTTCGTCCACCTCAATGTTGCAGAATCCCGTGCCTTTTTTTCCATATAGGATCGTAGCGTTCGCAGGGAGATTAACTTCCGCAGTTTCACTGTTGAGTCCCATTGCACCTTGCTTGGCTAGAGTGTCTGCCAACTCATGTGCTTCGAAGCCCCGATGGCTTGGAATCCAGTAGATGCGCACTTTTTTAGAGGTGCTCAGTACATCTAGTGTTTCCGTGCTCGCCGAGAGCTTATGTGGTAAGCGTGCAAGGCTTTAATATCCGCCTGACTGTCCACGAATATGTTTAATTTTTCAAGTGTTGTGTTTGTGTTTATGGCGAATATCTCTGCTGCAGTGGTCGGAAAGTTTGTATGACAAGGTCATAGTTCGGCGCAGTACACTGCTGCTCCGACCCCCTCCCTCATTTTGAAGCCATCATTATAGATGTTAATGGCAGCCTGCTCCGCTCGTGAGCGCCAGTAATCTACTCCTAGGAGCGTGGGCGTGAAGCTAAAATTGTTTCTTGGGTCATGTAGTCTGTTTCGACTATGGTCTCTCTTCCAAAAGTACTATGACCGTAGTTGTGTACCGTCATTTTGCCTATCGTGCAGATACGTTATGCAGTCTGTTTTGCTGTTATGCGTGCCTGTATGTCCACGGGGTAGACGTTCAGAATGGTCTGTAGTGATTTTGTTGGTGTGGTCCCCAGCGCCCCTGTGATGCGCGTAAGTGCATGATGCTGGGTTTTTCCATTCGTTTTAGGTATGTTGACTTCTATGTGGCTTTCCACCATACCAGTATTCCGTAGAGCAGTATGGGACGCACAATTGAGATTAGAATCTAGTGTGTCAGTCTTGGTGAGAGTCTCCAAGTGCTACCCAATATTTTGCGGTGTATAGAGTGCATTGGTAGCCTTCTTCACCCTTTCATCCACATTGAGCTTCCAACTCAACTTGCTATCCAAAACTATCCCTAAGTACTTGATACTTCCTTTTGGTATCAGCGTCTTATTGTTTATTTCGGGTGGAGTCCAGCGAGGTATTTTGTATCTCTTGGTAAAGAGTATGAGGTCCTTCTTGCCTGCGTTGATACTAAAACCGGCTCCCATGGCCCATGCTTGTATCCTTTTGAGTGTGTGGTCCATGACTCAGCTGATTGTCGATGGACACCTGGCCGCGATAGTTATAGTATGTAGATAGTTATGTTGGGGTCACAGCTCTTAGGCTGTGCATTATGGCTTCCGTTGACACATTGTTAAATGCGCCTGAGATGTCCAGGAATGAGCCAAGGGCGTATTCTTTTTGGTGTAGTGCTTTCTCTGAGGTTGCTACGAGGGAATGAAGCACTGTTTCGACCGACTTGGCCTTCGTGTATGCGTGCTGGTTTTGTTCTAGTGCTATCTCTATGTTCTCTCTGATGTGGAGATCTATAAGTTTTTCTAGCAATCGTCGCATCTTCACTGCTTTCCGTCCTTCGGCCGTCTTCAGTTTTAAAATGGCTTTGTACTATCTGATGGCGAGCTAGCAGCTTCCTTAACCTTGCGGTGTCAGCTGTCTTCTAAATGCCTGAACAGAAGTTTTGCCATGCGTTTCTTTTGGCTACTCGTACTCCTTAAAGTCGCGAAGCAGCGTTTTGTATTCGATTCAAACCATCTCTTCTTTCGCTTCTTTAGCGAGTTTGAAGACTTGATGTCCCCGCTTCCCTATACTGTGTGATGTGCGTTGGCGTCTGCTTCGATGATGGGAGGCTGGTTTTCGGGCTCAGCCTCTTTCACTAAAGAGCTCTTGAGGGGCGCGTCGATGTCATGCGCCATATAGCAGGATGCCCTTAGTGATGGCTCATCTCTGCCATCTTCCAGCGCTATCACCGTTAGGTTGTCAGTACTGTAATTAGAAAATAAGTAAGCATAGATACCTTCCCTTACTAGGATCACGGTCCTTGCTCTTCTCTCTGTTGTCAGGTAGAATATGTGATAGTTTGGATGTTTAAGTCCAGAAACCATATTCCCCGACGCTATCGAAGGCTCCTGAACTAAGGCGACGTCGGCGAGCTCTGTCTTCAGGGTTAGCAGAAGCTCCGCCGGAGCCAACTTGCTTTTATGCAGGTTGACTTGGATGATCCTCAGCTCCATTGTTGGCTGTGGTATCCTCCACGCGACTTCTACAACGGTAGTGTCTGCATCCTCGTCATCTTTGATCTCTAGGCTTTTTGTGGCATGGGTGACCTCTGCCAGGTCGCTCTCCACCTCAACCGCCTCCAACGGAATAGTTTTTTTTGTTTAATCGAAGTGGCGCTTTTTGAGTCGCAGGTAAAAACTACCTAAGCCTTTCGTCATCTTCGCGAATCTTCCGTACACAAGATCGGCGGCGTCCTTGCGTATCTGGATCACCCTTGACCCTTGTTTTCGGGTTTCGCAATGTTGATCACGTTCCAATCAACCGTTGGCATGTCCAGATTCTGCCATTTGAGTAGCTGCAACGCTTGGTCCGCTGGTACGACCCGCGGGAAGTGTACTTATGCCTTTGGCATGAACCGAATACAGGTTCTGTCCACTACCTGCAGCTTGGCATCCACCCACGGAGCGTCCAGGGCAGCCACGACGCCGGTGACCCACTTCAGGGGTTGGTCAACGTTGCAGCTCAAAACTTTGAAGCCGGAGAGCCAGCCCGCTTCATCGAAAGAGGTGGGAAGCGAGTTCACCTTGCCCATACGGCTCTGAAGCGCTTCGATTTGTAGCGCCTCCACCTTCTTCCACTGCTCGGGCTTCATTTTGCCGTTTGGGTCGCTGCGGTCGATGAGCGCGACGACGAAATATCGCCTTGCCGCATCACTAGCCGTCAGCTTTGCCCGCGACATTAGCTTTTTGCAGGGCCGCTTGCTGGCTGGCACCTCTGCTTTGGCGGTTTCAGCGGAGCGCTGGCGTTTTACAGCCAAGCTCTCCTCCACCTTATTGGCAAAGCCGACGTCCTTCGACGCCATGTTCTGCCTCGCCTCATATTGAGACCTACCTTCCTTGATCTTTTGGTCAGCCCACTGCAGCTGATGGACCAATTAAGAGATCTCGCTCGCATTCTGTGAGCAGAGCCCTGATCTTAAGGGTGAGCTTATATTGTGCTTTGGCTCGCATGCCTTCCTTTGACCTTTTGAGCCCGACCCTATGGGGGGTACTGGTATTCTTTGGGTCCAGATGAAATGTTTCCTCGGTCTCTATTGTTGACCCTTAATGGAAATCGCAATCCGATTCTCCATGGATTGCGGTTTGCGCAGCATTTTGGATTTGTGGTGTTGTGTGGCAGTATCTTTGCAACCGTCCTGGCCTGCTCCAGCCAGTACAGAGGGTGAATTGCTGCAACACGCAGAGAGGATATCTCCCTCCCGTGCCCGCCGGTGGTAGCATCCTTTGCAGGCACATCCCAACCCGAGCTTGACCGTCCGTCATCTTCATGTGATTTTAGTTTCTGGGAGGTCTACCAATAGCATTTTAACCTTACTGCCAAAGACCTCGATTCATGGTTTGCTTCACACCCTCGCAATGCCGAGGGTTTTGAGTGGTATAGAGCACACCTTAGCTAGACATCGTACTTCCTCTCTACAGGCGAATGGATTCACAGTACCTTCGTTTGTTTTTTGGGCAGAATGGCATCTGTTGCATTGGTTGGCCCCTCGCCCACGCATTGCCGAAGCTTTTGAGTGCTTTGGAGCCAACCTTTGCCTGGCCACGCTGCCTTTGCTTTCGTTTTCTCCTTACCTTCTTAGTGCCTAGCCTAGTTAAGAGTTCACCGAAACAAAATATCAACAAAGAAAAAATTTGCAGTCGGAATGCATTATTCTCGATACAAATAATAAAACCGTTAAAAAGCACATTGATTGCAAAAGGGTGCGTATTTGAAAGGGGTGCACGCTGCCTCAAAAATTTGCTGATAAAGTTGGGGATGCTTAAAAGCTATAATTCTTCCAAACTTGGTGACACATAAGTTCATAAGTTGTAAAAGGTGTGGAAGAGAGGCTGGGGACGTTGTGTTTAGGAGTGCATTAAAAGTTTTGCTGTGGGATCTTTCGGGGAGTTAATTGCTATTTTTGGTGGTTCTAGTTAAAATTTAGAAAAAGTAGGGGAAGGGTGGCTCGGGGTTGGTATTGGGGGAATGACATACAAATTTTTGTTTCTTACATCACCTATCGTGGCACCAAATTTGGTGACTTTAGCTCAAAAACATTGAAAGACATACATACGCGTTTCTGATTTCAAAATGCAGGAGGTGGAGGGCTACATATATTTGGTGGTCGTTTTATTTGGTGACACTTGCTCAAACACTTTGGAAGATACAAGCATTCCCGTTTTAAAAGAAGCGTTGTGGCAGTCGGAGGCGGCTAGGGCAGTGTGGATGGCCTTGGAGTCCATTGTTATTATGATTTTTTTGACAGTCATCATTATTATTTTGGCATCATATATAATTTAATTAAAAAATTTATTATATTTAGCTCAAAAACTATGGAAGATATAGGCATTTCTGTTTTCAAACTTAAAAGAGTGGGAGGGGGAGGGAGCGTATAGATATTGGTGGGCGTGGGCTCAAAACTTTTGACTTAGTTTGTTTGGGGCTGTTAGTAGGTATCTTCTCCTCTTTGGTAGTTCTAGTTTTAAAGGCGTAAGAAATACGTGGATTTATCGATTTTGAGTTATCGATATTAACGGTTTTGCCAGCCGCCCAGTCATCTTCGAATCTTAATTATTTACATTACAATATACTTAGTACGCTGGCGCGCCGCTTACCTCGAAAGACCACTGAGCGCAAAAAGCAACTGAAACAAAATCATATGCACGTGCCGCTGTCGGACTCGCTCACACTTATTGCTAAAAGATGTAAACATAAAACACGCATTTGAAAAATAATGAAAAATAAATTGCGCTAAAATTGTATGTCCTTATGGACTCAAAAACTTTATACATACATAAGTAGCAATATTATACATTATATACAGTTCGAAAGCTAACATATTCAATTAACTCTTATATAATTTAAATTTGGGTATGTATTAAGTTTAACAAAATCATAATGAACGCGGTGGAAATGGTCGCTAAGTTTTCAAGTACAAATGGACACCCCTTCATCACCGAGTAACGCATTCTTCGTTAAAAAAAGACTTTTGAAACGTTTTGCCAGTATATTTTTCGATAACTGTTAGCTCATTTTAAAAAAAATTTCATAAAAATTTCAACTCGTTTTGCAGTCGGACGAGTCGGCTACGACCGGCTACGCGCTAGACCAGTAATAAAACCGATAGAAAGAGACCTGACGCTACTCCGAAAAGCACAAACCCCGTTTTCCCAATGTTTGTTTTTGGACGTTCGAATAAAGTAGCTTGCTGTTTCTTTTATATGTTTACCTAACTTTGAACGCGTGTGCATAAAATCTTCGACGTGCCGATAGCTTCTTCACTTTTTTTAATTCATGATTATTTACTTGACATGTTTGAAATGCATAAAGAAGGAGGCAACAGCCATGAATGGTTACCGGACACCCACTGTAAACCTAATTCTGTTGTATTACAATGTTTATAATTTAAAGAGCATAGATATGCTTGTTATTATATGTTTTGTTCAACCTTAAAAAATATAATAAAAAATACATTAACGATAAACAAATTAGTTAAAATGTGTGTATCATATACTTATAAACTCATCAATATAATTCGATTTGTTTACTCTTTTGATTTTTGCAGGCGTACCCAAATCGAGACATAACTAACATCGTCGAATCATCCCACTATCAAAAGGTTGGAGATTGGTGTCGCCAGAGTGCTCTCAGTGCAGAAAAATGCAAGGGCGCCCATCGCTGGGTTAAGCCATTCCGTTGCTTGGGTAAGTGAGTTTGAGTTTATATATTGCTTATAATACAGGGATACAGCAAGCAGATACTTGTAATTTTGTAATTAGCTTGGTCAATGCATGCGATAAGCAAAGTGTAAAGATCAGGGCGCTACGCTTACTTGGGGCTGGGAAAGGTAGGTACAGGTACTAAATACATGAGCAAATTTAAAATCAACTCACATATTAAACAGCTGATCTTATTCAAATTGGTAGGTGATGAAGTCTCTCAAAGATCTGCCCCAAGCCCCCGCCCTTTTGAATCGGATATAAACATATCTCCACATTTCAACAGTGAAAATCATTTAATTTAAAATTATTTTTACCTGTAATGTGAACGGGGAAATTACAAACATGCCTACTCAAGCCAATTAATATTTCAAAATTTTATACAAATTTCTTACTGTTCTCAAAGTGAAATTACCAAAATAGAAAATCAAGTTAATGAATACCTCATTATAAAATTGACCAACGCTAATAATCTACCGTTCCAGTCAACCCTGCTTTTAGAAAACCGCACGGTAACATTTGAATTTGCAAACGAGACATTTATGAGCTAACAACATCTTGTTAGCATACTCAAACTAAACCAAATAAGTCAAGTGCATGCGCTGCACTCCAAAGCACCCGACTGATGCATCCTCAATTACTTTTATAATCAAGTGGAAACGTTGTGGTGGGACGGCTGGTTAGGCTGATAGGCTGATTACAAAAGGGTACGGATTCGGCAATGGTGTTCGCTGCCACAAAAGTTATCTGATGCAGATGGGGATGCCAAAAAACTATCTTCCTGCAAAAACTGGTGACTCAAGTTTATAGTTTAAAAAGGTGTGGAATGGAGGGCTGGGGGTGGTATGGGAGGCATGCCATTCAAAATTTTAATGCAGATTTTTAGGGTCGTCAAGTGCTATTTTTCTACCAAAATTGGTGACACTAGCTCAAAGTATTTTGAATGTGTTGGAAGGAGATCTGGGGGCGGTATGTTTGGGGGTTGCATCCAAATGTTTGCTGCAGATCTTCATTTGCTATCCCCCTACCGAATTCAGAGACACTATCTCAAATTTTGTGAAAGGTTTGGGGAGGGGCCAAGCCTTTTTTAAGGTAGGGGCTGACATCCAAACTTTTGTTGTAGATCTTTGGGGGTCGTCAATTGCTACCATTTTACCAAATTTGGTGACTCTAGCTCAAAGTTAGTAGATGGTGGGGATGGAATGGGTGGCCGTGACTGCAAAATTTTTGTATGCATTTTATTGTGGGTTTTTTGACGCTATCTTTTTACCAAATGTGGTAGTTCTAGCTGCAAGCGCGTGTCAAATAGGTGGATTTATCGATTTTGAGCTATCGATTTTATCAAATTGCAAGCAGTTAACGTAGAAACTCGGTTTTTTTTTTTGGCATGGATAAAGATATTTTCTAACTTTCAAGTCTCTAGCTTGAAGAGTCGTGGGAAAAAGTTGCGAACATACGAATCGACAGACGGACAGACATCATAACGGACATTTCACAAACCCAATATTCTCTTTACCTTCGGTATCCAGTGTCGCCACATGGTGTTTACTTACCAAATTGTATAACTGAAGCTGTTTAAATGTGGGAAATATGTGAATTTGTCGATTTTCTGCTATCGCATTTATTGGCTTGTTTTTTGACTTTCATACACACTGCCCAAATATCGCTAATGACGTAGCAAACGCCAATATTTTAAAATATTTTTAGCACTAATAAATAAAAAGCATTTTGTACACATTTCCCAGGCATAAGAAACAAATTTATGTGTACTATTTAGCGGCCTAGCACAAGCCCTAGCAGAAGACAATGTTTTTTTTAAGCCGATTTTCAGAACAGCGCTTTCGGTTGTTAATACATTTAAGCGCTTTTTTTCCGACACTATCAAAACTAGAAATTTGTCTATGAACCGGTTAGATAAAACGTGCAAATTTTGGTGCTACTGTGAGGGCTGAAATATCGGCAACCCCCACCGCCAGCCCAGTTATCGTTGAAGTAGATTCTTTTCCGCATGTTTTTGTGGTGGTATCATAGTATTCCGCAATCGGTTGCGTCCGATTGAAAGAATTTTACTTCCGTTTTAATGGCTTGTTACCAATGTGAACCATCATTCTGATTATGAACAATGCTGCAAATACTATCAAAATCGGTAACTCGTTTGGCTTCAGAAGGACCATTTCAATCTGACGCGCTGCTGGTTCCCGAGGGGTGCTTATTTGATCACATTCACAATGCGTCGCGTTGCTGGCCGTTCGTCAGATGGAATCAGACCGGAGCCGCTGCCTGCCAGGAGCGTGGAATGCAAATGCGCAGCTTTGCCATGCTGCTCCCATGCGGTATTTCCTTATTCTCTGGTGTCGAATTTGTATGCTGCCCAAAGCACTTCAAGAGTGAGTACTTACCTTCATCATCACCTTGTTTTTGTTATTTCATGTTCAAAGTCAAAAGATGGAGTTGTAAACAAGTCCAGTCAGTAACGCATTGTCAACGTGTCTGTTGATGAAAATAAAATAACTAAGTGTGTGTAGAACACACTTTTTGGATGTTATACTTCTTATATTGTAATTTGTTTTTTTTTTTTTTTTTTGGGTATAATTTAAGTATTTGTATATAAATAATTTATTCTTGTTCGACAGTTTTTTAATTGATTTATTTTGATATTATTTTGGTATTAAATAGTAATAAAAAAAATAACACTTATTTTTATTATCTATTTTATAATGTATTTATATAACATTAATGTGTAAAACTTTTAATACGTTCATAAAATAGATCAAGAATATTATTTTGTGTTAAAGATTTATTTCGATATTAATAAATATAGAAACGTTCATATAATTATTCTTAAAAAGAGGTTGTCTGTAAAGTTGGTATACGGACGATAGTTTACCGTGACAACGTCATAATAAAAAGAAGATGATTGCAAAATTTTACGCGAGATTGGGGTATCGTCTAGTCGAGAATCTAGCCGAAAGCTTTTTTACATGCTTATACCTAAAATTTATTGATTAAAGAATTAATACCTGAAAATATACTAGTAATCAGATTTTTAAAATGCAAGAATAATAAACCTGAATTGCCGAAATTGTTGATGCTTCTTCAAAACAAATAAAATACAAAATTAAATTAAAAACAAAAAAGTAAAAATAGTTAAAATAAACGTATTCATAAAAACTGACGAGGTGTTGAACCCGGGTCATGCATCAAAACCACAAATACTAGTTAGCAGATTTTTAATATTAAAGAATAATCATTCTTAATTGCTGAAATTGTTGTTGCTACGTCAAAACAAATAAAATTACAAATTAAACTAGAAATAAATAAGTAAAAAAATTAAAATAACCATATTCATAAAATTCTGACGCGGTGTTGAACCCGGGTAGTCATGCATCATAACCACAAATTCAATTTATCAGATTGTTAATATGCAAGAAAAATGTACCTTAATTGCCAAAATTGTTGTTGCTACTTCAAAAAAAAAAAAAAATTAAAAATTAAGTTAAAATACAAAAAAGGTAAAAAAAAAGTTAATATAAACATATTCATAAAATTCTGACGCGGTGTAGAACCCGGGAAGTCATGCATCAAAACCTCAAATACTATTTATCTGATATTTAAAATGAAAGATTAATAAACTTACATTGCCGAAATTGTTGTTGCTACGTCAATACAAATAAAATTAAAAATTAAATTAAAAACAAAAAAGGTTAAAATAATTTAAAATAAACATATTCATAAAATTCTGACGCAGTGTTGAACGCGGGTAGTTATGCATCAAAAAACGGAGCGCCTGTATAGCAGCGCCAAGACTATCTTTATAATGTATAGGCTTAGAAGCCTAAAAGTTTTTTCGTAACGCCTGTGGCTTTCTCGTTTTTGAACTTGCTACCCTTTTACTTATCAATTTTATGGACTTTATCACGTCAAAAACAGAAATGTTAGGGTTCTGGTAGCTAAAGTACGTAATGAACATTTTAGAACTCAAATTTAAATACCTAGTATTTAAGAAGATGAAAAACTATTTATAGTGCTTACTTCTAACGAAAATATGTTAATAAAAAGTGTTACCGAAGTAGTTGAATAGCAATTGTTTTAAAAAACAGCAACATCATCTGTTCTGACATTTTCACGTTTCAATTTAACGATGCATTCAAATTTGGGTATTTTTTGCGGTATTAGTTATATGCGTTTTTCGTTAATTTGTTTTTGCTTAAATTTAATGCATTGTATTATTTATTTATTAATGTGCAACTCTGTTTTTTTTTACACAGAAATCGATTTAAAATATCGATACCTTATTGCCAACGTTTGACAACGTTTTTTTTACCGTACTGCGGAATAAGAAGTATAACATCAAAAAAATTTCGAAATAAATCGAAATGATGTGCTCTTTGTAAAAGAACACATGTAAAGAAGTTCAAGAAAGAGATAACAATGAAAATAAAATTTGATATTCTAGATTTAATTCGCTAATACGAGGCTATAAACAACAACATTTTTTGAAAAGATTCGGTAATAAGTTCGCGCCGAGATCAAGTTGTGCGTTTGACCCGGCAACCGAATAAGCGGCGTCTGCAAATTTTTGGACGTAGCTAGTGACATCAACAGATTTTGTTTCACCATTCAATGTCTATGGCCCAGCTAAAAATTCTGAAATTTGTTCACCTTCAACATTTAGAATTGGAAAACAGTATTGTACACATGTATACTGAGAGAACTGCAACGAGTATGACAAAGCATGATCAAATAGTCTTGCTAAAAAAACAATCAAATGAAATCAATTCACTTAACCAAAAATGTTCAATCGATTCTAGTATTGTCCAGCGTCAACTGATATGATACAACATGAACGGTCTTATGTTCGAATCTTGTAATGGGCTGCTAGGTTGCAATCAATCCGTGTCAGCTCATTGTTGCGTTTATTGAAACGAACCTAATGTAAGCTATTTGTTAAGGCAATTTAACTTGAGTAATGTTGGATTGGCTTAAATCATCTGAGGCATAAGCGAGTTTATGACATGAAGTGTATTATATAATGCGAACAGACAATTCGTTCAAGCTAACTGTGTAAGAATATTTTTAAAACAGATATCAAAAGAATATATATTTCATTATTCGAATTTCGATCAGCACTAATGATTCAAACTTATTTTCGACGTTATGTTGAAGACAAACGGTTCGATGCATGTACATGAAGCAAACTGACAAAATCAGGCAAAGTACGCGTCGAGTATGAAAAAAAGTGTAACTTTTTGCAGTTCTCTGATGTATAAGTTAACATAAAAAAAACAACAAGAAAGAATTAACCGAAAATAAGTTTTCGTATTGTATTTCACACTATCATGCAACACTGTACTGCGCTATGATAATGCCAAATCCTCCCTTTTAAGCGGCGAGGAAATAAATTTATTCCGGGAGAGGTATTGCAATTAATAACAATACTTTCTTTGAAATAACAGCTTTGGATGCAATTCGGTACGGGATAGCCATTTTAAAAGTGCAAGTCTTTAACACCAAGACGAAAAATATTAGTTCCTATGCGTTCTAAAAATAAGTCGACAAACAAAACAAACCGTAATGTATGTTCGCCTGTCCGTCTGTCAGTACGTCTGCATGCTCTTCATCGATCTGGAAAACTTCACGGTTCAGAAACTTGACATTTGAAACTTGAGAGCGCAGGTCAAGCTTTTTTAAATTATTAATAACTTTTCCGAATTCGAATACTCACGAGGAACAAGCTTTAGAAATTTTAAACAAGTAAGAAGGCTCTAATCGGGAAAGCCCGTCTAAAAGATACCCTGAACCCAGTTGCAATAAATATATTAAATTTATTAAAGACTTTGGTTGTCCTTGCGCCCTAAAAGTATGCTTTGTTTTTAAAAATAAGGATCAATGTAAACAAAACTAAGAACTGACTTAACTTTACGATATCTCCGGTGTTTCTTAACCGATTTTTACCCATTATTTTAACCCCACTTTTACATTTTCCAAATTCAATATTTTTTTGTAATCGATTCTATGTGTATATGCTTATGGTATAGGATAACTTATATTCTAAGCCTGAAGTCTCTACCTCGTGTAGTCTCTAAAATCAACGCGTTCATACAGACGGACAGACAGACGGACAGACGGACATGGCTGTATCGACTCGGCTGTTGATGCTGATCAAGAATATATGTACTTTATAGGGTCGCAGATGCTTCCTTCTGTTTGTTTTACTTTAATTATACTCTTTTTACCCATTTTATGAGTTCAGGGTGAAGTTAAATGAAACAGGAAGTAGGCCAATAAAACAGTTTTTTTCGCAGTTTTTTTCCTCAATGGCTGGAAAATTTGCTACATCAGTGAAACATGAAATTTCTTGCCACTTGCAGCCGATGAGATACATGTAAAAAAGACCGACATTCCATTGCTACCGCAAGCGCAGCCTTGTAGCACAAGCAAGGAGATAAGCGTAAATGAAGATGATGAAAGCAATGATTCAAACTACTCGAAGGATGCCAACGACGATGAGCTCGATGATGAGGGCGACTTGATGGGAGATAATGAGGAGGACGAAATGGTTGCAGATGAGGCAGCCACACTGGTCGCGACTGGTTCCGTTAGCAGCGAATCCAATAGCAGCGCCCTGGATGACGTCAATATCGATTACGAAAGTGGCGGAGATAGCGATAGCTACGCTGACGATGACGCTGGATCGGAGAGTGATGTGACCGGCACTGTTAATGCCTGGGATCGTAACCCCGGCGGGGCCAAGCCCCTCCCGGCACTCAATTTGCACATTGTGCCCATGATTTCATCTTCGTCTAGCTTAACTGAGCAGGTGGGCATCAAACCGATTGCAGTCATGCCTGAAGTTTCTACTAGCGTACCACCATTGTCAGCTGCTGCTGCGGGTAATATGGGCATAGCTGTAGGCTTACCACCCTCAACGGCACGACCCACCTCGGACCCGTACTTTACGCACTTTAATCCACACTATGAGCATCAGAGCTACAAAGTAAGTCAGAAAGTAAGTGTTTACGTTGAGGGCGCAGGTTTATTTATCAAACAAAAACAAAACATATTCTAAACAAAGGAAGCCCAACAGCGCCTTGAGGAATCTCACCGCGAGAAAGTCACAAGAGTGATGAAGGACTGGTCTGATCTGGAGGAAAAGTACCAGGATATGCGCCTGGCGGATCCTAAGGCGGCTCAGAGTTTCAAGCAGCGTATGACGGCACGTTTTCAGGTTTGTCCTCAAATTACAGCCATTTCCAGATCAACTTAACCAACATTCCCAACCAAAACATACTAGATCAAAAACTATTTCTTTCTGTCATTGTTGTATTGTCTTTATCATTTCTGGCCATCTCTTTCTCTATTTATTCCTTGCAGTAGCTGTTTCTTTAAACCACACAAATTTATTTAACCACATATGTATTTAATTTTTACACATACATATATAAATAAAATTAAAATTATTAAGTCAAATCGGACCATCCGTTTGCGAGAAATCGAGGGTCAAAATTTTGACCACATACATACCTAGCAACACACACACACACACACACACAGACAGACGTTTTGTTGAAAATTATCGAGAATCATTTGAAATACCTTCGAACGTGGAGATATAATGAAATTTCGATTTTCGGGGTGACTACAATAACTTCCCTGCCCGGAAAGTTAAAAAATTCTACAAAAAAGGTCTACAAATTCTAAAAAAATTATTTTAAAATTTCCAAACGGTTCCAAAGCAGTATAATGCCAAAAAATTTTTAAAGATTCAAAAAATATTCTAAAAAAATTTTTGAAAAAATTCTAAAAATTTCTTAATATTTACAAATCAGTAATTATAATGTCCAGAAGTCAGTCAAAATTCAAGGACATATTTTTAAAATATTCCAAAATCAATCATACAAATTTTCCAATGCTTCCAAAACATAAATACTAATACAAAAAAATCAGTGTTCTAAAAAAATTTTAAAAAAATTGTCAATAAATGCAAAATAATTCCCAATATTTCCAAATCAGTAATTATAATACCCAGAAAAAAAGTCAAAATTTAAGGAAAAATTTAATAAAATTCTAAATATATTATACAAATTTTCCAATGCTTCCAAAACAGTAATAGTAAAAAGAACTAGCTATGGTTACCAAGATAGGTGTTAACGATCCCGAACCCAATTCATAAAAACTTTGGATGCCACGCCCATCTATACTACCTTATCCGCCCTCAACCACCCCAACGCTTTGCTAAAAACGGTAGTGCGTGTATCTTCCATAGTGTTTGAGCTAGAGTCACAAAATTTGGTAGGTAGATAACTGGTAACGACCCCCCAAAAACTGCATCAAAGTTTTGGAGCCCCACCCACCCATTCCGCCCCCAGCCCCACCGCAGTTTAAAAACAGAAATGCCTATATCTTTTACAGTTTTTGATTTAGAGCCACCAAATTTTGTGCCAAAATAGGTGATTAAAGCCCCCAAATAAATGCATAAAAACATTGGATGCCACGCCAATCCATACTGCCCAAGCTGCCCCAAACCGCCCCAATGCTTCACTAAAAACGGGAATGCGTGTATTTTCCAAAGCGCTAAGGCTAGAGTCACCAAATTTGGTAAGAAGATAGCTAATAACGATCCCCAAAAAACTGCATGAAAGTTTTTGAGTCACGCCTCCCCCCCCCCCCCGTTCCGAGCCTCCTGCATTTTGAAATCAAAAACGCCACATTTTTTGAGCTAGAGACGCCAAATTTGGTGCCAAGATTGGGTATGAAGAAACCCAAAAAATTTGGCGCCCCTACCCATACCGCCTCATGCCCCCTTCCACTATATTCTACTAACTTTGAGCTAGAGTCACCAAATTGGGTATGAGGATAGAAATTGACATGATACATAGATCTTTAGCAAAAATTTTGATGCCACGCCCTCATACCGCTCCCAGCCCCTACCTTTAACAAACTTTGAGCTAGTCACCAAATTTGGAAGGAAGATAACTTTTTGGCATCCCCATCTGCACCAGACAGTCTTTGAGGCAGCGTACACCCCTGCCGTATCCGCACCTCATTGCAATCAGCTCTCTTTTAATCTGTTTTATTACTGGTATCGAGTAAACCGCAGTCGGGTGCGTCCGACTGCAACGTTTCTACTTGTTCTACATCGTATCGCCCATGTCGTAACTTTTTTACTACTTTGTATTGGCCAAATATTTTTGGTCTGAGTTTCATAGCTGTTCCATACTGCGTTCTTTTTATGGCCACCTTCTTTCCCAATTGATAATATACTCCCACTTTTCGCTTCTCATTGAAACTTTTCTTATTCTCTTGCTGAGTCTTTTCAATGTTTTTCTGAGCTGTCTCGCGTATTTCATCACGGCTCTGCTTTAACTGATCAGCTTCTATTTCCTCATGAAGTTTTCTTATCGTCTCTTATTCTCATGTCTAAACCAGTCAGCACTTCAAATGGTTAATACTTTGTAAATCTCGGTGAAGTATTGTTAATAATCTGATGTACTCTATTAACCTGACAATACTAACTTTCTGATTTTTTATGTGATAATTTATTTAACATTGGTATCAGTATTTTATGAACTCGCTCTACTTGCCCGTTACCTCTTGGCATTCCCGTAGAAATGTGCAACATTTTGATGTTTCCACGCTGGCAATATGTATTAAAAATGTTCGACGTAAATGCGGTGCCTCTATCACTTACTATACGGCGTGGTTTACCAAAAATCAATGCTTGTTTTTCCAAACGACTTACTACTTTTTCTGTACCTGTCGATTTTGTTGGCTATAACCATACGACTTTAGAGAACCCATCTATTACTGCCAGTATATGATTATACATTTTCTTAGTTTCCGTCAACGGACCAACATGGTCAATGTGGTACATACTCAATGGCTCTTGCGCTTTATCTATTGGTGATAACAAGCTTCCTCTTAACCTCTTTTAGCTTCAGCTACCAAATACTCTACACAGTTTTTAACTACACTCTCGACTTTGGGTTGAATATTCTGAATGTAATAGTATTTTTCGAGACATTCCCTATTTTTATTACAACCAAAATGACCCTCACGATGCGCTTTTGTTATTATTTCATCTTGCATACTCTCTGGTATTACCAACAATTCCTTTGCTATGTCTTTATAAAGAACATTATTCTGCAGATAGTAGTCCTCATAGCTATCTGTAGTTTCAAGAATTTGTTTTACTGCTTTATTCAGTTGTCTCTATTCTGAGCATATTTAATTCTATAAATTCTCTAATGTTCCATCAACAAACAATTTAAACGACTTATTGCGTCAACGTGTCTCATCTGACTCCCCGACCTATGTGCCACTTGATAGTTAACGTCTTGTAAAAACAAAGCCCACCTAGCCACTCTGACTTGTACGTCATCTTTTCTAAGAGTCATTTTAAACGCATTGCAGTCTGTTATTATTTTAAATGGAATTCCTAACAAGACGCGCCACTTCTTAATTGCGTTTATTACTGCCAGAACTTCCAATTCATACGCACTATAATTCTGCTCTGCCAAACTTGTTTTGCAACTCATGAACTCTACCGGATGAAACTGCTGATCTTCAGAGTCCATTTGCATCAACATGGCCCCAAAACCATATTTACTTGCATCGGTATGCACTTCTGATGTAGCGTGTGGATTGTACAGTTTTAATACAGGTGCTTTAACGAGCAACTGTTTTTAATGTTCAAACGCTATTAAACACTGATCGCCTAGGTTATGTCTTTTGTTTTTAAAATAGTTTTCTTTTCTCAAAAGATCGGTTAACGGTTTCGCTTTTAATGCATAATTTTTTACAAATCTACGCATATATGACGTTAACCCCAAAAATCTTTGCAACACATTTTTACTATTAGGTGCAGGAAAATTTAAGACGGCAGTAATCTTATCTTGCATTGGTGCAATTGATTCGTTTTCAATTACGAATCTAGAAAACTTATTTTCCGTTTCAAATTTTGCGCATTTTCCCACTTAATGAGCAACCCGGCCTTAGATGCAACTATAAGAAACTCTTTCAACAATTAAATTCCTACTGATTCATCTTTGCTCGGATAATAATGTCACACAAGTTCTCGTAACACTACACTAATATAACGACAGAATACAGCCGATGAATTTGTATTCCAAACGGTACATAATTAATTTCATATTGCCCATTGTGTGTTACAAACGCTGTAAACTTTTTGGATTCTTTTTCTATTCGTACGTGAAAATATCCGTTCTCCAAATCAGTTGTCTTAATATCTTTTACAAGATGAAGAAAGTCAATTGGATGGAATATCGTCATTCGACGATTCTTTTGAACTAGAAAAAGTAAGTACGCCTAAATTGCATTTGTTTAGTGTGCTTTATTTATTAAAAATTTAAACGCAGTTATTTTGCTAAGGAACAGCACCAGAAGTGTAAAAATAGTTACAAAATTTGTTCGTTATACATTTGGCATCAGTTGCTACGTTTCCATAGTTCACGGCCTCCAAGTCATTCAATTGTATATGTTCATCATCAACACTTTGTCTCAAATAAACAGTAGAGTTTTTTTTATTTAAAAAATTGTGCAAATAGCAACAAGTCATTGTTATTAAAGCAGCTTTTTCGGAACACAAATTGATATTTGTATGAAAAATTCTAAATCGATTGGCCAATATACCGAAGACATTTTCAACGATTCTCCGTGCTCTGGACAACCGGTAATTCAAAATAATTTCCTCTTTCATGAGATTACGACGGCTATATGGCTTCATGAGATTGTTGAGTAGAGGAAACGCGTCATCTCCTACTAGGACATATGGCAATATGTCTTCCGAATGTGGTAACCTTTTAGGTTCTGATAAATCTAAGTCTCCATCGTCATATCTCAGCTTGAACTTTGATTTTCCGAAGACTCCAGCGTCGGACGCTCTTCCATTTGCTCCAACTTCCACACCAATAAGCTCATAGTTTGCATTCACTATACCCATTAGAATAATACTGAACTGCTTCTTGCAGTTATAAAAAAATATGAGCCTAATTTTGATGGCTTAACAATGTTAACGTGTTTGCCATCAATTGCTCCGATACAATGGATAAAGTTCCACTTTGTTTCGAAGTCCTCCGCGACTTATTTCCATTCCTGTGGAGTACTTGGCATCCATTAAAAATTATATTATTATTATTTTAGTTTTGATTATTATTTCTTTTACAGACACCCAAATAAGTTAAAATTGACCCAAAACAGATCTTTCTGGAAAAAGCGGTTAAACATTTGGAAGACATCAAAAACAAACCACCAAAGGACGAAGCAGATGTTTATGCGGAAGCATATAAAATCCAGTACAGAAAACAACAAGGTACACAAAAAACATTGGCCAAGCGTTTGATAGACGACACTTTAAATTATGCAGAATTTGGACATTTGACAATGCTAAGTTCGTTAAATATTGGACCACAGATGCCAATGATAAGTCGACCTTCATCAAGTATGACATCACATGCTCCAAGTTCTCCGTCTGAGGCAGTTAATTCACCAATTAACAATACTTTTCATATTATTGCCGACGAATCACTGGTCCCACATAACGCATTCCAACAATTTTTTAATAATACACTATTTGAATAAAACATACTGTAAAAATACTTACTTCTATGAATGGTTTTAATGCTGCACATACAGCTGTGCATGTTTCTATTATAACGTCCCCAAGACTTTGCGCAGATATATTTGCTAAAAATTTCAAGTTTTCAAATGACTGTCCAGTTGCCAGAAACCTTAATGTGGCGGACAGCCTTTCATTGGGTGATATCGATTCACGCATATTTGTATTTTGTTTTTTTATAGATGGCGTTATCCACATAAGAAGCTCTGCATATGTACTTGCGTCCATACGCAAAAAGTTTTTATATACTTCTGGTGAACTTATTTGTACATTTTTCAATAAATTCACATGAGAACGCGTATTTTTTTCAAAAAGCCAACCATTCATCCATTTCCTTTTTCTTTGTTTCTTTTTCTTTTCATCTGCGCACAAGTAAATCACTAATAAACCAATTGAGTCGTCCGCACTTGTATCGCTCATCTTGTCTATGCAAAATTTACACAATAAATTATGTTTATGAACATGTTGGCCCGTGTATGGCGAAGCGACGCCCAACAAATCACACCAACATGTGCGCCGTGTATGCTTAGCTTTACTGCCTGTTTCTTGATCGCGAGAGCGCATATGATCCCGGTTTAAACCAGTGATACGCACCGCTATTAGTGATGAGCACTGTTTATAGTGATGCGCACCACTGGTTCACTTGTCTACTTGTCCCTCCGGTATAAAAGCTATATTTTAACTTTCTTATGTTGACTATAATTTCTAAAATAGCTAAAAAAACAAATTTATTTTGCTTACCAATACTTAAGTCTAAGTGTTGTGGGGCAGCTTTATTGCTACCTCACAAAATTATCTCTAATAATCTTCAGATTGAGCTTCCTATAATCACAGCAGAATCTCTTAGATCCATCTTTTTAACTTCCCAGGCAGGGAAGCTATTGTAATCACCCCGAGAATCGAAAATCGAAATTTCATTATATCTCCACGTTCCAAGGTATTTCTAATGAGTCTCGATGATTTTCAACAAAATGTCTGCTGTGTGTGTGTGTGTGTTACTTGGTATGCATGTGGCCAAAGTTTTGACCCCCGATTTCTCGCTAACGGATGGTCCGATTTGACTTTATTTTTAATCGATGCGTCTTCACGTAACTTAGCTCTGATTAGATTTTGACTGGAATTGATCCAGTGGTTTTCGAGTCTTTGCGAGGAACAATATTCAAAATGAAAAAAAAAACCCAACTGTTTGTCAATCGCATAAGAATCTTTTAAAATAACGATTATAATAACGTAAAGTTTATAATTTTTCAAAATTTATGTACAATTTTTCCGTTTTTCTATTAATAAATTCAAAAGAAAAATTGTATATAGAAATTTTTTTGAAATTGACTGTCGTGTATTCTGATTGGTCAGTGAGTCGTGTGAAGTAAGTTGCTAACAATTTACGTGTTTTTTCCGCGTGTCTCATGATCCACATTCAAAATAGATATTCAATTTCTTCAGAAACCGGGAAGTTATTGCTGCGACCCGCTAAACGGGTCACACCAATATCGCAACGCGCGCACCCATGGGAGCGAGCTTGCGAGCGACCAGCAATGCCTTACGAGCTTATATACTAGCACTACTGGAGAAGCATAGTGTGACCAACTCGGTATAATAATTTTTTTTTCAGCCAATGTTGTACCTGCTTTTTTTTATACATTTTATTTTCTTACGATGTACGACGCGGGTGTTGATACACCGGAATATCATCTTCGAACACAATCTTCATCTCTACAGGCGATTCAATTTACTTGATAGGCTTATATGCGTTTATCATGCTGCATATCTGAATCTTTTCCTTCTCACTTAGGTGACCTAAATCAACTTTTTCTGATATTGTTGGAATTTAAACAATCTCGCTTACGCTCATTGCCTGAAATGGTTCTATTGAATCATCTTTAGCCTTAAATTTGACACCCTTCAAAGTAAACATTATATCAACAGATTTAAGAACGTTGTTTCCTATAATAGCAGTGTATTCTAAATATTCCTTTTTGCGTACATCAAAAACTTTATCAAAACAGACGTTATCTACTCTCACTTCTGTTTGAAACTCTCCGATTGTTTTTAATACACCATTTCCAATGCCTCTCAGGTTTTTTCTTACGTTCTTATTTAGCTTAACATCACCCAAAATGTTAAATAGATCTTTCCTCATCAAACAATAATCGCACCGTGTCTACTATTGCCGAAAATTGTTTATTTCCTGCTGTGAACTGCTTATATATATACGCTTTCTTATTTTTCACAAACCCTAACAACGCTGCATTGTCCTTGTTTTCGGGTGCTTTTCTTGACTGGCAATGTTTTGCAATATGCCCTTCTTTGTTACACACAAAACATTTTGCAGGCACGTTACAATCCTTCGCTAAATGACCTTCTATTCCGCATTTATAACATTTCCTATTTGCTGGTCCAATAGCTTTTTTGATCTTCTCATCTTTCATATCCTCATTGACTTGTTTCTCTTTTGCTTGCACTCTCATGACCTTTCCTTAACTCTCTAGTAAATCTCAATTTCAATTTTGATTTCCCAGACTTGTTAACTCTACTGTCGGGTATACCCTCTATGAAATAAGATATCAAACTTTCCTCTTCAAGCTTAATTGGCTTGCCAATCTCAGTCAAAATATAAAGATATTCCATTAACGACTCTTTCGATTGTTTTTGCCTTAGCCTCAACAACTTGTGCACCTCAGCCGATCACATTTGCTTTCCAAATTCTTGCTTAAGTTTTGTTTTTAATCTTTCCATCCTCGAATACCTGTCAAGTTTTTGACAAAAAGTTTAGCTGCTCCTAATATTAGTTGTTGTGCGTACATAAATTTTTGCAAGTCGCTCCACTCTACTGTTGTCGAAATATCTTCAAATTCTTCTAACCAGTGTTCAACATTTTCCAGGGATGAGCCAGAATATACGGATATACTATCCTGAACATCTCGCAATGTAAATTTCGAGTCAATGCTTTCTGCTTCTCTGTAGTTACTCCCTGCCTCTGAAGTGGGCCGTTCTAATTCAACTTCATCTAACTCAAAATGATCTAACAATCTGTCCTGCAACACACTCTTTCTGCCTGTGTTTACCAGCTGCAGCTCGCTCAACTTTGCGCGAAGCATTGGTAACGTCATCGAAATAATTGTGTTTGCATCCATTTTAAATTAGCGTCGTTCGTTTACACAAGGCAAAATAAAAATATTGTTACAGTAATATGCAATATAGTGACAAATTTTAATAATTGTGTCTTGAAGACATTTTGTGCCAAATTCCAGAAAAATCTTGCTTCTCTCTTTGCTCTCAGAAATCGCTGCTCTGGTCTTTTTTGCACACCGCTCACACTGTAGTAGTACTCGATCTTCACACGTTTCGTTGTCGCTTGCCGTTGTTGCTTGCCGCCGTTGTCGCTTTACAAAGGTCACCCTGTTACTTTTTGATGTTGCCTTTCACCAAATAAATCGTAACTGTTCTCGACGTTAACGCTATTACGCTTGTTGGTGTCTGCACTCTGCACTGCTCTCTCGTCTTCTGTCTGACGCTCTCTCACACTGCCGTTACTCTATAGCAGTCTTTCGTCGCTCTGCTGGTACTTGCTTACGCCTCTTCCGTTTGCAACGGCCTTACCGTACACATATTAATTTGCCACTGTACAAACTTTCTGTAGTACGTTTCCTTGGTGCCTCATACTCGTTTCAGATCACCACGCCGTTATACATATACATTTGCCTCTTTGCACGCCGAAAATACTTATTTAAATTTCTGTCTCTCTTTCGTTGCCTATACTCAGACAACACAGACACGATACACAGTCAGTTCTGTACACAAGCACAAAATAACCTTGCATCGGAATTCTTCCAGTGCCTTCTGAGAATTTTTGTAGACTTTGTGCATGCTCACGCTCGCCAAACGTCGAAGCAAAATGAACTGGCGAAAATGTTCTCGAAAATTCGTGTCTCTTTCTTGCACTACCACGTTGCACGTAGGTCAAAAATTTACGCTCTTAATTTCGCCACGATTTTCATTTAGTAAATTATTTAGTGTATGTTAGCGCATACCACTTTACACAACAATGTTTATTTGAACGATAACCCGGTTGAGCCCCCCATAATATGTAGGGTTTTATCTACATATTGGATATATATAAAAATCTCGTGTCACAATGTTTGTCCTCAAAGTACTCCTAAACCACTTAACCGATTATAATAAAATTCGCACACCATGTGCAGTTCGATTCAACTTGAGAGATAGGATAGTTTAAATCTCAAATTATAGTCGCAATTTTAATTTAATGCTAATTATTTGTCTGTTATTATTTGACAGTCACAGTTATCTGTTAACTCCAAATGATTCTATTAGATGTCGATACCTGTCGATTGGGTTGAGTAAGTAATCAATAGATGGCGCTGCTATGGTAAATCTACGAACGTGTCATATAAGCTACATTTTAACAACAAAATTACCACGTTTTGTTGACGCTATAAAATTAATTAAATTTATTTTGTAGTGAACGAAATACCGTATAATTCAATTCTTTTCACTTTTTAAATTTTTGGTGTTAGCATAGCCGGCCACGTGTTACTTAGACTGAAGTGTAAATTGAATTCATATTATAATGACGATAATACAGTGAAATTAATCCTGTTTTTTACTTATTTGTGCTTCATTGATTATCCGTTTCATTAAAGTGCTCATTGGTAAACCACATTTGTTGTTTTTATACTTGATACCGAAGGTAAAGAGTATATTGGGTTTGTGCAATGTCCGTCATGGTGTCTGTCCGTCCGTCCGTCTGTCCGTCCGTATGTTCGCAACTTTTTTCCACACCCTTCAAGTTAGAGACTTCAAACTTTGCAAATCTCTTTATCTATGGCATAGTAAATTAAAGTGTCAAGATTGGAGCTCTAGGATAACTAGGGGGCTGGCAAATCGATAAACTCGATAACGCAAAATCGATAGATCCAGCTCCAACATCAGCTAAAAAACAATTGCTGAATACTCGATACCTGTTATAAAATCGCCAAAAAAAGGCCTGATTTCAAAGGGGAACGGATTTGTTATAGGTGAATGCTGCCCAACAGATTTTACGAAGCAAATTGGAAACCTACTAGCTATCTTCCTTAAAAAATTGGTGTTTCTGGCTTAAAATTTGTAAAAGGTGTGGGAACAGGGCTGGGGTGATTTGGGTGAGGGTGGCTTCAAAATTTTTGCTGCAGATCGTTGGGGGTCGTCAATTGCTATCGTCCTACCAAATTTGGTGATTCCGGCAGTGCTCAGGGCATTTGGGGTGGGATCTTTGGAAATGCCTTGACATACGCGTCACAATAATAAAAAGTCGTTGACATATACGGTAGAACTAGGTGAACCAAATTTAATCGACATTTGACCAAGAGATATGTAGAGTTAGAAGAACTATGTTGGAGATGTTTTTCGGTCTTTACCCTCAATTTCTGTAGAGTCGAATAAATCTGCATAATTCTACTCTTTTAGTGTTTGCGTTTGATAATCGATCAGGAGCTCATTCAGTAACACGTTAATTCATCTGAAGTCTTAACAAGTTTAGTTCAAAATAAATTCAATGATGCCTTCATGACGGCTTACAACTAATTTCACTATAAGTTCTAACAAGTTGAATTAAGGAAAACATTTTTTTATATTTTTAATAACTAGTGACTACGTTTTATCATTAATATTTAACTAGACTTTTGTTTTGGTCATGCGTATTCTTCTGTAAGAATTTGTCGTTTTTTTTGATGTGTTAACATCTATAGGCACGGGTACCCATTTCTGCCATTTGATAATTCATGCAAACAATCTAAAGTGGCGCTCTGCATGGTGGGCAAATTCTGCGTGCCGCTCATATACATATTCATCTGAATATGATTGTATTGGTGTAGCGGCAGAGAATAACTGTAAACTACAAAATCTTGCTAACGATGTGTCCAAGTTCGAAGGGTAGTATAAACTTAATATGAACTTTGTGCAATTGAATAGCAAAACTTGAGATTCTCTAATATAATTTCAATTCTACATGTTTGTTTATATTCCAGCATTTGTTATTGCTTATAATTTAGCATAAACAATATATATATTAAAACCATATATTACAGTTTTCATTGACAATTATTGAATATTGGTTCAAGGGGTATTTACTCTTTGTGCAGCTTGTGCGTCTCAGCAACGACAAGCCAGCACGTTGTTGTTTTGTTCAGTTTCCCTTCGCGTTCAGTGGCCCATCGATTAAAGGAGTGGCGGCGGGTCAGCGGACAGCAAGAACGGTAAGAAGTTGTTGGTACATATTGTATGAAAGTGCGTTTGAAACATATATTCCTTGCTAAGCCTGCTTTTCGAGGTTTTTGTTATTTCTGATATTTTTCCTTTTTCTGTGTCGGCGGCAAACGCGCGCTGACATTTACATATGTACCAATGCACTACTGAATACACTTTCGTAATTTGTGTACATCTTTGCATAACTGTATGCCAATGATTGTTCGAAAGTGTCATAGGGTAAAAATTGGGAAGAGTATGTATGATCAGCAATAGCAAAACTGATATTTGACTGCCTTGGAAGACAAAATCTTGTTGTTTTATTTTACTCACGCGCAATAATGGGGGAAGAAAAATAGTTTTGTTGACAAGTGCTTGCAGAAGCCTAGTTTTTAGCTCAAGATACTTGCTTGGCTTGGTGCATATCAGTTGCTAGTCCAAGTGTTTTGTGGGGTAGGACAGGTATCAAAAGGTCATAGAATACGCAAGGCAGGCAAGCTATCGTTCATATCCAAGAATCTTATTTATTGCAAAAATAAACAGGCTTCTGCAAATACTTCTCCTGTATTTATTTGTTGGTATGTTTCTTTGTTTGTGTGTTTTAATCGTAGTTAAATGCTATGAAATAACAGAAGTCAGCAGCAGGTGGTTTTGTTGAGTTAGAAGTTCTAACTTAATACAACCAAATCAACAATAAAGACTTCTCTCTCTTTCTGTCTTCCAAGGCAGTCAAATAACACTTTTGCTGCTGCTCATCATACATACTCTTCCCAGTTTTTCCTTTATGACACTTTCTAACAGCCCTTGCTATACAATAATGCAAAGATGTACACAAATTACGAAAATGTATTCAGCGATGCATTTGTAAAGGTCAGTTGCCGAAAACTCGGAATAAAGTTAAGTAGAATAAAAAAAATAGACAGAGAAACTGGAGAAAGAAAACTAAATTCAATAAACTATTCTTTTCTTTTTTATGGTAATATATAGCAATCAAACAGGTACAAACGGCTGTTAACACATCGCTCTTGAGTTCTAACACTCATTAGTTTTTTGTTTGATTATTTATAAATACACACTTGATTATTTTGATTTACTTTCGGCTAGAGCATTCACGTAAAATAACCCAGATTCCATCGATGCCAGCAGGCCTGATGAAGGTGAGACGTTTGTAGAGTTTTATATTAGGTGCATGTGTAGAGATGTGTTGAAATTCATATAATTTAACACAAAACGCGCATAGCTTTAAAATAAGTCGAAGAAAATTAGTACAATAATTCAAAACTTTAAGGATAATTACATTCGAACTTTTTCCATGGCGATACAAGAACAATAGTTCTGTGCACAGTGGTGCAAATTAAACAATTTCCCTCCTATGTCGTCAGCTTCAATACTGGAATCAAAAGCACCACGCTGGACTGTTTGTGTCCAACGCACAACAATTGAAATGCAGTGAGGTCTTTTTGAAATCAGCAAACCGGCTTTCAAACTCAGTTTGTAGTTGCATTAATGCACTTTTCATTTTTGTATTTTGCCAAACAAAATTTGTTCCACTGCTTTCTTGCTATTTGGAAAATGATCGAGTTTCCTTTCATCGATATGCTTGATAAATAATTTTATTTTCATTTCAAATGATTTAACATCTGAATACATAGTATGTACATACTGCATATCAACTTATTTTTCCCCTGTAAACGTGTATTGAGTATATTCAGTTCGGCAGTCAAATCAGTTAAAAAGCCAAGATCTACAACCCACTGGTGATTTGAAAGTTCGGGTTTTGCCTTTCCTTTCATCTCCATAAATGTACAAATTTCTTTCCTCAAATAAAAAAATCGTTGAAGTACTGCTCCTCGGCTTAGCCATCTTACTTCACAGTAATACATAACGTCACCATATTCAGCTTCCACATCTTCCAAAAACTTTTGGAACTGGCGGTGAGTAAGCCCATTTTTTCTTATAAAATTAATAGCAGATACAACGGTACCCATTATTTCTTTCCATGATAAAACTTTGCAACACAATGCTTCTTGATGGACAATACAGTGAAATGTTAATGGAACTTCCGTTCCAATCTCTTGCAGTTTGCTGTTGACTCTTCCGACGACACCTTTATTATGACCGCTCATATTTTTTCCGCCATCCGTGGTGTTGCTAGTTAATTATTTCCAGCTCAAGCCACACGAAATCAAAGCTCGGTCCAAGTGGTGAAATAAATCTTCTCCCTTTGTAGTTCCTTCGAGACTGCACATTGTTAATAACTCCTCATAAACAGAAAAGTTTTCGTCAATTCCTCGTACAAATATAAGGAATTGTGCCGTATCCGACACGTCAGTACTTTCGTCCATCGCAAGAGAGAAGTAAGTAAAATACTGCGCTTTATCCCTAAGTTGTTCTCGCAAGTAAGCACAAATGTCTTCAGTGCGTCTGGTACAAGTTCTCGCAGAGAGACTCACATTATCAAAATTTTTTTTCAATTCCGGGCACACCTCCTCCGCGATAGCTAAGACACAATCTTTTACAAGTTCACTGTCGGTAAATGGGCGACAATGCTTTGTAATAATTTCTGCTACTTTGTAGCTGGCACGAACAGCTGATTCGTTTTTGTGTGTTACAATTTTGAAGGTATTCTGCTGATTTTTGAGTGACGGTTTTAAGTGAATGATTTTGTTTTTTCGAGATTTCCCCTCAAGACATTCAAACTTTGTTTTGTGCTCCATATCATAGTGTCGCTTCAGGTTATATTCCTTAACTACGGAAATACTCTTATGACAGATTAAACACAGTGGTTTTTCTTGAAAAAATATTAATTTGTCCATGATTCATTAAAAACCCGTCTTTCATCAACGATCTTCCTTTTTTTAGAAGCCATCTCGTGTGTATAGATCTGCAACAATACAGAAAAAAAAAAATATGTATTTACGGAAAGAGTCATATTTTTGTCCTGCTTTGACATCCTGGTGTTTTTTGCTAACGGATAACTGATTTCAATCGCTCGGTTGCAATAATGTGAGTAGGTAGTTTTTTGAATAAATGCCTAAGGCAAATGTCGGCGCATTAATTATTTTTTTCTTGCGCTTATTCCTTCTTTTTTTTTGAGTGCAAGTGCTACCGTCACGCTTTGCTTAAATGAATGGGTGTATGAACAAAAAAGAACGGCACTTCATATTAGCGAAAGCATAATATTTCTGGCTACCATAGCACACACAAAAATTTTGATGTTTGTGTGTCTTTGCTTTGCTTAGCCGATGGTGAGTAGCACCGGGACACATATTTTATTGGGTGTGAGTAAGGTGGCAAAATCTGACACCCTTGCAGTTCTTTGGTACTAACCATAAACACTAAGAGGATGCACAAACACAACAAAACATAGAAAAATAAAACTTGCAGCGAATGTAAACGCCGACGTGGGTAGGAAGTAAGCGCAGCGCGTGAGTTAACAGTGCCTGGAGAGTGGCAGGTTTTTCCAATGGGGTACCGGTTCCAAGTGAATGTGGATGAAAAGGTTTCTGTAAGTTTTTTTAGAGAGACGTCGACTTTTGTTGATCGTAAGAATTCAAGTGTTCTTTAATTGAAACAGTGCTTAACATGAAACCTCTGTTTATAAATATATAACGGTGTAAATTCTTAGAATAACGAATGTTCTTACTGCTAAATAATTCTTAGACCCCTTTTACACGATGAACTTTTTGCACCATGAAATTTTTTTATTCTGCTTTAAAAGTTCTTCGCAAATGTGGTCGCATTTACACGATGATGTTTTTTCATGAGGCTTTTTATGCAGTGATCTGTGTAAATGCAACTCTGGTTTAAATTTATGGTCGATGAACATTAATCGTTACATTATATAAATGTTCGTGCTGCTCATATTGACTTAACAGCAGTTCAATCAACTCTCTTGTCCAAAACATTTTAATTAATAATTTTAAACCACAATAATGAACAACATATTTACTAATTGCGGCCATAGTTGCATGTGCGATATTTCGTATCGATAATTTTATTATTCACATCAAATACTGTGCAACTCTGTGTTACATGTAATCGGAATAGGGCAAAGCAAAATGAGAAAATTGAATCATTGCTACCAATGTCATGAGGCATTGCTTGCAGCTGTTTCACCAATACCCCCTTCATCGTGTAAAAGGGGTCTTAGAATAGTCCAATGTTCTTGTTGCTAGACAATGTTCTGTTGCTAGACAATTTTCTTGTTGCTAGACAACGTTTTGCTGCTTTGCCGATGTTGCTGGCCGCCTGTACAATGTTGCTGGTGCGTTAGGCGATGTTGCTGATCACATATAGAATAAAGCTGACTGCTATGTTAGCGTTTTGTCGGATGTGTGGTCGACGATAAAAATGTAGTTGCTGCTCCTCCTTCGCTATCCCTTCGCACTCTTTCTCGGTTCCTTTCACTCGATTGTGTATAATATCGTCCGTCATGTGCGTTGCGGCGAGAATCTTGCGGTCCGGACCAAGATGGCCCGCGAGCTGCACGTTGCCGACCCATGATCTAAAGAATAGTAGATTCAAATGACTGCATCTATGCGTTTAGTGTTTTAGCTAGAGACGCCAAATTTGATAAGAAGATAACTGTTAACGACCACCAAACTTGGTAGGAGGATAGCAATTGACATCCCACAAAGTCTGCAACGTTTCGGCTTGTTATATAAATCGTTATGTCACTTTATTATTTGCTCAAGATCAAAACACAATATCAATATCAACATTTCTAACCTAATTTAATACCTAATTTATGCAATTTGCGCCTGTTTTTATTATGATCTAAATTTGGTGATTCTAGCTTAAAGTTTGTAAAAGGTGTGGGAACGGGGCTGGGGTGGTATGGGTGGGCGTGTTATCCAAATTTTGGTGCAAATCTTTGTGATATGTCTATTGCTATTAATACTCGATACTGAAGGTACAGAGTATATTGGGTTTGTGCAATGTCCGTCATGGTGTCTGTCCGTCCTTATGTTCACAACTTTTTTCCACACCTTTCAAGTTAGAGACTTGAATCTTTGCAAATGTCTTTATCTATGGCATAGTAAATTCAAGTGACAAGATTGGAGCTCTACGAAAACTAGGGGGCTGGCATATCGATAAATTCGATAACTCAATATCGATGAAGCCAGCTATTTCACACGCCCTTACAGCTAGAACTACCAAGTTTGGAGGAAAGTTAGCTAATAACAACTTCCAAAAAACTGTATCAAAGTTTTGGAGCCACGCCGACCTATTCCGCCCCCAGCTCACCCCCCCATCCCCCCAACACAGTTTTAAACCCCAAATGCCTATATTTTCTATAATTTTTGAGCTTGGTGCCAAGAAAGGTGGTGACGGGCTCCAACCAAATTCAAAAAATTTTTCGATGCAACGCCCATCCATTATGCCCTAGCCGCCCCTAACCACCCCAACGCTTCGCTAAAAACGGAAATGCTTGTATCTTCAAAAGTATTTAAGCTAGCGTTACCAAATTTGGTAGGAAGATAACTGTTTATGACCCGCAAAAAACTGCATCAAAGTTTTGGAGCCACGCTCCTCCGTTCCCCAGCCCACCGCATTTTGAAATCAAAAACGCCCATATTTTCCACAGCTTTTGAGCTATAGCCACCAAATTTGGTGCCAAGATTATTGATGAAGAGACCAAAAAGTTTGGATGCCACCATGCACCCATACCGCCCCCAGCCCACTATCCACAATATTCTAGTAACTTTGAGAAAGAGTCACCAAATTTGGTTGGAGGATAGCAATTGACATCATAAATAGATCTGCAGAAAAACTTTGGACGCCATGCCCCCCATACCAGCCCCCAGGCCCCCTTCCACTATTATCTACTATTTTTAAGCTGGAGTCACGAAATTTTGTATGAGGATAGCAATTGACATCATACACAGATCTGCAGCACAAATTTTGGTGTTTGACCCCCTTACCGCCCCAGCCAAACTTTGAGCTAGAGTCACCAAACTTGGAAGGAAGATAGCTTTTTGGCATCCCCATCTGTACCAGAGAATCTTTGAGGCATCGAACACCCCTGCCGTATCCGCACCCCATTACAGTCAGCTCTCTTTTTATCGGTTTTGTTACCGCAGTCGATTGCGTCCGACTGCAACGTTTCTTTTTGTTTTAAATAAATAAATTTAATTGAACTTCTCTAGGTAAATCAAAGTGAATCCAAAGTAAATACTGAATCGTAGCGTAATACGTGTCCGCAAATTATCCGTTTTTTTTAAGTTCACTTGGGTAATCCACATTTTCTGTTTTTTGGTCTGACACAATATGGTACAATGAATTCATTTCCGATCTCAATCTCTTGATTTTGAACTTTAACTTTGATAGTTCGACCATTATCTTCTTTTGCACGCCGACGATAAACTGGAGATCCATCGTTCTCTGTGACTGTTTCAGCAACTTACCTGGATCAGGAATTTCAGCTGATATGATGTCATCCACTTCATTTGAATGTAATTTGTTCAGCAACCAAATTAGTATGTGAGCATGCGGTAGTCCACGCTTCTGCCATTCCACCGAGTACATATAACAACGTGTGTCACCAAAAACTCGATACTTAGTAAGCACATCCATCATAACCTTGAGTTTTTGGTAAAATACTCTGGCGATTATGTCATGGCGATCTTGCGGTTTTTGGCTCAGTTCCAACTCACGTTCAATTAGCATCCACTTCGGATTACATGGGAACGTAATAAATAAAGCCGGAGCTCCATAATTTCACACGCACGTCATAGCGTCTTGAGCGTATTCGTGCATGAGGCGTGGGCTTCCGATATAAGATGATGGGAGAATCGTCAGACGTCCAATATTCTGAACATCACCATCTGAATGAATAGCATCACGCAAGTGTAAATAGCCGACGGAACCTCAGAATGACATTCTCCTCAAGTGTACGAATCATCATACGATACGCATAGTAATTCATTGCGCTTAGATTTTTATTCTTTGATACGCCTGAAAATGCAAAATTAAATAAATTGGTAAAGGAAACCAATAATAGCAATAATAAGTGTGTGAATATTGTACCTGTAATTGGATCGACCATCTTCAACGTGATGTCGTATCCGTCTTGCCCTTGCCAATAAATGGTTGGATATTGTAACGAATCGTACAAACGATGTGTCTCGTTTACACGATGCATGATATTGCTTCTTCGCTGAACGACAATGTCTCGCGATTTAGTTGGATCGCCAACAATAATTGCAGCAACATCATTAACGGTGGGTGCATTGAATCTTCGCACATGTTCACGTGTTGGGGTATAATCCGCTTTTATGACGAATTTGTGCGTATCCGATGGCATTCGTTCCAATGCTGTATTGAACGTATTAACCACAGCATTATTAGCGTGAAAAAATGCTTGCACCTGTTCAATAATTCGTCTTTTTAACGGTTGTGATCCCTGTATATTGCACAGCACATTCAGCTGATCCACCATCGACGAAATGAAATATATTTGCAGAAATTGATGCGGTTCATCTGGGGTTGGTACCATTGAATCATGTAAATGATATATTTGTCCTTGTATTTTTAATCATTTTTTGAAGAATAGGGTGCAACTTCTGATCGTGTGATGTTGTAGTGTGTGGTGTATATGTAGTTGTTATGTGTTGCAATTCATTGTGTTGGTATGAGTGATTGGTTATGTGTGTTGTATCTTTTACCTTGCAACTCGACATGAAGCCGCCTTCTCGAATGATATTAGCTCCAAAGGAAGTCATGCGAAAGCAGTTATTGTATTCTAGGATATGTTGAAGAAAATGGCTTCAGTGGCTGTGGTGGTGTAAGTAATGGATCCAGTTTGACTTTTCCACTTGCGCAGCACAATCCAGCCGTTTCGCTCACGCGTTGTCTCAATTGGTCATTTTCTCTTATTATATTTTGTCTTTCTTCGCTTAAGTTCTGTGAATACACTTATTGCTGGCTAGCATGTCATGTGGGGCGGCCGATGTTCGCTCGTCGTCCTCTAGGCATTTTGGACTATAGACAGAGTGGTGAATTTAACATGAAATGCACGATCCACATAATTTACACAGTTCAACTAACCACCTTAAAGACAAATGCCTACTGTTGAAATTGAATAAAAATTTGCACAATACACGTGATTGAATTGATGGTTTCTAATTGAAATGTTAGGAAACGAGCAACTTATTTTTTTTACTTGTTTTTCACAATTTCACAGTGAACACAATACCTGTTTGCCACATGAAATGAACTGAGCAGAGAACAATGAGCAGCTGTCAAACAATGAATCAATATTGGTTTGTAGTACATGCTATGTATCAGAGTTGGCGCTGTATGTGAAAAAAGATGTTCCCGCTTTTCTGTTGAAATTTTTCCTGAATTTTCTTTGCAACGAATACGAAACCGTGGAAATCGGTCCGTGCGTTCTGGAGTTATAGCGTCAGGAAAGAAATTTGGACTTATTTTTATATTGTAGATAAATCTATTGTTTTTCCAGATTTTTTTCATTTATTATAGGATCTCGTTTTCCCTCGTCAACTAAGGTTCTTTATTTTCACTTGAAGGACAATTGAGGGGAACACAGATATCCAAAAGCGAATCCTTGTTCTTATAAAATATGGCAATGGAAGCTTCTAGAGCATGAGAGTAAACGATACTATAAGAAATAATGGATTTCGCACAAAATGCTAGATTATATAATTTTTCCGGTAAATAAGATAATTCTTTGGAAAATAAAAAAAACCCGATTATCAATGTGGCTCAAGTTTTGACCTTAATTTTGTTCATACATTTTTTCTTTATTTGTTAAAAACAAAACCGATTATTAATGTTATTCACTGTAAACTCTTGATCAGATTTCCTTATGCAAAAGGGAATCGTGTTGAAATTTTCCCCGGTGGGAAAACTCAATTCAAACAGAATTTTTTTTTAGTTTATTTTTTATTTATTTATTTATTTTCAGCTAGGAGCAGATGACATGAAATCAAAATGAATGCAAAACAAAATAAATAATAATATGGTAAAATACGTAAAATCCGGTTTTAACGACTTTCAAGGGTTCGACGATATTAGGTCGTTATACCCGGAAGACGCTCTAACCGAAAAGAGCAAAATACAAATTTTTTGTTCATTGTATGGTTTCCATGTTCATAATAATTCGTTTTTTTATCAGAACAAAGATTTTAATAAATTTAATTCAATAAAATAGGCTTTTCATGATAGGTTGTATCCATATTATGCATAGTCATTAGCATATTATAACAAGATTAATTTCTATAAGTGGTTTTTCTTTTTATTCCTAATTTAAATAATCAGTGATTTTTCATTGTTTTGCAGTAGTTTTTGACATATAAGAACAGTCGCGTACATCATTATTTAAACGAGACACGCTGTTCCAGTTCTTTCTTTGAAACCGGTAGCTGATTTTTTAAAACTCTTGCCCAAACCGATAGAGGAATGTCATCTCCGATGGAACCATCTAAAATTTCTTTGGCAAGCCCAGAATGCTTAAGAGCAATTAGCAATAGTCAATGGCGAAAGTTATTGCCATGCATAATTTATCATTAAAATGGCATCAAGGATGTTAATTTTCGGGTAATTTTTATCCTTGTTTTCATCCATATTGCTAAATATTTTGAGTTCGAGATTTGTTGGCATTATTTCGCTGTATTTTTTTTCGGCACGTTGCAATATCCAGTTGAATTGTGAAAAATCTCGTCGGTATAAGCGGTTTGTCGCTAAAAGCGGAAACGTACGAAGCGGAGGCCCATTCATATAAGTTTGTATGGGGACCAACCAAGTCATCGAGTTTTCGTCGCAATAACCGGACGGACGCTATAAGCAGAGTCGTTAGAAGCAGATTCGAATGTAATTAAATAAAAAGTAAAATATAAAATTTTATGTAGATCGAAAGTTAATTTAGGTTAAAATAATAACAGAGATAGCGTAAAAGCTCTGGGATCTTCAACAAGAAAATTAGTGGTCCAATATTTTTTCGTGGATTGGGAAAAACCCAGAATAACCCGATCGGACCAGCGGTTAATTTGTGATTAGTGATTACGATAAGATAAGAAAACAAGTAGAAACGTTGCAGTCGGACGCAACCGGCCGATATCAATTGCAATCCTCATACCGCATTTGGTGACTCTAGCTCAAATACTATGAGCGATACACGCATTACCGTTTTAAACTATGCGTTGGGGCGGTTGGGGCCGACAAGGGCAGTAAGGATGGGCGTAGTATCCATAGTTTATATGAAAACGATTTTAGGTTGTCAACACCTATCTTGGTACCAAATTTGGCGGCTCTAGCTCAAAAACTGTGGAAGGTATAGGCGTTTCTGTTTTAAATTTGAGAGGGAGTATGGGCGGAAGGAATTGGAACGTTAAATTTTTTTCGACTTAATAGAACTGATGAGTCGATTTCAATATTATTTATTTATTTATCGTCAGCTATGAGCAGCTGACATGAAATAAAGATTTATATAAAATAATTATGGTTAAAATAATTAAATTAAAATTAAAATTTAAAATTATTTTTGAATATGAAATCAAATGAAGGTAAAAAGTTAACGTTAAAGCTCTGGGAAATTCAACAAGAAAATTAGTGGTCCAACATTTGTTGCGTGGATTGGGAAAAACCCAGAAAAACCCATGTATAGTTCTACGCTTTAACAGGGAAGGAAGATTAATTAAAAGCAGTCTAATTGAATATCAGGTAGGCCTATTCCAGGAACCCAGTTATAACTTCTAAGCGCAAACAGAAGAAATTTCTTCCATACAAGTTCAATTCTATCATGGTGTATCCATGGGACGTACTAGATATGTATATAGCGATTAGGGATTAATATACTGTTTTGAAGATTTTTTAATAAAAACAATGACATTAATGGCCTTATTGACCATCGACGATAAGTGAGAATAAATTTTAACTTGCTATCGAGAGTGATTTCATTTCATTTCATTTCAACAAGTAAAAAAGCTCCAGTCGGGAGAGCCCGTCTAGAAAATACTATGAAACCAGTAGAAATAAATGTAATTAATTTATAGGAGACAGTTCTTGCTCCCTAAAAGTATGCTATACTTTTTTACTTTATTTAAAATAATAATCAACGTAAACTTTTTTTTTTTTTTTTTTATTAAAATATATTGAAATATTTACATGACATGTGTCCTGCTACCTTTTAGGGCAACTTAAACAAATCAGAAATTAAACTAAAAACAAAAACAATATTATTTATCATAATGACCTACGAAATCTATTAACTTAATGATTTTATAAGATGATATGGTTGGGTTTTAAAGTATTTTGGGATAAGCTTAAAATTGCGGGGTCATTATGTCAAGATCCGGTCCAAGAGGTGACGCTTTAATCTTCTCGTTGCTCTTTAGCAAGCAGTATTAAGGCGTCTGGCTAGAATGTTAGGATGCGCTCAGAGCCTCTCCGTGTATTTTTTGGCAATCACTTGGATCCTGTCACCTATTTTAGGCACCTTAAGGTCGCGCTCAATGTTACTGCTCCTAATGAACCATTGTGCTCCAGATAATGTTCTAAGTGTCTTAGCTTGAAGTACGCGAATCTTGTTGAGGTTTGACTTGGCTGCGATACCATACACCTGTATGGCATAGAAGAGGCTAGGCGCTAGTATGCACTTATACATCTTGACCTTGTTTTTAAGCGATAGCTTATTTTTAGAAGTAGGTAGCCATGACATCTTTTTCACTTTGGCTCTATACCACTGCTGCAGTGATGTGATATGTTTTTTGAAAGTGAGCCTTCTATCCAGATATACACCTAAATATTTATGCGCTATTGAGTGATTTAGCACTTTACCATTAAGGCTGGCCGCACACCGGAGCCGACAAAACGTTTTGCTAACATAAATGCATTGGTTCTTATGGCTGCCCGCACACCGGAGCCAACAAACATAAAATAAAATGAACAAACATTGTCGAATGCCGAATTTATATAGAGTTCCATACGGACCACGCACACCAAAGCCAACAAAATGTTTTGACATGTTTTCGTGACGAAAATTACACGCTTGCTTATGGAGTATCGCACACCGAATCAAACAAACAAAACAACATAAGACAAAGGCCAACAAATGTTTTGTCGAATGCTGTTGGCTGGAAATATGTATGGCTACGAAAAAAATATATTCGCAAACCAAGAAACCTGCAATTGCATATTATTTGTTGTGCTCTCGTTATTTTTTGTTATTTATTTGCTACGGCTCTTGTCTGATGTAGAGAAAATAAGGGTGCTTTACGACCCAGCGATCGACAGAACGATCACAGAATTGCAGCACTTAGCGGCCCGTCAATTTTACGACAAGCGGCGGGCCAGCTGCAACCAAAAAGGGTTAAAATTTGTCATGTGCGTCCGTTACATTTCTTGCTTGGCCTGCTGATCGACAATTCTGCAGTACGGATGTACACAATACATTTTAGTCGATTCGTGACCTTCACAAAATTTTATTAATTGATACAGCGCTGAAATAATTTCTTCGTCCGAAATACTTGACATTTTGAGCAGTACTAAAATTGTGTTTGATTGTATCGCACACCGAAGCCGACAAAGCAATAAAAACAAAATGTTTGTAGTAAGATGTTGGCTTTGGTGTGCGATACCAATAAACATGTTTTGCTTGTCAGACTGAGATGGACCAAACAAAAACGTTTCGTCGGCTCCGGTGTGCGGCCAGCCTAAGTGACACCACAGGGCAGCTCAGCGCTCGATTTGTAAATGTCACATTGGCACATTTACTTTCATTTATGCCTACATTCCAGATCTTTGCCCATTCCTGGAAGGCATCTAAATATTCTTGCAGTGCATCTCTGGCTAGGATCACACAACTACTTTTTGTCAACACAGCAGTATCATCAGCGTAAGTCGCGACAAGGGTATCCTCTTCGTTAACGGATGTGATTGCGGTGTGAGTTGGATATCTGCACTGAACATGGAATACAGTGTGGGTCCCAGCACACTGCCTTGGGGAACGCCCGCTTTGATATGTTAAGAGAAGGACTGGCACCCATCTGCACTCACTCTGAATGTACGTCCTTCCAAAAAGCTCTTAATGACCTGGAACAGTTGGGGCGATAAAAGGCTCTTGGCTTTATATAGTACGCCAGAGTGCCAAACCCTATCGAAAGCTTGTTGAATGTCCAGAAATGCACCAACCGCGTACTCTTTTCTCTCCAGTGCTTCTTGCACAAAGTTGACTACTCTATGCAGCTGTTCTGGAGTGCCGTGCTGCCTCCGAAATCCAAACTGGAATTTGGGTATCGCACGAGTAACACTCTCAACATTGAGCATTCTGTTAAGGATGAGTCTCTCCAAGATTTTGCCAAGTCCACATCAGTTGGTGGCTTGCCAGGCTTTAGAATCATTATTATGCTGGCCGACTTCCAGGCTCTTGGAAAGTATCCCACACGTAAAACGCTGTTAAAGATGAGCACTAAAAACAATAGAGCTTGATCTGGTAGGAGTTTTATGGTTTTGTTGTCAAGTAAGTCCTCGCCAGGAGCTTTCTTGGGTTTCAGCTTAGACACCAGTTGCTTCACTTCATCCAGAGTAACGGTATCAGTTGGCAAAGCCATTTGGAATGGGGCCTCCAGCGACTCCGCAATCATTCTACAATGACTCTCTGGCGCAAAGACGTGAGGGATGAAACGTTGCTCCAGATTATTTGCAAACACTTCTGTTTTTTCGAGACTAGTGCGGCACCATCCTCCTGCAGGATCCCTAATAGCCGATTTCGGAGCGACCAGCGTCTTGTACCTTTTGGTAATTTTCCACAGAGAATAATTAGTAGAGGCATCGGGTCCCAAGTTTTCTAACAGGTTGTTTATTTGATGCTTCTTCCTGCTGGCCAGCACTTTATGTAGGCGATTGGCCAACCTATTGTGAATCTGTTGGATTCGGGCATCGCCTGTTCTGGCATACTCTCTTCTGACTTTTCGTTTGAGGCGGAGAAGCTCAGCGATTACGAACGGAAGCTGAGGCGGTTTAGGTTCATCCAGATACGGCTGATTCCTCGGAGCAGCTCTTGATGCAGCTTGTTTAATCTTACTCATTAAAACATTGATGGCAATATCAATATCTACAGCGTCTTGGATTTCCATATTAAGGTCAATCTGCTGCTTCAGATAAGTCTTAAAAATTTCTACATGAGAGCCACTAGAGAGTAGACAAGTTCGTTTTGGCATGCTCAGTGGCGTGTCGTGCAAATCCGCCAGCAGAGGAGTGTGATCCGAGGAAAGTTCATGAAGCATTCTCACATTGAGTCTGCTCATGTTGTAACCATTAATAATATAGAAGTCGATCGCTGATGGTGATACTAGGGAGTTGGGTGAGTAGAAAGTAGGCTCTCCTGTTGCTAGGATTTGATACTGGCCATTCGCTACGACTTCCTGTAGCAGTTTGCCTCTGGAACAAGCTCTTTAGTTGCCCCACCATGCGTGCTTAGCATTATAATCACCACCTGCAATGAATTTGTTGCCTAGCACTGCAAATAGCGATTCGAATTCCGCTTTAGTCCAAATCTCTCTGGGTGGGAGATACAAAGATGCGAATGTGACGACCCCATCCAATGTCTGCAAATTCACTCTCGCTATCTGCCTGTCGTTTAATTCGATGGGAGGTTGAGGGCTATGGCTCAACGTTGAGCGCACAATGACTGTGGCGCCACCTCTGCAGTTACCGCTGGGGTGGAAGGCATGGTGGGTGGTATATCCTGGCAGAAAGACACGCTGTCCTTCTCTCATGAGTGTCTCAGTGGCAAACATGACGTCTATATTATGCGCACTGAGAAAAAGCCGCAGCTCGTCAGAGGCCTTAAGTAGACCCCGAGCGTTCCACAATCCAATTTTTATGATTGGTTGCATCATTGCGAGATTTGTGAGACGAGAACCTGGACCAATTCTCGGAAGGCCTTGTTCGCCTCCATAGTTTCTTGAACCAACTTGAACAACTGGTCCATTCTGGAGTTGATCTCTTTAATGGAGATCTCCAACGCAAGGAACTTCTTATCAGGCAGAGGGTTTGTTTCTCGCCTATCGGCACTTGGCCTAAATTCGGTCCTGTTGGGACGAGCAACGTCAGCGTAAGACATATTGCACCTGATAGTCTCAGCCGGTATGAAGGCACGTTGGGGACCTTGGTTGTATATTGGTCTAACAGTGTTGCCAGTAATAGGGAGTCTTGGGCTCGGTTTCAATTTCTTGATTTTTTTTTTCCGGACTGGGCAGTCTTTATCTGTCGAAGCGTGATCTGAACCGCAGTTGACGCACAAATAGTTTTCACTGGTGCAAAGTAGAGAGCCTGTCATATGAGACCCAGCGCATTTACAACAGATTGGATCCTGTTTGCAATAAGTTTTGGGGTGCCCGAAGATGAAGCATCTCAGACATTGCAATACTTCTTTTCTACGAGGAGCGCGCTCCACAGATACTCTGTACCTGCCGAGTTGAGTTATTTTCAATGCGTCAGAGACATTTGGCTTTTGTTTGAGATTGACAAAAAATAGATTTTGCCGTGTCTTGTAATTGATTGTCTCTTCATCATCATCCTCATTAACCTGAGCGTTACGCCAATCTGCCTTTCTTGGGCAGTATACATTAGTGGCTTCAAAACCATAGTCTGTAAAGGCCTGTTTAATTTGGTCCTTGGGTACGTTGGCATTGGCTCCCTTGATGACAACTCTGTAAGGCTTATTTTCCTTAAGTTGATGATGCCAGAAATGACAATTGAGTGCTTCCAATTGTTTCACAGTTGCACAAAAAGTGTCCGAGTTGTTCGTATATATTCGTGACACACCAAACTTAGAAGTGCGAATACTATAATTGTTGGCACCAACACACGAGTCCAGAGCTCGTTCCATGGATGCGGGATTGTTGACATTTGGTACACAAATAGCTGGAGGCCTAGAAAAAGCTTTTGCGGATTGCTTGCTCCCATTGTTAACAGCAGGATCTGCATCTTCATCTTCAGAACAAGTTTTTGTTAAGTCTTGCTCCATAAAGTTGTCCACTTCTTCGACCAGCTCTGCAAAGCGGTTGTTACCCAGTGCCGATGCAGACGAGGTGGATGCTGCATCCTTAGGTGGCTCTTTTTGTAGGTCTGTAGCCTTCATCTTAGATTTATCAGTCGATCGAGCTGTTTTAACAGCTCCTTTATATTTCTTTCTAGCAGGCATATCCCGCGCTTGAAATGAGCACTTCGACTTGAGAACTATAGTTGACAAAACTTCAGGCAACGTTGATTTGCCAAGTGATGTAGTCGAACAAATATTGGGCCCAAAAGTTGACGCCACAGTATACGTTGTTGCTAAACTTGATGAAGTAGTGATTGTGCAGGTAACGCTAGTGTCACTGCTTGTTGTAACCGCTGGGCAATAGGGCACTGATTCTCGGTATGTGCTATTGGAATCAGCATGAGTTGTAGCTCCAGTCAGGATGATTTGGGAGCGTATAGTTTCAGGGCTTGCACCGGCTATTTTTTTTCATCTTCTCCTGTAGAGCTTGCCTATTGCTAGGAAGCGATTGAGAAGATGAGCATTTATCCATAACTATTTTTCTTATTATTTAAGAGTTAAATAACGCAATTGTTTGCAATTGCCTTTCACTTTTTATAAAATGTAACGGGACCGAACTCTCGTTTGCGATTGCTTGCAGTTGTCTTTCGGTTTAAATAAAAAGTAACGGGACCGACCTCTCGCTTGCGCAGAGCGCTGTGCGAGGGGTAATGTTTTGCTCAAACGAGCCAAGAATGTATGTTGTTGTTGTTATCAAACTGCCGACACTGCTTGAGACAGCGACCGAAATTTACCGTTAGTTCTTCAGCACACGAAGAAGAAACACAATAAACACACAAGTTTTTGTCTTTGCGCAACACATCCGATCACGAAGAACGCAGATCAACGACTGATCAACGTAAACGAAACTAAAAACTGACTTAACTTTACGCTATCTCCGGTGTTTCTCAACCCCCAGATTTACATTTTCCAAATTCGATATTTATTGTAATCGATATCATGTGTATATCGGAAACCAGAATAGTAATCGATAATTTGAAATAATCTTGTTCTGCTCATGGTATATGAGAACTTATATTCAAAACCTGAAGTATCTAGCTCTTGTAGTCTCTGAGGTCTACGCGATCATACAGACTACAGGCTATTGATTCTGATCTAGAATCTATATACTTTATGGGGTCGGAGATGCTTCCTTCTGCCTGTTACATACTTTTGCACAAAACCATTATGCCCTGATTTACCCATTTTTATGGGTTCAGGGTATAAAAAGAAGAGAATAGTTTCTTGAATTTAGCTATTTTTGCAATAAATAAGATTCTTGGATATGAACGATAGCTTGACTGCGTTACGTATTCTATGACCTTTTGATACATGTCCTACCCCACAAAACACATCCACTAGCAACTGATATGCACTTAGCCAACCAAGTATCTAAAAACTAGGCTTCTGCAAACAATTGTCCACAAAACTATTTTTCTTCCCCCATAGTTGCGCTTGAGTAAGAAAACAAGATTTTGTCTTCCATGGCAGTCAAATATCAGTTTTGCTATTGCTGATCATACATACTCTTCCCAATTTTTACCCTATGACACTTTCTAACAATCCTTGCGATACAGCTATGCAAAGATGTACACAAATTACGAAAATGTATTCAGAAGTGGTACATATTTAAATGAAAGCGCGCGTTTGCCGCACAGCAAGAAATATATGTATGTTTCAAACGCACTTGCATACAATATGTACCAACAACATTTTACCGTTCTTGCCGTCCGCTGACCCGCCGCCAATCCTTTAATCGATGGGCCGCTGATCGCAAGAGCAAACTGAACAAAACAACAACGTTCTGGCTTGTCGTAGCTGAGACGCACAAACTGCACATAGAAACAATACCCCTTGAACCAACATTCAATGATTGTCAATGAAAACTTTAATATATGATTTTAATAAACATATTTATATTATTTATGATAGAATATAATCAAAAAAAAAATGCTAGAGTATAAACAAACATATAGAACTGAAATTATAAAAGAATCTCAAGTTTTGCTATTCGAATGCACAAAGTTCATATTAAGTTTATACTACCTTTCCAACTTGGACTGTATCAAGCAGATTGAGGCAAAATGCTAAATTTTGTATTTTACAATTATTCTCTGCCGCTTCAGCAATACAATCATACTCAGATGAATATGTATATGCAATTTTTCAGTCGGTCCACAACAGCACTCTAAATTTGTTCGTAGGTCGAGATCAGCCCAGCACTGCGCACGCTGCATTTGTTTGCATGTTTTCAACTGTAAGAAATAGATACCCGTGCCTATAGATGTTATCACATCAAAATTACACAAGATTTCGCCTTCCAAGGCAGTCAAAAATCTGTTATGCTGCTGCTGATCAAATAAACTCTTCCCAATTTTTACTCTATGACACATTCTTACAATTCTTGCCATCGCAACGGCAAACTTTCTGCACCAATTCCGAAAGTGTATTCAGTAGTTTATTTGACCAAGGTCGTTGCCGAAAATTCGGAATAAAGTAAAGAGAAAAAAAACTATTGAGTGTTAGAACTCACGAGCGATGTGTTACCACCTGCTTGCACCTGTTTGATTTATAAAATAAGTAAGTGTAGATAAGTAAGAGTAACCCCGCTAGAGCAGAATGATCCTTCTATCCAAATGACGGTTGGGTAATCCAGCGTTGTCCGTTGCTGGTGATGATGGTTAACGATCCTGTTGGGTTTTCCAGCTTTGTCAGTTGCTGGTGATGATGATTGACGATCCTAATGGATGTTTAATGATGTTTATGTTGGGAAGTTAACTAGCTTCCAGTTGCCAGTCTTGGACTTGGTCAACTATGTAATTAATAAACGGTTAAGTATTTAACGACTTATGTCGGAGTGTAACTTTATTATGCGTCTTATTCGTTGCGCTTTAAATCAGAACTGAAAATACAAAATACAGATGGAACGTAGCTTACCCTGTCGCTGCAATGCATCACGCCACAAGCAACAATCGGCAATGCATCACGCCACAAGCAACAATCGGCAAGCCGATTGAGCATTTTTTGTGGAGCAGCCAATAATTCCAATATGAAGTGTCGGCTTACCACCGCGCCCGTTCTTAGCGCAAGGCAGTGAACTCAGCTATAGCGCGTCAGCATTGTTTATACAAAACTACTTAGTTGCTTAGTGTAATACAATGTGTGTGAGTAATGTTGTGTGAGACTAATATTCAAAATATGTGTTTGTGATACTATTTGTGCTACTTAATATATGAAAATTTGTTGTTACAATGCTTAAGATCGGCATGATCGAGTATTGTTGGATTTACTATGTTAGCTTTTGCCAAAGTAATGGTTAGTATCAAATTTTGGATCTCTGTGCTCAACATTCTACTTCTTGCTAACAGTGTTTCGAATAAATGAGGAGTGTCAACTAAGTCGCCTTTTCGGGCATTGATAATCTTATTAATGGTATCCGTTAGCCTGTTTATCTGTTTTTGAGTCTCGGAATTTATTGCGATTTGTTTGGAATTAGACTCTACTAGTTGAGCCTCCGTGATTCGGACCTTTAGGAAATCTGAAGCATCAGGTGTGCCTGCCACCACCTTTAGGGCCGTCCCTAAAAAGTCTAGGCTTCTTGCGAACCTGTGATGCACCTTGAGGACGGACAACATTGTTCTAAGGTGATCTGTATCTACGTCTAATAACTTACGCATATGCAAGTGCGGGAAGGAATCGGACAACCTTTCGGCTTCATCTATCATGCTGCTAAATTCTGAGAGGTTACTTGAGTGTCTCAAGTAGTTTCGCTGTTCGAACACCAGCACTTCACCGTCAATGACTGGTATGTAGTTGGCGTGCGAAAAGTCGGTGATCCGAGCATTAGTCGCTGCTAGTATTACCAGCAATGTGAGAGCAAACCTGAAATTTAAAACAGCGTGAGACATGGTGTTTTGGACTTTACTTATACCGATTTATTAGTTAGTTGTAAAGGAGGCACTTATTTTAGGTTGTCCTTATGGACCACCCTCCCCTTAATGAGAACAGACGTCCCTAGGTCTGCTTCAACTTTCTGCTCTGAGCATAACGGAGACAGTGTGTTACCTAGCCTTTTGTTATTCTTCTGGAAAACAACCTCTCCTACCTCAAAAACCCGGTTTTGTCTGACATTATTACACCAGTTCATGTTCTTTTGCTGAGCTTTTACCAGTCTTTCTCTGATGTATTCGCGACGCTCATTGGAACCTGCGTGGATAATGTCGACTGGTTTCTCTTGGGTGGCTGAGTGTAAGCTTTTGTTGTACTCTATTGTAGCCTTCAAGATTAATTCTGTCGTGTCAGAGATTTTTCTGTCTAGTTTAAGGCACCTGGCGATTTCCACCAAGGTGCTGTGAACCGTTCCACCTGGCCATTTGATGAGCTGTGCAGCGGTGGAGCGTTCTCTAAGTAAATACCGTAGCCGTTTTTAAGCATTGGGGTAATGGATTCGGATTTAAAAGCCGGTTCGTTGTCGCAAAATATTGTCTTGATTTTGGGAAAGATGTTTACAAGTTGCAATTGGGGACCTGTGACGTCGACTATTGTTCTGGAAGGTATCGGTTGTACGACTGCAAATTTAGAAAATTTGTCGATACATGTCAGGAATTGTGTCTTATCTGTTGAGAAAACGTCAATATGCAGCATTTCGCCAGTGTAACTTGGGATAGGAGTTTCCCCGAGCTCTTGTTTCTTTGGGTGCCTATCATACTTGGTCTTTGTGCAAACTCTGCAGTTTGCAACCACTTCTTTGGCTAAAGTGCTCATGTTGGGGAAATAATAGTCGCGAAGTACTTGTTTGATGTTTTTTTGAGCTGCTCTGTGCGCACGATTGTGCTCAGCAGTGACGATTTCTATCTGTTCGCTTTTATCCGTTATGTCTTGCACAATGTTTTTGCAATAACGAAATTGGGTTGCCGGGAAAAGTGCAATTAGGTCGTGTTGGAAACTTGCCAATGTGGGTAGGTCGCAGTGTATTGCATTTACAACTCCTGTATTTACTACTTCTCTGAGTGTTTCGAGGATGCTGTTTATTTTAGTGAAACTGATCAAATGGCGAGTTTTGCTGCGAAATAGCAGCATGTTCCGCTTTAGCGGGAAACGTGCTTCTTCTAGAACTATCTGGTTCCTAAAGCAATTTAATGGCTTGTCAGAAGTTTCGACCGTGTAGGTCAGTGAAAGTTCACTGTGAACGGTTGCAGCGTCTGACTGGGGCTCATCTTGCAGGGCGTTAATGTTTTGCCTTGAAAGGGCATCAGCAACCAGACTCTCTTTACCTGGTTTATAAAACATTTTGGCGTTATGTTGGTCGATGTAAGCCTTCCATCTGTTTATTTTAGCGTTCGTGTTTTTGTCAGCAACAGCGAACGTGAGTGGCTGGTGGTCCGTGAAAATGTTAATTTCCCTTGAACCGTACAGGAAGTTCTGTAATCTGCCTAAAGCCCATACAATAGCCAGCAATTCCCTTTCGTTGGTGGCATAATTTACCTCGGCTTGTTTCAAGGCGCGAGATATCCTTGTAATTGGCCTATTTCCTTGGGAAAGAACTGCGCCAATCCCACTGGCTGAAGCATCGGTGGTCAGATCGAATGGCTTTTGAAAATCTGGGTACATTAACATGACATCTTCTGATGGCAAAATGTTACGTAGCCGTTCAAATGCACCGCGTTGAGTCTCATTGAACTCCACAGGGATCTTTTTAGACATGTGTTTGCTGACCGATCCGTTTTCCCCTTTAAGTATGTCTGATATTGGACGTGCTATAGCAGCAAAATCCTTAATGAAAACTCTATAGTAACTGGCTAGTCCTAGGAAGGACCTAACTCTGTAGACGTTTTTTGGCTCAGGGAATTCCTGAATTGCTCTAACCTTTTTCGGGTCGGATTTGGCTCCGTCTTTAGTCACTATGAAACCCAAGTATTCGATACTTTCTTTGAAAAATCTAGTCTTTTCTGGGCTTATCCGCATGTTTGCGTCGATAAGACATTTTAGCACAGTGTTAACGTGCTGAAGGAGGTCAGTCTCATTCTTAGAAAAGATTATGACGTCGTCTACGTAGACAAAACATATCTTTCCAATGTGTTCCCTCAGGATATCATCTAATGCTCTTTGGAAAATACTGCCTGCATTTTTTAAACAAAATGGTAGGCGGCAGAATTCGTATTTGCCGCTACGAACTGAGAACGAAGTTTTTTCGCGGTCATGCTCAGCAAGGTAAATTTGGTGATACCCTGACTTTAAGTCGAGGGTAGTGAAGAATTTTGCCTTCCTTAGATTCGCTAGAATCATAGGAATACTTGGCATGGGGTAACGGTCCGGTATGGTTTTTTCGTTTAGTTTCCTAAAATCGATGACCAACCTTTTGTTTGGGTTACCGAATGTGTCAGTGCCTTTTTTGTCAACCACCCAAGTTGGGCTATTGTAAGGCGACCTGGATGGCCTGATTATGCCGTCCTTTAACATTTGCTTGACCTCTTTATTTACGAAGCCGGAAACGCCCATAAGACTCGGGTATCTGGAATACACGGGTTCGCTATCTATTGTCCGAATTGTGGCAATGACGGCATTGTTAAATGGGAGAGCTTCGTTTGCATTTGAAAAGGCCTTTTTTATTTTTTATAATTATGTCCCTAAATCCCTTTTTTACGGAGGGAGGAACCACAATGTCATTGACATCGGTGAAGTTTACGTCAAAACCGTTATGATACTGAAGTTTCTCAGTGACACCCTGGTACTCCAGAGTATTTTTCGCTAAGTTCAGCTTGACCCCGGCCTGTGTTAACAGGTCGAAACCTATAATAGCGTCGAACGAGCTAAGTGTGTAAAAGAGGAAAAACGGGGCCGTATGGCGGAAGATATTCATCAGGCATTTATGCCTAATTTCGGTAGAGCCGTGAATCGAGTTTACCGAAAATGACTTGGCGACTGGCATTATGGTCTTCAGCTCTGTTAAGGGCTTCACATAATTTTTTGCTGCAGTATCAGTATCAATCAACATCTTTAAAGTTCCCCCAGCCAACCTTCGTGTGACGAATGGTAGCCGGGACTGTTCCCTAAAAAATGTACCGAGTCATCACCTGGTGCGTACTCATTCTCACTTTCTAGTTCCTCGAGTGCAGCCTTTGCTGCCTTTTCATACTCTTCTACAGCTTCTTTAGAGTACCTTTGCACAATATTGTTAACGCGCTGACGTCTTGGACCTGTCGAACGGTTCGATGAGTTCCTACGCTTTGGAGCGTTGGACTCATTAGGCTAGTGTTTGTTATGCTCGGTGCGTTTCCTGAATCTGGAGGACGAGTCTACCTCCATTGGCTGCGGAGCCTCCGATTGGCTGTCCTTGTGGGATTGCACTTGGGGCCCGCTTTTTTGCCGCTTTACAAAGTGCGGGTTCCTTTCCTGATTCTGATCCTCTTTGCTAAACTTGTTAGGTTTGCCCTAGGCTCGGCTTTTGTTATTCTCAGCAACTTGAGTTCGTTCCTCCATAGCTTTCGCGTAAGAGTTAGCAAACAAGATTCTCTCGATGCTTGATTCAGCCTCTCTGGCCAGTGCCAGAGCAGATGGTAAATCTTTGGGCTGAGCTGGGAAAACTATGGCCCTAAGAGATTTTTTTAAACCGGAAATGAAAGCGTGAAGAGCGTCGGCTCTAACTTCAGCGTTGAGCAAAACGGCGCCTTCTTGCTCGTGTGTCATTACAATCTTGTTGGTAACTAGAGTCAGCTTTTTCTCTACGTCGTCGTCAAGGACATATCACCTTGTCTAACCATCTCTAAGTTTTGTCTTAGAGAGCGCAAGGACGTTTTGTCAGCGTAGGTACAATCTAGTCTAGCTAAGTCGAATATAACGATCTGAGGTGTATTCACCTGCAGACTCTGTAACTGATTTGCTAGCGAAGCTTTCAATTCGGTTTGCTGTTGCGCCAAAGCTTGCTTGACAGCGCTTTCAACATAAGCTTGGATATGACTGGCTTCCATGTTGTTGTTTATTGGGGCACTTGCTAATCGAAGGTCTACTGAATTAGTTTGTTCTGAGTCCCACTTCTCAAATAGCTTTCGCCGATCGTAAAAGATCGGCAGGTAAACTGTTGGCAAGAAGAAGGGAGCAATGTACCTTAATATATGCGTTAAAATTTCACTATATTAAGGTATGCAATGTTTTTATTTTAAACTTTATTAGTGTATGCAACAAAAAATTTGTTGTTAAAAGTATGCAACGATTTTTATTATTTATTTTTCGGTATATAATAAAAAAAAATTTTGTTGGTATGCAATGATTTTTATTTTTTGGGTATGCAATGCTTTTTATTTTTTGGGTATGCACTAAAAGTATGCACTTGATGAAATCAATTCTTTTGCTTACGCATACGCATCAGTACGTGGCGATAATTTATAATCACTCAACGAAAATGCCGAAATTTTCACTTTCGAACTTACATGACAATGGGTTCGTGTTTGCGTTGGGCGCCAAATAAGTAAGTGAAGATAAGTAAGAGCCGGCTTTTTGCTCGTCGGCTAAGTCGAGGGTAATAAAAGAAAGAACCGAGTATTACTTTGCTCCAGTCATATTCTTTTAATAATTAAATTCGCGTACTATTTTTACCGGGACAGAGGCAAAGGGGATGACGTTAGATATGAGGAATTAGGAAGGAAGCTCGTAAAATTTGTGTGTTTTTAGGGGCGGCAGAAAAAAAAAACAAACAATACCCAATATAGGCTGTGGCGAAGGCTCCTTATGTTAATGCACAAGGTGTGAAAGTGCATACGCCCACCCTACCATGATCCTGATTTTCGCCAATTTTAAATACCTCGATTCAGGATCCCTATAAGCACCTATGGGAGTTAACGCATCTCGTTCAAGCTGGACATGGTTCCAATAAAACAAAAATAGCTTAAGCTGACATTTTTATAATTTTTAACGCAATTACTTAGACTGGATTATCGTAATACCTAACATAACGCTAACCAAATCTCTGGAGTAAACCAGATATATTCAAAACGGCAAGTGCTTAGAGCGGCTAAAATAAACAATAATCGGCTATACAACAAAAGAATAAATATATAAATATGAAATAAATATGAGCATGCATATGGATTACTTTATATACTTAAGTTAGTCATTATAATATGATTCGTTAATTTATTATTAAGTCTTCGATAAGTATGTATGTGTGAATGAAAAGAAAAAAAATCAGTACGTTTACTTTTTTTAGTTAGTGTATTTACATATGCTGCAAATACACATGTGTTCGAAAGCATTAATTCGGTCTGAGTTGGAGGTTAGTTAAGAGAAGCTTTTGGGTAAAGTTACATTATCACACGGAACGAGAAGCTTTCACGTGGACATATTAAGAGATTTTAAATTATAAAGAGCGGTAACTTACAGCGGCATTATCCCACGCAGAAAGATCTTTCCTTGTGTGTGTGTGTGCTTTTATCCATCGCTGAAGCTCTTGTAAACGTAATGAATTAGAGAGCGTGGTGGATAACTAAAGGTGTTAGCTCTCTTAGCCTATACTCTTCGTTTGTTTGCTAATTGCTTCTTCATTTTCTTGCACATAACCTAACTTGATTTAATTATTACTTTGCATATTTTTCTTTTCTATTTTTAATTTAAATAGTTTTAGTTTTCACCTAAATTTTATGCGAAGATACGACAACATATTTTTTTTATTTTTTTATTGTTTTCTGGCGTCTCGACACCACTTGCAATGTACGTTAACTTTTGGTTAATCACATTTATACCAATACAACAAAAAAAGAAAAATGCAAAATATTACAACATTAAATTACACTTATTTATATTAAACATTTAACTCTTTTTTTTGCGTATACTGGTGCCGGTATATTACATAACCTTTGTAGGGTTAGGTTCGTTTGGCACTTAATCACTTATAACTTATCATAAACATAGAAAACAAAAAAAAACTAATCCCCTTCGCAGTTGATGTAGTGTTTAGAACATATTAAGCTTTAAATTGTGCGCGTCCACATAATTCCTTGTTCGCAGCAATTTTCCTCGCGGGGTAGTTGCTCTGCGTGCGACTTTAACTCCGGACTGGGGTAAGAAGCCCAATTTTAACATGCGGGAGCGGTAGCTTAAGAGAGCGATTGGTGGCTGTAGTTGTTGCGGACAGCTGATCCGTTTAAGTACATATGCACATATGGAATTGCACCAAATTGTAGATCACTCTAATTAATTCGTAGTTCAAATTAACCGAATAGTAATTCACACTAACCAACTTGTAGCTGATACTAGCCAATTCGTAGCTCAAACTAACCAAATTGTAGGTCAAACTAACCAAATTGTAGGTCAAACTAACCAAATTGTAGGTCAAACTAACCGCCAATTCCATTAGGTCGGAATTGGCACTTAAATGATGTTGAACGGCTACGGCTTTTACCGCATTGTGCACTGCATCAGGAAAAATGTATAATCGTTTGCATATCGTTCCAGTGGCACTAATAACTTCATATATTTATTTGATTTACTGCACAAATTAAAGTTTCTTTCCGTTTCTTTAAATTTTTTTTATTTTTAAAGAGGACAAGTGAAATTGCGCACACTACTCTCTTGCAAGTCTGGGAGGGAAAAAGCCCTTGCTGTTAGAAGTAAATTGGCGAGCAGCGACAAAGTTGCACCAGTTTATTTCATCTCTTTATTCGCTATTCACATTTTCGTCACCCATAAGTGGTGCAAAGTTCACAACGAAAACTAACCAAAAAAAATACTAACAATAGAAAATTTACCATCTAACTGAAGCAAATTAATGTTAACCCAAGTTTATTATTAATATTTAATTGTTTAATATATCTAACACCATTTCTAATATTTGCAAAACCTAAATAAAAGCGGCATACATTTTTACAATAACTTAAGCAGCGGTTGGGATGTAAGGGTTGCCTACTTTTAGGGCTTGTCCTGAAAACAAATATAGTCGACAAGCGGCATATTACACGCCCCCCTGCCAAAATCACACTTTGGCGCTGACACGACCAAAGTGGGATACCCGCTTGGAGACAGTAACCAAAAAAAAAAGACAGTCTCGACGTTACTGCTTAATATCTTTAGCATGATATTTTCCAACTAATTTGCCCTGCAAATCTTCCAGCTCGTAGTAACATGTACCAAGTTTATTTCGAATTCTGGCTTTGACAAAAGTGGGACCTAGTTTCGAGCTATAGCCTTTAGAGAAATTACTTTGTTGGAAATTGCGACGGTATACTTCTTGTCCAACAACATAAGAAACTAACTTACTACGAGTGTTATAGTATTTTTCGTTTCGCGCATGCTGCTGTTGAATTCCTATTTTCGCTGTTTGTCGAATTAAATATTAAATATTATTAAATATTAAACGCCATAGTCCGATCATCTAGCTGTTGTAAACTTCTCAAAAGGGAATAAGTAGAGCCATCGGTGATCATGTGTTGGCCAAATGCTATTCTGTATGGACTACTTTTTACAGCGGAATGCACACCAGAACGAAGTGCACAGCTTATACGGCTGAGTTGTTCGTCCCAGTTGGACTGATCTGGCTTTATGTAAGCTTTTATAGCGGCAATTACCGATCTATTTACACGCTCCGATGCGTTTGCTTGTGGTGCATACATAGCTGTGTATCGGTGTTTTACGCTATATTTTTGCAGCAAAGCGTTAAATTGGTGCGATTTAAATTGCACACCATTGTCCGATAGAACAGTCTCTGGTACTCCAAAGCAGTGAAAAATGTCCTCTTCCAGGAAACGAATAATAGCGTCAGCAGTTAGTTTTCTAACTGGTTTCAAAAACGGATATTTTGACATGTGGTCAACCACAAATGCCTATATGCCCTGTACTACTACGGGGGTACGGACCTAGAAAATCAATAAACAATTTCTGAAAAACTCTCTGTATGCCGGTTGAGGAACTTAAAGGCGGTCTCAAAGGTTGATTAGGATGTTTGCTGCATTTGCATATTGCACAGTTATTTATGAAGGCTTTTAAATCCCCTACCAAATTGGGCCAGTAATAATACCGCCGAATTCTTTCGAGCGTTTTACTAATACCATTATACGCGGCTAATGGATGTTCGTGGCACTGTTTTAAAACGTCAGGAACCAACTCTTTTGGTACCCACAACTTCCAACACATTGTAAAGTAGTTATTTTGCCGGGGTACAGATCTCAGTCTGTCCACGGTCCACGTCACAAGATATTTATATTTAAAATCAGAGACGTTCGCGAAATGAAGGCAAGTGTCGCGACGTTTGTCAGGCACTCCGGAAGGTAGGCACCTCGACGGCTAGGGGGACACGAGGTCAACTAAACTTTCTAATCTAAACGCATATAGACTTGGGATCGTTTCATTTCCCTTTTTTATTATTTAGGCGCTCTTACATTACTTACAAATTATTACAACTTTTCTAATCTCTTCTTGCTTGCTACTCCGCGATCGCGTCTGCTCAGTTGCGTGCTGCTTTTCTAACCCCTTGTCGGTCTCGCACTTCAGGTCAGCGTGCTTCTGGCGCTGCCCTCGCTCGCGACAATTGGGTCGCGTGTCGCGAGCGTGCCCTCGCTCTTTGTCGTTGGCTTCGCTGCCCGGCCCTCTTGCTGCGCTGGCTGCATTGCTTAGCCTATTCTTATTCTCTTTCTTTATTTTAAGAGTAAATTGTAATTTATTTGTGTTTATCTAGTGTTGATCATTACTTAATCACTTAATTACTAATTGTATAACTTGTTGGCTTGTCTTAAGTATTTCGTTCAATTCATTTGTTTGTTTCCTTCTTAAGTCATATTCTTTGCCTATTGTCTATTTATTTGTTATCTTCATATATCTTTCTTTGTCTTATATCTATTGATTGTATATGTAAGTATATATATGTATGTGATGGAGGCTCACGCTGGACCTACTTCACACCCCCCCCCTTTCTTCGTGACCGTGACCCTGCCGTCCGGGTGTTTGGTCACGGAGTAAACCGCTTCTCCCGCCGTCACCCTGAGCCGGTCCCTCGACGTTCGTCTTCTCCGCGCGCGCAGCTCCCGCGTAATCTCCTCGACTGCCCGCTTGGTCACGATGTTTGTGTCCGGGTGACACGTCCAATTCTCTGGGACTTCGGGTAACGCTCCCATGTCCTCGTTGGGATCTGCCGGGGCAAGGTTCTCTTCCGGCCGTGGGGTAAGGGGCGCTTGGCTTCGCTCGGCTGCGGCGCTACTCGATGGATTGTCGTCGTCGTCGTCGTCCGTTGCCTCTGAGCATAGTCCCGGGGCCCATACTCGGCGTGCGTTTGGTTGTCGTGTTGTCTCCGTTGCTCTCTCGTCCAACCCCTCTTCCCATCCAAGGATGCCTTCTTCCTCGCTTTCCTCGTCGTCGCAGGGGCTTGTCTCTTTCTTGGCTTTGATAAATGTTGTCGTTGTGACGACCGTCTGCATCACGTGGAAATCTCCCACCGTGTCCGTCACCGTGTCCTCGTGCACATATTTCGTAATGGCTGGACCATTTGCGCCCCAAGCCTCTTCCACCTTGGTTAGTTTCTGCCGCCAGTGGGTGCCTTCCTCAAACTTCAAAACTGTTTCTTTGCTCATTTTCTGTTGAGAGAAACATAATTGTTGGTTATTACGAAATTACTATTTAAATTCTGGATGTGTGTTTTTGACAAGTTTTGGGTTAGTATAAGAGTTTTGTTGTGGTTTTTTTTTTCTCTGGTTATACTTCTCCCCGACTCGTTTCGGCCTCTTCTCCCTCTTGCTGGAAAGGTTTTAGCTGTGCTACGCTTGCAACTCGGCTTTTCCGTTCCCCGTCTCTTGCCAAGCGCACTACATTTGGTGAGACGAACTTCTTCACCCGATATGGTCCCTCGTACTTCGGTGCTAACTTAGCTGCGAACCCGTCGCTGGCTTTCGAAAGTTGGTGCGTCCTTAACAAGACCAGTTCGTTGATCGTCGGTCTCCATTCCCTTCGTCGCAGGTTGTAATTTCTCCCTTGATCCGTTGAAGCTCGCTGCTGATTTCTTCGCGCTATGTCGAACACCTCCTTTAGCCTATTTGCCCTTTGTTCCGGCGTTTGCGGTGTGCTTCCTGTACCTGGCGTTTTCTCCTCTTACAACGTTGCTGGCAAGCGAGGTTCCCTTCCCTGCATCAAGAATGCTGGGGAAAATTCTTTTGAGTCCGCGATGCTCGAGTTGACGGCTAGTGATATTTCGGGTATCAACTGGTCCCACGAATTTTGATCGATCTCTACGCCAAGGGAGTTCAAATACGCTTTGAAAATCCGACTTGTGAATTGCACTCCGTTGTCACAAACAAACCTCTTTGGCACTCCGAACCGGCATAAGATCCGTTCGCGAAAAGCCTTTTGCAACGTGGCCGCTGTTGCTCGTCTCAGGGGAACCAATTCCACCCACTTTGTGAATGCGTCGTGAAATACCAATACCATCGTGTTGTTTTGATCGCGGTAAGGGGCCCACGAAATCTGCGCACAGAATTGCCATTGGCTCCGCCACTTGGCGGGATAGCATGTGTCCGGCTTGGTTCTTTTGTTCGGTCTTGAACAGTTGGCATTTTTCGCAACATTTGACATACCTGGCTGCATCTCTGAACATCCCAGGCCAGTAGTATCGTTGGGACAGCCTCATAATCGTCTTGCGGACTCCCTGATGCCCGGCCGTCGGCGCGTCGTGGCATTCCAATAACACTCGCCTTCTTTGTTCCTCGCTGACGCATAGCTTCCACGGGATGTAGTCCTCGTCATCCGCGCGGTGGCCCAGGTGTCTGTACAGCTGTCCGTTTTCTTCCACGTAGTCTGTATACTTAGATGGTTCCTTGGCTATCTTTTCCAGCATCTTCGGGATCCACCCTCCGGGGAACTGTTGAACAACGGCTTGCTGGAGCTGCTCTAACGGGTCTCGTGACAAAGCGTCAGCCACCACGTTGAGCTTGCCTTTCCTGTATTTGACGTCAAACTGGTATTGCTGTAGCTCTAAAGCCCAGCGCGCTATCCTTCCTGTGGGGCTCTCAATTGAATCCAACCATTTTAATGCCATGTGGTCTGTGACCACCTCAAATCGGTATCCTTCCAGGTAGCATTTGAGTTTTCTGATCGCCCACACGATCGCCAAGCACTCCTTTTCTGTAGCCGAATAGTTCGACTCGGCCTTTGACAGCTTCCGGCTGGCGTACGCTATGACCTGCTCCTGCTGATCAATGGTTTGCGTGAGGACTGCTCCGAGGCCGTAGTCGCTCGCGTCCGCCTGCAGCGTGAACTTATCTCCAAACTCCGGACATGCTAGGACAGGCGCGGACGTTAGACACTTCTTGAGACTGTCTAATGCGGCTTGTTGCTCCTCCTTCCACGACCACTTCCGGGACTTCTTCAACAGCTCTGTCATCGGTTGTACCACAGTTGTGAAATTGGGCACGAATCGGCGGTACCACGACGCTATCCCTAGGCATCGTTTGAGCTCTTTCAGGTTTGTGGGTGCCTTAAGATTTTTCATGGCTTCCACCTTTGAGGGGTCCGTTTGGATTCCTTTCTCGCTCACCAGATGCCCTAGGTATACTAGCTTCTTCTGGAAAAACGAACATTTTTTTTGATTAAGTTTTAGGTTGGCCTCTCTCAGCCGTCAGAATACTTCTCTCAAGTTTGCTATGTGTTGTTCTTGCGTTGCGCTTATCACTATGATGTCGTCTAAGTAGGCGAACGCATGGGGCTCCATCTCCGGGCCTTTCGCCGTATCCAATGCTCTCTGAAAAGTCGCACCGGCCGAATGCAAACCAAATGGCATGACCCGCCATTGAAATAGTCCTCGACCGGGCACTGTGAACGCGGTGAACTCCCTGCTGCTTGCCGCCATTGGGATTTGCCAGTACCCGTGCTTCAAGTCTAGCGTCGAAATGTAGCGTGCGTGCCTCAACTTTTCCAGTATGTGATTTATCCTTGGTACGGGGTATGCATCCGGTATAGAGTGTGCGTTGAGCTGCCTGTAGTCCACGCACATCCTCCACTCGTTCGTCTTCTTACGGACGAGCACTATGGGCGCGCTGTGTGGGCTGCGTGACGGCTCGATTGCCCCCGCCTCTATCAGTTCGTTCACCTGTTGGTCGATCACACGTTGCATCGCCGGATTTTTGGGGTAGTACCTCTGCTTTATCGGCTTGTCATCCCTCATGACGATCCGATGCTCGGCTACGTTGGATACACCCTTCAATCCGTCGAAGAGTTGCAACTCTGTCCTTAAAAACCCCTGCGTGGCTGGTTCCAAGTCCGCTGGCCACACTGATTCCTGCGCAGCGTCATCTTCCGATGATGATCCTGTTTTGGGGTCTCCTCCTTGCGGCGCTTCGGCTCCTGCACTTTCCACCTGGCCTAGCGATGGCTCCTTGACGACTGTAACTGCGTCTCGGCCGGGCCCTTGCTTGGCTAACGTGGTATCCTTGCTGCAATGCGTCCCCAGGACAGCTTCTCGCTTCTTGCCTCCGGTGCCGCGTCCCTCTTGTTCCTTTACCCCTCCTGGCCCTAACTCGGCTCCTTCGATCTCCTTGGCTGGCACATCGGCGCACTTCAGTATCAGCATCGCCTACCCGCACCGCATGGTCGTCCCCATTTTGCATAGAAAATCCATCCCCAGGATAAGACTGTCTAACATGGATGGCATTACGAGCATGTCCATCGGCTTTTCTTTGCTGATCAACTTGACCTTGACTCTCAACAATTAACTAATTGCTACCTTCGATCCATCTGCTAAGTGAGTATTTGCGATCGCTGCGAATACTTCCCCCTTTGCCTTTATTTCCTCAAAAAAACTTTGGCTCACGAAACTTCGTGACGCACCGGTGTCGATCGTCGCCTTCGCCATTCGGTCCCCGACCTTCACCATGGCGATTATGCGACTATTTCCGACTCTAAGAGGACATTCTAGTTCCGGGACGGACTCGCGCCGGCGCCCATCCGATCCCGCTCCGGATGACGCGGCTGCCCGTTTCCCGCTCTCCTACCGCAACATGCCAAATCGCTCACGCCTTGAGCACCACACTGTCTACAGAATACCACCTTGGGATTTGTGCATTCTCTTGCAAAGTGTCCCCCTTGTGAGCAGTTGTAGCACACGCGACACACTATCGTGCCGCATTAATCTCTTCAAGTCGACTATATACTCTCTGTAACCTTCTCCTACGCGTTGTCGGCGGGCCCTGATCTCGTCCTCTAATTTGTCAAACTATTGAGGAGGCAGAAAGAATCCTAAAAATTCCCTTTTGAACGTTCCCCACGTTACGTCCCTTAATCCGCCACTAACCAACTACCTGCCATGCCTGTCAAAGCCTCGCTCATCACTCTCGGTATGCGATTCAGATCTACATCGTATGTTTGGGCGCGTTCTTCCAATGTTTCTATGAACGCAAGTGGGTCAGAATAACCGTCAAACTTAACACCCCATTTCCTAACCTGATCAGGGACGACCATGTAATGCCGGTGACTGTTAGCGAGCTCGTACATTTGCCTGTAATCCGCCTGGCCCTCCTGGGTACTAGTCATGGGCGTTCCTACGAGCGGCACTACATGTACGTTCGGGGTCAATCCAGCTATGTATCCGCCAACGGCCGGTGCAAACCGCACGTGGCTGGGTGATGGTGGCAATTCTCCTGATGACCCTGATAACGCCAACAAATCGGATTCCGATTTTTGTCTGGGGCGCGCCCCTTCACTAATGACAGTGGGCGGGACGGGTGACCCTCGGCTCTTGGCGAACTTCCGCTCCCATTCGCCCAACCGGTTCCAGGTTGACGAACTATGGCCCCCCAATTTTATCAAATCACATACCCGTTTCCGTAAATCTTCTACCTTGCCGGCGCTTTCTATGTTTAGTTCCTGAGCGATTCATTCCAGATCCTCCTTCCGGTAAACCCATCCTAGACCCACGCATGGGTTGTCGCATCCTTTTTCTTCTAAACTCAGGTTGTGCTCCATGGTCGCTGGGCGTGAATTTTTTTTTTTTTTTTTTTTTTTTTAATCTATTCAATTTTTATTTAATTTATTTCAGTTTTATTTAATTTATTTAAATTTTGTTTATTTAATTTTTTTTATTTTTTTTAGCTGTATTTAATTAATTTTTTTATTTTATTTAATATAATAAAATTTTTATTTAATTTATTTTAATTATTATTGATTTAAATTTTGTTTAATTAAATTTTATTTAATTTATTTCCTTTCCTTTATTTAAATTTTATTTAATTTATTTAAATTTGATTTAATATTATTTAAATTGTTGTTTATTTAAAATTTTTCCACTCTCGACCCACTGTATCGCAATCAGCTACCACGCCCAATACCAATTCCAACCTTCAGGTGTTGGCGTGTGCTGCACTTTCACAGTCGGCGTTCGCGCTGCTCCGCTGTGATAACTTTTCACGACCGACACTGTTTCCCGCGATTTTAGCCGTTTTCTAGCCGAACGCTCACGCCTGTCTTTCCGCTATTCTCGTTTGCTTAGTTGGTGCGTCTTCTTTCACCGTCAATTTCGCTGCACGTGCACTCTAAGCTTCGACCGATTTGCTGCTTAACACATACGAAAATAACTTTTTCGCGACGACTGTACGTTTGGCAAATTTTTCTCAGCGCCAACTGACCATCTGGCACCATTTATTGCCTCGCCGTTACTTTCAGTTTTTTTTTTGTTCTCTTGTTTCAAACGCGCGCGCGATCGCGTGGTATAAACGGGTATGCCCGACTGTCACGATTCACTTTTAGTAGTGCGTTTGGGGTTTTTGCTCCCAACTTGCACTACACCTCTTTCACGTTAGGTCCCTGCTCGGGCGCCACTTGTTAAGTAGTTATTTTGCCGGGGTACAGATCTCAGTCTGTCCACGGTCCACGTCACAAGATATTTATATTTAAAATCAGAGACGTTCGCGAAATGAAGGCAAGTGTCGCGACGTTTGTCAGGCACTCCGGAAGGTAGGCACCTCGACGGCTAGGGGGGACACGAGGTCAACTAAACTTTCTAATCTAAACGCATATAGACTTGGGATCGTTTCATTTCCCTTTTTTATTATTTAGGCGCTCTTACATTACTTACAAATTATTACAACTTTTCTAATCTCTTCTTGCTTGCTACTCCGCGATCGCGTCTGCTCAGTTGCGTGCTGCTTTTCTAACCCCTTGCCGGTCTCGCACTTCAGGTCAGCGTGCTTCTGGCGCTGCCCTCGCTCGCGTGTCGCGAGCGCGCCCTCGCTCTTTGTCGTTGGCTTCGCTGCCCGGCCCTCTTGCTGCGCTGGCTGCATTGCTTAGCCTATTCTTATTCTCTTTCTTTATTTTAAGAGTAAATTGTAATTCATTTGTGTTTATCTAGTGTTGATCATTACTTAATCACTTAATTACTAATTGTATAACTTGTTGGCTTGTCTTAAGTATTTCGTTCAATTCATTTGTTTGTTTCCTTCTTAAGTCATATTCTTTGCCTATTGTCTATTTATTTGTTATCTTCATATATCTTTCTTTGTCTTATATCTATTGATTGTATATCTGAATATATATATGTATAAGATGGAGGTTCACGCTTTACCAACTTCACAACATATCGTCAGCAATTTGCTCACCAGTAGTGTGCTTTGCTCGGCGATAGATTATATGGTCTTTAACCTTGACATCTGGCAATGGAACCGTTTGGTTTACAATTTGGTCTTTGAGTCCCACATACCCCTGAGTGTGAAAATGCCAAGATTTCAGATCAATTGGACAATCCAAAGATATTTCTGACAAATCTTCCGTATATATGCGAGAAAACGCATCCGGAACTACATTCTTACTGCCTTTGCGATGATAAATTTTGAATGAAAATGCCTGCAACTTTAGTGCCCATCTCGCTAATCTGGTACCCAAATCCGTTTGTGACATGAGCCACTTTAACGAAGCATGATCCGTGATGATGGAAAATTCATGTCCCTCTATATATGCTCTAAATTTTTTTACGCACATAATAGCGGCCAAACATTCTTTTTCCGTCACTGAATAATTTCGTTGACACTTATTTAATTTGCGAGACATAAAAGCAATTGGTACTTCATTACCCTCGCTATCCTCTTGCATAAGTACGCCTCCAACACCGGTATGACTAGCGTCACAATGTATGGAAAAAGGCAACGTAACGTCCGGACTATGCAATACTGGAGCCTTCCACATTTGCTCTTTTAACAATACAAACGCTTGTTGAGTCTCTTCTGACCATTCAAATTTTTTTCTACTTTTGAGGGTATCAGAAATGGGTTCAGCAATGCCAGCATAGTTATTAATGAATTTATGATACCAGTCTGTGGTACCAAGAAATCGACGGACTTGTTTAATCGAACGAGGTACTGGAAAGTCTCTTATCGCAGCGACTTTGTCTGGATCAGTTTGAATTGTACCATGTCCTATCACATGACCTAAGTACTTAACTTCTTTAAGGCAGAATTTACTCTTTTATACATTAATGGTAAGACCTGCAAGGGCTAAGCAGCTTGCAAGTTGTCTTAGCACGGCGATATGCTTTTCAAATGACTCTGAAATAACTAGCAAATCATCCAGATAAACAAAAATCTCGTTACGCAAACTGGGCGGTATAACCGTATCCATTAGCTTGGACATAGTTTGCGGCGCGTTGGTTAACCCAAACGGCATGACAGTGAAGTGATATAGCGGTCTACCTGGGACCGTAAACGCTGTCTTCTCTCGAGCTCGTTGCGTTAATGGGATTTGCCAATAAGCATCTTTTAGGTCGATACTCGTTATGTACTCAGTTCGAGGAAGTCTACTAAGTATACCATCGATCAATGGCATTGGGTATGCATTTTTAACTGTTACTTCGTTTACTTTTCTACTATCAAGACATAAACGCACCTTTCCAGGTTTCTGCACAAGAACAATAGGAGATGACCACGGACTGTCTGATTCTTCTATAGCTCCTAGGGCTAGCATTCTATCCAGTTCATCGTACATTAGCTTTTCGATGGCTGGCGATACTGCGTAATGACGCTGCTTAATGGGTGTACCGCCGGTCACGTCTATGTCGTGAGAAAGCCAAGTTGTCTTGCCAAGGCCGTTCTACGCAAAAGAAGGAAACAATTTAATTCTAGATGTTAACTCCTTGTGCTGTTGAGCCGTTAATAAAATTTTTAAGGGGTTGGATATGTCTAAAGATGCCACTTTAGCATTATGGGTTTTATGCATTAACACCAAAGGCAACAAGTCGAATGCTATCCAAAAATCAATGCCAAGATATAATTTTTGTGATAGCGAAGGAACAATATAAAAGCATAATCGTTTTGTATCACCTCTAAACATAATTTCCGTTGTGATTTTACCCACGATCGATTGTTTTGCCCCATCAGCGGTGCGAACATTTAGGTTCAATGGCTTATATTCAACTCGATTCAACTCTGATGCAAATTTACCACCTATACAACTAATCGACGCTCCTGTATCCATTAGACCACTTAGCGATTTCCCCAATAAGGTTACATCGGCATATGGCCGCACGTCACTAGACAAATCTACAATAGAGGAATTTATATCCGCAACAGACTGATTCTGCTTAACACGAAAAGAACGTTGACGAATGCTATTGCGAGTATGTCGCAAACACTCGGCATTTATGTTGAGTTTAGGTTTAGGAAAAGCTGGGATTGCGGTCGTATCCGGTGTGATATTACTAGCTTTGGTGACCTCCATAACTATTCTGTATTTGTCCCTCTGGACACTAGTTTGCGTGCACTTGTCAAGGGTGCACGCTGGTGTCCGTTTTTTTGCAATCTTGATATCTATGCCCATGTTTACCACAGGTCCAACAAGACATGGTCATTGCCGCAAGATCAACATTATTAGAATCCACATCATCTTCGTTGTAGGTTTCGGTTCGTACCGTAACTTCATTTACATGAAGTTTGGATTGAAATCGTTTCACAGGAACTATTGAATAAGCTACAGATTTCACAAATCGTTCACGTGTACGCACTATGTGTCTCAACTGAACAATGCTACCAATAGGTAAATATAATATTTCGTGCTGTATTTCTGGCAACAAATTTGCGCGAAGTATTTCCAATAAAGCTGGTTCATTTAACGGTTGACTAAGCTTGTCTGCTAAACACGCAATTGCTTCATAAAAACTATCAAAACTTTCATTGTGCTTTTGCTTCCTTTGAGCAATAGCTGACCGAATCTATAAATCAGTTCTGCCATCCTGAAATTGCGATCTTAACGCTACACACAAATCTGACCAGCGAACTTCAGGGACGCTTCTGTGGAATCTCCAATACCATTCATTGGCACTTCCCTCGAACAAATTGCTTGCATATCGTGCTAACAATTCAAAGTTGCCCTCCAGAGTCTGGTGAGTGAGTGCTTCGACTCGATACAAAAAGTCGTCAACTGACAAGAACGCATGTCCGGTAAAACGTAACTTCCAAGTAGACATTATTTGACTTATACGATCTGGTCGTAGTCCAAAATTTGGCTGCGAACCAGCAGAGGAACCTGCAGGGAGAAAATGTTCACTATCGGGCCTACTTGGGATTCTATACAACTGTTCGAAACTTGGGCCGATGGCGAAACTCTATTACAAGGCTGAGTCGGCTCCGAACTAGTGGAAATTTGTAGAGACAATCTCTGAAATCCAGCCTCGATCGATTGAGCAAGCGTTCGCGTTCGCGTTTGCTGTAATAATACTGTGGGCATGGCTGTTGTAATGGATTGGGATCGTTTCATTTCCCTTTTTTATTATTTAGGCGCTCTTACATTACTTACAAATTATTACAACTTTTCTAATCTCTTCTTGCTTGCTACTCCGCGATCGCGTCTGCTCAGTTGCGTGCTGCTTTTCTAACCCCTTGCCGGTCTCGCACTTCAGGTCAGCGTGCTTCTGGCGCTGCCCTCGCTCGCGTGTCGCGAGCGCGCCCTCGCTCTTTGTCGTTGGCTTCGCTGCCCGGCCCTCTTGCTGCGCTGGCTGCATTGCTTAGCCTATTCTTATTCTCTTTCTTTATTTTAAGAGTAAATTGTAATTCATTTGTGTTTATCTAGTGTTGATCATTACTTAATCACTTAATTACTAATTGTATAACTTGTTGGCTTGTCTTAAGTATTTCGTTCAATTCATTTGTTTGTTTCCTTCTTAAGTCATATTTTTTGCCTATTGTCTATTTATTTGTTATCTTCATATATCTTTCTTTGTCTTATATCTATTGATTGTATATCTGAATATATATATGTATAAGATGGAGGTTCACGCTGGACCAACTTCACAACATATCGTCAGCAATTTGCTCACCAGTAGTGTGCTTTGCTCGGCGATAGATTATATGGTCTTTAACCTTGACATCTGGCAATGGAACCGTTTGGTTTACAATTTGGTCTTTGAGTCCCACATACCCCTGAGTGTGAAAATGCCAAGATTTCAGATCAATTGGACAATCCAAAGATATTTCTGACAAATCTTCCGTATATATGCGAGAAAACGCATCCGGAACTACATTCTTACTGCCTTTGCGATGATAAATTTTGAATGAAAATGCCTGCAACTTTAGTGCCCATCTCGCTAATCTGGTACCCAAATCCGTTTGTGACATGAGCCACTTTAACGAAGCATGATCCGTGATGATGGAAAATTCATGTCCCTCTATATATGCTCTAAATTTTTTTACGCACATAATAGCGGCCAAACATTCTTTTTCCGTCACTGAATAATTTCGTTGACACTTATTTAATTTGCGAGACATAAAAGCAATTGGTACTTCATTACCCTCGCTATCCTCTTGCATAAGTACGCCTCCAACACCGGTATGACTAGCGTCACAATGTATGGAAAAAGGCAACGTAACGTCCGGACTATGCAATACTGGATCCTTCCACATTTGCTCTTTTAACAATACAAACGCTTGTTGAGTCTCTTCTGACCATTCAAATTTTTTTCTACTTTTGAGGGTATCAGAAATGGGTTCAGCAATGCCAGCATAGTTATTAATGAATTTATGATACCAGTCTGTGGTACCAAGAAATCGACGGACTTGTTTAATCGAACGAGGTACTGGAAAGTCTCTTATCGCAGCGACTTTGTCTGGATCAGTTTGAATTGTACCATGTCCTATCACATGACCTAAGTACTTAACTTCTTTAAGGCAGAATTTACTCTTTTATACATTAATGGTAAGACCTGCAAGGGCTAAGCAGCTTGCAAGTTGTCTTAGCACGGTGATATGCTTTTCAAATGACTCTGAAATAACTAGCAAATCATCCAGATAAACAAAAATCTCGTTACGCAAACTGGGCGGTATAACCGTATCCATTAGCTTGGACATAGTTTGCGGCGCGTTGGTTAACCCAAACGGCATGACAGTGAAGTGATATAGCGGTCTACCTGGGACCGTAAACGCTGTCTTCTCTCGAGCTCGTTGCGTTAATGGGATTTGCCAATAAGCATCTTTTAGGTCGATACTCGTTATGTACTCAGTTCGAGGAAGTCTACTAAGTATACCATCGATCAATGGCATTGGGTATGCATTTTTAACTGTTACTTCGTTTACTTTTCTACTATCAAGACATAAACGCACCTTTCCAGGTTTCTGCACAAGAACAATAGGAGATGACCACGGACTGTCTGATTCTTCTATAGCTCCTAGGGCTAGCATTCTATCCAGTTCATCGTACATTAGCTTTTCGATGGCTGGCGATACTGCGTAATGACGCTGCTTAATGGGTGTACCGCCGGTCACGTCTATGTCGTGAGAAAGCCAAGTTGTCTTGCCAAGGCCGTTCTACGCAAAAGAAGGAAACAATTTAATTCTAGATGTTAACTCCTTGTGCTGCTGAGCCGTTAATAAAATTTTTAAGGGGTTGGATATGTCTAAAGATGCCACTTTAGCATTATGGGTTTTATGCATTAACACCAAAGGCAACAAGTCGAATGCTATCCAAAAATCAATGCCAAGATATAATTTTTGTGATAGCGAAGGAACAATATAAAAGCATAATCGTTTTGTATCACCTCTAAACATAATTTCCGTTGTGATTTTACCCACGATCGATTGTTTTGCCCCATCAGCGGTGCGAACATTTAGGTTCAATGGCTTATATTCAACTCGATTCAACTCTGATGCAAATTTACCACCTATACAACTAATCGACGCTCCTGTATCCATTAGACCACTTAGCGATTTCCCCAATAAGGTTACATCGGCATATGGCCGCACGTCACTAGACAAATCTACAATAGAGGAATTTATATCCGCAACAGACTGATTCTGCTTAACACGAAAAGAACGTTGACGAATGCTATTGCGAGTATGTCGCAAACACTCGGCATTTATGTTGAGTTTAGGTTTAGGAAAAGCTGGGATTGCGGTCGTATCCGGTGTGATATTACTAGCTTTGGTGACCTCCATAACTATTCTGTATTTGTCCCTCTGGACACTAGTTTGCGTGCACTTGTCAAGGGTTCACGCTGGTGTCCGTTTTTTTGCAATCTTGATATCTATGCCCATGTTTACCACAGGTCCAACAAGACATGGTCATTGCCGCAAGATCAACATTATTAGAATCCACATCATCTTCATTGTAGGTTTCGGTTCGTACCGTAACTTCATTTACATGAAGTTTGGATTGAAATCGTTTCACAGGAACTATTGAATAAGCTACAGATTTCACAAATCGTTCACGTGTACGCACTATGTGTCTCAACTGAACAATGCTACCAATAGGTTAATATAACATTTCGTGCTGTATTTCTGGCAACAAATTTGCGCGAAGTATTTCCAATAAAGCTGGTTCATTTAACGGTTGACTAAGCTTGTCTGCTAAACACGCAATTGCTTCATAAAAACTATCAAAACTTTCATTGTGCTTTTGCTTCCTTTGAGCAATAGCTGACCGAATCTATAAATCAGTTCTGCCATCCTGAAATTGCGATCTTAACGCTACACACAAATCTGACCAGCGAACTTCAGGGACGCTTCTGTGGAATCTCCAATACCATTCATTGGCACTTCCCTCGAACAAATTGCTTGCATATCGTGCTAACAATTCAAAGTTGCCCTCCAGAGTCTGGTGAGTGAGTGCTTCGACTCGATACAAAAAGTCGTCAACTGACAAGAACGCATGTCCGGTAAAACGTAACTTCCAAGTAGACATTATTTGACTTATACGATCTGGTCGTAGTCCAAAATTTGGCTGCGAACCAGCAGAGGAACCTGCAGGGAGAAAATGTTCACTATCGGGCCTACTTGGGATTCTATACAACTGTTCGAAACTTGGGCCGATGGCGAAACTCTATTACAAGGCTGAGTCGGCTCCGAACTAGTGGGAATTTGTAGAGACAATCTCTGAAATCCAGCCTCGATCGATTGAGCAAGCGTTCGCGTTTGCTGTAATAATACTGTGGGCATGGCTGTTGTAATGGATTGTTGCAAGTTCGCCAACAATGTTTCTGGCCCCATTTGCATCGGTCTTGGTTGACTTTCTGGCTGGATTACTCGGTGCTGATATACCATACCTTCCCCAGCTTCTGGTTGCACTGATTGAGTTTGTCGTAGAGTCGGACTTATGTTCGACTGTGACTCGGATGAACTGTTGGTAGGGTTCATTTGATTTGCAGACGTTTCAGGATTCATAACTTACTACGAGTGTTATAGTATTTTTCGTTTCACACATGCTGCTGTTGAATTCCTATTTTCGCTGTTTGTCGAATTAAATCCAAAGAATCTTCCCTATTAAACGCCATGTGGACTACTTTTTACAGCGGAATGCACACCAGAACGAAGTGCACAGCTTATACGGCTGAGTTGTTCGTCCCAGTTGGACTGATCTGGCTTTATGTAAGCTTTTATAGCGGCAATTACCGATCTATTTACACGCTCCGATGCGTTTGCTTGTGGTGCATACATAGCTGTGTATCGGTGTTTTACGCTATATTTTTGCAGCAAAGCGTTAAATTGGTGCGATTTAAATTGCACACCATTGTCCGATAGAACAGTCTCTGGTACTCCAAAGCAGTGAAAAATGTCCTCTTCCAGGAAACGAATAATAGCGTCAGCAGTTAGTTTTCTAACTGGTTTCAAAAACGGATATTTTGACATGTGGTCAACCACAAATGCCTATATGCCCTGTACTACTACGGGGGTACGGACCTAGAAAATCAATAAACGATTTCTGAAAAACTCTCTGTATGTCGGTTGAGGAACTTAAAGGCGGTCTCAAAGGTTGATTAGGATGTTTGCTGCATTTGCATATTGCACAGTTATTTATGAAGGCTTTTACATCCCCTACCAAATTGGGCCAGTAATAATACCGCCGAATTCTTTCGAGCGTTTTACTAATACCATTATGCGCGGCTAATGGATGTTCGTGGCACTGTTTTAAAACGTCAGGAACCAACTCTTTTGGTACCCACAACTTCCAACACATATCGTCTGCAATTTGCTCACCAGTAGTGTGCTCTGCTCGGCGATAGATTATATGGTCTTTAACCTTGACATCTGGCAATGGAACCGTTTGGTTTACAATTTGGTCTTTGAGTCCCACATACCCCTGAGTGTGAAAATACCAAGATTTCAGATCAATTGGAATCCGGAACTACATTCTTACTGCCTTTGTGATGATAAATTTTGAATGAAAATGCCTGCAACTTTAGTGCCCATCTCGCTAATCTGGTACCCAAATCCGTTTGTGACATGAGCCACTTTAACGAAGCATGATCCGTGATGATGGAAAATTCATGTCCCTCTATATATGCTCTAAATTTTTTTACGCACATAATAGCGGCCAAACATTCTTTTTCCGTCACTGAATAATTTCGTTGACACTTATTTAATTTGCGAGACATAAAAGCAATTGGTACTTCATTACCCTCGCTATCCTCTTGCATAAGTACGCCTCCAACACCGGTATGACTAGCGTCACAATGTATGGAAAAAGGCAACGTAAAGTCCGGACTATGCAATACTGGAGCTTTGCACATTTGCTCTTTTAACAATACAAACGCTTGTTGAGCCTCTTCTGACCATTCAAATTTTTTTCTACTTTTGAGGGTATTAGAAATGGATTCAGCAATGCCAGCATAGTTATTAATGAATTTATGATACCAGTCTGTGGTACCAAGAAATCGACGGACTTGTTTAATCGAACGAGGTACTGGAAAGTCTCTTATCGCAGGGACTTTGCCTGGATCAGTTTGAATTGTACCATGTCCTATCCAATGATCTAAGTACTTAACTTCTTTAAGGCAGAATTTACTCTTTTCTACATTAATGGTAAGACCTGCAAGGGCTAAGCGGCTTGCAAGTTGTCTTAGCACGGTGATATGCTATTCAAATGACTCTGAAATAACTAGCAAATCATCCAGATAAACAAAAATCTCGTTACGCAAACTGGGCGGTATAACCGTATCCATTAGCTTGGACATAGTTTGCGGCGCGTTGGTTAACCAAAACGGCATGACAGTGAAGCGATATAGCGGTCTACCTGGGACCGTAAACGCTGTCTTCTCTCGAGCTCGTTGCGTTAATGGGATTTGCCAATAAGCATCATTATCCCACGCAGAAAGATCTTTCCTTGTGTGTGTGTGTGCTTTTATCCATCGCTGAAGCTCTAGTAAACGTAATGAATTAGAGAGTGTGGTGGATAACTAAAGGTGTTAGCTCTCTTAGCCTATACTCTTCGTTTGTTTGCTAATTGCTTCTTCATTTTCTTGCACATAACCTAACTTGATTTAATTATTACTTTGCATATTTTTCTTTTCTATTTTTAATTTAAATAGTTTTAGTTTTCACCTAAATTTTATGCGAAGATACGACAACATATTTTTTTTTTTTTATTGTTTTCTGGCGTCTTGACACCGATTGCAATTTACGTTAACTTTTGGTTAATCACATTTATACCAATACAACAAAAAAAGAAAAATGCAAAATATTACAACATTAAATTACACTTATTTATATTAAACATTTAACTCTTTTTTTTGCGTATACTGGTGCCGGTATATTACATAACCTTTGTAGGGTTAGGTTCGTTTGGCACTTAATCACTTATAACTTATCATAAACATAGAAAACAAAAAAAAACTAATCCCCTTCGCAGTTGATGTAGTGTTTAGAACATATTAAGCTTTAAATTGTGCGCGTCCACATAATTCCTTGTTCGCAGCAATTTTCCTCGCGGGGTAGTTGCTCTGCGTGCGACTTTAACTCCGGACTGGGGTAAGAAGCCCAATTTTAACATGCGGGAGCGGTAGCTTAAGAGAGCGATTGGTGGCTGTAGTTGTTGCGGACAGCTGATCCGTTTAAGTACATATGCACATATGGAATTGCACCAAATTGTAGATCACTCTAATTAATTCGTAGTTCAAATTAACCGAAAAGTAATTCACACTAACCAACTTGTAGCTGATACTAGCCATTTCGTAGCTCAAACTAACCAAACTGTAGGTCAAACTAACCAAATTGTAGGTCAAACTAACCAAATTGTAGGTCAAACTAACCGCCAATTCCATTAGGTCGGAATTGGCACTTAAATGATGTTGAACGGCTACGGCTTTTACCGCATTGTGCACTGCATCAGGAAAAATGTATAATCGTTTGCATATCGTTCCAGTGGCACTAATAACTTCATATATTTATTTGATTTACTGCACAAATTAAAGTTTCTTTCCGTTTCTTTAAATTTTTTTTATTTTTAAAGAGGACAAGTGAAATTGCGCACACTACTCTCTTGCAAGTCTTGAAGGGAAAAAACCCTTGCTGTCAGAAGTAAATTGGCGAGAAGCGACAAAGTTTCACCAGTTTATTTCATCGCTTTATTCGCTATTCACATTTTCGTCACCCATAAGTGGTGCAAAGTTCACAACGAAAACTAACCAAAAAAAATACTATCAATAGAAAATTTACCATCTAACTGAAGCAAATTAAGGTTAACCCAAGTTTATTATTAATATTTAATTATTTAATATATCTAACACCATTTCTAATATTTGCAAAACCTAAATAAAAGCGGCATACATTTTTACAAGAACTTAAGCAGCGGTTGGGATGTAAGGGTTGCCTACTTTTAGGGCTTGTCCTGAAAACAAATATAGTCGACAAGCGGCATATTACACGCCCCCCTGCCAAAATCACACTTTGGTGCTGACACGACCAAAGTGGGAACCCGCTTGGAGACAGTAACCAAAAAAAAGACACAGTCTCGACGTTACTGCTTAATATCTTTAGCATGATATTTTCCAACTAATTTGCCCTGCAAATCTTCCAGCTCGTAGTAACATGTACCAAGTTTATTTCGAATTCTGGCTTTGACAAAAGTGGGACCTAGTTTCGAGCTATAGCCTTTAGAGAAATTACTTTGTTGGAAATTGCGACGGTATACTTCTTGTCCAACAACATAAGAAACTAACTTACTACGAGTGTTATAGTATTTTTCGTTTCACACATGCTGCTGTTGAATTCCTATTTTCGCTGTTTGTCGAATTAAATCCAAAGAATCTTCCCTATTAAACGCCATGTGGACTACTTTTTACAGCGGAATGCACACCAGAACGAAGTGCACAGCTTATACGGCCGAGTTGTTCGTCCCAGTTGGACTGATCTGGCTTTATGTAAGCTTTTATAGCGGCAATTACCGATCTATTTACACGCTCCGATGCGTTTGCTTGTGGTGCATACATAGCTGTGTATCGGTGTTTTACGCTATATTTTTGCAGCAAAGCGTTAAATTGGTGCGATTTAAATTGCACACCATTGTCCGATAGAACAGTCTCTGGTACTCCAAAGCAGTGAAAAATGTCCTCTTCCAGGAAACGAATAATAGCGTCAGCAGTTAGTTTTCTAACTGGTTTCAAAAACGGATATTTTGACATGTGGTCAACCACAAATGCCTATATGCCCTGTACTACTACGGGGGTACGGACCTAGAAAATCAATAAACGATTTCTGAAAAACTCTCTGTATGTCGGTTGAGGAACTTAAAGGCGGTCTCAAAGGTTGATTAGGATGTTTGCTGCATTTGCATATTGCACAGTTATTTATGAAGGCTTTTACATCCCCTACCAAATTGGGCCAGTAATAATACCGCCGAATTCTTTCGAGCGTTTTACTAATACCATTATGCGCGGCTAATGGATGTTCGTGGCACTGTTTTAAAACGTCAGGAACCAACTCTTTTGGTACCCACAACTTCCAACACATATCGTCTGCAATTTGCTCACCAGTAGTGTGCTCTGCTCGGCGATAGATTATATGGTCTTTAACCTTGACATCTGGCAATGGAACCGTTTGGTTTACAATTTGGTCTTTGAGTCCCACATACCCCTGAGTGTGAAAATACCAAGATTTCAGATCAATTGGAATCCGGAACTACATTCTTACTGCCTTTGTGATGATAAATTTTGAATGAAAATGCCTGCAACTTTAGTGCCCATCTCGCTAATCTGGTACCCAAATCCGTTTGTGACATGAGCCACTTTAACGAAGCATGATCCGTGATGATGGAAAATTCATGTCCCTCTATATATGCTCTAAATTTTTTTACGCACATAATAGCGGCCAAACATTCTTTTTCCGTCACTGAATAATTTCGTTGACACTTATTTAATTTGCGAGACATAAAAGCAATTGGTACTTCATTACCCTCGCTATCCTCTTGCATAAGTACGCCTCCAACACCGGTATGACTAGCGTCACAATGTATGGAAAAAGGCAACGTAAAGTCCGGACTATGCAATACTGGAGCTTTGCACATTTGCTCTTTTAACAATACAAACGCTTGTTGAGCCTTTTCTGACCATTCAAATTTTTTTCTACTTTTGAGGGTATTAGAAATGGATTCAGCAATGCCAGCATAGTTATTAATGAATTTATGATACCAGCCTGTGGTACCAAGAAATCGACGGACTTGTTTAATCGAACGAGGTACTGGAAAGTCTCTTATCGCAGGGACTTTGTCTGTATCAGTTTGAATTGTACCATGTCCTATGACATGACCTAAGTACTTAACTTCTTTAAGGCAGAATTGACTCTTTTCTACATTAATGGTAAGACCTGCAAGGGCTAAGCGGCTTGCAAGTTGTCTTAGCACGGTGATACGCTTTTCAAATGACTCTGAAATAACTAGCAAATCATCCAGATAAACAAAAATCTCGTTACGCAAACTGGGCGGTATAACCGTATCCATTAGCTTGGACATAGTTTGCGGCGCGTTGGTTAACCAAAACGGCATGACAGTGAAGCGATATAGCGGTCTACCTGGGACCGTAAACGCTGTCTTCTCTCGAGCTCGTTGCGTTAATGGGATTTGCCAATAAGCATCATTATCCCACGCAGAAGCTCTAGTAAACGTAGTGTTTAGAACATATTAAGCTTTAAATTGTGCGCGTCCACATAATTCCTTGTTCGCGGCAATTTTCCTCGCGGGGTAGTTGCTCTGCGTGCGACTTCAACTCCGGACTGAGGTAAGAAGCCCAATTTTAACATGCGGGAGCGGTAGCTTAAGAGAGCGATTGGTGGCTGTAGTTGTTGCGGACGGCTGATCCAATTAAGTACATATGAACATATGGAATTGCACCAAATTGTAGATCACTCTAATTAATTCGTAGTTCATATTAACCGAATAGTAATTCACACTAACCAACTTGTAGCTGATACTAGCCAATTCGTAGCTCAAACTAACCAAATTGTAGGTCAAACTTACCAAATTGTAGGTCAAACTAACCAAATTGTAGGTCAAACTAACCAAATTGTAGGTCAAACTAACCGCCAATTCCATTAGGTCGGAATTGGCACTTAAATGATGTTGAACGGCTACGGCTTTTACCGCATTGTGCACTGCATCAGGAAAAATGTATAATCGTTTGCATATCGTTCCAGTGGCACTAATAACTTCATATATTTATTTGATTTACTGCACAAATTAAAGTTTCTTTCCGTTTCTTTAAATTTTTTTTATTTTTAAAGAGGACAAGTGAAATTGCGCACACTACTCTCTTGCAAGTCTTGAAGGGAAAAAGCCCTTGCTGTCAGAAGTAAATTGGCGAGAAGCGACAAAGTTTCACCAGTTTATTTCATCGCTTTATTCGCTATTCACATTTTCGTCACCCATAAGTGGTGCAAAGTTCACAACGAAAACTAACCAAAAAAAATACTATCAATAGAAAATTTACCATCTAACTGAAGCAAATTAAGGTTAACCCAAGTTTATTATTAATATTTAATTATTTAATATATCTAACACCATTTCTAATATTTGCAAAACCTAAATAAAAGCGGCATACATTTTTACAAGAACTTAAGCAGCGGTTGGGATGTAAGGGTTGCCTACTTTAAGGGCTTGTCCTGAAAACAAATATAGTCGACAAGCGGCATATTTCACCATTAATGCGCTTGAGTAAGAAAACAAGATTTTGACTTCCAGTCAAATATAAGTTTTGCTTTTGCTGATCATACATACTCTTCCCAATTTTTAAGACACTTTCTTACAATCCTTGCCATACAGTTATGCAAAGATGTACACAAATTACGAAAGTGTATTCAGTAGTGCATTGGTACATACGGATATGTAAGCTCGCATTTGCCGCCGACACAGAAAAACGAAAAATATCAATAATAACAAAAACCTCGATAAGCAGGCACAGCAAGAAAGATATGTATGTTTCAAACGCACTTGCTTACAATATGTACCAACAACATTTTACCGTTCTTGCTGCCCGCTGAACCGCCGCCTCTTCTTTAATCGATGGGCCGCTGAACGCAAAGGGAAACTGAACAAAACAACAACGTGCTGGCTTGTCGTAGCGGAGACGCACAAACTGCACACAGAAACAATACCCCTTGAACCAGCATTCAATGAATGTCAATGAAAACTTTAATATATGATTTTAATATATATATATTGTTTATGCTTGAATATAAACAATAAACAATGCTTGAATATAAACAAACATGTAGAATCGAAATTATATTAAAGAATCTCAAGTTTTGCTATTCAATTGCAAAAAGTTCATATTAATTTTATATTACCCTTCCAACTTGCACTGTATCAAGTAGATTGAGACAAAACTCTAAAATTTGTATTATACAATTATTCTCTGCCGCTACACCAATACAATCATACTCAGATGAATATGTATATGAAATTTTTCAGTCGGTCCACGACAGCACTATAAATTTGTTCGTAAGTCGAGACCAGCGCAGCACGGCACGCTGCATTGTTTGCATGTATTCAACTGGCAGAAATAGATACCCGTGTCTAAAGATGTTAACACATCAAAAATGGACAAGCTGTTTGTTGTTAGTAGACGAAAGACACAGTGTATCCAAATGCAAATATATGTACGTATGCATATACTAGAGAGCTGAATGGCTTCATCCACAACGTACGTTTTGCTGAATGCTATGAATTAAGTTGAATCGAGTGAGTTAGATTGAATGAATTGAATGAAATGAATTTTGTTTTGTGCTGCGACTCATAACCACTGAATGAAGCGTAAAGCGGAATGAAAAATTTGGCTAAGCCGAAGACATTCGAATTATTCTATTTATTGCATACACATTTTGTGTTTCGCAGATTTCGTTAGAGACAATTGTTACACACATGTGTCCCTTGCACTCTCAGTTCGTCTACCTGCTTGACCTTGAGTGCGCACAAGGCATGTTTTTAGTCTTATTTTATTACTATTTATTTTCAAGCCTGAACTCCCTTCTTCGTTTTCTTTCAGCACGACAAAACAAAAAATAACTGTTTGGCATTCGAATGAAGTCAAACGGCATTCTATCATTCTCTCGCATTCCCACTCATTCTATTTGTCTTTTTTCGTTTGAATGTTGTGAATGTTGTCTTACGCAAGCTCATTCATTCACTCAAATTTATGCCGTTTCGCATTCAATTCAATTGAACTCATTTTGAGCGTTGTTAATTCAAATGTGCCTTTTTTGCTATTCATGCAGCTCTCTAGTATATACGCTTGTTTTCTATATTTCAAAGCACTGCAGCGTAAGTTCAACTTCAAATCAGTATGAGATTTAAGTCGGTATTTATTTTATGCATTTGAAAACATATACAACAAAAATTTGCGATCACTGCTACAATTGTTTAGCTAATAAAACCAAGTAAAACTCCGTACACAAACACAATAAAACAATAAATTATTGAGATTACTAAAAAACGCTACCGTCAACAATGAAAGACAAAATCTTAATAATTTTACCGTTTTGACTTCACTTATTTTATTGGTGGTCGAGCTCATATTGGTTTCCAATTAAATCTATATACTGTAACGAAGCTTTTCTCTGGCTGAGGTAGCTTAGCCTCTCCAGGGCCACCTTATAAGAAATTTGTAATGTGCCGGGACTTGAAGGGGGCGGAAACTGAGACACTGTGCTTGGAAAAATGGTCGCAAGTGGTATCAGGGCTGCACCGGTGGTCCGGTGGTCTGCCAACGCGCCTTATGGCCGTGTGGTGACCCCTGCTGGTTCCGGCTTGAATGCCCCTGGTATTGACCTAGGGAACACCAAGTGCGTAACCGGCATGCGCCGCTGTGAAACTTCGCGGACTGTCACGGTTTTGACCAGCAACAGCCAACGGAGCGGTAGGCGAGCCATACGTAAATTATTCGCTTTTTACTCGCGGTGGCTCTAGCTTAAATTCACCGAAAATTAATTGCACGCCTTTCTTTCGGAACGTAGATGCTTATTCATTTTACTTCTCCAACTGTCACTTTGTAAACCTAATCCTACCTAGCTTCGCACCAAACAAATTGTCGTAGGCCAGGACTAGCCTCGCGCCGACTCGCTTACCCGGACACCTCGCTGATCCTCTTTTGAGGTTATTTTATCTACGTCCTTGGCCTCGTCCTCGTCGGCCATCATTTGGAACGCGGTTGTACTTGTCCGTTTTATAGTCTCCACGCAACTAACGCCCCGGGGCTCGTCGTGTCGATCACGAGCTCTTCGCTGCCGGCCCTTTTCCAGGCTTCGTTACATCGGTGGCGGCCGCTGCCCACGCTTTCTTTCTTATGTCCCGCTTTGGCTGCGAGCGAATTTGTGGCTACTTCTCCCTTCCTCTTCTACTGGCTGCGCTTGCTGCTTACTGTGTTTGCTGCCCGCGTTATTTTGCTCGTGCCATTCTGCTGCTGCTGTGGCTGCTCTGTTGCTCGCTACGACTGCTGCTCGCGTCGTTTGGCACGCGCCCTTCTGCTACTGCGTGTAGCTGTGCTACCGGTGTTTTTCTGGGTTCTGCTGCTGCGTTGTTTGCGTTCTCTGGTCTCTGTTATAGCAATACTATTAACCGTGTACGTCTGTCCGTCCGTCTGTCTGTCTGTCTGTCTATCTGTCTGTCTGTCCGTCTGTCCGTCTGTATGAACGCATAGATCTCAGAGACTACAAGAGCTAGAGACTTGAGATTTTGAATATTAGTTCTCCTACACCATGAGCAGAACAAGTTTGTTTCAAATTATCGATAACTATTCTGGTTTCCGATAAACACATGGAATCAATTACCAAAAAATATTCAATTTGCTAAATTTAAAAAAAGGGGTTGAAAAAATGAGTAACGATTGAACTTTTCTCAAAGTTTCGTCCAAATCTGTTAAGAAACATCAGAAATATCGTAAAGTTAAATCAGTTTAAAGTTTTGTTTCAATTGATTATTATTTGAAGCATACTTTTAGGACGCAAGGAGTTAAGTATTTATTAAAACTGGGTTCAGGGTATCTTCAGGTCGGGCTCTCCCGACTACAGCCTTCTTACTTCTTTTTTGTTGTCTTTGTTATTGTCAGTATAAGAAGAATATAAAAAAAAAAACTTTAAAAACTTGACCGGTAATAGGAAACTTTTAACTGTTCTTTATACGTGAAGTGTTGTCACAAATGCTCTGTTAGTTGACTATTCAAAATTTTCTTCGATATAGTAAACTGTGGTTAGAAATTTTAACATTCTGTCAAGCCAGTATTTTGTGTGGGGAACTAATATAAATAAAACAAGTTGAAACGTTGCAGTCGGACGCAACCGACTGCGGTATACTCGATACCATTAGTAAAACATTAAAAGAGAGCTAATTGCAATGGGGTGTGGATACGGCAGGGGTGTACGCTGCCTCAAAGACTGTCTGGTGCAGATGGGAATGCAAAAAAGCTATCTTCCTTCCAGTACTGGTGACTCTAGCTCAAAGTTTGTTAAAGGTAGTGGCTGGGATCCGTGCTGCAGATCTGTGTATGATGTCAATTGCTATCCTCATACCAAATTTCGTGACTCTAGCTTAAAAATAGTAGAATATGGTAGAAGGGGGGCTATGGGCTTGTATGGGGGGCGTAGTCCAAAGTTTTGCTGCAGATCTATTTATTATGTTAATTGCTATCTTCATACCCAATTTGGTGACTCAAGCTCAAAGTTAGTAGAATATGGCGGAAGGGGGGGCTGGGGGCGGTATGGGTGGAGGGCGCCATCAAAATTGTTTGGGTTTCTTAATGACCAATCTTGGCACTAAATTTGGCGGCTCTAGCTCAAAATATGGGCGTTTTTTATTTCAAAATGCACGTGGCTGTGGAACGGGGGGGCGTAGCTCCAAAACTTTGATGCAGTTTTTTGGGGTTCGTTAACAGCGATCTTCCTACTTAATTTAGTGACGCTTTGGAAAATACAAGCATTCCCGTTATTAGTGAAGCATTGGGACGGTTTGGGGCAGCTTGGGCAGTATGGATTGGCATCAAATTTGTGACGTCATCTATGCACAACCTTTTATGTATATGCACCCCGCTCGTCGTTTGCAGCTTCGCTGCCCGGCCCTCTTGCTGCGCTTCGTTCAAATGCATTGCCGAACCTCTGCTCGCTCTCGCGTCTGTCTTACATTAATTTACCCATACATATCGAAAGTAATAGTAATGATTCATACATAGTTCAGTAACAAGTGTGAAAACAAGTGTGAAAATACTATTTCATAAGTAAGTTCGTATTTCAGCCTGAGTATGTAAGTAATGATAAGTAATAAGTATTTAAGTAATAATTTATATTTCAGCGTATGTAAGTAATGTTAAGTAATAAGTATCTATATATTATCTTTGTTAATAATTCAATGTGTGGGAGGCTCGCGCCGGGCCTACCCAACACCCCCACTTTCTTCGTGATCGCGACCCTGCCATCCGGGTTTTTGGTCACGGAGTAGACCACTTCGCCTACCGTCACCCTGAGTCGGTCCCGCGATGTCCGTCTTCTCCGGAGACGCAGCTCCCGTATAATCTCCTCGACATCCTGTTGGGTGACGATGCTTCTGTCTGGGTGGCATGTCCAGTTCTCCGGTTCTTCGGGTGATGCTCCTGCATTCTCATCGGCACCTGCCGGGGTGGAGTTCTCCTCCGACGAATGTTCCGGGGCCCATACTCGGCGTGAGTTTAATTTTTGGGTTGTCTCCGTTACTAACTCATCCAGCCCTTCTTCCCATCCAAGGATGCCTTCTTCCTCGCTTTCCTCGTCATTGGCTTCTGTCTCTGTTTCGTCCGCGTCGTTGAGGCTCGTTTCTTCCTTCGCTTTTATAAATGTTGTTGTTGTGACGACCGTTTGCATCACGTGGACGCCTCCCACCGTGTTTGTTACCGTGTCTTCGTGCACGTATTTTGTAATGGCTGGTCCGTTTGCGCCCCAAGCCTCTTCCACCTTCGTTAATTTCGTTCGCCAGTGAGTGCCTTCTTCAAACTTCAAGACTGTTTCCGTGCTCATTTTTTTATTACGAAATTACTATTGAAATTCTGGATGTATGTTTTGAAAAGTTTTGGGTTAGTCTAGGAGGTTTGCTGGTCTATTTTTTTTTTTATTGTTGTTAATGTTGACTCGCTTCGGTCTATTCTCCCTCTCGCTGGAATGGTTTTAGCTGTGCTACGCTTGCGACTCGGCTTTTCCGTTCCCCGTCTCTTGCCAAGCGCACTACATTTGGTGAGACGATCTTCTTCACCCGATATGGTCCCTCGTACTTCGGTGCTAACTTAGCTGCGAATCCGTCGAATGCGATGATCGAGTTGACGGCTAACGATATTTCGGGTATCAACTGGTCCCAAGAACTTTGATTTCCGGAGATATACTGTGCGATCATCGTTTTTACCGTCCTGTTGGTTCTCTCTGTTGGGTTCTCCTGAGGGCAGTATGGGGCGGTGCGTTCCATCTCTACGCCTAGGGAGTTCAAATACGCTTTGAAGATCCGACTTGTGAACTGCACTCCGTTGTCGCAAACGAACCTCTTTGGCACTGCGAACCGGCATAACATACTTTCTCGAAAAGCCTTCCGCAACGCAGCCGCTGTTGCTCGTTTTATGGGAACCAATTCTAACCACATTGTAAAAGCGTCATGAAACACCAACAACATTGTGTTACCTTGTTTCGATCGTGGTAGGGGTCCTACGAAGTCCGCGCACAGTATTGCCATATGCTCCGCCACCTGGCGGGTTAGCATGTGTCCGGCTGGCTTCTTTTGTTCGGTCTTGAACAGTTGGCATTTCTCACAACATTTGACATACCTGGCTGCATCTCTGAACATCCCAGGCCAGTAGTACCGTTGGGACAGCCTCATGATCGTCTTGCGAACTCCTTGATGCCCGGTCGTCGGCGCGCCGTGGCATTCCAATAGTACTCTCTTCTTTTGGTCCTCGCTTATACAGAGCTTCCACGGGATGTAGTCTTCGTCGTCCGCGCGGTGACCCAGATGTAAGTATAACTGGTCGTTTTCTTGCACGTAATCCGTATACTTGGATGTTTCCTTGGCTATCTTTTCCAGCATCTTCGGGATCCACCCTCCAGGGAGCTGTTGAACCACGGCTTGCTGTAGCTGCTTCAATTGGTCTCGTGACAATGCGTCAGCCACCACGTTGAGCTTGCCTTTCCTGTATTTAACGTTGAACTGATACTGCTGTAGCTCTAACTCCCAGCGCGCGATTCTTCCTGTGGGGCTCTCTATCTAGCCATTTTAATGCCATGCGGTCCGTGATCACCTCTAATCGGTATCCTTCCAGATAGCATTTAAGTTTCCTAATCGCCCACACGATCGCCAAGCACTCCTTTTCTGTGGCCGAATAGTTCGATTCGGCCTTTGACAGTTTCCGGCTGGCGTACGCTATGACCTGCTCTTGCTGATCAATGGTTTGCGTGAGGATCGCTCCGAGGCCGTAGTCGCTCGCGTCCGACTGCAACGTGAACTTTTCTCCGAACTCCGGACATGCTAGGACAGGAGCGGACGTTAGACACTTCTTGAGACTGTCTAATGCGGCTTGTTGCTCCTCCTTCCACGACCACTTCCGGGATTTCTTCAACAGCTCTGTCATCGGTTGTACCACAGTTGTGAAATTGGGCACGAATCGGCGGTACCACGACGCCATCCCTAGGCATCGTCTGAGCTCTTTCAGGTTTGTGGGTGCCTTAAGATTTTTCATGGCTTCCACCTTTGAGGGGTCCGTTTGGATTCCTTTCTCGCTCACCAGATGTCCTAGGTATACCAGCTTTCTCTGGAAAAACGAACTTTTTTTTTGATAAAGTTTCAGGTTGGCCTCTCTCAACTTTTCCAGTATATGATTTATCCTTGGTACGGGGTATCCAGAATAGAGTGCGTGTTGAGCTGTCTATAGTCCACGCACATCCTCCACTCGTTCGTCTTCTTACGGACGAGCACTATGGGCGCGCTGTGTGGGCTGCGTGACGGCTCGATTGCCCCCGCCTCTATCAGTTCGTTCACCTGTTGGTCGATCACACGTTGCATCGCCGGATTTTTGGGGTAGTACCTCTGCTTGATCGGCTTGTCATCCCTCATAATGATCCGATGCTCGGCTACGTTGGATACGCCCTTCAATCCCTCGGAGAGTTGCAACTCTGTCCTTAAAAACTCCTGCGTGGCTGGTTCCAAGTCCGCTGGCCATACCGATTCCTGCGCAGCGTCTTCTTCCGATGATGATCCTGTTTTGGGGTCTCCTCCTTGCGGCGCTTCGGCTCCTGCACTTTCCACCTGGCCTAGCGATGGCTCCTTGACGACTGTAACTGCGTCCCTGTCGGCCTCTTGCTTGGCAAGCGTGGTATCCTTGCTGCGATGCGTCCCGAGGACAGTCTCTCGCTTCTTGCCTCCGGTGCCGCGTCTCTCTTGCTCCTTCTCGCCTTCTGGCCCTAACTCGGCTCTTTCGATCGCCTCGGCTGGCGCATGGGCGCATTTCAGAATTAGCATGCACTGCATAGTCGTCCCCATCTTGCATAGAAAGTCCATCCCCAGGATAAGACTGTCTAACATGGATGGCATTACAAGCATTTCCATTCTAACCTCTTTGCTAATCAGCTTGACTTTGATTTTTAACAACTTACTTATTGCCACCTGAGATCCGTCTGCTAAGTGAGTATTCGCGGTCGCTGCGAATACTTCCCCCTTTGACTTTATCTCCTCAAAAAAACTTTGGCTCACGAAGCTTCGTGATGCCCCGGTGTCGACCGTCGTCCTCGCCATTCGGTCCCCGACCTTCACCATGGCGACTATGCGACTATTCTCGACTCTGAGAGGACATTCTAATTCCGGGACTGACTCACGCCGGCGCCCATCCGATCCCGATCCGGATGACGTGGCTGCCCGTTTCCCCCTCTCCTACCGCAACATGCCAAATCGCTCACGCTTTGAGCACCACACTGTCTACAGAATAATACCTTGGGATTTGTTCATTCTCTGGCAAAGTGCCCCCCTTGTGAGCAGTTGTAGCACACGCGACTCACGACTGCCGACCTAACCTGTTCATGCCCCATCATGTTGTTCGAATTTTCATCGCGCCTGGTGGCGGGATGACTACCAGTCTCATTGCACGCTAACGGTACCTGTGCTGGCGGGCTCCTAAACGGATTAGTCGGCTTGGCGGGTGTGTCCATGCCACCGGACCTACCCTGATACCCAAGACTCCTTGTTTGGTTGTACCCCGTGTCCCCTTGGACCTGACCCGGGATGTTTTCAAACTCCGAGGCTATCTGTTTTAGCTGAGACAAGTCTGTAAAATCACTCCGTCGACTATATAGGCGGTACTCCCGAGAAAGATTCTCATATACTCCTGCTTAGGAGTATAACTGGCCTGCCGCATTAATCTTTTCAGGTTGACTAAATATTCTTTATACCCTTCCCCTACGCGTTGTCGGCGGGCCCTGATTTCGTCCTCTAGCCTGTCAAAGTATTGGGGAGGCGCCCGAGCAGGGACTTAGCGTGAAAGAGGTGTAGTGCAAGTTGGGAGCAAAAACCCCAAACGTGCTACTAAAAGTGAATCGTGACAGTCGGGCATACCCGATCATACCACGCGATCGCGCGCGCGTTAGAAACTTAAAAAAAAAAAAACTAAAAGTAACGGCGAGGGCAATAAAATGTGCCAGATTGTCATTTGGCGCTGACGAAAACTGCCCAAATTAGTACAAACTAATTTTTGTAAGTGCTTAAACGGCGAATCGGACTACGCTTAGAGTGCACGTTCAGCGAAGTTGACGGTCAAGGAAAACGCACCAACTAAACGAACGGGAACAGCGAAACGATAGGCGTGAACGTTCAGCGGTAAAAAGGCTAAAAACCGCGGGGAAAAGGGTCATTGGTGAAAAGTGATCACAGCAGAGCAACGCGAGCGCTGACCGTGAAAGCGCAGCACACGCCGACACCCGAAGATTGGAATTGGTTTTTGCGCGGTTGCTGATTGCGATACAGTTGGCCCGAGAGCACGCATTTGAATGGACGCAATCGCAGAAAAGCAAAGACGCGGCGCGAGAGGATAATCAGGAATAAGAACAGGGAAAGAGCATGTTCAACAGCTGCATACGAAGTGGAGTTTTTCCAGACCGATGGAAAATTCAGCGCCTGGTCCTCTTACCAAAGCCTGGCAAACAGCTCGAAGACCCAGATGCATATCGTCCGATATGCCTGATTGATACTGTCGGTAAGCTCCTGGAGTATCTTATTTGTAACCGGCTTGATAGCGCCATTGCTGCTGCTGGTGGAGTCTCACCGCTTCCGCAAAGCGAGATCAACGCTTGATGCGATCGGCAAGGTAGTCGATTTAGCTTCAGGAGCGTTAGCAGGGTATAGATGGAAAGGCGGCGCCAAGAAGTACTGCCTGGTGACAACGCTGGATGTCAAAAATGCCTTCAACACGGCTAAATGGGGCTGCATTCTGGAGGCCCTCAAGGCACTAAGCTTTCCGGAGTACCTGCTGAAACTTACAAGAAGCTACTTCAAGGATCGTATCCTAAGGTATGATACCAGCGAGGGGACTGAGGAGTACGCAGTATCTGGAGGCGTTCCACAAGGGTCGGTATTGCGGCCACTACTGTGGAACGTCATGTATAACGGCGTCTTTCGCTTATCAATGCCCGACGGAGTTCACCTTGTGGGCTTTGCTGACGATGTGGCAATAGTGGTTATTGCCAAGGAGCTAAAGGTCGTGGAGGGAAATTGCAACCAAGCCATTGCAAAAGTCATACAGTGGCTTTCTTCAGCAGGGCTTCAGATAGCACCCCAAAAAACGGAGGCAGTTTTAATCAGCAGCCGAAAAGCAGTGGATACAGCCTCCATCAACGTGGCTAACACCTCAGTCATGTCAAAGAGGGAAATAAAATACCTAGGCGTGATGCTGGACACCAGGCTATGCTTCAAGGAGAGCCTTGAGTACGCTAGCACGAAGGCCGCCATCACAAATTGGGCAATCTCGCGAATCATGCCCAACACGTGAGGGCCCAAACAACTCAAGAGACTCCTTTTATCCAGCGTCATAAGAGCGACGATGCTGTATGCGGCACCGATATGGCAACCAGGTTGCCGCTTCGATAGTTACACCCGCGGACTTAGAGCTACCCACCGACTTGGAGCGATAAGGGTTTGTAGTGGCTTCAGAACCATCTCGGATGACGCATGTCTGGTTTTGGCTGGCGTAGCATCCATAGCCGAGTTGGCCAGGGAAATCGCTGAGATCTACAAGGAAACGCATGGAAGGGAACTTTCAGCTCCCCAAAAGCAGTCCGTGCGCACTGCGGCCAAAACGCGTACCTTGGAGAATTGGCAAAGGCTATGGGATGCGTCTAGCAAAGGGCGCTGGACACATCGCCTCATTCCGAGCATCTCATCGTGGCAAAATAGGCGGCACGGTGAGCTGAATTTCTTCACCACCCAACTATTAAGTGGTCATGGGTGCTTCCGCCAATACCTGCACCGATTTGGGCATGAAGGTGCCCCGTTTTGCACTTTTTGTGGAGACAGGTGTGACGAGGATGCCGAGCACATCTTGCTGCACTGCGGACGATTCTCCGGGCTTCGGGGAGATCTGGAGAGGGCTTTTGGCTGCAGGATCGAGGTGGAAAGCCTCGTGCCAGTGATGCTGGTCAACGGCGCTAACTGGGAAGCGTTCAGTGCTTTTGCGGCGGCAGTCATGACCGGTCTGCGTGCGGCTGAGCGCGAGCGTAGAGGACAAGTGGATTAGGCGGAACACAGGCATTGGCGACGCATTACCTCACGGCCGTACCGCCAGTGTCACGTTTCGCTTATAAATAACCCCTTATATTTAAAACATATGTACATATGTAGGTTATGTAATAAATGAATATACAAAATAAATAAAAAAAAATAAAAAAACACACTTGCATATACACACACGGACACACTCTAGCACACACACCTTTGGCACACACACATTTTGGCAACGCGCACATTTATACACACACAATCTGGCACACGCACACTTGGACATACACCCTTGGGACACGCATATTTTTGGCACACAAAATATTTGGACACACACAACAGCAGCGCTTCTCAGCAGCCGCAGCAACCACCACCATCATCACCGCGACCGGCCACAGCACGTTTCAGCAACGGCAACAACAACAACTACCCCAACGGCCAGTGACAACGTGCAGTGAAAGTCAGAGGACGTTTTTGGTGCAACAGTGATAGTGGTGGCAAAAAGTTTGCGTACCGGCAAGCGAAACGCACTTTTAAAAAGGTATACACAGGCACACACGCACATCCACAGGCACACACACACACCCACAGGCATACACACACACACACACCCAGGCCCACACACACACAAGCGCACATACATACACACACATTTGTAGATCGGGGTAAGTGACGGCCATTCTTCAATGTGCCAAACGGTTGCTCAGGCAGCCCCAATTAGATTTGTTACAGTCTAGGATAACATATCTACCTTATTTTGTATAAATGTTGTTATTCATGAATATATAATAAAGAGCTGAATGTAGAGCGAGTTTTTGTATTTTACGTGTCCCCCTCTTCCCCTCTTCTACCCCTTTTTAGCGAGTTGGCCTCGTGCTAGTAGTTCGGTGTGCCTAACCATATGGCCCACGTGGGGCAAACCTGAGGGGTATGTTAGCGAATCTTCCGCGTCTTACTCTAGATTCTGCGACGCTTGCCTTTTGGGTATGTCCCATGTGTGGCGACAAGTGGGTAATACCCGGGCGTTGCAGTGGTGAGGGATCGAGTGGGGGGAGGAGCACGCATTCCGAGTCTTACTCTGTGTGTGGTAAATCCTCTCACTCGCGTCTCTCACACATGTCTGAGAGATTTTCTCAAAGACGCGGCCGGTGACTGGTGCGGGCGGGTGAGATTGGACAGTCAGCGCGCAGGCTTCCGGGTCTCAGCCTGTTCGACGAGCTGTTTAACCCTCGCCCACCTCGTACCCCCAGAACTGTGCTCGACGCCCTGGTCGGTGACGAAGAGGCCTTCGGGGGAACGGGTGGTTGGTTCTCCGAGTATTACTCTGGACTAACCCACCTATTCCTTGGAATGCCTCCCCAATCGCCGCCAGCGCGTGGGTTGTGCTCGTGAACCCCCCTTCTATTTCACTAATTGGTGGACGTGGCTCCAAAGATTTGGATGCAATATTTTTGGAGTTGCTAATAGCTATCGTCTTCCTAATTTTGGTATTTGTAGCTGTAAGGGCGTGCGAAATAGCTGGATTTATCGATTTAGCGTTATCGAGTTTATTGATTTGCCAGCCCCCAAGTTATCGTAAAACTCCAATGTTGACACTTGAATTTACTTTGCCATAGATAAAGACATTTGCAAAGTTTCAAGTCTCTTACTTGAATGGTGTGGAAAAAAGTTGCGTTCATAAAGACGGACAGACACCATGACGGATATTGCAAAAACCGAACATTCTCTTTACCTTCGGTATCGAGTATTTGTGTGAAAAGTCAGTTCATTTAAAACTCAGTGCCGAGACAAAAAATAAATCTTTTAAAAATGCCAACAATTAGACGTGCAAATTTTAGTCGCAGAACACGCAATGCGTCAAACTGACGATCAACGCAAAGCGAGAAATGAAGTTGAACGGAATCGGGGGAATCGAAATGTTGGGTTTAACCCCTATTTAGCTGCATTCAATTATAACGAAGCAATCGAGTTTAGTTCACAGAAATGTCTTCCCAATTATTGGTCGAAAAGAATTTTCAGATTCAAAATAAAGTAGCTGGCGAATTAATGACATATAAATCGATTGAGTCCGTTTCTAACCAAGATGATGTTGTCAACTGTCCATCAGAATTTATAAATTCGCTGGAATTAACTGGATTACCTTTTCATAATCTGCAATAAAAAATTGGATCATGAATCAATATGTTGTTGAATATAAACCAGCCACGTCTTTGTAATGGCACCCGACTTGCGGTGAAGAAATTAATGAACAAAATCATCGAAGCCACAATTTTGAAAGGGAAATATAAAGGTGAAAACGTTTTGATTCCACGGATTCCTTTGATTTCGAACTACATGCCATAAGACTTGAAACAGTTGCAATTTCCAGTGCGGCTAGCATTGGCAATGTCGATAAATAAATCATAAGGGCAGTCGCTAAGTGTTTGTGGCATCAACCTTAAAAATCAATGTTTTTTACATGACCAGTTATACATATGTCGCCTGTTCCTGTGTCGCACAACCAACAAAACTAATTATATACGCACAAGAAAAAATAAATAAACTAATGAGTGTTAGAACTTATGAGCGATGTGTTAACACCTGTTTGTACCTGTTTGATTTATATATGGTATATTAGCATAAAAAGAAAAGAATAGTTATTGAATTTAGTTATTTTTGCAATAACTAAGATTCTTGGATATGAACGATGGCTTGCCAGCTTTACGTATTCTATGACTTTTTGATACCTGTCCTTCCCCAGAAAACACATGCACTAGCAATTGATATGCACATAGCCAACCAAGTATCTTGAGCTAAAAACTAGGCTTCTGCAAACACTTGTCCACAAAATTATTTTTCTTCCCCAATAATTGCGCTTGAGTAAGAAAACAAGATTTTTTCTTCAAGGCAGTCAAATACCAGTTTTGCTATTGCTGATCAGACATACTCTTCACAATTTTTAGCCTGTGACACTTTCTAACAATCCTTGCAATACCGTTATGCAAAGATGTACACAAATTACGAAAGTGTATTCAGTAGAGCATTGGTATATATGTAAATGTAAGCGCGTGTTTGCCGCTAACACAGAAAAAGGAAAAATATCAAAAATTACAAAAACCTCGATAAGCAGGCACAGCAAGAAATATATGTATGTTTCAAACGCACTTGCATACAATATGTACCAACAACATTTTACCGTTCTTGCTGCCCGCTGAACCGCCGCCTCTTCTTTAATCGACGGGCCGCTGAACGCAAAGGGAAACTGAACAAAACAACAACGTGCTGGCTTGTCGTAGCGGAGACGCACAAACTGCACACAGAAACAATACCCCTTGAACCAGCATTCAATAAATGTCAATGAAAACTTTAATATATGATTTTAATATATATATATTGTTCATGCTTGAATATAAACAATAAACAATGCTAGAATATAAACAAACATGTAGAATTCAAATTATATTATAGAATCTCAAGTTTTGCCTTTCAATTGCAAAAAGTTCATATTAAGTTTATAGTACCCTTCCAACTTGCACTGTATCAAGCAGATTAAGGCAAAACTCTAAAATTTGTATTATACAGTTATTCTCTGCCGCTACACCAATACAATCATACTCAGATGAATATGTATATGAAATTTTTCAGTCGGTCCACGACAGCACTATAAATTTGTTCGTAGGTCGAGACCAGCGCATCACGGCACGCTGCATTGTTTGCATGTATTAAACTGGCAGAAATAGATACCCGTGCCTATAGATGTTAACACATCGATAAGCATTAGAATAATAAACAAACGAATTCAATAATAATCGTTAAGACAGGAGAATGTCAGTCGCGTGTGTGTTTTCGGGGCAGAACATCACACCGGGTTAGGTAGTATAGACATATAATACACAAACAGCTGTCAGCTGACTTTTAAGAGACCCTGTTTAAGAAGAATTGAGCAATTGGGTTTATAGTGGAATAACCTACGCAGCCTAGTGGAATTGGGGTATAAATACGATGTGCTAAACCATTTTTGTTTAATACAAGGTATCTGATCGATTTATATTAACACATTACTATTAAAATCGAGTGCAAATGCAAACACATTCAAGTATCATAACTTGTTTGCTCTTGACAGCCACCAGCAAAACAAAAAAGCGTTCACATGAATACGCATGAAATATATAAATGCATGTACACACACACATCGCAATTCAAATGCTTAAAAAAAAAATTTGTTTATCATTCTATTCTAATTAAATATAAATGCTGTTGTGGATATGTATTTCAAAAACATTTTTGCAATAATTGCATGTTTGGATAATTAAAAGTAGGCTGTTAGCTAAAAATTTAGAAATAGCTAAGAAAAGTTAAGTAACATATCATCTTCCAATGATATTGTTAATTTATCGAATAACTTTTTTCGTAATACTATTTTCTTGTGTAAGTCTATTCCAGCGTAAGAAAATCCTATGCATTCTACTTTGTTTTTTCATATGCTCTCGATATCGCTCTCACTTTGATTTGCTATGTAGCAGAACCAATAGCCGATCGAAAAAGGTATATTTATTTATGAGCAGCTGACAAATCAAAAATAATTCTAATTAAAATATTAAAAAGCATAATTAAATCAATTAATTAAAAAATATATATAACATTTTTATCTGAAATAAAATTCAAAATGTTAACGCTCTGGGAAATTCAACATAAAAATAACTGGTCCAACATTTGTTGCGCTGATTGGGAAAAACCCAGAAAAACCCAATCAGACCAGTGGAAGATTATTGATTAGTGGTTATGATTAGATAAGGCAGAAAAGATAGATCGTTTTAGTACTGGAATTCAGGTCTCCCAAGAGTAACGGGAATAAAGCCGGTTAAAATCTGAACAAATAACACGAAATGGTTCATGAATTAAATAGTTGCTCGAGCACCGATCGAGGCTAAGTGGTGTGAAGTAACGGGTGGATCTAATTGGAACAGTTAAATTTATGCGACTCAAAAGAACTGATGAGTCGATTTCTCCATTAAGAAGATTAGTGATAAATACTACACCATGCATAATTCTACGGTTCAAGAGGGAAGGAAGATTAATGAAAAGAAGTCTACTTGAATACGGGGGTAGGTCTATCCCAGGAACCCAGTTAAAACTTCTAAGCGCAAACAGAAGAAATTTCTTCTGCACAGATTCAATTCTTTCCTGGTGAATCCCGTATTGCGGGGACCTCACACAAGATCCGTACTCCAGGATGGGACGTACCAGGGATGTATATAGCGTTTTAGTGGTGTACGGATCATCAAACTCTTTTGACCACCGCTTGATGAAGCCAAGAACATTTATGGCCTTATTGACTGTCGACGATATGTGAGAATCAAATTTTAATTTGATATCAAGAGTGATGCCTAAATCTTTAATTTCAAAAAAGGCGGACAAGTGGTGAATCATCAAGCACGTAGTGAGCAGTATGAGGGGTACCTCGACAAAAGGACATGATATTACATTTTGAACAATTTAAATTTACCAAGTTATAACGGCACCAGGCCGACAGTGCACCCAAGTCCAACTGTAGTAAGTTACATAGAGAATCATCATTATAGGTGAAACATAGCTTTACATCATCAGCAAACATATAAACACGAGAGTTGGTAATAACAGCAGGAGGTAACAAAAATAGATTTGGACACAAGTACTCAGAAAGCCACGACAAGAGTTTCGCTGGAAATCCAATAATATTTAAATTTTCGAGCAGCCAATAGTGACTTACGGAATCGAATGCCTTACTAAAATCTGTATAAACGACGTCAGTTTGCATTTTAGCCTGGCACCCTCTGATAACATGCAAGGTGAACTCAAGGAGGTTGGTGGTAGTTGATCTTCGCCTAACAAAACCGTGTTGATATGGGGATAAAATTGAACTACATATGTGCTGCAATTGGGAGCATATAATTTTTTCAAAGACTTTCGGAATGACAGACAACTTGGATATACCCCTATAGTTTTTAACGTTGGACTTAGAAGAATTTTTATGGAGTGGAATAATAAAAGATTCCTTCCATATACCAGGAAACACAGCTGAGTCAACTGATAAGTTAAATAATTTGTGTAAGGGTTTACAAAGTGAATCCGCACAATATCTAAGTATACAACCTGGCACTCCATCTGGACCTGGCAAGAAGCCGGGTTTGATTGAGTTAAGGTCGCCTAGCAGCGTACACTCAGTTATAACTGGGACATAAATGTAGTTTGACGCTTGAACTTGAAAAGGATAGGAATAATTGCTACTATATAAACTCGATGAGTATACCGATTGAAAATACTCAGCAAATAGATCGCCACTGCCTGATCGGAATTTGCTTTTGTATTATCAAGGTAAACCGAGGATGGCAAGCAAAAAGATTTACGTTTTGAGTTTACAAATTTATAAAACTGTTTCGGATCGCAGGAAAAGTTTGATCTGCAACGATTGAGATAATTGTTATAACAAAAAGTGTTCACAGAAATAAAATTTGACTTTGCAATTATATACGAGGATAAATCTATAGTATTTCCGGATTTTTTAAATATTTTATAGGATCTTGTTTTCACGTTTTTTAATTTTGATAGTTCCCTCGTAAACCAAGGTGGTTTATTTTCACTTAAAGAAACAGTAAGGGAAACACATATATCCAAATGCGAATTCAAAGTCCTGTAAAAAATGGCAATGGCAGTTTCTATATCACTACAGGAATAAAGTTGAGACCAATTAGTATGCTCAAGCAAATCATTGAATTTAGTGAAGTCAGTTTTACGAAAGCAACGTGTCTTTAAAGAATTGTTAGATGCTGGTCTAAGGTTAAGAAGTTCGAAGGAAAGTTCTAAGATTGGATGGTAGGTATCTTCAGGAATCACTAGAGGGGATACTCTACTAACATTACTACAATCAGAATCAGACACAAATATCAAATCTAACATCTTACTACGACAGTTATGCACCATGTTAACTTGTGATAGGCCTAACTCTAGAAGGCCAATTATAAAATCATCAGAAGTGGCCGGTTATTGCGCTGAAGATGTGTCATTCACAGACCATACCACATGTGGCAAATTAAAATCACCAACCACTATAAGTTGATCCATATCCGTCAACAACGACTCAACAAGTTGTAGGGCATTCAGATGGGATATATAAATGTTATTATCAGAATTGGGAGGAATTTATGAGCAAGTAATATTTGATGAGCGGCCACTACATAATATTTTAACACATATGAACTCAATATCCGGATGATCATATGAATGAATCTGTTCAGAGGAAATCAAGGAGTCAACAGCAAAGAGAACACCTGCCCCCTTGCGGGAGGTGCGATCGCATCTGTACAAGTTATACTTATTAGGCAAAACGGAATAATCAGATATATTATGTTTTAACCAGGTTTCTGTGAATGCAACTATCTGTGCATCAAAAGATAAGCTGTTTACATAAAGATTAGAAAGTTTAGTGTTAAGGCCTCGAACATTTTGATAGGCCAAGCTAACTACTTTTGTAAGTTTTTTGCCGTCTAAGTTGAGGCAACAGGGTGGCTAACAGGCGGTGCACTACTGATCCTACTATCGTTATTATTACTTTTTTGCCTATTCACATACTCCGTGACAATGATCTGCTGTGGCCAAAACTTTCTAGAACAAATTGTCGAGAAAAGTTCGGGCGGAACACTCAATTTGAAAGAAGATATGCTTCGGGCGTGAATTTAGTGCATTACGGTACGGGCGCTGTACTGTCGTCTGCGTATATCTTTAATGGTGTTGATAGACACTTTCGAGCGAATCAAGCTGCTGAAAACAAAATAAACGGCAGCGTTTTTAAATTTTTTAGGTTGCTGAGGAGCATGTAGTTGTTGACCTTGTCGAGTCAAATCAAAATATTTTGGATAACAATAAAATAAATACAATTCGTCGGCTTTAGTCCCCTTTTTGCCTAACGTTGATTAAGCTATATATTTATATCGGCACTTGTACAGTGTATAAATGTTAACCGGAAATAAGGGCTCGGTTATATATATGTTTCGGTAAGCCCTAAACGGACAGTTTTGACTTAACATAGGTTAGTTACGCTAACCCGACATTAGCAAATCGGGCCTAGAAAAAAAAAAAAAATAATTGCAATTGAATTCCAAATCGATGTTACTAGCAATAGATTTAAATATCGAAACATTTAAATTCCATTTTCGTGCTGATAATCTCTCTCTTTTGGTGTGCAATACGTCATTATATGGGAATGTAATTTTAGACTTCTGTTCAGGCACTCGAGGAAGAAGGCAACGCCGAGAAGCACCAACTAGCGGCAATGCACCAACAACGTGTCCTCGCCCACATCAATCAGCGAAAGCGCGAGGCCATGACCTGCTACACTCAGGCCCTTACGGAGCAGCCACCGAATGTGAGTAACCTGAAATTTCGAACAACTGACCAATCGGGAGGGTCCTCGCCCGACCGGATCAATCATTTAACAGTTGTTTTGAGCTTAAGTTATTTAATATAGCACCTTTATCGATAACCCAGCGATAAATAATTTTTTAAGTTTTGAGTTTTTTTTATCATTACTTAATTTTGTTGAGGTCGCTGGCAGGAAAATCTTAAAAAATCTTGTGGACAGCAGAAGTCTGTTGATGATAGTTTAGTGAAATTTTAAATAGGATGCTAGAGTTTCCAAAGAACTTTTCGTTGCACTTGATTATCTCTCTTATACGTAAGGCAGAAAGATTGTCTACTATTTTCTTCTTTAGGTCTATGCTATGCTTAAGAAAAATGTCCATTTAATATTGAATATAGAAGAGTATAAATGTTAACCTTGGATTAGAGTCAGGTCTTAGGGATCGCACCCGTCGTCAAGATTCCAATAAAAATATAGAAGTTTTCATATTTAACCTTTCGAACTTGGGTTACATCTTCAACCTACTAGATTTTATGTACACAATAAATGCTCTTGTTTTTGTAATAAAATGGAAGATAAGGGGGAAAATAACTAATTAGTTTGAACTTAAAAAAATACGAATTAAGATGGCCTGACGGGGTTCGACCCTGGATTGTTTTGATTAAAAAATTTAACATGAAGCACTATGTCTTACAAATTAATAAGCTTTAAATAAGTTCTTCAAATCCTGTTATTTTTGTTCATTTTACAAATAAATGAATATGATTTATAAAAGTATAACTTTATCTTTTGTGCTTCGCGCTGATTTGTAGAAATTAAAAAAACCCTGAACCCCAGACATTTTAAGTTCAATCTTTTTTTTTTTTGTATGTATGCGTGTGTGTGCACGCGTATACAGGAAATGCTTACAGTCCTGTGATTTTAAATTCTTGACTTAACTGCAACGTTCAATTTCTCCGGTGTACTCAACCGATTTCACAGATATGATCATCGTTTTGACTTAGGTTTTCGAATCTAATTTCAAGCTTTTCAATATTTAAATTTTATTTATCGAGTCAATGTGTGTGTCGGAAACCGGAAGAGCTATTAACAATATGATACAATCTTATCGAGCGCGTGGTCTCAAGTCTCTATCCTATAGAGTCTCTCAGATCAACGTGTATAAGCGCGACAAACAGAAGAACATATGTATACTTTATAAACTCGGAGATGCTACTTTCTGTTTATTACATTTTATGGGTCTAGAGGCCTATAACCGACTGCTGCTGCAGACTCCTACGTATTCGATTCTAATAAAAGGTCTGCTGCTGTTTAAGTGTCGCAAAGCAGTGTCAAACCAAACACACCTAAAATGGGTAGACGTGGAAACGTAAGCTGTCTAACGATTAATCACCGGTGGACGGGTGATAATAGAAACGAATAGAAGGAGTAGCTTGTTCAGACGGGCATTTGGTTTCATTTTGATTCCCAGGAGTTGACGGGAAAAGACACACACCCGCAACATAGGTCGTACATCGAGCGAAGAATAGTTTAACTGGAAACGGCAAGTAATCAGACTTCGCAAAGTCGACAATGAGCAGCCACACGTCCTTCAATACAATTCCACATTGGACTAGGAAGTTTTTTAGTGTAATCATCTGTTCAAACTGTGAGTCACAGAGACGGCGCGCGTTATATCAACATACATAGAACATCTTGTAAATTTGGAACATCGAAACTTTTTTGGGAAGTATAGTTGCTGGTTATAAAACTTCATCCAAAGTTTCTGGCCTATGTTAATAATTTAGTAAAAGGAAAATAATCTTTATTGCTTATGGTAATATTACATCAAAAGGGAGGCAAAGGAAAACAAAATCATAATAGTATAGAGTAATAGAGTAATAGCAGTAATAGGCTAATACCAAAAACAAATTAATATACTCGAAATCTTCGGTTGACACCTTTTGTATGAGTGTTGTTATAGTTTTTAAATTTTTTTTTAAAATTTGTTGCTCTTTTCGTTTAACAGAAGAATAATCTTGTTCATGTTTCCAAACAATTCTTAAATCAGTCTTAAGGAAATTGTATAAAAATTAAATTAATTTAATTGTTTTTGTTTTGTATTTTTTATTCTCTATTTAATTGAAAATTATACATTAATATTGATTTAATTGTTTTTAAGGCGCATCATGTGGAAAAGTGTCTTCAGAAGCTGCTGCGCGCTTTGCATAAGGATCGTGCTCATGCTTTAGCCCACTACCGCCATCTGCTGAATTCGGGCGGACCGGGTGGACTCGAGGCAGCCTCATCAGAGCGACCACGCACACTTGAACGCCTTATTGATATCGATCGTGCTGTTAACCAATCGATGACCATGCTCAAACGCTACCCAGAACTGTCGGCCAAGATCGCTCAGCTGATGAATGACTACATTTTGGCGTTGCGCAGCAAAGATGACATACCTGGCTCATCGTTGGGCATGAGTGAAGAGGCGGAGGCTGGCATTTTGGACAAGTATCGTATTGAGATTGAGCGCAAGGTGGCTGAAAAGGAACGTCTTCGTCTTGCCGAGAAGCAACGCAAAGAACAACGTGCTGCGGAGCGTGAAAAGTTACGCGAAGAAAAACTGCGCATGGAGGCAAAGAAGGTTGATGACATGCTAAAGTCTCAGGCTGAGCAACAGCAGCACCATTCTCGCCAGCATCAGCCCCAGCAACAGCAGCCATTCGAGCATCAGCAACAACAGCTGCAGGAAAAGACTGTCAATGGCAATGGTGTACTAGTAACTGTGCCTAATCTACGACTTGACACAACCAAGAGCGAGAAGGACACAGCTGATACTGCGTATGCTGAAGCTACCGTTAGGTAAGTTGCATGACTGTCTCTTCTATAACCTAATGTAACAGCTTATTTTTATAATTTTAGCACTCAGGTGCAAACCATGCTGCCGACGGTAGATGATGATGCCGTTCAGCGTGCGGTTGAGGATGTTGCCGCTGCTGTGTCCCATCAGGAGGCTGAGCCGCAGATGCAGCACTTCATGACCCACGATTTGGGCCACCGTGAATCGGTATTTGAGCTGCGGCGTCCATGTCTCACTTCACAGCTTCCTAAAAGCCCATATTTTACACTTTTTATTACAGAGCTACTCGCTACGTCGCGAATTCGCGCACGCGCGTTTTTCCAAGGAGGGACGGAACGTTTACTTTACGCTCTCTTTTGCTGGCATTGCTCTAATGGCTGCTGTTTTTGTGGGAGTGGCCGTTGCCAAGTGGCGAACATCGCAATCACCGCTCGCGCAGGGCTTTATTGAAGTGGATCAGGTACAAGTCAAACGAAACTTTCCCGAATTTTTTTTCTTCTTGAATTAAATGTTAAAAAAGTACAGCTTCTTAAAAGTATTTAACTAAGGCAGAACCAAACGTTGCTTACGCACTTCAAGGCTTTAAGCACGCGAAGTTTTAACATATGCTACGAGTATCTGCCCAAACGATGCTTACGCACGAATTTGTTCAGTTTTTTTTTATGCCTATACGCCCCATGCATAGTTTGACTGGAGTGAAAACATGCAGAAATGCTTAGCGCTACAGAGTTGTCGCTGTTTTATTATTCTATGGAAAATATTTTAAATCTTAATTTTATTGTTTAGAAACACATTGATATAATGCACTAGATCCATAAAAATATCTAATGATATTACATTAAATGATAACATTTATTTAAATGGAATAATAAAAGAGCACATGGCAACAATGTACCACTGCTTATGTCACATGGTTTGTTTACATTGTTTCTCTTTGGTGGAAAACAGAACAAGAGACAAAGCACTTAAGCAACGTATGGCTATAGCCGATGATGATCAATGCTTAAGCATACTTTTCGTTCACTTTGCTTAGAGCCTAAACGCACATAAGCAACGTTTGGTTCTGCCTCTTTCCTTTCTGAGACTTTGAATGCGTTTTTCTCGGAACAATATCATAAGAGCGGCTGGTCTTATCGTATTACTGTTGATCAATTCTTTTGAAGTACATGCTTACTACACTCATGAATGGCATTGGGCTTTTATCTGTTTAGCCTCAGACCAACTACACAGCATTCTAAAAGTATGCAATTTACGGTAAAAGTCTAAGTTCTGTTTTTAACAAACGTTCTAAACTGAAATTTTTGACGTAGAATACGTCTCACCTGTCGGTAATGAGTGTGCTTTCCAAAAAAAGTTGTTGTTTTGATATGATTGCTTCAAAAAAGCGCTCATTGCTCATGAACTAATGGATAGATTTTCCTCAAATTAATTTCATATAAAAGCCAAGGCTGCAAACTTAATTTTAATTTATAAATATAAATGAAGTGATTACATTTTCCATTAAAAAAATGAGACCAAAATCATGCAAAATTTTTCTTCATTTTGAAGACTTTAAATTGCTCTAGCAATCTCAATAATCCATCAATTATTCTGATTTTTTGGAACTTAAGTTGAGATGAGGTAAACAAACATTCCCACATTCAGATTTTTAATAGTTTTGCCAAATATATAACTTTTTAAGGCAAAATATCAGTGCAAAAATCACTATTTTTTTTTTTTTTATTGCATATTGCTTAAATCAATTTTTTTTGTGAGAATTGTTTTATCTAGTACGATTTAAAAATCACTGTTTTGTAATTATGTTTGTTTTTACAACACTTGGCACCATTTCTGTAATGAACATACATAGTAGCAACTGGGAAATCCCCATATTCGATAACTCTCTTACATAAAATATTGCCTAACTACAGTGTTTAAAGTTTATTAGCTCGCAATATTTTATCAATTAATCGTGCTATCAATAAGATTTGAATATTTCTGAACTTAATAAGTGAAAAAACTTATTTTAACTATCATATTTAGTTAAGCTTCAAAAATAAAATGTTAGCGCTTACTACAGTTAAAAAATGTCCAAAATCTCAAAGATTCGTAAAAGGCAAGCCATTTCATTGGAAGTAAGATTTAAAATCTTGGACTGTCTGGCAGCGGTGAAGGTTCACATTCTGTGGGCAAGGATTTTGGCTTAAACGAAGCTACTATCAGGCCCATTAAAAAAAATGAGAAAATCCGTTCATCAAAACATAGTTCCAAAACATCGTCATACATTAGTTTAGTTTTAGTTTTAGTTTAGTTTAGTTTTTATTAATGTACGATTCTTAGTGCTACAGTATCGCTACTATAAATTTTTGCATTAATCACTAAAGGTTTGCATTCTTTAAATCTAACTTATGTTATACATTTAGTTCTTAAGGAATAATTTTAACATTATTTATTAATTTTATTTCTATTTAATTAATTCTAAAAAAATAAATTATTATATTGTAAATATTAGTTACTAAAATGTGCTTGTAACTTAATCTTAAATTGATGCGCGCTAGAGATGGATTTGAAATTTGACGAAAGGTTATTCCATAGCCGAACAGCGTAGACGTAAAATTGCCTATCAGAGCATGCTAGCTTGGTTCTTATACAAATAAGGTTATGGACTCGGGGTGATGTGGCAAATTTTAGGTTATCGAACAAGTACTCAGGCTTTTTCGTGTAAATTACTTTATGCAAGAAGAGGAGGACTCTAACATTTATTAAGGACAACAAGTCTAGGCCAAATAGTTGCTTAGCAAAGCTAGTTATATGGTCGCCCCTTTTTGGACCGAACACATATCGTGCTATACTATTAAATGTAACTTGAAGTTTATTATGGCCGCTTACATCACACTTAGCAAAAATCTCTATGCCATAGAATAGTATTGGTATTGCAAGCGCCTTTGCTATCATTGACCTGATCTCAACAGTTAAATATTGTTGTGTTAAGGATATTTGTCTGAGAACACCATAGCATTTACCCACAACTTTATTTATATGGTCGTTCCATGAGAGTGTCCTATTAAATGTTATCCCTAGGTTATCTGCTTTATTTACGTATTTTAATTCTACGTTATCAATACTTTACTTTACTTACTTTTTATATATCACTATACACTTAGACTTTAACAGATTAATACACAGACCATTGCGAGACGCCCATCTACTGACACATAACAAATCATCGTTACACATACTGAAACATTCATTGATTAGACTAACAGGACGACTGACATACATTTGAACATCATCAGCATATAAGTGAACATTACAGTTGGACAAAACACTGGGCAGGTCATTTACATATATCTCGAAGAGGAGAGGTCCTAAAATGGATCCTTGTGGGACACCACGTGAAACTGGCAACAGATCGGAGATTTTGTTTAAGGCAACAACGGCTTGTCTCCGATTATGCAAATACGTGGACAGTAATTTAGTTGCAGTTTGACTAAAGTTATACATTCTACTAAGCTTCGTCAGTAGTATATCGTGGTTAACCGTGTCAAATGCTTTACTAAAGTCAAGGAGTGTCAAGAATGTAACTTCACTATTGTCCATGTGGAGTCGAATGTCTTCGACAACTTTTATTAGCCGTTGTGCAGCTTCTTCCCATTCGAAAGCCTGATTGTTTTTGATTAAGAAGTCTATTAGAGTTTAGGAAGAAATTTATTTGCGAAGATAGTATGTGTTCAAAAATTTTGGAAAGGTAAGGCAGAATTGATATTGGCCTGAAAACTTGATTTGCTTTAGGGTCCGGGAAATGGGATGTAGTGACCGCTGTGTTAAAAATATGGGTAATGTGACCAATAAGCGGTAGAATTATTTTTATAAATTTCGGATTTATGTTATCCAAACCTGTGGCGTTAGATTTTATTTTTCTAATGGACTGCAGCACATCACATTGATTGACAATTCTAAATTCAAAACTATTACAACATTTACTTAATGTCTGGGAACACACATACGGGTTACACAAAGTAACAGAAATATTGAGGTTTACGAATTTATTGTTTAGAGCATTCACGTCTACCTCACTATCTAAAACAGAAGTTACCATACGAATCCCCATTCTTTTAATTTCTTTCCAAGTGCTACTGGTGGACTGCGCATTCTTAAATTTTGAGCTATAATATTGGCTTTTGGCTTTGCTTATCATTTTGTTTACAGTTCGTCTATGCGACTTAAATGTTGTGTACAGTGTATCAGTCTTGTAACGTTGCCATTTTTTAAAAGGCTCATTTCTAATTTGTATGGCAAACTTGATGTCATGTTTAAACCATGACTTAGCTTTTGGCCTATCTTTTTCTGACTTAAGTAGTACATATTTATTGTACAGGTAGCCAATACAGTATTGCACATAATTAATTTGGGTGTCGACTGAGGGGAGTGAGTAAATTAAATTTAAGTTTAACGATTTGGCACTCTTCATAAAGGCTAGTGTAGTCAATATTGATAAAGTCACGATACGTCACAGTTTGGTCAATGTAATTTGGAGGGATGTTGTAGGCTAGGAAAATAAGGTCATGCTTGAAGAACAAAGGAACAGAAAGTTGGTCAAGCAATACGACACATTCACAATGATTAACAAAAAATAAATCTATCAAGGTATTCGATGTAGCAGTATAGTGTGTCGGTGTGGATGAGTTAACAATCTCTAGGCAAAGTGACTCCATTTCCTTCTTCTTTGTCATACACTAGATATGAAGTGTTATTAAAAAAGAAAAATGTGAAGTGTTTTGGATTGAGGATTTATTACAAAAAAGAGTACCCGTAGATTGAAATATATATATATATATATATATATATAAATACGTTTATGAACTTACAATTTGTATATCTGAAATTTTATAGTTTTCAACATATTTTCACGGTTTTTTGAAGAAAATATAGTTCTTTATTTCATCTTACACGGTTTTCAAATAACATTAAACGTATCCCCCATTTTACTATAGGAAACGCCTCTTTTTTACACGGTGTCTTTTTACACGGATTTCTGAGGAACGTATCAGCCGTGTAAAAAGAGAGTTGGGTGTATATGGGGCCTTGACTGATAGCTTCTAAATGTTTAAATTTCATTAAGATATTCGGGCATAATTAAATTTTCATACAAAAATTCTTCAGTGCCAGGGGATTAAATGAACAAGTTTAGCTTAAGCGTCAGTTCCAAACCAAAATTATATCATAATAAAATATTTTCATCCCCAGTAATATAAATTAAGAAATTTGCGTGCAAGTTTTCGAAATCATATTTTATTGTGTATGCTGCACATTTAATAAAGGTTTTGCACCAAAACAACTAATATGTCCGTGCAAAAACATCATATAAACTATCGATATGTCTTACTATAAGTTAGTTCGTCATTACTGTGGCAGCCCTGATTTTTGCAACATAATTATTTCATAAAATAAATTTCAAACAATGCCGCCTGTGAAAAAATTGATTTTGCGCAGCGTAACAAAGGCATAAACTATTATTTCAGCTTTTCATATGTTTTATATATTCAAATTTAAAATCATATGAATAATAAGTCTAGTTTTATAATTTTTATTGCACAAGAACAGACGCAATCTTCGGTTAAGCTATGTGCCTGTGTGATCTAACACAGACAACATAATTTTTTCTTATCAACTGCTAATGTCGGTACTAAGATTTACTTTTAAACGAATAACTTGTATTGACTTTTTAAGACTCCGATGATTTTAAGACGAGCTTTCGCGAACACTACAAAACACCTGTTGTAAAAAATTGCTGTGTAAAATGGCTCTTGCCTCATTCATTAATATCACTAAGAAGAAAATAATTATTTTATTATTATTATTTTCTGCTTAGTGTTAATATGTTACAAAATGGTTATATATTGATATTTGTGTTATTCTGAACTATTTGTAGGCACAAGTACAGTACACCAATTTATGGAATTCTTCATTTTACTAAAAGATGCCCGAAAAAATTACCAAAACTCATATTTTGCATGAACGCAACAGAGAATACTTCCAAGATTATTGATCCAAAAGAATTTTGAAATCGGTTAATATATGTATATGGGTGGTAGAGCTCCTCAAAGCTAAGAAATTTTTTGTGAGTACGAATAAATGACAATTTTGCGAAAATTCACTACTATCAAACTGAATATTGGGCGATATAATCAACCGATCTTCGATATTTTTACTTCATCTAAAAATGATGTTCAATCTTAGTGTTTCTTTGTATTAATTTTAAACATGACTGAAATACTTATTAAGAAACAAGCGATTAAAAAATTAACTAAGTTTTGGTATTTTTTGAACTTTTGTGGAATAAAACTAAAAAGAGTCAAAGCTGGACCATATGCATTTGATAGCTATAATAAATACCTTTCATATGTATATAGTCTTAATCTGCGAAAATCTGCATTCTGCGTTAGCCACAAACTAGGCGTACCTCGCGTTAAGAGTACGCAACAGGTAGAAGAAAGAAGAAAAGCGCATGCAAATTTGGCGGAAGCGTATGTGTCGTTAATTGATAACGTTGCTTAATGTTGCGTTATTAGTAATACATGACTATATATATCCCTTTAAGAAATGTTGAATTTCTATTAACCTGCATGAAAAGGTCTGAGGAGGCAGGTAAATATAATTGTAGTTGATGGGAAGTTGCGGAACTAGAGGTTATTTATTTTAATTTTTTTGACGTAGAATACGTCTTACGTTTCGGTATGAGTGTGCTATCCAAAAAAGTTGTTGTTGTAATATGGTTGCTTCACAAAATCGCTCATTGCTCATGAACTAATGAATAGATTTTCCTCAAATTAATTTAATTTTAAAGCCAAGGCTTCAACCTTTATTTTAAGCTATATATATATATGAAGTGATTACATTTTCTATTAAAAAAATGAGACCAAAAACATGCAAAATTTTGCTTCATTTTGAAGACTTTAAATTGCTCTAGCAATCTCAATAATCAATCAATTAATCTGAGTTTTTCGAATTTAAGTTGAGATGAGGTAAATAAACATTCCCACATTCAAATTTCTAATAATTTTGCCAAATATATAACTTTTTAAGGCAAAAAATCAGTGCAAAAATCACTACTTTTTTTTCAATTGCACATTGCTCAAAAATTCCGCCAGAGAATCGATTAAAACTTTCGAAATCATGTTTTATTGTTTGTGTTGCACATTTAATTATGCTTTTGCACCAAAACAATAAATATGCCCGTGCAAAAATATCATATAAACTGTCGTGAGTTAAACTATCGATAATTCGTCTTTACGGTGGCAGCCCTGATTTTCGCATCTTGTGAACAGTTACTGTGAATTAAGTTAATTTAAATGAATATTGAACAATTAATTTCGCATTTTAATAATTTACAGCAACGTCGTCGTGCATCTGGAGTAGCAATCTATGCAAAAAGTACCATGTTAACATATTGTACTCCAATCGATATTTCAAACAGGCAACTGGTCGATAGTGATGTAGGCGACATTTGTCTGTCTGAAATTAAAATTAATAATCAAAAAAAATTTATTCTTGGCTCTGTGTACTTTCATCCAAATGTTTCCCAAAACAACAAGCAACAAATGCTTTTTTCTGCTTTGATGAAATATTCTCACCTCACTGCACTAATAGACGAGAATTTCACAGTTGACACCGAGGTGGACATGCTCATCGTAGGTGATTTTAATTTAGAAATGACAAATGATTGTTCATTTGCAGAATTTATGGAAGAAAAATTCAAATTAAAGTATATTAAAAATGCAGCAACCACCTTAGCTCTAACCAATATAGATTTAGTATTTGCTAGAAATTTAAGTGTATCATTAATGAATTACGTATCATACTTTTCCTTTCACAAACCTGTCATATCAAAAGTCACATTTCAAACATAAAAAAAAAATACAATTTTAGGTTTAATTATGCACAAATTTTGATGTAATAAATTATGTAAATATATATTTCTATTTCAAGTCAATGTTTGTTAAATTTATATCAGAGATGCTAACCAGTATTGCAGTAAAAAGGAAAAAATTAGCCAAATGACAACAAACACAATTAAAAATAAAATAAAACATCTATGTGGTTGTTGTTATTAGGCTACCGCTTCATAATTTTTGTTGCATAAGGACAGACGTATTCTACGGCTAACCTATGCGCCCGTGTGATCTGACACAGGCTGTCAATTTTTTTTTTTATTTCCCCGATTACCTGCATTCTACCACAGCCACCACCCTCCAATCGACATCGCACAATGATCTGCAGCAAAAGTTTTGATATGAACCCCACCCAAACAGCTTTACTTCCCCTACCAATTACAAACTTTAAGCTAGAAGATAGTGTTTTAGCACCCCCATCTGCACCAGACAATCTTTGTGGCAATCAGGTCTCGTTTTATCGTTTTTATTGATGTCAATTGCTGTCCTCATACCAAATTTGGTGACCCTAGCTCAAAGTTTAAACAATAAAGCGGAAGGGATGCTGTTGTGGTAAGGGTGGTGGGGGGTGGGGTTTGGCATCCAAATTTTTGCTGCAGATTTATTTTCGATGTCAATTGCTATCCTCCAACCAAATTTGGTGACCCTAGCTGTGGGCGGTATGGAAGGTTGCGGCTCCACAACTTTGATGCAGTTTTTTTAGGGTCGTAACCAGTTATCTGCCTTCCGAATTTGGTGACGCCAGCTGATACAATTTGGAAGATGCGCGCATTACCATTTTTAACGAAATGTTGGGTCGGTTCGGGGCGGCAAGGGCAGTATGGATGGGCGAAGCATCCATTAACTTTAAGAATTTGGTTGGAGATTGTCAACACATAAGTGGTTTAGTGGCTCTAGCTCAAAAACTGTAAAAGATATAGGCATTTTTGTTTTTAAGCCGCGGGGGGGTTGCGCGCGGATGGGTGGGTGAGGCTCCAAAATTTTGATGCAGTTTTTTGGGGTCGTTACCAGTTTTGTGCTTACCAAATTCGGTGTCTTTAGCCTAATCACTATGGAAACTACTCGCATTACCGTTTTAAGTGAAGCGTTGTGTACGTTGGGGGCAGCTGGGGCAGTATGGATGGACGAAACATCCAAAAGCTTTATGAATTTGGTTTAAAGTCATCAACACCTACCTTGGCACATAAATCGTATAGTGACTCTAGCTCAAAAACTGTAGAAGATCTAGGCATTTGTGGTTTTAAACTGCGGGGGGATTGGGGCGGAATGGGTGAGTGTGGCTCCAAAAGTTTTGATGCAGTTTTTTGGGAGTTATAAATAGCTATGTTCTCTTAAAATTTGGTAGTTCAAGCTGTAAGGGCGTGCGAAATAGCTAAATTTATCGATTTTGAGTTATCGAGTTTATCGATTTGCCAGCCCCCTTGTTATCGTAAAGCCCCAATCGTGACACTTGAATTTACTATGCAATAGATAAAGACATTTGCAAAGTTTCAAGTCTCCAACTTGAAGGGTGTGGAAAAAAGATGCGAACTCTCAGAAAGACGCACAGAAGGACAGACATCATGACGGACATTGCACAAACCCAATGTAGTGTTTACCTTCGGTATCGAGTATAACAACGGTTGATATTTGGCGTATTTTAGATCAGAACAACCAAAAACCCACAGACCAGATTTGTATGTAAATGAAAAGTATGCTTATTTTGAATTAGATCGTTCAGTGTCTTTCGACCTCTGTTGCTCATCTATAGCCATTTACAGAAAACCCATTAAAATTTTTATTTCAGTCGTCCACGCAACGTAGTCTTCACTTTCAGCGCTCATATCCCTGTATATTTTGATCGGATCGCCTTAAAACTTGATACGTATCCTCAAATAATTATTCTGCTAATTTTCCATTTCGAAATCTAAATTAAGTAGTACTGCCAAAATGTGAACTCTGTTTTATCCAATCCACATGCTCCAAGAAATCCTTAATTCGAGGTATGCATGCATGCCAAATATTTTGCAATGTCAAATTTAGAAACGATTCTTTGCGTATTTAAACTTCAATTTGAAATTGCTTCAGCTCGATAAACAGCAATTCGGTTGATCAAAAATTTGATTTGTATGCTGTTTTGGAGGTGCTAGAAAAAGTTCAAGGAGGATTCGGACTCACGTGTGATGTCTCAACACATATTTGCCGTTGTTGAACTAGTGATTCCCAAATTATTTTTATACTCGATATCCGTCCGTCTGTTCGTCCGTCTTTTCTTCATACCCTTCAAGCTACAGACTTGAAACTTTGCAAATTTCTTTATCTATGGCATAATAAATTAAAGTGTCAAGATTGGGGTTCTACGATAACTGGGCGGCTGGCAAATCGATAAGTTCGATAACTCAAAATCTATTAATCCACCTATTTCACACGCCCTTAAAGCTAGAAATACCAAAATTGGGGAGAAGATAGTTACTAACAACCGGCAAAATAGAGCATCAAAAATTTTGGAGACACGCCCACCTATTCCGCCCCAGCCCTCCCGCAGTTTAAAGACATAAATGCCTATATCTTCACAATTTCAAAGCTAGAGCCACCAAATTTTTTGCTATTATAGGTAGGGTTGCCATCCGTCCTGGAATTCCGGGACATGTCCCGCTTTTGCAGTTAATGTCCCGGTGTCCCGACCCGACACGAAATTGTCCCGGTTTTCTATTGTTTCGATGAGTAACGGATTTTTAAATGGCTGCAACTAGACGACGTGAACTTTGAATAATTTTTTGAGAAAAACATTTCGAAAGACGATTTACTCTTGTTCGACCAAATTGCCAACTTGAAGAAGTTTTTGTCACGACAAGTGAAGACGTTTTTTGAGAAAGGCTCCGCAGATAAGCTGGTACAGTTTTTTGCAGCACACGTAAACTCGAGCTGTTACTCGGAACTTTCGAGTCGGAAGTATTGAAAATAGCAGAATTCTTTTGTGGTTGTGGTCGAACGTCCCGGAATGGCCTGAGCCCCAGGTGGTCACCCTAATTATAGGTGACGACGACCCCTAACCAAGTTCATAAAAACTTTGTTCCATATTACCCATATATGTTCCATATTACCCTAGCAGCACCAAACCCCCCCAACGCTTCGCTAAAAATGGTATGGCGTATATCTTCCAAAGTGTTTAAGCTAGAGTCACCAAACTTGGTAGGAATATAACAGTTAATGACCCCCAAAAAGCTGCATCCATGCTTTGGAGCCATGCCACCCCGTTCTCCAGCCCCCCAGCGTTTTGAAATCAAGTACGCCTAAATCTTCCACAGATTTTGAGCTAGAGCCACCAAATTTGGTGCAAGGATTGGTGATGAAGAACCCAACCAATTTGGATGCCGCGCTCCACCCATACCTCCCCCAGCGCCCCTTCCATCATATTCTACTAACTCTGAGCAAGAGTCTCCTAATTTGGTATGAGGATAGCAATTGACTTCATACATAGATCTGCAGCAAAAATTTGGATGCCACGCCCCCCTATCACGCCCAGCCCTCTTCCAACATAACTTACTATTTTTGAGCTAGAGTCACGAAATTTGCTATGAGGATAGCAATTGAAATCATACACAGACATGACAATTCAGACATCAGACATCATACACAGCAAAAATTATGGTGTTACGCCCCCATAGCGCCCCAGTCCCCTTTTCAACACCTTTAACAAACTTTGAGCTAGAGTCACCAAGTTTGGAGGTTAGATAACTGTTTCGCATCCCTAATCTTTGAGGTAGCATACACCCTAGCCGTATCCGCACCCCATTGCAATCAGGTCTGTTTTAATCGGTTTATTTACTGGTATCGAGTAAACCGCAGTCGGTTGCGTCCGACTGCAACGTTTCTACTTGTTTTTTATTAAAAATAACAAAATAAGCAACAACGAAACGTTCAATGAGAAAATACAATTTCTTGGCAAATCTACAAACATATTGGTGCATAATAATAAAAATAATATTGTTCCAAAATATACAATTATTTTGATGAAAACATCAATATAGTTCATTGTGCGTGAAAAATTTCAAACTTTTTGATCAAAATTTATTTGATGCACAGAATGCAGTCAAATCCAAAAGTCCTTATACGAAATGTAAATACTTCTCTAATTAACAAAATATTAATTAAAATTGCTTTGCTGAGGTTTGAAAGGTTTTTTTTTCTATTATGTGTAATGTAGTATCTTTTGCTATTGCATATATTGTAAGCTGTTTTACCATGTGTTTGTGGTCGTTTCAGATGAAACATCAATGTGATGACGTTTCTTTTAAATAATCAAATAACACATGAGTAATAATATTGATACTTCAAAAGAAAATATATAAAGACAAGTGCAAGCACATGTGGCAATGATTTCTTGCGAAATACTTTTTGTTCTAATCCCACAAAAAACAAAAAGAATTCAAACAAACAGTCTCATGTACATACATCGTAATATGTTCGTTAGCGGTGTTATATTGGCATGTGTCCCTTGATGCTTACACAGGTAAAAACATATTTATTTGGAAACAGAACTTAACAGGTTTCCGGACCAATAGAACACGACAGATCTTCCTTAAAGATTGTCTGATGCAGGTGGGGATTGCCAAAAAGCTATCATCCTTCGAAATTGGTGACTCTAGCGCAATGTTAAAAGGAGTTCAGGAAAGAAAGGCTGGTGGTGGTATGGGGGGCGTGTATCCAAAATGTTAATCCAGAGCTTTGATGGCGTCAATCCTTTCCTCCTACCAAATTTGGAGACTCTTCCTAAAAGTTTGTAAAAATGTGGAGGAAGGGATGCTGGAAGTGGTATTATGGGCGTGACATAATTGTGGGATGTAAATTGCTATCCTCCAGCCAAGTTTGGTGACTCTGGCTCAAAGCTAGTAAAATATAAGGGAAATGGTACTGGAGGCATTTATGGGTGGGGGTGGCATCCACAGTTCATTTGTATTTTTTGAGGGTCGTCTCTTGGCAACAAATTTGGATGCTCTAGCTCAAAACCTACACTGATAGAAAAAATCAAGTATTCCGTACTTAAAACCCAACAATTCGAACTTGATTTCTCACTAAATACGGCATTACAGTAACCGAGAATGTCGTACTTGATTCAAGTATGGTTTCTTAAGTTCGTTTGCTCTTGATGTATGTTCTCTTTAAACTTGAATTTAGTTCTTCCAATCTTGATTCAAGTACTGATTGAACTCGATTTAAGCTTTTGAGTTCTTAAAAGGTAAGTTCATAAAAAAAGTATTTTTATTCTTTCTCCAACAATTTGTGTAGTTGATCCAATAGTGACAATACTTGATCAAAGTATGACTATGCATCATTTTATTACTTCCTGAAATTCTAAGATATATACAAAGCGGAGCTACGACATTTTAAAGCTGCCAATCATGTCGTAATTATGCTAGAAATGTAGGAAATTTGTTTTTGTTGTGTAGTGTAGTGTTTTTGTTTTTAGATGAAAATGCAAATAGTTAAAGATCTTGAAGCGCTGCAACTTAGAACGAGATCGGCACGAATACACAGTGTTTAAGGATATATATTGTTGGCAGCTATTTTAACTGTTTAACTGTAAGTGTTGACAATATCATCGATCTTTAATATGGATTGAACGGTCTCGGTGGCCAAGGTGATGGCCTATGTACTGACCAGCAGCGGCTGCACAACATTTTCGGCAAAGATATCAGTAATGGCGCCCTTGCGAACATTGATGCCAGCATTTTTTCACCCTGAGCATGACGATTGCGCAGCATTGTTACAGTGGCTATCGGATTGAGACCGGCATTTTCGGACAATGTTGATGGAATGACCTCCAGGGCATCGGCAAAAGCACCATAACAGTATGCATCGACACCGTCAACAGTTTGAGCTGCGGCTGCCATCTGCAAAGCCATCTCAATTTCAGGCGCGCCATCGCCCACAATCTGTGCACGATTCCTTACTAGACAACGCACCACACACAGGACATCGTGCAGGGAACGAGCTGCTTCCTCCAGCACCAGCTTGTTAGAACCACGGCAAATAATTGAGACAGTGCGTCCCTGGTTCTGAATTCCAGTGATCTTTACAAACTTGTTGGTGCCGCTGGCAACCTCTTCAACCAGATCGGCGCTGGACATATTCTCAGCGGTGAAATGATCCAGAGAAGCAATTGGGCGACAATGCAATGTCTTGCACACAAACTCAATGTCTTCGCGCTCAACGTCCTTGACGACGAGGCACTTGATCTTGTCGAGGAAATGCTGAGCCAGATCCGAAACAGCATCACGCAAAATAGACTTCTGTACGAGAAGAACATTGCAGCCAGCCTTTTTAATCTGCTTAACAATGTTGAGAATGTAGGAACGTTCTTCCTTGAGGATACGGTCCATGGCAGCATAATCCATATCAGTTTTGGGTGCCGAAATGCAGAACTGAATCAAACCATATTTGGCCTTCTCAATGCGCTTGGGGGCATTGCTGCCTGCCGAACGGCTAGTGAAAACCAAACCGTTGACCAATTCGGTATCCTCGACAGTGCCACCCAAGCTTTGAATAACTTTGATATTCTTCAGATCCACTGACGATTCCCGGCCTGGTTCGGTGACCTTAAGGACAGCATCAACAGCAATGGGTGCAAGAAGGCTTCTCAGCTTGCTTGTGTTAGCGGAAGGTATCGTAGAAGTACTTGCTATCTGTAGAATCATAAGCATGCTGAAAATCGTTGCTTTTACTGGCGTTATTTTAGCTGCTCTTGTCTTTATCCGCTCTCTTAAGTTGTCGGCTTGCTTATCTTTGTCTTGAGTTGGTAGTAGACAGATCTTATTTATTGATCTTTTTACTTCACCCGTGTTTGTTTTTACTGTCACTACTCGAACTTTATTATCTTGACCTTTAGTGGTTTGGTGATTTTTCCCATGCGCCATCTACCCGGGTGCGTGTTTTCTTGTTTTAAGAAAACAAGTTGGCCTTCCTTGGGGTTAGACTTTCCTTGTCGCCATTTGGTTCGCTGTTGCAGTGACGTCAAGTAGTTTTCCTTCCATTTCCTCCAGAATTCTCCTCTAATGCGCTGCATGTGTCTCCATCTGTCTAAAGACCCAATTTTCCGATTGTCATCAAAGTGTTCTGGAGTTCTAATGAGTGGTCTTCCCACAATATACTGACCTGGAGTCAAAATGTCATCCCCATCTGTGTCACTATCCAAGGTGACTAAGGGCGTGAGCTTAACACTGCTTCAATTTGGCAGAGCAGTGTTGTTAACTCCTCAAATGTGAAGCTGTTATCGTCGATGACCCGCTTGAGATGGTGTTTTACCGACTGGACTCCAGCTTCCCATATTCCTCCCATGTGGGGGCTTGCCGGCGGGATAAAGTGCCACTTGATCTATTCTTTTTCAAGCGTCAGTGCAAGACTGCTATTGCCTTTTATAGCGGCGACCAGATCCTTATCCAGTATTCTTGCTGCTAACACGAAGTTTGTGCCGTTGTCGGAATACAGATATTCACTTTTGCCGCGTCTGGCAAAAAATCTACGTAGACCTTCTAAAAACTTATCTGATGATAAGTCGCTGACGGCTTCCAGGTGTATTGCTGTAAAGCGTAATACATAGGCCATTACGCTGTTTAGCTTGTTGAGTGATGAAAATTTTGTCAATAGTGGGATGAGGCAGTTTTCTTTTTTTGTTAAAGTTGCCACTAAAAACGACTCAGGTTCCTCAAATTGCGGCCACTGATTTGACAGTCTTGACAGCCACTCGGGTCCTTTCCACCATATGACGCATGTTTTTAATTGTTTTGGTGAAATTCCTCTTGAGGCGACATCTGCTGGGTTGTCTGCTGATTTAACGTATCTCCATTCAACTTGAGGCAAATTTTTGTTTATTTCGTCAACTCTCGTTTTGACCAATTTATCTTTGCTGCGCTTGTTCTTTATCCAAGCTAACGTTATCTGTGAATCACTTCATGCTTGCGTTTTTGTGTAATTTTTTACTATGGCTTGGACTTTAGCTAATAGTTTGGATAACAAGTGAGCTGCGCATAGCTCTAGTTTAGGGATTGTTTTTTTGTTTTTTTATTGGATTCACCTTGCTTTTTGCTGTCAGCAAGGTGATTTTATTCCCAACTTTTGTATACACCACTGCTGCATACCCTTTTTCTGACGCATCGCAAAACCCATGGTGCTCCGTATCATCAGTGCTCGATTTTCCAGACCAGCGCGGTATTATAATTTTTGCTAAGTCCGGCAATGCGCTCGCATATTCTTGCCAATAACTGGCAAGACTGGGCTCCAGCTCAGCGTCCCAAGTAAGTGGCAATTTCCATAGCTCTTGAATGAAGCATTTTCCCTGCAGTATAACTGGTGTAAGCCATCCCAGCGGATCGAAGATTCTTGCCAATTGAGATAAAATTAGACGCTTTGTTATGCGCACTAATTTTGGACAGTCAACGAAAAATGTAAATGCATCCTTTCTGGGATCCCATTGCAGACCAAGGGTTTTTACTGACTCGTCATTGTTCGTTTTTTCTGTTGAGTCACTTCCCTGAATTCCAGCGATGATTCTGTCATCATTTGATACCCATTTTCTCAAATGCATGCCAGCCTTCTCCATGACGCTTCTAATATTCGATTGTGTTTTGATGCAGTCGTCAATTGAGTCGCCACCAGTGATCAGATCATCCAAGTAAAAATCTTCCTTTATTGCCATCATTAGTTTGTTGTTGCCTTGACAGTGCTGATTTGCTAGTTCCTGCAGACAGCGGATTGCTAAAAATGGCGCAGCTGAAGTCCCGTACGTTACCGTAGTCAGTTTGATCTCCTTAATTGGCAACTTTGGGCTATCTCTCCAGAGGATATTTTGATATTCCTGATCGTCTTTGGCAACTTTAATTTGACGGTACATCTTTTCAATGTCAGTTGTCAATACGAAATTCCATAGTCGCCACTTGATTAGTATATCAAATATGTCCTTTTGTATTTTGGGACCCACTAGCATTACGTCATTTAGACTTAATCCGTTGGATGTTTTTGCCGATGCGTCAAACACTACTCTTAGTTTGGTAGTGAGACTGTTTGGTCTGATCACTGCTTGGTGTGGCATATAATATTTGCCTTGGCCGATCGTGTTCACCGGTTCCATATGACCCATTTGCAAATATTCGTTCATATTGCTTCTCTAGTTGGGTAAGCGTTGACTGAACTTTGTTCCACAGGAAGTTAAGTTTGTTTTTTAAATCACTTATATCTTACTGGTTGCTGAATTCTAGGCAGGCATTCACTGTATTAATGTGCTGCCTTACCTTCTGTGCTCTTTTGTCCACAAGATCTACTTACACGTCCATTGGGCTTGGGCTCCGTTGAGAAAACATTTCAAATTTCTCTTGAACATGTTTTCCTTTGGACGTCCAAGGTAGCATATCGATGTCAGTTTCTTTTGCTGACATTTGTTGGTCGCTTATCTTGGCTTGGTCGGCAACTTCGACCTTCATCAGGGACTCTTTATAGGCTCTGATGTTTGCCATTGTAGCATTATATATTTTTTCTGTGAAATATTGATGATCGACGACTCCAATTTTCATCAGCATATCATGATTGGCAGTGAATTCTTCTTCCAATTTATTAAAAGCTGATGCTGCTTCCCTTTTTTCAAGTGCACGTCGGACTTCTTCATAGATCTCCTCTTGCTTCTTCAAAAGTTGCAGAGTTTATGTTGACAGCATCTTGTATGTTTCTCTTTTTTTTTTTGCTTGGCATAACCCGTTGGAGGTGTTTTTGTTTTGATCGCCTGGTTGATCGTACTGTGCCTCTACTCACAGCTTGTGTTGGTTAGCCAAAGAAAAAAATTTGTATGTAGCCCTTTATTTTTACACTTTCTGTTGTTAAATGCCACAGAAACGCACAAAAGACGCACAGGTTCTCGAAGGACTAGAATGTTACTTCAAGAACAGCTCGAAGGACCAAAATGTTGAGTATACTTATATCGAGTTGTAAATTCGTACTGGTTCCTTATTCGTCTGAGTCAGGGGTTTTATACCCTGACTCATGCATAACTTCAACCCTTAACTCTAGCTTATCTATTGCTTTTTTCTATCAGTGTATGAAAGATATAGGCATTTCTTTTAACTGCGGCTGGGCTCTCGACGGATTTACTTTGATGAAGTTTTTTGGAGGTTGTGATCAGTTAAGTTCTAATAAAATTTAATGACTCCAGCTCATACACGCATTTCCGTTCGTAGCGTCGCGTTGGTCGTTTGGAGGCGGCTAGGATAGTATGGATCGGCGTGGCATTTAAAGTTTTTATAAATTTTTTAAGGGCGTTTCTGATTTTAAAATACGAGTGGCTGGGGGCAGAATGGTTGGGCGTGGCTCAAAAATGTTTGGTGCAATTTTTTGTAGCTATCAGGAGTTATCTTCTCACCAAATTTTGTGCATAAGGGTGCATGAAAAAAATGGATATATCGTTTTTGACATATCGAAATTGTCGATTTCCCAAACTTCAGCTATCGAAAAACCCCAATCTTGACACTGTAATATATGTACAGGGTTTGGAAAAAATGCGAAAATACGGGCTTATAGACGGACAGAAACCATGCATAAGCCCAAAATATTTTCACCTTTGGTATTGAGTGTAAAAAAAACTTATGTCAGAGCCAAACGTTGTTTTCTTTCTTCAAGTCTCACGGCACGCAAAGTTTCAACTTATGCTAAGCCGAGTATCTGCCAAAACGATGCTTATGCACGAATTCATTCAGTTTTTTTTATAACGAATGCTGTTACGCCTGCATGCATGTTGCATGTGAAAACATGCATGAATGCTGAGCGCTACAGAGTTGTCGCTGATTTCTTATTGTATGAAAAATATTTAAAAATTGTCAAATTTTTGTATTATTGTTCATAAACACATTGATAAAACGCACTAGATCTATAAAAATATCTACAGTATGTTAACATGGTATTACATTATATGTTAACATATTGTTGTGGCTTTTACTATGTAAAATGTCAGTGATGAGCAAATAATGCTCGGGGGTGTGCATTCAATGAACAAAGTACAAGAAGATGAGTCTTGTGTTAACAAATTTATTTCCTAACGTATAAATCACTTATAAGATTATAAACACGTGTGAGGTGGTTGCAGTCAAGTTAAATGAAAAGTATTAAACTCGATCAGCAACATGCGTCTTGGGATTGTAACGGTCCAAACTCGACTCAATCGTGGTGTCAGCGGTGAGAAGAAGTTAAGCTGATGCGTTAAGTTGATAGCAGCATAAGAGAGATTTAATTACGCAAACTGCAATGTTGAGTTTGGCAAATTTATGTTAAACGTCCGTACATGCCGCCCCCTTAATACTGGATCCAGTATTAGAAGCCACTTAGATATTTCATACTGAAAAGAGACAAGTGTTCATTATGGTATACAAAGGGAACAAATAACATATGACGGCTTATTGATCATCTAACTCAGTTAATGGGCAAAGAGGTCGAGAGTTCGGACAGGATTCGATTTGGATAAGCACTGTTGATAGTTGTTCATACGTCATTTTGATTCATTTGAATGACCGCTGTAAATGCGTCTTAACAGCCTTTACATTTGCTTCCCAAATTCCACCAAAATTTGGACTGAATGGCGGATTAAAATGCCATTGAATGTTCCTTGCAGCGACAGCCGGCACAACGAATTGTTGTACATTATGCAGAAAATCACGTTTCCAAACTTGAAGGGCTTTGTCTGCGCTAATGAAATTGTTTCCACAATCGCTATAGATGTGTTTGCATAATCCGCGTCTTCCAATGAAGCGCTGAAGAGCCCAGAGAAAAGGTTGAGTAGAAAGACCAGTCACTGCTTCGATGTGAATACTGCGATGTACGCTTTGTAGGTTTGATGTCTTCGAAGTCGTGATGCTTTAATTTCCAAGGCTCCAGGGTAGTCTACACCTGTAGCTTCGAAAGCTAGATTTGGCGGATTAGCACGATGCAGTGGAAGATCTGCCATAAGTTGCGTTAAGGGCTTTGGTCGATGCCGGATGCATTGTACACACTTTCTTGGGAGTTTCTTCACTGCTTGTTTTCCGTGAATGATCCAGGATATCTGTCGAGTTGCTGCCAGCGTTAATTGGGTACCTCCGTGTAGCGAATCACAAGTTCAGTGAATTGGTGTGTCTTAGGTAATATGATCGGCGACCGTTGCGCTGCTGAAATATGAATAGCATTTTTGAGCCTACCGCGCATCCGTAAGACTTAGTTTTTATCTAAAAACGGAGTAACCTGTGAAAGTTTGTTAGCCTTTAATAGCTGCTTGTTTAATTTAAGTTTTAAGATTTCTTCTCCATACGTTTCCTTTTGTATCTGTCGCACTATATAATTTAAGGAATTTTGAAACTCTGCTGCGTGAATGGGACCGTGTTGTCGTTTTTCTGGTTTGTGTTTCAAATTGTGAATAACACGTAGAACGTAAGACATAACAAAGATCAATTTGTTTTATGAAGAAATAGACGCTACGAAAGTCATGCGTCACACAAGCATATGTATCAACTGTTTTAGAACGTTGTTCTGTTATAGTGTGCTCGTTGTTTGGAGATATAAGCTCAGTGATCGGCTACTGAGATTCATGGAGCTGTAACCAGGCTGGTCCGTACCACCATAGACTTTGGGTTGCTAGTTCATCATCATTAAACCCAAGCCATTTCGAAATTTGAATGTTTTCAATTGTTGGTAGATGTAGTGAAGCCCTGCCATCGATCTTGAAGTAATTGGGGGTGTGGTTCGTCCCATTCAAGTGCAGTTGTGAGTGAATTAGTGCGGCATATTCGAGTGCTCCAAACATCCTTTAAGATGACTTTTGCTGGTGTGATTACGGGTAAGATAAATCCCAAGGGATCGTAAAGCCGTGCTACTGTGGATAATAGAGATCTTTTAGTGAAAGTAGGGTTGATTTCAAATTTAATTTTAAAACCATAAAAATCTTTCTTTGGATGCCAATACAAGCCTAGCGTTTTTATAGAATCTTTGTTGTCGAATTCTAAAATGTGGGTATTGGACAAATGTGCGTACGGAATATTGACCAATAATGCTGGGTTATTTTAAGACCATTTTCTAAGCTCCATGCCAGCCGAACGCAATGCAGCGATGAGTTGATCGCGAGTTTCTAAGGCGACGGCAAGAGTTGCGTGTCCGGTTTGTACGTCATCAACGTATGTTTCGTTACGCAGCACATGTTCAGCTAGTGGGTATCGATTTCGCTCATCGAAAGCGAGTTGATGCATGATACGTATAGCTGTGTAAGGGGCCGAAGCTGTGCCAAATGTGACTGTGGTCAATGTGTATTCCTGTATTTGATTGTGTTGGTTTCGCCACATAATTCGTGGATACTGACAGTCCTCGGGATGCATGTCTATGCATCGATACATGCGTTGGATATCAGCAGCAAATACAGATCGATAAAGACGCCAGTTCAAGATGACACCTCCAAGGTCATTTTGTAATTTAGGACCTATACTCAAAATGTCGTTAAGAGACTTGCCGTTTGAGGTTTTGCAGGAGGCGTCGTATACATCACGGACCTTAGTTGTGAGGCTTTCATTCTTGATTACTGCATGATGCGGTAAGGTGCATGCTGTCACTGCTAACTTTCCTTTCGTATTTGTAGTGCAATGAGATTCTTCATTGCCGGTGATGGCAGCTATTTGTCCAAGATCGAAGTATTCTTCAATGACATTGTTGTATCGATCTTGAAGTTCTTGCTGTCTGGTTAATCTTCGTTGTAATAAGTGAAAACGATTTAAAGCCGTTTGACGTGGAATACCTAGGACTTGTGTGGGGTCAAAATGTGTTTTTAATGGAAGACGCACCATATATTTTCCATTATCCTGTGAGTGAGTTGGAAATGTTCCTCACACCACTGTTCTTCAATAGTTAGATTGCGTTCGGTATCAATCTGATCGAGTTCAAAGAAGTTTTGAACCAGGCTGTCCAAAGTTGCATGATGGCATATGATGGAAACGCTAGATGGTTTCGGTTTGTATAGTGGACCGAAGTCGATCCATCCTAACCGAGTGCTTTGAGCGATGGGTTCGTCTGGCTTGCCCTTTCTAAGTTCCGGCAAGATGATATGGGGGATAACATCGACGCCGAGTAGCACGTCTATGCGATTTGACTTTGCAAATTTAGGATCCGCGAGTTGCAGTCCCTTTAAATAATGATAATCCTGTACTGTTAGATCCTTCTTTGGTAGATTTGAAGTCACGGACCGTAGTACAATGACGGTATCGACGAATATTTTTAAGGGTGGATTTTCAGGGGAGCCTAGCGTGAATTCTGTGCTGTAGTTGCATTTGTTGCTTGAATTCGAGCCGACCTCAGTAATCTCGGCTGTGATGCGACGTCGTGTTAAACCAAGCATTTGGGCTGCATGCTCAGTATAAGAGTAGCTTCCGATCCGAGATCGATGAGAGCCCGGACCGTGGCGTCCTGACCAGTTTTGTGATTTCGCAACCGAATACGAGCTGTTGCTAAAACCATGTTGCGTTGTGCATAAGTCTCCAATCCATTAGCAAGTTGTGCTGTATAAGAGCCCACCGACGAGCTGTCAGCTGCAGACGGGGGTTGGGTAGATTGAAATGCTGACATATTCATTTGAGGTGAATCCTGCGAAATGAGTGTATGATTAGTATTGCTTTGCGTAGTAGGAAAATGTAATAAAGTATGATGTCGTTGACCACATTGTGAACAGTTTCTGCTGCTTGTACATTGCGAAAGAGGGTGCGAGGGGCTGAAGCAGTTAAGACACGCCTTTGTGTGATCGACGATATGTTTTAGTAAAAAACAATCCTTGAAAGGAAATCTGGACAGCGTAGTGGAACGTGATTGTCGCTGCAGTGTGCTCAGCGAATGGGGCTGCCATCTCCAGCAGAGGAGTGGAAGCTGTTGCCCTTATATGCGGGGATGCCTGATCGTTTAGCTGACGATCGTTCAGTGGTAGGCTGTCCGACCGCTTGATGATTTGTTAGGTCGTTGGACTTCCTATTTCCAATAATGTCCATGCTGACCAGACGATTATTTAGAAAGGCTTCCATAGTTGAGAAGGTAGAGATATTCAGGGAATTGCCTAGCGAATATTCCCAGGCTTGGAGTGTAGAAACTGGAAGTTTTGTAACTAGGTAATGATGTAACCAATGATCGCAATTGTTGATTGGTATTTTGAGACGCTTGCTTTCATTTATGGAAACGTTGGCGACATTTAACATATTTTTTATGTCTGATGAGTTTTCATGTTTCACTGTTGGAAAGTTAAACACTATGTTAATGTGGTGCATGAACTGCAATCGAGGATTATTGTAGCGTTTTATGATGAGATTCCAGGCCAGGTTATAGTTTGACTCAGTTAAATCCATTTGGAGCACATCCTGATCTCGATCTGCTGGCAGCGCTTGCTGTAAGAAATGAAAACGTTGAATGTTGGAGAGACTGGCATTATCATGTATTAGTAGCGCAAATACATCGTGGAAAGCCGGCCAATCTATAAATTTTCCAGAATAGGTAGGCACTGGCAATTTTGACAGCTGAACCGCAGACTTGGAAAGTACTTCTCGCACGGTTTCATGATGAGAGTCGTTGGATGCTTGTGATGTATTTGTTGGCGAAGGAAACTTATTATCATGCGCCTCAATAATTGTGCAATAGATCAAGGTGTAGTCCTCTTCGAATTTATTGGGTAGATTGTCCGCAAAATAAATGTGCGAAGTTGGACACTTACTTATTATAATTGCGTCATGATTTTTCTGAAATTGTTCTGATAATCCTTCTAATTTATTGAAACGTAATAAGAAATATTGTTGAAATTAATTAATAATTGGTTTAATCGTGTATGTACATCGCATTGCAGAGCGTACAAGTTTTCGTACGAGGTTACATCACTCAATTTTTCAGTCGACATGCTGTTTCTCTATGTACTTTACTTTGAACCCTTATGCATACAACAACAAGCACTCACCCACTTGACTGAAGCGAACAAGTGCTTATCTTGAGTGGGAGTGAGCGAACGAGATGATCGATGCAGAGGAGTTCGACGTTTAGGTATGAGCGTACAGCCAGCACGTTCGATGCCGGCGAAGATGGGGAAGTGACAAAATGATATGCGTGGTTTATGCAGCTGCGATGTCTTCGAACTTCTCCTGCTCTCCGTTTTGCTCCGTTATTCCTTGCGTTAGCACGTATATATTTACGTTTGTATTTTAGGATGACTTTGACCGACTCTCGACAACGTTTTAAATATATAGCTGGATTTCCTCCTATATGAAATAATTTTGTTACAAGACTTTGTGAACGGTTCCCCCCATGGGCCGCCAAAAATGTTGGGACTTTTACTATATAAAATGTCAGTGATGAGCCACCAAAAATGTTGTGACTTTTACTATGTAAAATGTCAGTGATGAGCAAATAATGCTCGAGGGTGTGCATTCAATGAACAAAGTACAAGAAGATGAGTCTTGTGTTAACAAATTTATTTCCTAACGTAAAAATCTCTAATAAGTTTATAAACACGTGTGAGGTGGTTGCAGTCAAGTTAAATGAAAAGTATTAAACTCGATCAGCAACATGCGTCTTGGGATTGTAACGGTCCAAACTCGACTCAATCGTGGTGTCAGCGGTGAGAAGAAGTTAAGCTGATGCGTTAAGTTGATAGCAGCATAAGAGAGAGTTAATTACCCAAACTGCAATGTTGAGTTTGCTAATCTTATGTTAAACGTCCGTACACATATATTTAAATGGAATAAAAAAAAGAGCACATGGCAACAATGTTTCACTGCTAATGCCATACGGCATGCTTACATTGCAATGAAACAAGAAGAGACAAAGCACTTAAGCAACGTATGGCTATAGCCGTTGATGATCAATGCGAAAGCATGCTTTTCGTTCATATTAGCTGCGAGTCTTTAAAGAAGATATCATCGTTTGGTTCTGGCCTAAGATTTTATATGTGTCGTGTCCCCATCTGCGTCAAGTGCCAAGTACTTGGGCCTTACTTTGCACACCGAACTGAATTGGAGAGCTCACCTTACTAACAATAAGGCTCAGCTTAAGATTTACTTCAGGCGTCTGTACTGGCTTCTTAGACCCGCATCACGCCTCAACCAACGAACAGAAGTGCTGGTGCAATTCTTAAGGCAATTTGGACTTGTGGGATTCAGTTCTGGGGCACTGCAGCTTTCCGATAATTTATATTATTACAACCTTTCATAGTAAAGTTTTGCGCACCTAAGTGTGTGCTCCGTTTAACGTAAGAAATGCTGTCATTCATAACGACCTACAGATGGCCACAGTTAAAGAAACTATCTCACAATACAGCCAGAGGTAATTAAAAAGTTTGGAGAACCATGAAAATGTGCTGGCTCTTCAGTTGCTGGACAGCCGCAATTAGCTCCGAAGGCTTTCCATCCTCTCGACCACCCCTTCCTCTATAGTCAATTTTGAATTTCTGCCACCTAAACATTATACCTAACCGTCAGTAAAATTCAGTTATTGTCTTTACAGGACAGATTAAAAAAAAAAAAAAAACTAATGAGTGTTAGAACTCATGAGCGATGTGTTAACACCTGTTTGCACCTGTTTGATTGCTATATATTAGCATAAGAAAGAAAAGAATAGTTAATTTAATTCAGTTATATTTGCAATAAATAAGATTCTTGGATATGAACGATAGCTTGCCTGCTTTACGAATTCTATGACCTTTTGATACTTGTCCTACCCCAGAAAACACATGTACTAGCAACTGATATGCACCTAGCCAACCAAGTATCTTGAGCTAAAAACTAGGCTTCTGCAAACACTTATCCACAAAATTATTTTTCTTCCCCCATAATTGCGCTTGAGTAAGAAAACAAGATTTTTTCTTCCAAGGCAGTCAAATATCAGTTTTTCTATTGCTGATCATAGATAGTCTTCCCAATTTTTACCCAATGACACTTTCGAACAATCCTTGCCATACAGTTATGCAAAGATGTACACAAATTACGAAAGTGTATTCAGTAGTGTATTGGTACATATGTAAATGTAAGCGCGCGTTTGCCCCTGACAAATAAAAATGAAAAATATTATAAATAACAAAATCCTCGATTACCAGGCACAGCAAGAAATATATGTATGTTTCAAACGCCTTTGCATACAATATGCACCAACAACATTTTACCGTTCTTGCTGTCCGCTGACCCGCCGCCTCTCCTTTAATAAACGGGCCGCTGAAACTGAACACAAAAACAGCGTGCTGGCTTGTCGTAGCTGAGACACACAAATTGCACAAAGAAAAAATACCCCTTGAACCAACATTCAATGAATGTCAATGAAAACTTTAATATATGATTTTAATATATATATATTGTTTATGCTTGAATATAAACTAAAACTGTAAACTCTCTATTTATTCGAGCTTGACATCAGGGGAACCGGAAAAGAGAGCGAGATCAAACCAAACCACACTTAACACTTAAAAACTTAAAATTAACATCGGTACTTAAATACTATCTTACAATATATCGATACACTAACATAAAATAGGCAGGTTTAACATAAATACAATAACAGAAATACTTTACAATTCGGCCGTCCTGACAACGGAATCGACCTCGATTCCACGTACAAGGCTCAGGGCCATACCAGACGGTGGGTATTGCCTGCGGTCAGACGTCAAAAGCACACTTTTCATCAGGAGTATGCCACAATTTTAATTTTGATGACTCCAGCACACCGTCATACGGAAGTTGTGTGAGCTGGGAGCCTTCGACATCCCGGATGACATACCGATCATTCGAAAGTTTCTTATGGATGACATAGGGACCACGGAATCGCTTAATGAGTTTTTTGTTTACACCAGCCGTCGTATCAACATTTTTGATAACGACAAAATCACCTTTTTCAAAATCAACGGCAGGGCGATGATATTTATTAAAATACTCTGTGTTATACTCTTGAGATTTGACAATATTCTGCATTATTCTTACGGATATCCACTGGGGACACTTCCACAGTAAACCTCTTATCTAAACGCTCAGTTATCTCGTCTATAACAGCGCCACGCTGTTCGACACCAAACAGCAGGACGGAGGGTGCAAATTTAGTTGTGGAATGAACAGAATTATTCAAGGCGAACTCAATTTTCGGAAGTTGTTTCACCCAATCGGCATGGTCCAATGGTTCAGCCAATTAAGCAAGCATGGGACCATTAGCCCGAGGGGAGGCAGTGGCATTCTGGACATGGACTATATTATGCGATTGCAGGAATTCAGCGAGGTAAAGCATGTACCTCGATCACTAATAAATCGGTGGGGTCTACTTTAGTTGGAAAAATACTGTGTCTCTAGGATGTGACATGCTTCCAGGGAACTAGTAGTAACGGCAGTGTACAATTTGACAAACTTCGTAAAGGTGTCAATAACGACTAACAGATATTTTTCCTGGACTGTATGGACGGAAGGGGTCCTAAGTGGTCGATATGAAGAGTATCAAACGGCAGAGGGATTTTCGGAATAACATGCAGAGTAGCCTTATTACTGTGAGCGGAAGGGGAATAGTATATGCATTTGAGGCAGTTCTTAATGAATTTATTAACGTACGATTTTATATACGGAAACCAATAATGCTTTTTAATCTAAGTACAGCACTTCTCAGTGGACAAATTACCTAACTTGACCATGCACTGTTCGTATGACACTGTTAATCATTTCGGCAGGGACATAGTACGTTGGTCGGCGATCGGCGATATACGACGAAATCTTGCAACTCGAAACCGGCCAGCTCTTGGTTCTCCAAGACACTCCGAAGTTTGACAATTTCTGGGTCACGATTTTGCTACAGTTGTAAAAGGAAATCTAGGTTTACATCATCCACATAAGCAGCAGTGTCCAGTCTAATAAGTGCATCAACATGAGGCATACAAGTACTGGACCGATGTACAATGGTATAATTATAGTTTTCCAAAAGTAATGCCTAGCGGGAAATTTTCGCGGAAGATCCACCATTCTTAGGAGTTAATGCTAATGAATTACAATCTGTAATTATCTTAAACGGAATGAACTTCAGGTATGTCTCAAAACGCTTTGAGGCATATTCAATGGCCAGGGTCTCTAGTTCATAAATGTGTAATTTGGATTCAGGGGCGGAAGCGGTTTTTGAAAAGTAACACACCGGGTGAAATTTATCATCAAGGGCCATCTTTTGGCAAAGTTGGGTACAAAACGGCGGAAGTAAGAAAAGAGACCCAGACAACGTTCCAATTCTTTCCTATCCCGAGGTTCTGGCAGACTCTTTATGGAAGAAGATGAGCTGGTTTCGGGGTGATACCGGAAGAGTTCGCTAAATACCCCAAATACTCAAACTCTTTGTGCGCAAAACAACACTTTGACCATTTAAGTTGTAGCCCATTCACTCGTAAGGTATAAAGTGTCTCCTTAAGCACTTGCAGATGGGTTTCAAAATCACTCGACGCATTTAAGATGTCGTCCATATAAATCACTAGTTGACCTCTATTGATTAAGTCCTTCAGCACAAAGTACACAAATTTAGCGAAAACTGGGGGACCGTTGCATAGTCCAAACGGCATGCGAACGTACTCAAATTGTCCGTCGGGTGTTACAAAGGAAGTGTATTTTATCGAATCAGGGTGCATTTTAACATGGTGAAATCCACTTTCTAAATCTAGCACAGTAAAGAACGATTTACCCCCCAGATGTTCGACACAATCCTCTAACAGCGGAATAGGGAACGGACGGTAATTTTGTTCAGCGGGCGATAATCAACACATTTTCTTAAGGTATTATCTTTTTTTCTCACGGGCACTATAGCGGAAGCGTAAGGGGAACTACTAGGACGGATAATGCCAGCATCTAATAAGTCATCACATATCTGGCGCACTTCGTTGCGCTCGTGATGGGATAGTCGGCGGGGACGGCAGAAAATGTGGGTCTGACTTGTCAATTAGATTTTCATCTCGTAACTGGTAGGATTAATCAGTTCTGAAGGGACATCAACATAAGGCGCGGAAATAACAGACTGCAGCTTTGCAGCTTGTTCTGACGGCAGGATAGACTCTATATTAAACTCATCCTCATTAACAACAGGTAACTCAATTGCATTAATAGCCGCTAGGGCATCACTCAGCGAATGTTCAGACATGACGGAATTATTTATCTTAGTGGTACACGATTGTGATTCTGCAGGCGTAGTCTCATTTTCATTAAGCGACCGTGTTGGCTCTTTTGGGATTCCTATGCGTTTGACATCTGTTCTACACAAATCAAGTGAATTAAGGACAGCAGTGAGTTTCATGTTAAGATTTACTTGCGGTTTATTAAACGTTAACAATTAACATCTTGAGTATTTCATTTTTAATTTACAAAGCTTAATATTCATTTTATCAAAGAAGTCTCTGCCAAAAATCATTGGCAGATCTGTGGCACATGTTAGGCAGTACATCGCATTTATGTAATACTGTTTGATTAAGTAGTCGGATGGCACATGGGAATTTTCCCAACGACACCAGTTGACGGTTTCCCAGACCACGGCAGATCAACGGTGTTTGTTTGCATTTAAAGACGGAAGGCACCTCGGATTGTCCAATAAAACTTTTAGGACTACCCGGGTCAAGGAGGGAGAAAATCTTTGTAAACTCACTCCTTTTCACTTGATTTGACACAAAAACAACACTCACTATCTGTAGATGTTAAATTTTATCAACTAACGTATCCCCGCAACTCGTATGGGTGACGTCGTCAGCAGCGGCAGCATTGGAAGCGATGGCGTTCATCACCTTATTCGGGCAGTTTTTGTAGATGTGGCCCGTCTTTCCACACTTAAAACACGAGTTGACTGCTCTGATCGGCTTCTTGCACTGCGACTTGCATTCCCCGAATTGAGAGCAATTGTAACAGCGTACATCACTCTCGGCAGGGGCGGCAGTTGTGTACGGCAGGGGGAAACTTTGGAGGGCAGGTGGTCGAGGTAGAGGCTGGGTAACCGTATTTACTTGTGTGTTGGCGCTGGATTGGATGCATCGTCTCTCATACCGACCCAGCAGCGTCTTAAGATCACCGATGGTACGGGCTGCGTAGAGCATACCCACTGCCGGCGAGTTGTCCCTAAGCCCGTCTATTTTTAGGTCAACCAATTCGGGCTCTGGAATCGAGCCATTCATTGCGATCTCCTGCATCTCAGTGGCGTATCTCAGATATCCCTCTCCAGGCTTTATGCGTCGATTTCGAAGCGCCGCATAAACTTCCTCGGTGCTCCTGGACCTTCCAAACTCGAGTATTAAAACGCTTTTCATCTGTTCATACGTACGCACCGTTAATGTGCGCTAAGGACTGCTGCAGTTCCTTGTAATAACCGACGACATACAAACAGTCATAGGCGGTCATCCAGTTCACAGGCGTCCTCTAAGCCGCTGATCCACTTGTTTACATCGTAAGCGTTGTCTGCCGAAAACCGCGGGATCATGGACTCGATCACACTAATGTCTGTTACCCGCTGACTGGGTAAGCCAGGAGACACATTGATCTGCTGTTGCAAACTCGCAATTTGCTTTTGCAATTCCAAGACTTCCTTCTGTTTACGTAAGTTAGCTAAATGCTCATCCAAGTTCAAAGACACGGGAGGCGGGGTGACCGCCAGAACAGCGGACGGCAAGAAAGCAGCCGGCACAGTTGACAGCAACATTGACTCCGGAACGGCAGACAGCGAGGCGGCAGCAGGAGCATATGACGGCAGAGTTGACGCTGGAACGGTAGACATTGAGGCAGCAGCAGGAGCATATGATGGCAAGATTGACGCTGAAACGGCAAAAAGCGAGGCGGCAGCAGGTGCATATGACGGCAGAGTTGACGTTGGAACGGCAGAAAGCGAGGCGGCAGCAGGAGCATATTACGGCGGAGTTGACGCTGGAACGGCGGAAAGCGAAGCGGCAGCAGGAGCATATGACGGCAGAGTTGAGGCTGAAACGGCAGACAGCGAGGTGGCGGCAGTAGCATATGACAGCATAGTTGACGCTGGAACGGCAGGCAGCGAGGCGGCAGCAGGAGCATATGACGGCAGAGTTGACGCTGGAACGGCAGAAAGCGAGGCGGCAGCAGGAACATATGACGGCAGAGTTGACGTTGGAACGGCAGAAAGCGAAGCGGCAGCAGGAGCATATGACGGCAGAGTTGAGGCTGAAATATCAGACAGCGAGGTGGCGGCAGTAGCATATGACAGCAAAGTTGACGCTGAGACGGCAGGCAGCGAGGCGGCAGCAAATCTGGTCGACGGCGAGGCGGCAGCAGATCTGCTCGGTGGCAAAGGTGAAGCTGGGACAGCAGGCAGCGAGTCGGCAGCAGTCTTTGACAATTCTGACACTAGTTGGCGTATTTGTATTATCGTTGACAGCGGCGGCACTTCAACATTGTGCGCTTTCAGCAGTTTCATCATTTCATCTTTATTCAGGCCCATTGTTTTAGATTGGGCGTTGAATATTTATTGGGCGTTGGGCGTTGAATATTTATTGGGCGTTGGGCGTATCCCACTTCTGAGCTGTAAACTCTCTATTTATTCGTAACGATTAACGATTATATTTTTAATTAATGTTTCCTTTCTTGGTTTCACACGATTGCGTGCGCCTAGCATTAGGGTAATCGGAAAAGAAATCGAGACACGATCAGTGTGGCCAAACTACGCTTTTCTCATAACACTTAACACTAACATCGATACTTAATTACTATCTTACGATATATCGATGCACTTACATAAAATAGGCAGGTTTAACATAAATACAATAACATAAATACTTTACAAAACAATGCTAGAATATAAACAAACATGTAGAATTTAAATTATATTAAAGAATCTCAAGTTTTGCTATTCAATAGCACAAAGTTCATATTAAGTTTAGACTACCCTTCCAACTTGCACTGTATCAAGCAGATTGAGACAAAACTCTCAAATTTATATTATACAGTTGTTCTCTACCGCTACACCAATACAATCATACTTAGATGAATATGTATATGAAATTTTTCAGTCGGTCCACGACAGCACTATAAATTTGTTCGTAGGTCGAGACCAGCGCAGCACGGCACGCTGCATTGTTTGCATGTATTCAACTGGCAGAAATAAATACCCGTCCCTATAGATGTTAACACATCAATAAAGATAATTTATTCCCAAATATATAAATTCAAAAAGTAAATGCCAACTATGAGCTGGGAAGTGGTTTCGAGGCGCGAACGCTCTCAGAGAAAACTATCGTAGGGTATTTTTGCAGGAAAAGGGCGTTATTTGAATGTCAATCTGCTTACTGATCAGAAAAACAATAGTGCGTATACGCATATTACATATATATATGTACAAATGTGAGTTTGTTTTGTTTGCAGTTTTGGTGGACTTGGGCTTTGAAATGATTTTTGTTATTTTGTTGCGACTAGGTATCATAAGCATGTGTGTGTGTCCCTTTGTGTAACCATGAGCTCATTTAATTGTATCCAAAGCATTTGCATTTTCGTTTATTTTTAGAATTTAATTCACTTTCAAGATCAATAATATATAATTAATTCACCTTCTCACATTTAGCTTAATATACTTGGTTGTCAAGGTGCATATCAGTCGCCGGTGCAAGTGTTTGATGGGGTGGGACAGTTATCAAAAGTTCACAGAATACGTTAGGCAGGCAAGCTTTCATTCATACCTTAAGTCCCAGTTACCCGAACGTGAACCGAATTGAACGTGGACTTAGAAAACAGCTGATCAGTTCAACTAAACGTCAAACACTGTTTGCTGGTTACCCAAAACTTGAACTGAATTTAACTGAATTGGAAACCTGCAGAAAACAGAATTTGTAGTTCCAGTTCATATTTCAGTTCAAGTTACGATCCATTTACGTTGAATAGCTGATTTAACATGGACGACCATAAACTCTATTGGTTGGTGCAGAAAAATGATATTTTGTACAATAAAGCTAGCAAACTATTTAAGGATCCGGCAAAGAAAAGGGCAGCTTGAATATCAATTGCCGATTTGTTTTAAGTACATGTAATATACACTAACCATATCATCCATATTTAATAAGATTATTATTTTTTTGTGTTAACAGAAGTTCGCGCGCAATTGTGAAAATATCAAAACAATGACAAACACCTGTTCGATAATTGAATATTAAGGGTAATCGGTTCAATTTCATATTCAGGTTAATGTTTAGGTTCAAGTCTAGTTCATGTTTGGGTAATCGCTTTGTTTTCATATACCAATTCACGCTCGCATTCAATTCAAATTCAGTTCAAGAAAAGTTCGGGTAACTGGGCCTTAAGAACCTAATTTATTTACAAATAATAATAATTAGGCTTCCGCAAACACTTTTCCCCCAAACCTCTTCTTCTTCCCTTATTAACGATCTTAAAACATAAACTAATGAGTGTTAGAACTCACGAGCGATGTGTTAACACTGAATACATTTTCGTAATTTGTTTACATCTTTGCATAATTGTATGGCAAAGGCTGTTAGAAAGTGTCATAAAAAAAAAAATAGGAAGATTATGTATGATTAGCAGCACAAAAATTTATATTTAACTGCCTTGGAAGACGTAAGCGCGTTTGCCGCCGACACAGAAAAAAGGAAAAAATCTAATATAACAAGAAGTCGATAAGCAGGCACAGCAAGAAATATATGTATGTAGTACATACTATGTACATATGTTTCAAACGCACTTGCATACAATATGTACCAAAAACATTTTACCGCTCTTGCTGTCCGCTGACCCGCCGCCACTCCTTTAATCGATGGGCCGCTGAACGCATTGAAAACTTTAATATATGATTTTAATTTATATATATATATATATACGCTATCATAAAAAAAAAAAAACTAATGAGTGTTAGATCTCACGAGCGATGTGTTAACAGCCGTTTGTACCTGTTTGATTGCTATATATAAGCATAAAAACGAAAAAAACGAAAAGAATAGTTTATTGAATTTAGTTTATCTTTCTCCAGTTTCTCTGTCTATTTTTTTATTCTACTTGACTTTATTCCGAGTTTTCGGCAACTGACCTTTACAAATGCATCGCTGAATACACTTTCGTAATTTGTGTACATCTTTGCATTATTGTATAGCAAGGGCTGTTAGAAAGTGTCATAAAGGATTGCAAAAATAAACAGGCTTCTGCAAATACTTCTACTGTATTTATTTGTTGGTATGTTTCTTTGTTTGGGTTTTTTAATCGTAGTTAAATGTTATGAAATAACAGAAGTCAGCAGCAGGTGGTTTTGTTGAGTTAAAAGTTCTAACTTAAAACAACCAAATCAACAATAAAGACTTCTCTCTCTTTTTGTTTTCCAAGGCAGTCAAATATCAGTTTTGCTATTGCTGATCATACATACTCTTCCCAATTTTTACCCTATGACACTTTCTAACAATCATTGGCATACAGTTATGTAAAGATGCACACAAATTACGAAAGTGTATTCAGTAGTGCATTGGTACATATGCAAATGTAAGCGCGCGTTTGCCTCTGGCACAGAAAAAGGAAAAATATAAAAAAAAAAATAACAAAAACCTCGATAAGCAGGCAGAGCAAGAAATATATGTTTCAAACGCACTATCATACAATATGTACCAACAACTTTTTACCGTTCTTGCTGTCCGCTGACCCGCCGCCTCTCCTTTAATCAACGGGCCGCTGAACGCAAAGGGAAACTGAACAAAACAACAACGTGCTGGCTTGTCGTAGCTGAGAAGCACAATCTGCACAAAGAAAAAATACCCCTTGAACCAATATTCAACAATTGTCAATAAAAACTCTAATATTTGATTTTAATATATATATTGTTTATGCTAGAATATAAACAATAAAAAACAATGCTAGAATATAAAAAAACATGTAGAATTGAAATTATATTAAAGAATCTCAAGTTTTGCTATACAATTGCACAAAGTTCATATTAAGTTTATACTACCCTTCCAACTTGGACACATCGTTAGCAAGACTTTGTATTTTACAGTTATTCTCTGCCGCTACACCAATACAATCATACTCAGATGAATATGTATATGAAATTTTGCAGTCGGTCCACGACTGCACGCTAAATTTGTTCGTCGGTCGAATTCAGCGCAGCACGGCACGCAGAATTTGCCCTATTGGCAGAGCTGCACGCTGCATTGTTTGCATGTATTATCAAATGGAAGAAACGTGTACCCGTGCCTATAGATGTTAACACATCAACAATAAACAATGCTAGAATATAAACAAACATGTAGAATTGAAATTATATTTAAGAATCTCAAGTTTTGCTATTCAATTGCACAAAGTTCATATTAAGTTTATACTACGCTTCCAACTTTGACTGTATCAAGCAGATTGAGTCAAGTCCCTTAAATTTGTATTTAATAGTTATTCTCTGCCGCTACACCAATACAATCATACTCAGATGAATATTGTATATGAAACTTTTCAGTCGGTTCACAACAGCACTCTTAATTTGTTCATAGGTCGCACTCAGCACAGCACGGCACGCTGCATTTGTTTGCATGTATTCAACAGGTAGGTATAGATACCCGTGCCTATAGATGTTAACACATCAAAATTACACAAGATTTCGCCTTCCAAGGCAGTAAAAAATCAGTTTTGCTGCTGCTGATCAAATAAACTCTTCCCAATTTTTACTCTATGACACATTCTAACAATTCTTGCCATCGCAACGGCCAACTTCCTTCACCAATTCCGAAAGTGTATTCAGTAGTGCATTTATTTGACCAAGGTCGTTGCCGAAAACTCGGAATAAAGTAAAGAAGAAAAAAACACTAATGAGTGTTAGAACTCACGAGCGAATTGTTAACACCTGTTTGCACCTGTTTGATTGCAACATATTATCATAAGAAAGAAAAGAATAGTTAATTTAATTTAGTTATTTTTGAAATAAATAAGATTCTTGGATATGAACGGTAGCTTGCCTGCTTTACGTATTCTATGACCTTTTGATACTTGTCCTACCCCACATAACACATGCACTAGCAACTGATATCCACCTAGCCGACAAAGTATCTTGAGCTAAAATCTAGGCTTCTGCAAGGACTTGTGCACAACTTTTTTTTCTTCCCCCATAATTGCGCTTGAGTAAGAAAACAAGATTTTGTCTTCCAAGGCAGTTAAATATCAGTTTTGCTATTGATGATCATACATACTCTTGCCAATTTTTACCCTATGACTCTTTCTAACAATCCTTGCAATACAGTTATGCAAAGATGTACGAAAGAGTATTCATTAGTGCATTGGTACATATGTAAATGTAAGCGCGCCTTAGCCGCACAGCAAGAAATATATGCTTCAAACGCACTTGCATTAAATATGTACCAACAATATTTTACCGTTCTTGCTGCCCGCTGACCCGCCGCCTCTCCTTTAATCGATGGGCCGCTGAACGCAAATGGAAACTGAACAAAACAACAACGTGCTGGCTTATCGTAGCTGAGACGCACAAATTGCACCAAGAAACAATATCCCTTGAACCAACATTCAATGATTGTCAATGAAATCTCTAATATATGATTTGAAAATATATATAAATTGTTTATGCTTGAATATAGACAATAACCAATGCTAGAATATAAACAAACATGTAAAATTGAAATTATATTAAAGAATCTCAAGTTTTGCTATTCAATTGCACAAAGTTCATATTAAGTTTATAATACCCTTCCAACTTTGACTGTATCAAGCAGATTGAGGCAAGTCTCTTAAATTTGTATTTAATCAGGGGTGCCACAGAAAACGCCCGTGGAATTGACTTCCACTAGTAGCAATAACGTCCGAACAATTCCACGGTCAAACAGATTACCGAATGGTTTCATACTTTTAGGTTGGGCACCAACCTTATCGGACTTGGCTGCTAAGGGCTGCCACCGTACCAGAGTAAATAAGCCAAGTGTTTGTTTAGCAAATTTTTTCATTTTAAAGTTGCAGAATAATTGGTTTTTGATATGCTTTTTGTTTTAATTACATTGTTTTATTTATTTATACAGCAATTGACTGTTTAAAGCTAATTAAAATACAAATAAAACAATTAAACTTTGGCGCGAAAACAGTTCACTCCGAATTCTGTTTAAGAAATGTGTCATTGCTGACTCTGACATCAAAATATCTGTATCGGACTAGGTGGCAGCATTAGATTTCAGGGTTTTGCGACGATTTGCAAACGCTCAAACAAGTGGGCATTTTGTCTGTGGCACCGTGGAAATCGGACGAACGCGTTTTCTGTGGCACCCCTGAATAGTTATTCTCTGCCGCTACACCAATACAATCATACTCAGATGAATATGCATATGAAACTTTTCAGTCGGTTCTCGACAGCACTCTAAAGATGTTCGTAGGTCGAGACCAGCGCAGCACGGCACGCTGCATATGTTTGCATGTATTCAACTGGCAGAAATAGATACCCGTGCCTATAGATTTTAACACATCAATAAAATTAAGTGCCGGCAAATGTTTTGGTGCTGCTGATCGGCCAGACCTACCTGGACGTTTGTTTGTGAGCTGTGCGCCTGTTTTAGCACAGAGACTTGCCGAATAGCACAACGAGAGTATGTACACCATTATGCATATATGTATATACATATCTTTCGTTGGTGATGGTTGTGTTTTTTAGTGCTCTCAATTATTTATTGTTTTCTTGTGTTTGTGTAGGGACTTTTACTTGGTTTTATTTGGTAAACAATTCTAGCTGTGATCGCAAATATACGTTATATATATTTTTGAGTGCACAAAATTAAATACCGACTTAAATCTCATTTTAATTTGCAGTAGATATTACGCTGCAGTACTTTAAAATAAAGAAAAGAAACGTACATACCCACATACAGTCAACTCTCGTTAATTCGAAATTCGAAGGACTCTCAAAACATTACGAATCATAGAATGCTTGAAATATTAAAAGGTATGAAATTTTTGTGAGAAAATAAACAAAACTTTGAACTATTCAGTGTTTTTATTTTACTGCTAACGTTTCTTGATTATGGATGATCCTTTTGTGCAATGGTTGCAGTTTGGAAGTTTTATTTGGCGGAAAGCAGTAGAGTTTAACGTTGGAAAATGTAGTAAGACTGTTGTGGACAGTGCAATTGTCTAAAAATAGTAAAATTTTTTGATAAGCTAACATCTTTAGGCGCAGGTTGCTCAGTGTCTCAGTTGAATACATGCAAATAAGATTCGAGTTGTGTGCTGGACTGAGCGCGACCGACGAACAAAATCGAGTGGCGTTTAGGACTGAGATCGACCGACAAACCAATTTCGAGTGGCGTGCTTGACCGACTGAGAAATTTAATAGACATATTCATCTGAGCAAGATTGAATTGGTGTAGCCGCAGAGAATAACACGATAAGCCTGCTGCTTTGATGTCGCTATGTTTTGTTTGCGCTTAGATGCACACTGATATCAGCGATTCAACCAGAAATAAGCTATATTTTGATGATCCTTTGTTATATTTGAATATTTTTAATATTTTTAATATTATTCTATTATCAAATATGCTAGAGCTAGTCTGAAATGAGCTAATCTGGCAACACTGCTATGTAGTGACCAAATATGAACAATAGTACAGTACATTGCTCATTAGTTCATTTGGGATTAACAACCCTTTTTGCTCACTCACTCATGATCTAAACAACACTACTTCAGCACAAAGAACAAAAAAAAAAAAAACCATAACAAGCCTCAACAAAACAATTTGAAAATAAATTTTGTGCATAATGGCAGTTTAGGAGTTTAAACGAAGGCTTGACAGTGACTACATTTATGGAAACAAGCAAAGAGCTACTGAAATCTGATCGACGAGTATTAACACCATCGAACTTGCTCTTGTTAAAGATACAATATTTGCATTCAAATACAGGGGGTTTAATTTTTCAGCGTCATAGAATGAAGTACAAATTGAGCACAAATTAAAGGGATGCATCGAGATAAACTTAGCATTCAAGCGTTCGATTTAAAATTATCTAAGTACTGGACGCAAAAAAAGCGCGACATATATGCAAAGATTAGGCATCTGGGAAAACGCACCCTTTTTAAGCCATGAGCGCTAATGACTTTGGCTGGCCAAATCTCATGCAAATATAATACAAGTTGAAAAATAATTCTAACACTCATAGATTTTTCTTTTTTATACTCGATACCGAAGGTAAAGAGTATAATGGGTTTGTGCAATGTTCGTCCGTCCTTCCGTCTGTCCGTCCGTATAATCGCAACTTTTTTCACACCCTACAAGTTAGACACTTGAAATTTCTTTACATATGGCATAGTAAATTAAAGTGTCAAGATTGGAGTTCTACGATAACCAGGGGGCTGGCAAATCGATAAATCCAGCGATTTCGCACGCCCTTTCCTATCAAACTTTGAGCTAGAATCACCAAATTTGAAGATAGCTTTGTGGCATCCCTATCTGCATTAGAAAATCTTTGTGGAAGCGTACACTCCTGCCGTATCCGCACCACATTGCAATAAGGTTTCTTTTTGCCTATTTTATTACTGATATCGAGTTTACCGCAGTCGGTTGCGTCCGAATGCAACGTTTCTACTTGTTTTATCATGTTCGTCTGCAACAGAATTGTAGAGCAAAAGATTTTGTGTTAATTTACACTCACTTAATGCATATTTAAACATGTTTATATGTAAATTTACTTACTTAGATGCGCACATTACAGCCGAAAAAATTTAACTGACGACGCGTGCTACAAGCAAATTCGAACAATGAATGCAGAGGGATAAACTGAAATACCCCGTTTTAATTACATGCATGCATTAATTTTTACACTTGTTTGCGTAAACGACACAGAAAATGAAAAGAATTCGCTGGCAATAAAATGAGCTCAATAGCCCAAGTAGGAAACGCGCAAATCAACAAACATTCTGTGTAGAACCTCCTATCACAGCCTTGTTTAATTAAAGGATACATGCATTTTGTGGACGTTTCGGATAAGGTGTTCGCCGCTTGCTACTTGCGGTTGTATCTGCCAATGCGCTCATTTTATCACGAGGACACTTTTATGCTTTATTCTTGCACCCTAGTTTTTGTTTGATAAAGTATATGCTTGTTTGCTGTAGTTAGAAGTGCTCAGGGCTCCAGCTGTCCAGCAAACCCCTTCTGGTCCCTAGTATAAATCCTCCAATTGGTACTATAATAAGCTCATTGATGTTATTTAACTCGCCTGCGTTAAACCCAAACATTAACCCAACCAATAAGAACTTTACTCCCAATCCTATACATGAACCTTCCCTATCAACAGCATGCGTGCCTATTAATTCTACTGTAGGTACACCTGGGGCCAAATAGCCTCTTGTTAACATATATAATTTCTTGGCCACTAAAGCTCGTTGAAAAAGAATATGTGAACAGGCGAAATAATATTAATAATAGTATAAAAATCAGTAGTGCACCGCCTGTTATCCCTCCTGTTGACTCAACTTCGGCGGCAAAAAAACTAACAAAACTAGTTAGTTTGGCCTATCAAAATGTTCGAGGCCTTAGCACTAAACTTTCTTAATTATATGTACATAGCTTATCCTTTGATTCACAGACAGTTGCACTCTCAGAAACCTGGCTAAAACCTTACATATGTGATTATTCCGTTTTGCCTAATATGCATAATTTAAACAGATGCGATCGCTTCTCCCGTAAAGGTTGTTGGAGTTCTCATTGCTATTGACTCTTGTATTTCCATTGAACAGATTCATTCTCATGATCATCGGGTTATTGAGTTTATTTGTGCTAAAATATTATTTAGCTTACTGTATATTTATTTTTCCTAAATTCCTCCCCATTCTGATAAAAATTTTTACATTCATTTGAATGCCGTGTAACGTGTTTCTTCGTTGTTGACGGATATAAGGTTAGGTTAGTTTAGAGCGGTAGTGAGCAGTTTGAGACAAAACCCCCACTCACGTAGGCCATGTATTGGCCCATTGTGATGCCGCGTCTTGGACATAGTCCACAGATACCGTCTACCCAGACGTAGAGTGTGTTACACCGTTTACGAGGGCGTGGTCCCAGCCCGAGGCTCGAATCAAAGACAGGATATTTTTCGGTTTAGTGTCCGCCAGTTGAGAGAGGTCCGATAAGAAGAAAGAACCAAGGTATCGCTTTCTGTTTTTGCAGAGAGCTGGACAGTCGCAGAAGAAGTGGGAGACTGTTTCCTCTTCCTCCTCGTCTCGGCAGCTTCTGCAGAAGTCATTGAAAGGGGCTAGAAGTCTCGCTGCGTGAGTCCCCACTAGCCAGTGCCCCGTAATGGCCCTGATTACGGCAGCACAACCTAATCTGTTTAAGTGAACAAGGCCTAAGGACCGCTTTTTACAGCGCGTTGGCCAGGTTTGCCTGGCAATCCTACCCGTGGCGGTGGTGAGTTGCCATCTCTTGTTTGCTTCAAGTTCGAAGTGCGATCGGACTCTTAGCTTGCAGCTGGCCATGGGGATACCCATGCTCTCCTTGCCTGTGAGGAGAGGCACGGTAGTACCATGCCTTGCCAGCTCGTCTGCTTTGTCGTTGCCCTCAATGCCTTTATGTCCGGGCACCCATATGAGGTGTATTTCGAACTGCTCGGCCATCTCCTTGAGAGATCTGCGGCAGTTTGTGACAGATATCGAGTTAGATGATATCGCCTTGAGAGATTTGATAGCAGCCTGGCTATCAGAAAATATGCAGATTCTGGCTGCAGAGCAATTTATTTCGGATATGCAGGAGAGTGCTTCGTGAATTGCAGCGATTTCAGCTTGAAACACACTGCAATGGTCAGGGAGGCTGAAAGATTTGTTAATGGATAGCTCATCGCAAAAGACGCCGCCCCCTACCCGGTCGTCTAGCTTAGAGCCATCAGTGTAAATTTTTATTGAGTTTGTCGGCCCTGGCGTGCCTGAGCACCAATCGTCCCTGGAGGGGATAAGTGTATGGAATGGAGTTTTGGGGAATTCCTGAGGACGGCAATAGTCCGTGTTTTTGGGAATAAGTGGGTTTCCCACAAGAACCTTGGAGTGTCCGTAAGTCTGTTCGGACCACTGCTTTGTTTCTCTCATGCGTAGGGCAGAGAGAGTTGCTAGTAGCTTCCCCATTTGGTCTATTGGTAGAAGATTAAGTATGTTGTCAAGAGCTTCAGTTGGGGTCGTACTGAGGGCTCCTGTTGTGGTCAGTCCAGCGGCACGCTGTACCTTGCCAAGCTTGTGGACTAATTTCTTCTTTGATAGAGCTGGCCACCATACCGACACTCCGTACAGTAGGATAGGCCTTACGATGGCTGTGTACAGCCAGAGGGTGATGTGAGGTGCCATTCCCCATTTTAATCCAATGGATTTCCTGCATGTATATAGTGCGACTGAAGCCTTCTTCACTCGTTCCTCCGAGTTGAGGTTCCAGTCTAGTTTGCTATCAAGAGTGAGCCCTAGGTATTTGGCTGATTTACTGAAGGAAAGTTCTACCCCATTCAACGACGGTGGCCTGAGGGGGGGAATCTTATACCTCCTAGTGAAGAGGACTAAGTCAGTTTTGGCTGGGTTCAGCCCTAGTCCATTTGATGTGGCCCATGAGGACAATGTTTTAAGTGCAGTGGTCATGCATTCGCACAAGGATTGGGGATACTTGCCCGAGAAGGCTATGGCAACGTCATCTGCGTAAGCGATCACCCGACAGCCCCCTCCCTCCATGGAGCGCAGCAGGTTGTTTACCGCCACGTTCCAAAGGAGAGGAGAGAGGACACCTCCTTGCGGTGTGCCTCTATTAACAGATCTGGATATGGTTGAGGACCCCAGAGTGGCCCTGACTGTCCTGCTCTTGAGCAGTTGATCAATCAGTCCCACAATGCGGTCCCCCACCCCCAGCCCTGACAATGCTCCAGTGATCGCCCACGGTACGACGTTATTGAAAGCGCCCTCAATGTCTAGAAAGGCTATAAGGCAATACTCCTTGTGGTGGACAACAGCATGAAGTGTTGTCTCGGTAGATTTACCTTTTTGGTAGGCATGCTGTGCTTGGGAGAAGTTGTCGGTCTTGATCGTATTTCTAATATATAAGCCCAGCACCCTTTCTAGTGTCTTGAGTAGGAAGGATGTTAGGCTTATGGGTCGGAAATCCTTGGGGGTCGTGTGTGAGGCTTTTCCCGCCTTGGGAATGAAGACAACTTTAGATTCGAGCCATAGCTTGGGGATCGTTCCTGTTGTCAGGGTGTCGGAGAAAATTTTCTGAAGCCAGTTTATGGCGATGTCCCCTGCATACTGCAGTTGGGCTGGGATAATTTCGTCCGGCCCAGGGGACTTGAAGGGTGAGAAGCTACGAATAGCCCACGAGATGATATCTCTGGAGAATAAGTCGGTGGAAACGTGTTCCTGAAATTCTCTTTGGATAGGGGGTAGTGGTACTTCAACTGAGCATCCAGGAAAGTGGGTTGCCATCAAAAGTTCTAGTGACTCTAGACTGGTCGTTGTCCATGAGTCATCAGGTTTTTTGAGGTAGCCTATGGTTGCTTGAGTACTTGAGAGAACCTTCCTGAGCCTTGCTGCTTCTGCAGTGCTCTCTATTTTGGAGCAAAAGTTTTGCCATGAGGAGCGTTTAGCTTGTCTAAGACTCTTTTTGAAAGTGGATAGGCTGGCTTTGTAGAGACACCATGATTGGTCGTCTCCCTTCGACTTAGCTCTGTTAAAGAGCTTTCGCGAAGTTTTACGAAGCTCGCCTAATTGCGAGGACCATAATGGTGGTTTTGTTTTGCCTCTTGGTTTGCTCTGGGGGCATGTCATGTTTAGGGCGGACTTGCATGCCTCCGTGAGCTTACTTGTGAGTAACTCTGTGTACTCGGTAGAGGGGGATCCCACTGGGGGATGCTCTGGGATTAGCCTTTCGAGGCATTCTTTAAATCTGGTCCAGTTTGTACGTTTAACGTTTCTGCACCATTTGGGTCTGGGTATGTCATGACAGAACTCTATGTCGATATACCTATGGTCGGAGAAAGAGTGCTCTACGAGTACCCTCCATTTTGTCAGTTGTTTATAGAGGGAGGTTGTGGCTACCGTCATGTCTAAGACCTCTTCCCTATTCTTTATAATAAAGGTCGGGTCGTTACCTATATTACAAATGTTTAAGTTTGTTGTTTAGATATAATTGAAGAGTAACTCACCCCGTTCATTTATATCCGAGCTGCCCCACTGATGGTGGTGAGCGTTGGCGTCGCAGCATATAATCAGCTCGGTATGCGTCAATTCGCAGTCAGCAATTAACGCCCGTAGTCGTTGCTGTGGTAGGGGCCCCTGGTGGTCGTGGGCCATGTAGGCGGAGCTAAGTCTGACCTGTCCAGACTTTAGCTCAAGGCATACAGCCGTGTTGTCACCATCGCTGAAATCAGGAAGCAGAAAAATGTCTAGATGTTTTCTTGCTAGAATGCTGGTGCGGACTTAACCTTCGTTGTGGGCTACAAGCAGCTTGTAGTCCTGAGTCCCCAGTCCAGAAACCTTGCCACCACACACCCAAGGTTCCTGGATGAGGACAATGTCTGCTCCGCATTGGCTTATGCGGAGCAGAAGGGCGGCTGCAGCCGCTTTACAGTGGTGGAGGGTGATTTGGAGGAGTGTCAAAGACATCTTCCGTTCTCAACTCCACCACTGTGAGATCAGCCTCGTCATCCGTATCCTCTTCGAGGCTGATCATTTGGGCCGCGTCGGCGAGTTCGGATACCTCCTCCGCCTGGCCGTCACTCGTCTTGGCTGCCGGCGCTTCGGCAGTGGCTGCTCCGGGAGGGCGGCAGTGTCTTGTGCCACCTCCGGTGCGTCCTCCAACCCTGACGGCTTGCTGGCTGCATCCGAGCGGTAGACTTTTATCGTGATAGGCTTGAAGCCATAGTGAGCCGCCCCATTTGTTGCGACCAGAGTCTCAGCCGACTCATCATTTATCACAATGATAATTTGTCGGCTGTTGCCTTCAGGCGCCTCGACTTTGGCAATCCTCCAATCCTGATAAACCAAGTCGGGGTTACTCATCTGAAGGAGCTTGAGGATTCGCTCGGGCTCCTCTGGCTTGACAGAAACCCAAGCTCTCGCTCTGGGCCGACTTGGCACGTCCTTCCAGTCGACCGCCTCGAGCTTCGCCCCGGGGTAGACTTCCCCCAGCAAGGCCACCGCTTTTTTGTAAAGCTCTGCCGATGACTCATCCTCGCAGGCTATCGCTTTTATGTTGCCCTGATGCCACCCAGCATCAGAGCAACGAGGCGGCGGTCCACCAGACCGCTCCATTAGGTCAACCACCTTGTCCTGGAGCTCATTCTCAATGGCCCCCCACTGGTTCCGCGGGATATGGCCCTCCTTGTGGCCCCTGTCGAGGACCCCAATTAGAACCTTCCCCTTAGCGGCTTCGGCGAAGGACCGAGTGAGTGGCTGTGGACGTGGTGGCTGCTTTATCCGCTTGGCTTGCGGAGCCTGCTCCTCCACGGAGCGTTGGCGCTTCTGCTTGGCTTTTGCAGAAGCGGCCGGGATTGCTGGCTTAAAATCCGGCAGTATTGTCTTGGCCCACTCAACGAGCTTGAGTCCGTCGGGAGACGACTGCTGGCCGCTCAGGTTAAGTTGCAGAATCTCTGCAGCCCGCCTCCGGTCTTGTATTGGCGGTTTATTTGCTCCCGTAGAGGCGGACCCCGGGGCGACCGCCTGCGTCGCGGACCTGGACGCTGGTGTTGCAAACTTGTGTTGCAGCCTCCGAGGAGCCGTTCCAGGTCGGCGTCCGGGGTGTGAGGACGAATGGCTTGTCCGTCCTGCACCAGTGCCGCTTGCGGCGTTACGAGCACCTGCTGGCGTACCAGATGTCGCGGAGGAGGTGCAAGCACCTATAGAGGGATTGGCGTTTCCCAGCGGGTTTTTGAGTGTCCCGGACACTGGGTTTGTTTGTTTGTTGTTTTTACTGTTCATAGTTTGGTCCCACGAGTAGACGGGTGTGGACAGTCACCCGCGGCATAGCCCGTGTACCGCGGGAAGCCTTATTAAACAGGAGGTCGGCAGGTATCCAGAGTTCGCAAAGTAGCGACTGAGCTCCCCCTCAGCCACGAGTCCCTCGGCACGATGCTGTTCCACCTCGGACTGGGGTAATTTTAAAGAGTTTTTTTCTCTCGCCCGACTACTATTCGTCAGCGGATTGACGGATATTAATCAACTTATAGTTGTTGGTGAATTTAATTTGCCACATGTAGGTCGGACTGCGAATGACACATCTTCGGCGCAATTACCAGACAGTTTTGATGATTTTATCAATGGCCTTCTGTAGTTATGACTAGTAGTAAGCAGGGTGCATAATTGTAATGGTAGAATTTAAGGTTTGATATTTACTTCGGAATCTGATGGTACTGTTCCCAGAGTACCCAACCTTAAAACTGTCCATCGAATATTTTAGCCCTTGTCCAGCATCTTTCTTTAAACTTGACTTAATTAAATGATCTTCTTCAGCATACTTATTGGTCTCACCTTTTTACTTGTATTGATATAGAAACTGCCATTGCCATTTTTGAAAAGACTTTGAATTCTCATTTGGATATCTGTGCTCCCCTCACTATATAGTTACAATAATTCCTATCCTTTTCAAGTTGAAACGTGAACCTGCATATATGTCTCTGAGTATACGCTGCTAAATGACCTTAACTCGATGGAGTGGCAGATAGGACACTTAGATACTGTGCGGATTCATTATGCAAACCCTTCGTTTGTACAGATTTTCTTGAATCATTTGATTCTTAAAGTCATTCTTTGTTGCCCTTAAAATTAAATATTGTTGGATTATCAGCAAAACTCTTGTCGTGGCTTTCTGAGTACTTTTGTGCCCGAACACAAAAAGTTGTTTTTCAATCTTCTGTATCCACATCTATTTCTGTTACCTGTGGTGTTCCTCAGGGGAGTCACCTGGGACCATTCCTATTGAATCTCTTTATTAACGATCTTCCTGTTGTTATTACTAACTTTCGTGTTTATATGTTTGCGGATGATGTAAAGCTTTGTTTCACCTATAATGATGATTCTCTATGTAACTTACTACAGTCGGACTTGGGTGCACTGTCGGCCTGGTGCCGTTATAACTTGCTAAATTTAAATTGTTCAAAATGTGAGGTCATGTCCTTTTGTCGAGGTACCCCTCATACTGCTCACTACTTGCTTGATGATTCACCACTTGTCCGCGTTTTTGAAATTAAGGATTTGGGCATCACTCTTGATAGCAAATTAAAATTTGATTCTCACATATTGTCGATGGTCAATAAGGTTGTTTATGTCATTGGCTTCATCAAGCGGTGGTAAAAAGAGTTTAATGATTCCTACACCACTAAAACGCTATATACATCTCTTGTACGTCCCATCCTGGAGTATGGATCATTTGTGTGGTCCCCGCAACAAGATAGAATTGAATCTGTGCAGAAGAAATTTCTTGGAATGTGTCATAGAGTTCAAATTGGGATAAGTATGTATGATAAAAGAGAATAACTGATATTTGACTGCCTTGAAAGACGAAATCTTGTGTGTGTTTTTTTTTTTTTGTTCAACGCTTTTATGTGGGAAGAAGAAGAGGTGTGGTGGACAAGTGGTTGCGGAAGCCTTATTTTTATTTTTTTCAAATAATCTAGGTTCTTAAAGGCAAGCTGCCTGCCTTACGTATTCTGTGAACTTTTGATAACTGTCCCACCCCACAAAACACAAAGTGAGAAGGTGAATTAATTACAGTCGAACTTCCATATAACGAATCCGAAGGGGGCAAGAAAATAATTCGTTATATGGAAATTACGTTATATAGAAATGTTTGAAATTTTGTGTGATTTAAGTTGTTTTATTTAAAATAATCAGTAATTTTAGTTTGGATATGGTTTTTCCACGTCTCTTCCTCGATAATTACTTCAAGCACGTTTAGTGAAGTAAATACATATTCGTTTACGTCATTTGTTTTCTCCGTAAAATTGCGAAGTACTTTAACAGCTGACAATGTTTGCTGCTTTGTTGGTGTGTCCGTAACGATTGCATTAGAATCGTCGTCATCTTCATGTGAGTCTGCAAGCAAAGAAATCGTGTTCAATAAACATTTGTTGCTAATAATTTTTAGGTGTATACCTGAGATACCCGGAGATCCGCAATTTCCAATAACATCTTGAAGAATTTCTTCGTCGGAAGGGGTGCCCATGGTGCAGATTTCATTATTAATATTTATATATTCTTTAAATGATGTTTCGGTTTTAGCTAATGTGCTGTAGGACGACCATAAAGCACGTAGTTCGGATATGGGTACACAGTCTTCTTCATCCCATGAATTTGTCTGCGTCTGCATGCCATCGTCCGAAAATCCAGCTTTTCGGAAACAGTTAGCAATTGTTTCTGCTTTTACATGCACATTTCATACTTTGTTTAATTCTTGAATGGCATCATATAAATTTATTGACAGGGGCTTTTTTTCCTCCATTTTTGACAACATTTGCATTAAAATTTGTTTTCTGTAGTGCTGTTTTAGGTTCTGGATTATACGCTGGTCCATTGGCTGCAATAGGGAGGTCATGTTGGGAGGAAAATAAGCAAGCTCAATATTCTTTAACTTATCTTTCACGATCACGATCTTTCACGCAGTGCAGTTATCAACGAAAAGTAAAATTTTTCTATTCTGAGAGATGATTTTTTGTCTAGCCTTAAAAGCCATTTCATGTAAATTTCGCTTGTCATCCATGCTTTTTTGTTAAACTCATAATCCACATTTAGAGAATTTATTCCCTTGAAGCATCGCGGATTTTTTGATTTCCCTATAACAAGCAATTTAAGCTTCTCCGAACCTGTCATATTGCAAGCCAACATGAGAGTGATCCGTTCATTGCTTCTTTTACCACCAAAGCATTTTTAATTTTTAAATGCAAGTGTTTTATTTGGTAAGCACTTAAAAAAAATACCAGTCTCATCGGCATTAAAGATGTCGTTTTTATCATACCCTTTTATCAAATTTGGCAGATTTTTTGAAAACCATTCATCACGATGTTGTAAGTTTGCGTCAGCACTTTCCCCACATAATGTTTTTTCAACAATACCGTGGCGCTTCTTAAATTTATCCAACCATCCTGTACTCGCCTCAAATTCAGAGTGTCCCAATGCGTTAGCAAATTCTTTGGCCTTTTCTCTTATAAGCGGTCCGGATAAAGGAAGATTTCTTTCGCGTATAGCTATTATCCATTTTAGCATGGCCTCATCAACATTTTCGAAAAGGCATGTGCGAATCCTTTTGCGTTTAGAGCTTAACTTTTCATATTCTGCTGTATTAAACAGCTCTGCCTTATTTTTTAAAATTGTTGAAAGACTGCTGAAAGGGATTCCAAACTGCGCGGCAATATCTTTTTTCTTTTTTTGCCCCTTTTCAACTTCGTTAATTATTAAAAGTTTTTGCTCCAGCGAAATGCAATTTCTTTTGGACATTTTGCTTGCTTCTAGACCCAAAGTCAATTGCAGACAATCGCGCTAATTTTCACTTTTTTACAATGTTTACAACTATTCTAAACAGTTAATCACAATCCGTTATTCTTTGCTTTGGTGCCTATAAAAAATAACGGAGTAATCCCAACAACAACATCTACGTCACATCTACATACATACATCTTCGACGTGCACTGAGCAGTAAAAAATGTTCATAAAAAACTGTGCAGCGAAGATCGAAGAATAAGCAAAACATAACACGAAAACAAAACGGTAAATGAAAAAAGTGTTATTGTTTTGTTTTCGCATTCTCAACGTAATTCGTACATAAAATGCAACAATAGCAAAAAAATTCGTTATAGCGTACGAGCTACGTCCAGAAAATAAATTCGTAATAAAGAAACATGCGCTATAGGGAAATTCGTTATATGGAGAAAAAATCACACTGAAAGTTGAACCAAAAAGCAGTGTTCGCGAAATTAATTCGTTATATGGAAAAATTCATTATATGGGAGTTCAATATATGGAAGTTCGACTGTATATATTATTGATCTTGAAATTAAATTAAAATCTGAAAATGAACGACAATGCAAATGCTTTGCATACAAATAATTGAGCTCATGGTTACACAAAGGGACACACACACATGCTTATGATACCTAGTCGCAACAAAATAACAAAAATCATTTCAAAGCCCAAGTCCACCAAAACTGCAAACAAAACAAACTCACATTTGTACATATATATATGTAATATGGGTATACGCACTAGTGTTTTTCTGATCAGTAAGCAGATTGACTTTCAAATAACGCCCTTTTCCTGCAAAAATACCCTACGATAGTTTTCTCTGAGAGCGTCCACGCCTCGAAACCACTTCCCAACTCATATTTAGAATTTTATTCTATGAAAACTCTATAGTATAAATTCTTATTGATGCTACACACAACCATTACCATTTGTCAATTTTCATGCGTCCAGGGTAGACCTAAAATGATTAATTTAAATAAGCAAAAAATTTGAAATCTTTAGATTGGTATGTATTTTGTCACACTCTTTGTTAAGAATCAATTTTAAATTTACTTCACTTAAATTGAATATATCTTTTTTAAACCTTACAGCACGTGACTACTCAACATCCCAACGTACAAGAGGAAAACATTGTTCCCAATATGCAAATCAATGGGTACGAGAATCCAACCTACAAATATTTTGAAGTAAAAGAGTAAACAACTAGAACACCAGGAGGAGAATAAGTACATAAAAACAAAAACAAATGCATGCACGAAAGCAAAAGCCACAACAATCAGCAAAAAGCCTAGCACAAAAAAAAAACTTATAAGCTGGCGAAACAAACTAACAAAAAAATAAAATAAAAATACAAAAATAAAATTTATTTTTTTTTATAAAAGGTACGTTAAATGTAATGCATATATATTAAATTAAATACGGCAAGAATATAAAGCAAGTAATTAATTTATTTAAGTAGATCTCTACATTTATCATACTTTTTACGTAAGAATAATTAAATCTAATTTGTAAATGTAAAGTATCAAGAAATCTTGCAAAACAATTGAGCAAATGCGAAAATGGAAATATTTTTTGTTTATAACTCAAATATATACAACACAATTGCACATTCATACGGTGAAAAGAAGAAGTTGCAAGTAAAAACTAATTTAAAGAGCACCTAAAAGTTATGAGAACTATTTCTTAAAATGCGTCTTAAAGGAAGTATTAAGAAGCATCTTTAATAAAACTCCAATAACTTTAATGTTATAACAATTAAAGTGAACTTAACATAAGAGGCAAAACTCTTAAACACAGCGCAATATGCAACTATTAAATAATAATATGTAAATGCAAAACAATTGCAATGCAGAATTTGACAAAAATATATTTATAGCCTATAAATTATCAACATACACCAACAACGCACACTAACATCTTCAACACATGCATACTTTCATCACACACACGCAGGTTATTTGACAAAATAGCTTTGCATACTTTGCAGCGAAAATAAAATCTATTAAAAATAATATATAAGAGCTAGCGAAAAACATATATTTATCCCCAGATGGTTATTTAAAAATTAACTGCATTAACAAAAGAAATACAGATGGCAAATAGTAAAACTCACACACACAACTACACTGAACTACACACATACAAACAATACACGCGACATAGACATATGTGAACCTAAGAACTACATACGCGTACTAATCTCTAAATAAAAAAAATCAATTTAACTTTGATGCACATCTATAAATTAACAATTATATATAAATGATATCAAATTAGATATATCTTTATACGTATTCATAAGTATATACAAAGGCGGAAAAATAAAAGCATCACCAAGCACCTTTTTCTTACCGTCCAAAAACAAACATATAGGGCCGGTTTCTCAATGTCCGGTAAGCGTATCTATCCCAAGTTTAGTCAAAATTCAGTTTTTCAATGTGGGTTTAGGGATAAGAGTGCGATAAACTTAACTGATGTAGAGTGCTGGCTTACATTTATGCTTCGTTAAAATGCCGATATAAATATCGCTAAAACCATCGTTAAACAAACATCTGACTCAAGCCGACACTTGCATTGTATTTATTTCTTTATTATCCAAAATATTTTGATTTGACTCCATAAGATCATCAACTGCATGTTTCTCAGCAACCAAAACGTTTTTCCCACGTTGCCGTTTATATTTTTCAGCCGGGCTCAATAAACTTAAAGTTTTAAGCATTTGTTACGAATTTGGCAGTTACAAAACAAACAAAAAATACCATACCAAACAGCTGACTTCCTCCATTCGAGCGATAATATCTGAACGAAATAAGTTAACTTTGCATTGAGCAAACCAAACTGATTTAACACGAGCATTAAAGTTTACCGAGATTAATTTATTAGCACTTTAACTGGACATTGAGAAACCGGCTTTGTTGCAGTCCTTAAAGGATGCCAACTCCTAAAGAAAATCAAATTTTTCTCAAGAAATTGGTTCATAAAACATTATTTATCTTTTGTATTTGCCCTTTATTAATAGTTTTTGGTGTTTGGTATTATTTTAATCGAAAACGTATTGAATAAACCAACTTATCCGTGAGATTTTCAAAAATATATATTTTTTTTTTAAGATTTCGTCCTTTTTAAACTTTACAGTGCATTTATCGATTAATTACCATTAAAAATTGCCCTAGTTACTCATCAAAGATCGAAACAACAGTAACAAGTTGTAAAATATAATAAACATATACTTATTTAGAGGAAGATCTGGTAAACGCAACGATTTTTACGAAGACTGCATTAGTGATGCTATTATTTCCTTTTGTCATTTTAAGCACTTTTCAATTCAAAAAATAATAAAAAATTTATCGATACGAATTTCAGGACAAACTGATACTTTTTGTTTAGGGCACATATCAAAACGTTAGTAAAAAATAAAATTTTCGTATTCTAAATGGTTGTTTTTTGGACTGTAAGAAAAAGGTGCTTGGTGATGCTATTACTTTTTCCGCCTTTGTATATATATATGTATATATATATTTGTATATACATATTTAAATATGTATTTTTTATTTAGGGAACAGCATAAAATCTTTAAAATTAAAAACGAAAAATGTCCATAAATGTATTAACGTATTTATACACAACACGAAGAAAAAAACGGAAAACAAAAACATAGTAAGAAAACAAATGATTAAAATGATAAAACACAGCTGGCCGGACATCTATATAAAATAAACTAGCAGTTAACTAAGCCAAAACAAAAGAATAAGAAATTTCCATTACAAAGATTATTGCTGGTTTTTTTTAGCCAATTATATTATATTTTCAACACAAAATGCTAACAAAATCACATGAAAATCTGACACAGCAACACAAAAAGACACAAGCACACAGCTCAGGTGCAAATAAACAGCAAGAACTTAACATGGTCTTATCAAATGATTTCGTAATATTATTGAACCTTTTCAAATTTTTGAACCGAAATTATTTATAAAAGTATGTTCACAGTGAACTAAAGTTCAGTCAACAACATTATAGAGTTCTCTCTCGATTATATCCACGCTTCTTCAAGTTGTTAAGGCCCAGTTACCCGAACGTGAACCGAATTGAAAGTGGACTTAGAAAACAGCTGATCAGTTCAACTAAACGTCAAACACTGTTTGCTGGTTACCCAAAACTTGAACTGAATTTAACTGAATTGGAAACCTGCAGAAAACAGAATTTGTAGTTCCAGTTCATATTTCAGTTCAAGTTACGATCCATTTACGTTGAATAGCTGATTTAAAATGGACGAGCATAAACTCATTTAGTTGGTGCAGAAAAATGATATTTTGTACAATAAAGCTAGCAAACTATTTAAGGATCCGGCAAAGAAAAGGGCAGCTTGAATATCAATTGCCGATTTGTTCTAAGTACATGTAATACACATTAACCATATCATCCATATTTAATAAGTTTATTATTTTTTTGTGTAAACAGAAGTTCGCGCGCAATTGTGAAAATATCAAAACAATGACAAACACCTGTTCGATAATTGAATATTAAGGGTAATCGGTTCAATTTCATATTCAGGTTAATGTTTAGGTTCAAGTCTAGTTCATGTTTGGGTAATCGCTTTGTTTTCATATACCAATTCACGCTCGCATTCAATTCAAATTCAGTTCAAGCCAAGTTCGGGTAACTGGGCCTTTAGTTTCTTGCACTTCAAGTCGGTTGCATTTTGTCGTATGAGAAATTTTTTATGAAAACTAAGTTATAAATTTATTTTGCGAGTTTTTTTTTACTAATTCATGTAAATAACGAATTAATTTTAAAAACACAGCGATTCGGTTCAATTAAAAACCCATCTAGATTACTGTATAACGAATTTTTTTCTGGACCTTTTAGATTCGTTTATGGAAATTCAACTGTCTCATTCTTATTGATAAAGAAAACTTAGAGTTCAGATATTCATAGTTAAAAGGTTTAAGTCCAAAAAACCCTTAGGCTGGCCGCACACCGGAGCCGACAAAACGTTTTTGTTTGGTCTTTTTCAGTCTGACAAGCAAAACATGTTTATTGGTATCGCACACCAATGCCAACATCTTACGACAAACATTTTGTTTTTATTGCTTTGTCGGCTTCGGTGTGCGATACAATCAAACACAATTTTAGTACTGTTCAAAATGTCAAGTAGTTCGGGCGAGGAAATTATTCCAGCGCTGTTTCAGTACATAAAATTTTGTGAAGGTTGCGAATCGGCTAAAATGTATTGGGTACATCCGTACTAAAGAATTTTCGACCAGCAGGCCAAGCAAGATATGTGACGGATGCATATGACAAATTTTAACCCTTTTTGGTTGCAGCTGGCCCGCCGATTGTCGTAAAATTGACGGGCCTCTAAGTGCTGCAATTCTGTGATCGTTCTGTCGATCGCTGGGTCCTAAAGCACCGTTATTTTCTATACATCAGACAAGAGCCGTATCAAATAAATAACAAAAAATAACGAGAGCACAACAAATAATATGCAATTGCAGGTTTCTTAGTTTGGGAATATATATTTTTCGTAGCCATACATATTTCCAACCAACAGCATTCGACATAATAAAAACATTTGTTGGGCTTTGCAAGCGTGTAATTTTCGTCACGAAAACATGTCAAAACATTTTGTTGGCTTTGGTGTGCGTGGTCCGTATGTAACTCTATATAAACTCGGCATTCGACAATGTTTTCTCATGTTTTTTTATGTTTGTTGGCTCCGGTGTGCGGGCAGCCATAAGAACCAATGCATTTATGTTAGCAAAACGTTTTGTCGACTCCGGTGTGCGGCCAGCCTTAAGCTTGTAAATCTTAGTAGGCAAAACTTATGCACCCCCTACAAAAGTGTTTAAAAGCCTTACAAAAAAGTTGGTAGATTTTTTAATTTTTCGATTATTATGATACAAAACACAAAAATCTACTTAGTCAATAATGTGTTGATCTCTTTTCTTTCTGTCCTAGTTTGGCAGCTGATCCATTGAGAAGTATTTAACTTACAGCTGATAATGAAGCCATTTATTTTTCTTCGTGAAAATGAGCTTGTGACTTCTCTTAAGCTTTTTTTAACCAATCAATGCTAAAGTAATCGAATCTATTCACGAAATATTCCTCAACGAATCGGCTGACGAATTACGACAGATTTTCGATCTTCTTGGGTTAGTTGATTTGTGGTTTGTTCCGTAGCACTAATGATTAAAACATTTCTCAGCTTTGTTGAAGTCCTGTATTTTTGGAATTTTGCATAATATAAATCAAAACGTTACCACTCGACCAATTCTTCTGTGAGGCTGCTATCGGTTTGTCTTCTAATTTAAAGAGTTTTTATGGTTTTTTGGACTTTAATTTGTTATGAGTATCTGAATTTGTTACACACACACACACAGACAAAAAATAAGTACGTATATATCTTATTTACAATAACATTTGCATACGCATACAAACACAAGCCGATCCTATTTATATTTAATTATGAGATTTGTAACAAATTTTTTTCTATAGTCAAAAGTTGTAATTGTATTGATATACCTGTACACAAAACAAATATAGTGTCCTTATATGCGAATGTACATGACATATACATAAAGAAGTATATTGTGCAAAAATAAATTTATATATATAAAGTGGCAAAAAATTGGAAAATCTGATAAAAAGCCAGAAATATAATGTGAATATTAACTAACACTATTGCTATTCAAATTGATATAAATAATTTTATTCGATTTATATCACTTTTTTCGTCAGGTTTAAGTTGCGCTCGCAATAGAGTTCCGCACGAAAACACTAGTTTGCGGCCGTTGTAAAAGTACTATTAATACAGTCCGAGCTCTTACGAATTTTATTGCATTGAACACAAGGACAATAATGTTTTTGCATTTGCTTAGTTTTATACAACGGTATGAGCTTAAGAAAGCCATTATGAATTGAAGCAAAAAAATTGAAAACCAGTTAGAATTCTCTTGTTGAGGAAACTCGTTTAGAATTTACCCTGAACCCTGGACAATGCGCGTATAATTTTTTTTTTTTTTTTTTAGTATAAAGTGACTGCCAGTTACATTAATTTGCACAAAACCATTATACGCGTCGACTGACGCCAGCTGAAGCAAAAACATGAGAGAATGAGAAAAGGTTACGATACTGACTACAGATAAAGCTGTAAAAAGCAAAAATGCGTTGTTCCTGGCCATGCTTGTCTTGATGGTCTATGTTGAGCCGCTGTATCCAAATAGGAGAAAACATCGTTATCATCCCGTGGGAGCAAATTTTTTTTAACTATTAGCGATGGCTTCGTCGGAAGCGCACTTAAGTACTTTTCAACGCCAAAAAAACCAAAGTTGTTTCTCTTATATTCAGAATGATTCTTAATCCACCTTCATTCAGTTCGTTTTTGCAAACGAGAAAATTAAAATTTTGTTTTTGTTTTCACTAACACGGGATAATTGTGATACAAACAAAGTCTTGCTTGCGCATAAGCCTCTCTTTGCCATTATAGATGCGTTCGTGCGGAACTCTAGTGCACATGCCTATACCACCCGAAAAATATTGCTGTGACCAAAGAACATAGAATTACAATTGGTTAGTTACTATAGCAAAATTGATGGCAAGTGTCATAAAATCAAAATCATGAAAAAGTGTTTATGACTAGAAATTGCAATACTGAAATTTGACTGTGTGTACATCAAATATATGCAGCACCTTTTAATGTGTGCTTGGCAATTGTGTATAATTTCTTGACCCGTCTTAACAATTGTCTTTGAAAATAAATTTTCTTATCCTAAATTCTTAAATTAAAGCTTTCCTAGGCTCTAAGCAACAATAAATAACCGTTTCAAAAATTTTTTTTGTCGCTGTACTTAAATATAGAATGAGTAATAGTTTACTGTAGTCAGTACGCAAAATCTAAAAAGCAGAAGCATAAAAACGCTAACACTCTCGCTCAGACACATTCTTTTACGAGCACATACATACATTGACATATGACATATGAGTATAATAAACACAACAGAAACAAAATAAACTATACTGCCAAACAGACACACAGAAGTAAATAAAAGCCAATCTAGTCAAAGCTTAAGTAATTTTTAATTTATTCATCAAAATATAAATGACAAAATATTTATACATACATACATGCATATAAAAAAAACCCAACAAAAAATCAATTGATATTTACACTAAGTGAAACAAACTGAATAAGAGAAAAAAATATTAAAGAAAATAAAATGTGTAAGAAAAAAACCCCGTCCTGAGTAAATGAAATTAAAAATATATATCGTGAAACAAAAATTTACATAAAATTCAAATGCAAACAATTGCAAAATAAGAAATATATGAATAACACACAGCCGCTTTAGTTTTTGTCGTGTCTCATCAGAAAGAAACAAAAGAAGAAAACGTTGAGTTCTTTATGTCAAGAATGATTTTTGCATAGCGTTCGAAATGAGAAAATTTAAAATATGAATATTAAATGTACTCAAGACGAGTACTTGCAACAAAAAATCTACGCTTCAATATTATAATTAAAGTAACAAGTTTATCCATTGCGCCAAGCAGCTTGAAAAAATATGTAATTGCAATTTTGAAATTAAAAGATGTGAAAATTAAGAAATCAAACAAACATAAATGCAAAAAACCAATGAAAAATTGCAAAAAAAAATACCGTGACAATTTGTGCATTATAATAGTAAATGTTTCACATAATAAAAACCCAAAACCCAGACATAAATAATAAGGGAAAAACAAAACAAATAAAAAACTAAATGGCATACAAAACAATTTTCAAAGTTTAATCTTATAATTTAGCTTACAACTTTTGTGTCACTTTTGAAATATTTTGCATTCATAAAATAAAAAAACAGGAAAACATATAACTCATATGATTGCCTCATTGCCAACTTCTTTCCGTCTATCTTTCTCTTTTTCTCTCATTTAATCTCTCTCTCTCTCTCTCTATCTATATATATATATCTCATACACACACACATACATTCTGTGCCTCTTATATCCCCGTTGTCTGTCTTGTTGTGCCTAACACTTTGCTACAAATTACCGTCCTATAGCTCTATTTTTTATCCTGTATTTTTATTTATATTTTTTATTTTTTTTTTTCTTAATTTGCAATCACTCCCTAAGGGGACTATCAGCGAATTGTAATGCATATAATTGACTTTTCTATATAACATATTGACTTGGGGGTTGTTATTGGGGTTTAAAAATTGGTGGGGGGGTGATGAGGGAAGTGTATATGTTTGGCAAATCCAGGGGGTATGCCCTCTTCAGTCGCCGAGTCTTTGTACTGTTATCCAGCAGGTTTATGGCCAGAGGGTTGACATGGTTGTCCAGCCTATCCAGATATGCCTTCGTGAGCCTAGCCACCTCCTGGCTTATTTGAGGGACTTCTAGTTCCTGGTGGATTTCTGCATTTGTATGGTATCGGTGCGCCTCAGAAATGATGCGTAGAACCTTGTTTTGGAAGACTTGGATTCTTTCCCTGTTGTTTCTCTTTGCAGTGCCCCAGAGTGCTATGCCATACGTCCACATAGGTTTAAGTATGGCTTTGTATATACATATCTAGCAGCCAAAGATGCTTGCGCAACCTCTCGTTCAACTGGAAACGTTTTTGTGTGAGATGACTACTCCAGGCTAAGCGCCTATCCAATACCATGCCTAAGTAGGCATGTGTGTGGATTTGTCTGGGTTGACTACGATATTCAAACGTGTTAGCCATGTGTTTAGACGGTCCAGCTGAGTATGGATTATGCTGGACGCCTCGAGTGGGGACAAACCCTGTCAAATGCATGGCTGAAATCTAGAAAGACGGCCGGGCAGTATTCCTTTTCTTCAAGAGCTTCCAGAATTTTGTGAACGATCCTATGGCACTCTTCCGGTGTGCCATGCAGCTCCCTGAAGCCAAACTGGTGATGTGGTATGAAACCGGCCTCTTACAGTATTGGTCGAACTCTACGCAAAAGTAGTCTCTCAACTATCTTGGAGAGTAAGGCCAATAAGCTAAACGGGCGATAAAATTCGAGATTGGCTGCAGGTTTTCCAGGTTTTTGGATCAGTATCACTTCGGCGCATTTACACTGGGTGGAAAAATGTACGAGCTGGAAGCATTTGTTGGCGATTTTGTGGAGAAGGGAAATCCCCTTTGGCGGTAGAGCTTTAATGGCTTGAACGTCGACACCGTCATATCCAGGCGATTTGAAGCGCTTGAGCTGCTTTATTTCACCAATGAGTTCGTCATGTTCTACCTCCGGGATGGGAAGAGACATTTGGAGGGGTATACCCAGGGAACAGATAGTGTCTTCTTCGTCCTCTGGAGAGCACCTTGTGAAGGGGGACAAAGAGCAGTAGTATACACACCTTCTAGAAACTGTATATCAGGTCAGCACCGTCATACTCGTCATTCAATATGTATGTTGATGATTTTACAGTTTGTATATCTATTTTTTACAAAATTAAAGTTTTTCGGTTTGGTTAGTGGGCATTCTCATTTACTTGAAACTCAGATTTGTATATGACTTAAGAAAATGTCTTAAACCATTTTTACAATTATTACACTAAGTTTTATATAACTAATTTTAGCTGCTCTATTACATTTCAGATTATTCTCATTAGTAATATAATAATAATAATAATTGACTGAACATTAGCTCCGTAATGTTTGTATTTTCAGAGTATCATTGATTGGTTTTTATAACTACTTACTACTACTTATTCATTTCTTTTTGTCCTTTATAAATTATAAATTTATAAATTATTTCAAACTCCATTCATTACCTCTTAAAAACTTTTACTAATTTTAAATAAAAACATGTAGAAACGATACCAGTAATTTATTTTATTTTAATTTTTATAGAATCTGTTTGTCAAAAATATATTATTTGCTATTATTATACAATTACTTTAGAGTTCAGATCTATTGACCTTTTCTGCTATTGCTATACATTGTATGTTAGACGAGAAAATTGGAAACCCCAATCTAGCTTAAGAATAAATCTATGACTACTTATAACTATATTTACAAAATAATCTGGTTTATGTGGTTATGGGTTGAATATCTACATCTATAATTCAAGTTATTGTTCTGTATGCTCAGTCTGTCTGGTATCATTTCAATATTGGCTTTGTGGTGTAGGTCGATGGTCTGATGATGCCAAGGAAGCTAGTAAATCATTTTAAATAGCTTGATTTGGGCTATTTGTAGCCTTTTGACGAGACATTTGGCAACATCCGACCACACAGGCGCACCGTAGAACATTACAGCCTGAAAAATCGACCGAAATAGGTAAAGCTTTTATTCAAAAGACAGACGGAAGTTTCTATTAATGAAGGGTAACAGGATTCTGGTAAGGTAATTTATTTTGTCTATGGAACACCCTAAATGGTCCTTAAAGCTGATTTTGAATCTTATGTGACAACCAGAAATTTGGGATTGTTTGGTAGAAATCTGGGCAATCTTTTTCTAGTAAATGAGATATCTTGGGTTTTATCGGCGTTGACTTTGATTTTCCGTCTTTTGAAGAACGATTGGATGGTATCAAAAGCCTCCTGTAAAGTATTAGTGGCATCCGAAGGTAACAGCCCTGTGGAGATTATTGCTGTATCGTCAGCAAATATAAAAACGGTGCAGCCGTAAAGAGTCGGAAAGTCGGCAGTATAAATATTACATAGCAAGGGGGAAAGGCACGAACCCTGGGGGCATCCTGCAGGAATGTCTACTAGGACAGATTGGGCTTTTCCAATGTAGACTGCGAACGAACGCTTGCTTAGAAAGCTTTGAATTATTTTGATGAGTTCCTTAGAGAAATTAAAGGCTGACATCTTAAAAATGAGTCCGCTGAACCGATACCAGTAATCAAACTGATAAAAATATACCTTATTGCAATGGGGTGCGGATTCGGCAGGGGTGTACGCTTCCACAAAAATTGTCCAATTCAGATGGGGATACCACAAAGCTATCTTCAAATTTGGTGAGTCTAGCTCAAAGTTTGCTAAAGGTAGGAAAAGGGGAGCTGGGGATGGTATGGGGGCCTGGCATCCAAAGTTTTTATTCAGATCTTTGTGGGATGTCAACTGATATCCTCCCACTCAGTGTGGTGACTCTAGCTTAAAGTTTGTAAAAGGTTGAGACTGGGGGCGGTTTGGAGGTTAAAATGGGGGCGTGGCGTTCAAATTTTTTCAACAGATCTATGTTTTATTTCAATTGCTATCCTTAAATCAAATTTCCTGACTCCAGCTCAATAGTAGTAAAGTATATGGGATAGTGGGTAGGTGGTGGTATGAGGGGGGCGTGGCACAAATTTTTTGATGCAGATCTATGTATGATGTCAATTGCCATCCTCATACCAAATTCTGTGACTCTAGCTCAAAGTTAGTATATCATAGGGGAAGTGGTTGCTGGAACCGGTATAGAGGAGAGGCATCCAGATTTCTGCAGATCTGTGTATGTATCTCATATATACGTATGATGTCAATAGCTATCCTCATACCAAATTTCGTGATTCTTGCTCAAATTTCGTAAAATATAGGGGAATGGAGCCAGGGACGGTATTAGGGGGGGGTGGCATCAACATTTTTGCTCCAGGTTTATTTATTTATTGTCAGCTATGAGCAGCCGACATGAAAATAAAAATAATTTAAAAATTATAATAAAAATAATTAAGTTTAAAGTAAAATTTAAAATTATATGTAGTTCTGAAAGTAAATTAAGGTTGAAATAATTATAAAGTTAACGTTAAAGCTCTGGGGAATTCAACAAGAAAATAAGTGGCCTAACATTTGTTGCGCGGATTTGGAAAAACCCAGAAAAACCCAATCAGATCAGTGGTAGATTAGTGATTAGTGGTTACGATTAGATAAGGCAGAAAGGATAGATCGTTTTAGTACTGGAGTCGAGGTCTCCAGAGAGACAAGAGAATAAAGCTTGTTATAGTCAAAACATAATACGCGAAATGGTTCATGAAATAAATAGTTGCTTGAGCAACGATCGAGGCTAAGGGGTAAAAAGTTACGTGTGGATATAATGGGAACATTTAATTTTATTCGACTTAGAAGAACTGATGTGTCAATTTCACCATTAAGTAGATTAGTGATAAATACTACACCATGCATAATTCTACGGTTCAACAGGGAAGGAAGATTAATTAAAAGAAGTCTACTTGAATAGGGGGGTAGGTCTATTCCAGGAACCCAGTTAAAACATCTAAGCGCAAACAGAAGAAATTTCCTCTGCACAGACTCAATTCTATCCTGGTGAATGCCGTATTGCGGGGACCACACACAAGATCCATACTCCAGCATGGGACGTACTAGGGATGTATATAGCGTTTTAGTGGTGTAGGGATCATCAAACTCTTTTGACCACCGCTTGATGAAGCCAAGAACGTTTATGGCCTTATTGACCATCGACGATATGTGAGAATCAAATTTTAATTTGCTATCAAGAATGATGCCTAAATCTTTAATTTCAAAAACGCGGACAAGTGGTGAAGCATCAAGCACGTAGTGAGCAGTATGAGGGGTACCTCTACCAAAAGTCATGATTTTACATTTTGAACAATTTAAATTAAGTAAGTTATAACGGCACCAGGCCGAAAGTGCACCCAAGTCCGATTGAAGTAAGTTACATAGAGAATCATCATTATAGGTGAAACATAGCTTTACATCATCAGCAAACATAAATACACGAGAATTAGTAATAACAGCAGGAAGATCGTTAATAAAGAGATTAAATAGCAATGGTCCTAGGTGACTCCCCTGAGGGACACCGGAGGTAACAAAAATAGATTTGGATACAGAAGATTTATAAACCACTTTTTGTGTTCGGCCACGCAAGTACTCAGAAAGCCACGACAAGAGTTTCGCTGGAAATCCAATAATATTTAATTTTTCGAGCAGCAAAGAATGACTTACGGAATCGAATGCCTTACTAAAATCTGTATAAATGACGTCAGTCTGCATTGTATCCCGAAACCCTTTGACAACAATTGAGGTGAACTCAAGAAAGTTAGTGGTAGTAGATCTTCGCCTAACAAAACCGTGTTGATAAGGGGATTAAATTGAACAACATAAGTGCTGCAATTGAGAGCATATAATTTTTTCAAAGACTTTCGGAATGGCAGACAACTTGGATATTCCCCTATAGTTTTATGAAGTGGAATAATAAAAGATTCCTTCCATATACCAGGAAACACAGCTGAGTCAACCGATAAGTTAAACAATTTATGTAAAGGTTTACAAAGTGAATCCGCACAGTATCTAAGTATACAACCTGGCACTGCATCTGGACCGGGCAAGAAGCCGGGTTTGATAGTGTTAAGGTCGCCTAGTAGCGTACACTCAGCTATAACGGGGACATAAATGCAGTTTGACGCTTGAACTTGAAAAGGATAGGAATTATTGCAACTATATGAACTCGATGAGTATACCGATTGAAAATACTCAGCAAATAGATCGCCACTGCCTGATCGGAATTTGCTTTTGTATTATCAAGGTAAACCGAGGATGGCAAGCATGAAGATTTACGTTTTGAGTTAGCAAATTTATAAAACTGTTTCGGTTCGCGGACAAAGTTTGATCTGCAACGATTGAGATAATTGTTATAACAAAAAGTGTTTACAGAAATAAAATTTGACTTTGCAATTTTGTACGAGGATAAATCCATTGTATTTCCAGATTTTTTAAATTTTGTATAGGATCTTGTCTTCACGTTTTTTAATTTTGATAGTTCCCTCGTAAACCAGGGTGGCTTATTTTCACTTGAAGGAACAGTGAGGGGAACACAGATATCCAAATGCGAATTCAAGGTCCTGTAAAAAATGGTGATGGCAGTATTCATATCACTACAAAAATAAAGTTGAGACCAATTAGTATGCTGAAGCAAATCATTTAATTTAGTAAAGTCAGTTTTACGAAAGCAACGTGTCTTTAAAGAACTGTTAGTTGCTGGTCTAAGGTTAAGAAGTTCGAAGGAAAGTTCTAAGGTTGGATGGTAAGTATCTTCCGGAAGCACTATAGGGGATACTCTACTAACATTACTACAATAAGAATCAGAAACAAATATCAAATCTAACATTTTATTACTACAGTTATACAACCTGTTAAGTTCTGATAGGCCTAACTCTTAAAGGCCATCAGAAGTGGCCGGTAATTGCGCTGAAGATGTGTCATTCACAGACCATACAACATGTGGCAAATTAAAATCACCAACCACTATAAGTTGATCCATATCCGTCAACAACGACGACACAAGCTGCAGGGCATTCAGATGAAATATGTAAATGTTATTATCAGAATTGGGAGGAATATAAGAGCAAGTAATATACAATGAGCGGCCGCTACATAATAGTTTAACACATATGAACTCAATATCCGGATAATCATATGAATGAATCTGTCCAGAGGAAATACAAGAGTCAACAGCTATGAGAACACCGCCCCCCTTGCCGGTGGTGCGATCGCATCTGTACAAGTTATACTTATTAGGCAAAACAGAATAATCAGATATATTAGGTTTTAACCAGGTTTCTGTGAATGCAACTATCTGTGCATCAAAAGATAAGCTGTTTACATAAAGATTAGAAAGTTTAGTGTTAAGGCCTCGAACATTTTGATAGGCCAAGCTAACTACTTTTGTAAGTTTTTTGCCGTCTAAGTTGAGGCAACAGGGTGGCTAAAAGGCGGTGCACTACTGATTCTTATGCCATTATTGACATTGTTTCGCCTGTTAACATACTCCTTACCACGAGCTTTGGTGGCCAAAACTTTTCAGAACAAATTGTTGTGAAAAATTCGGGCGGAACACCCAATTTGAAAGAAGATATGCTTCGGGCATGTTTAAATTTAAACTTTTCCACAGGGGGAATCAATTTTACTTTTAACGTAGGCATTTACATCCTCCAATGAAGTATCGGAGGCAAGCCTTGACACGAATATGAACTTATTTACGGGTACAACAACAAGAGGCTTGTGGACCCGTGCTGTACCTAAAGTAGAATCAGTTGGCACACTGGCTGTTGAAACAGAAAGATCGGTAGTTATGTTGATAGATTGACCGTTAGAGTCTAGATTTCTAATAGGCGAGTTAAACAACATAAGCGGGCTAGTTGAAATACCCGCTGGGGGATTAATGCTAGGCACTAGAAGGGATTTAGTGGGCGGAACATTTGGGACAGCAAGTGGGTTAGGACCCGAAGACTTTTTTCGCTTCGGTGATTCGGTTATCACCTTGCCATTTTTGAAGTTAGACTCTAGGTTTTTAAATGACATATGCAGGTTGTTAAATGCAACATGCATAGCCTTAAAACCGGCATGAGTCTGCCTCATAAATTGGGAAGTTTCCTTCACCACCTCGCTGCATGGCTCACAGTACCATTTCAGGCCTGTGTCAGCCAGCAAGCAGTCCCTAATTTTGGCTGTAAGACCAGCACATTTCATGTGTATCATGTTATCACACAATCTACACAATATAAAATCTTGGTTGGGTGTTTCCAACAAACTTGCAATTGGTACTGCAGCAAACCAGCATTATGATTTTATACAATAAAAAAATAAAAATAAAATTAATAAATTATAACAATTGATATGCAATATCAAAACAAGGTAATGTGCAAATTTAAGAGTAAGACAGTTTCAAGGCAGTGAGAGCGACAAAACGGTAAAAGATAAGTGAGAGAGCGTGAGTGCGTAGGCAAATACAACGGCAAGTATGCCGGATAAGAGCGGACGAAAGCTGCAGCAGACTGAATGCTGGGGAGCGAGAGCAAGAAAAATAGACAAGCTGTTTGTTGTTAGTGGACGAATACACAGAGTAGACAAGAGCAGAAAAAACGAATGTATATATGTACGTATGTTTTCTTTATTTTAAAGCAATGCAGCGTCAGTTCAGCTGCAAATTGAAATGACTATTAAGTTTGCAATATTTTGTTATTCACATATAAACATATGCAAAGTATATCTGCGATCACTGCTAGTATTTATTACCAAATAAAGCCGAAATACCTTAAACAACACAGGAAAATAATAAATTACTGAAAACACTCAAAAACACAACCGTCACCAACGAAAGACAAACGATTTATGATGTCAATTGCTATCTACCCTTCAAATTTTGTGACTCAAGCTCAAAATTTGTAAAATCTTCTGGAAGGGGGGCTGGGTGGGCGGTATGGGTGGGGGTCGCCATCCAAATTTTTTGGGTTTCTTCATCACCAATCTTGACATAAAATTTGTTGGCCTTAGCTCAAAAGCTGTGGGAGATATAGGCGTTTTTGATTTCAATATGCAGGGTCTGGGGAATAGGGGGCCGTGGATCCAAAACTTTCATGCAGTTTTGGGGGTCATAAAAATTTATCTATGGAAGATACACGCATTTCCGTTTTGAGCGAAGCGTTGGGGCGGTTTAGGCGGCTAGAGCAATATGGATGGGCGTGGCATCCAAAAGTTTTATGAATGCGGTTGGGGGTCGTCAACACCTATCCTGTCACCAAATCAAGTAGGTCTGGCTCAAAATCTGTGCAAGATATAGGCATTTTTAAAAGCTATCTTCTCCCCAAATTGGGTAGTTCTAGCTGTAAGGGCATACGAAATAGCTGGATTTATCGATTTTGAGCTATCGAGCTTATCGATGTGCCAGTTCCCTAGTTATTGTAAAACCAAATCTTGACACTTTAATTTACTATGCCATAGATAAAGCCATTTGCATAGTTTCAAGTTTCTAACTTAAACGGTGTGGAAAAAAGTTGCGAACATACGGACGGACAAACGGACGGACGGACAGATGAACAGACGGACAGACACTATTACGGACATTGCACAAACCCAATATACTCTTTACCTTCGGTATCGGGTATAAAAATAGAAAATGTATATTATGTGTTGGGATTTCATTGCAAAAGATTATTGGTGCTAGTCAAACTTAAGCTTTGTTTAATACTTTCCTATGGATATTATTGGAGTGGACGTTGTGGACCCCTCTGCAGCAACGTGGACAAGTCATAACAAGTGGAAACGATGCAGTCAGACGCAACCGACTGTTGTAAAATCGCTATCTGTATTAAAGCCAGTAAAAAGACGCGTGATTGCAATGTAGTACGCATTCGGCAGGGTGTGTATGATGCCCTATAGATTGGTTGATGGGACAGCGCTGGGGGCAGTTTGGGTAGAAGTGAACTAAACCAATGTATTCTACAGTGCAAATTTATAGTATCCCATCAAATGTAATATTTCGATGTTTAATAGGAAAAACGTTGTCTTAAACGGATTTTCGTAAAATAAAATATTTTTTTTTAATTTGTACTTTCAATTTTTACTACATATCAATTAATATTTTGATAATCAGGCCTGTTGTACTTTGCGATTCCGAGTAAACTGCATTTTGCACTCCTTTATTTTGATTCCGAGTACAAATGGATCGTTTTGAAAACAAGTGACAATTTGCACTCGAAATGAAAACGATTATGCTTATAAACTTTATAAACACTGAAAATAATTTTAACTTAATTTATATAAGTTAACACGCGCAAGCTTGAGTTTGCTGACAACGCCGGATGCCATCGCGACGGAATTGCATTTGAAACCGGAGCCGCACACGCGCAAGCTAGAAGCTCACACGCGCAAGCAGCCTGATCGCCCGCTGGAGACGTCAACTCAGCATTCTGCTGACATTCCGGCCGACAGCGGTGGCTTCATGGTGCGCTGCAGCCTGACTTAGCTTTAGTTTTAAATTTGTTCTCTTAACGTTCAAACGAACGTATTAATAAAAACAAATCGTAATAATCCTTTAACTAATAAATAAAGAGTTAATAAATATAATCCTTTGATTAATTAATAAAGTGATTTCTTTAAATTGGCGCCCAACCGAAAAAACCCAATTGTTTTACAAGCGATCGTTCAATCGCTAACCGTAAGAACTCCTTAAGCAAACGCTAAGAGCCGCGGTGTAATAAAAACACCATTAAAACAAAAAAAAAAACAACACAGAAAAATCTAAGCAAACGCGAAGTAAAGTGAGTGATATAACAGAACAACGGTGAATAAAACACTCAACAACAACAATTAAAAAAAAAAAAACACAAAAAAATCTAAGCAAACGCGAAGTAAAGTGAGTGATATAAAAACACAACAGTGAATAAAACACTCAACAACAACAATTAAAACAAAAAAAAAAAAACACAGAAAAGAATATAAGCAAACGCGAAGTAAAGTGAGCGATATAACAAAACAACAGTGAATAAAACACTCAACAACAACAATAAAACGAGACGCAGAAAAAATTGCGATATCAAACAATAAAGTGAATGTTATAACAAAAACAATAGTGAATAAACTCACGGTGTCAATAAAATTTTGTGACTTAAACATCAACAAATAAAGCAGAAACACACAACAATAAATTAAACGTTAGAACAAAACAATAGTGAATAAACTCACAACGTCAAAAGAAGCAATTTTGTGCAAAAAAATTTAATTAAACAACAAAGTACTGGAAAAATATAAGAAGCAATGTTGTGCAAAAAAAAAAAAAATTTAATTAAACAACAAAGGACTAAACAAATATAATCAAGAAAAAAAACACACTCACCAAAAAAAAAATATAAAACCCCAGCCAAGAGAGCTGAGCGAGTTACACCAACAACAACATCAACAACAGCAACAGCTACGCGCGACTGGCAATATTTAACTGGAATATAACGTATCGCAGCGGCCACCACACCATCTGATTTAAGCGCATATTTCAAAATGTAAGTGTGATGTTCATTTGCTTAAAATTCAAATAAATATAATAAAATTATAAGAGCTGTTTAATGTGAGATGTTATTACTTTCGAAATAAAGTTAAACAAGATTTTGCCAGTTGCAATAAAGTGTAAGAAACCTTTGATAAGTCAGAGTTAAAATTTATTCAGAAACAGTCTGTTTTTATGTCATACCAAACCAAAGCGGACGACAGTAGTGGCAACGAATTGATAACTGCGTATCTAGAACAGCGGTCTTAGAAGAAACAAGAAAAATGAATGCAGACCAAATTGCATTTTTAGAGGTGAACCTTTCCCAGCCCTTGACCAACAAGCTAAATTATTTGAACAAAAGATAGCCTCCCTGACAGACCAGCTTAATAAAACTAGAGTCTCTGCACCGCAGATAGAAGTTTTCCACGAAATAGAAATCGATCCAGGGGTCCGTTGCGACGATCCCCTAGATATTATAAAGTCCGTACCCGACTTTGAAATTAGAGAACTATGTTTCATGGAGGCAAGCCGCTTCCGCTGCCTACAAGTTGTTCGAGCCATACAACGGCAGTTCAAGACATTATCAAGCAGTTGCTATAATCAGAAATAAAGTACGAGGACCAGCAGATGCTGTGCTGGCCTCATTCAATACAGTGTTGAATTTTAAAGCTATTATTGCTAGGCTAGATTTCACATACGCCGACAAGACACCGGTACATATAATTCAACAGCAGCTTAACACGCTTCAGCAGGGCAGCCTGCCACTGCTACAATATTTTGATGAGGTCGAGAGAAAACTCACCTTGTTAACAAATAAAACATTAATGACACATGATCCTGCTGCAGCGGCAGTATTAAATGAAAAGTTTAGAAGTGATGCACTTCATGTTTTCGTATCAGGGCTGAAAAAGTCACTGAAGTGGGCAGTGTTCCCGGCACAACCCACATACCTCCCCTCAGCCTTAGCTTTAGCCCAAGAGGCCGAATCAAGCAACGAAAGAGGCATCTTTGCAGCAAATTTTGCAAAACACCTTGAGGAGAAACCCCAAAAACCAAATTCACAAAAGTCTCAAAACTGGCGTCAGAACGCCCAACAGGGAAAAGAGGATAGTTCTCAAAACAGGAATCCTTACTATCAGAAAAATCAAAGAGACAAAGATGACCAACAAAAACCAAATAGCACGAAACAGCGCTATAACAACCAAAAGTCCCAAGTGCGGGGGCCCGAGCCGATGGAGGTAGATCCATCCTCACGCACTAGGCAAACTACCCAAGGTTATAGAAACAACCAAGGTTATGGGGATCAATCTATGAGGACCCAACAGAACCTAAATCATCTTCCACAAGATGAGAGTAGCGATGACTACGAGTCACGGTCACAGCATGAAATGACAAAAGTCGAAGACGATTTGTCCGAAAGTTGTAATTTTTTAGCGGAAGCTCCCTGCTTCCGTTTATAAGACAAACGGTTGCAGGGCGAGTTATCAGTTATAAAATGATCAACAAAATGGTAAAAGCATTTGCGGATGTTAACGAATCCCTACCGTACAACATAAATACGGTTGCTACTATACCAACGGATGACGAGCCGGTTTACTCAAAGCTCTATCCGTACCCGCAAGGCGTGTCTGACTTTGTCAACGCAGAGGTTAAACAACTTCTGGCAATTGGCATTATACGACCGTCAAAGTCCCCCTATAACAACCCAATATGGGTTGTCGACAAAAAAGGCATCGACGAGGCGGGGCATAAACAGAAGCGTCTGGTTATTGATTTTAGGAAACTAAATCAAAAGACAACCGACGACAAATACCCTATCCCATCCATGTCGACTATATTGTCAAACTTGGCGAGGCCCAGTATTTCACTACGCTAGACCTCAAGTCAGGGTTTCACCAAATCGAATTGGCTGAAAGGGATAGGAAAAAGACAGCATTCTCTGTCAACAACGGGAAGTATGAGTTTTGCAGACTCCCCTTCGGGCTAAAAAATGCCCCAAGTATTTTTCAACGAGAAATTGATGATGTGCTCCGCGAACAAATTGGTGGGATTTGTTACGTTTACATGATGTAATAATTTTCTCCAAGTCCAAAGAAGAACATGTCAAAGACATTGAGTGCGTCCTGAGGAAACTTAGGGATGCAGGCATGCGGCTGTCCCAAGAAAAGTCCAAGTTTTTCAAAAAAAAAACGTAGCAAATTTGGAATTTACAGTGTGCAGAGGCGGGATTCAATCCTCGCCCGATAAAGTGAAAGCTATTAAGGACTTTCCCCATCTTTATTTGCTCTTAGATCATTTTTAGGTCTAGCACGTTACTATAGCTGCTTTATAACGGGTTTTGCCAGCATCGCAAGGCCCCTAACTGATATCTTGAAAGGCGAAAACGGCAAAGTAAGTGCCAATTACTCAAGAAAAGTGATAATAGACTTGTCACCATAGCAAATCGAAGCCTTCGATAGACTAAAAAATATATTGGCCTCTGAAGATGTCATGCTGTCCTACCCAAACTACAAAAAGCCCTTTGAACTCACAAATGACGCGTCTGGCTACGGACTGGGTGCAGTACTGTCCCAAGACGGCCGCCCGATAACAATGATCTCACGAACATTGCGAGGCAACGAGGTAAATTTTGCCACAAACGAGCGTGAACTTCTTGCCATTGTATGGGCACTCAAAAACCTCAGAAATTACTTGTATGGTGTCAAAAATCTTAACATCCATACAGATCACCAGCCATTAACTTTTTCGGTATCGGACAAAAACCCGAATGCCAAAATAAAGCGTTGGAAAGCCTTCATTGATGAACACAACGCAAATATTATTTATAAACCCGGAAAAGAGAATTGGGTAGCAGACGCTCTGTCTCGCCAAAATGTCAATGCGTTAGAGGATTCAGCAGACTCAGATGCTGCCACTATCTACAGTGAGGAATCCCTCACATAAACCATTGAAGAAACAGACAAACCGGTAAATTGCTTTCAAAACCAGATTAATCTGGAAGAAGGAACTATTCCCCAACAAAAGACGTATATTTTGTTTAAGACAAAAACTCGTCACATTATCAGTTTCTCAGATCGCAACACATTACTACAAAGCATTAAAGATGCATCGCAATTCATTGTGAGTTACCTATACTAGCTTTCATCCAACACGGTCTGGTTGAGGCATTTCCTTCTACCACCTTTAGATATTGCAAGAATTTGGTCACAGACCACGGTCGGTAAATACTTTCTAACTTGCATCGACAAGTTTTCCAAGTTCGCAGTAGTACAACCTATACGGTCTCGAGCAATCGTGGACATAAAAGCTCCACTTCTGCAACTTTTGAACAAGTTTCCCAAAACAAAAGCGTTTTACTGCGACAATGAGAAATCCTTGAACTCAGAAACCATTAAGTCAATGCTCAGCTATAACTTTGGTATCGAGATTTCAAACGCCCCACCCCTGCATAGCTCTTCTAATGGACAAGTCGAACGGTTCCATGGCACTCTTGGGGATATAGCACGCTGCTGTAAGTTGGAATCACAGGTAGAAGACACTGTCGAGAACATTCTCCTTGCAACCATAAAATACAACAGGTCAATCCATTCAGTGACAAACGAAAGACCTATAGACGTAATTCACGCAGCCTCAAAAAACAGTACAGTGCAGATTAAAGAAAAAATCGCATCAGCACAGAACAAAACACTAGACCAAATGAATAAAAACAGGGTCTTTAAGTCGTACTCGGTAGGCGATAAGGTTTAGATAAAGAACAACAAAAGATTGGGAAACAAACTTTCACCTCTATGTACAGAAGCTGTAGTTGAGGCAGACCTAGGTACGACGGTTCTTATTAAAGGGAGGGTGGTCCATAAGGACAACCTTAGGTATGCTTTAGACATTCAAAATAACAACAATCAAAATTTTAACAAAAAATTTCTTTATAGGTTTACGTATCTTTTCAGTTTAACGATAGCTACCATGACTTTGACCGAAGCGACACTGAGACTGAACGACTACTCCCACGCGGACTACATACCGATAGTTGACGGAGACGTAACAATCTGGGACTCGTACACTTACATGGGACACACGACGAACTTGACCTTTTTTGAAACTTACATTGACGAGACTTGGACACTGATAGACAGCCTACCCAAAGACCATATGAAACAGGTACTGAAAACTGACTTACAACATATAGCCACTCTAATAGCTTCTCTGACTGTACACCACCGACAAAGACGTAGCATTAACATGATAGGTAGCGCCCTTAAGGCAATTGCAGGAACCCCAGATTTTGATGACTGGGAACAGATAAAATTCAAGCAGAGTCAGTTAATAGAATCCGAGAGTAGGCAGATAGAGGTTAACAGTAAATTTCAAGACAGGCTTAATGACGTTTCAAGGGCTCTTAACGAAATTTTAAAGCCAGATTCAGAGGTTGAGCATTTTTATGCAACAATTTTAGCAAAAAACAGGATGATAATAACAAACCTTGAGGACTTAATCCTCACCGTTACACTTGCAAAAATAAATTTAATCAGCCCCCTTATATTAGACAGTATCGATATAAAAGAATTGTTAAATGAACATCTCACCAACATTAGCATAACTGACCTTTTAGAGGTCTCTCACATTAAAGCTTTTCAAAATTCCGAACTATTGTATTTCCTAATAAAATATCCCAAACCTTTGCTTAATTGTAAAAAAAATAGACATTCTCCCTGTTCAGCATAATAATGTAATATTAGACTTAGAAGAAGAAAATACTGTGGCCGACTGCGGAACAAAGACCTTCGCTGTACGTGACTGAGCCACCACTGTGAGCACCACTTTCTGCAAAAGACTGGAAGGTACTACTTGCGCCCAACAGTTAGTATCTGGAACCGTCGCACAATGTGCCACACGCCCCGGACACTTAGCGCCCGTAGTAGTAATCGGCGAAGGCATCACTGTAATAAACAACGCAGCCATGCAAGTGGTAGACAGCGCCGGCAACAGCCAGACGATTGCGGGAACTTTCCTCGCATCATTCGACGATTACATCTCGTTGAATGGCACCCGGTACGTAAACCACCGGGACATCCTGAAGAGGAAACGAGCGATATCCACATCAGCCGTCGTGAACGTCACCCTCTTCAGGGAGCACCTAAGCCTCCGATATCTACATGATCTGACCATAAAGAATCTCGGTCATATTGGGGATCTCAGATCAGGACTATCTTCACGGTCCTATAGCTGCTAAACGCTTGTCGCCTTACTCCTACCTGGAAGCTATACCAACGCAGAATAATAAAAAAGAAACCCGAAGACGCGTTTCAGCCGAGAAGGGGAGGAGTTAACACGCGCAAGCTTGAGTTTGCTGACAACTTCGTTGCGCCGGATGCCGTCGCGACGGAGTTGCATTTGAAACCGGAGCCGCACACGCGCAAGCTAGAAGCTCACACGCGCAAGCAGCCTGATCGCCCGCTGGAGACGTCAACTCAGCATTCTGCTGACATTCCGGCCGACAGCGGTGGCTTCATGGTGCGCTGCAGCCTGACTTAGCTTTAGTTTTAAATTTGTTCTCTTAACGTTCAAACGAACGTATTAATAAAAACAAATCGTAATAATCCGTTAACTAATAAATAAAGAGTTAATAAAGATAATCCTTTGATTAATTAATAAAGTGATTTCTTTTAATTTATACAATTGGCAATAAAATTGCATTATCATTCGTATATACTCGATAACGAAGTTAAAGAGTATATTGGGTTTGTGCAATGTCCGTCATGGTGTCTGTCCGACTGTATGAACACAACTTTTTTCCACACCCTTCAAGCTAGAGACTTGAAACTTTGCAAATCTTTTTATCTGTAGCATAGTAAATGAAAGTGTTAAAATTAGACTTCTACGTTAACTAGGGGGCTGGCAAATTAATAAACTCGATAACGCAAAATCGATAGATCCAGCTATTTCGCAAGCCCTTACAGCTAGAATTATTATATTTGGGGAGAAGATACCTACTAACAACCCCTAAAAAACGCAACAAATTTGGATGCCTACCCATACCATCCCCAGCCAACCCTTCCACAATAATCTACTAACTTTGAGCTAGAGTCAACAAATTTGGTAGGAGGATAGCAATTGAAATCATACACAGATCTTAAAAAAACGTTGGACGCCACGCCCCCCATACCAGCCCCCAGCCCCCCTTCCGCCATATTCTACCATCTTTGAACTAGAGTCACCAAATTTGGTATGAGGATAGCAATTAACATTATAAATAGATCTGCAGCAAAACTTTGGACACCACGTCCCCCCCATACCAGCCCCCAGCCACCCTTCCACCATATTCTACTTACTTTGAGCAAGAATTACCAAATTTGGAATGAGGATAGCAATTAACATCATAAATAGATCTGCAGCAAAAGTTTTGATGCCACGCTTGGCCTTACCACCCCCAGCCCCCCTTCCATCATATTCTACTAACTTTGAGCTAGAGTCACCAAATTCGGTATGAGGATAGCTATTGACATGATACATAGATCTGCAGCAAAAATGTTGATGCCACTCCCCCAAACCGCTCCCAGCTCATACCTTCAACATAACTTTGAGCTAGTGTCACCAAATTTGGAAGGAAGATAGCCTTTTGGCATCCCCATCTGCACCGGACAGTCTTTGAGGCAGTGTACACCCCTGCCGTATCCACACACCATTGCAATCAGGTCTCTTTTAATCGGTTTAATTACTGGTATCGAGTAGAGCGCAGTCGGTTGCGTCCGACTGCAACGTTTCTACTTGTTTTTATATGAAGTTTATACAATTCGGTATATTTCTAGCAGCTTGTATTTACAGGTTTTGATGCATGACTTACCGGGCTCAACATCGCGTCAGCATTTTATGAAAAAGTTTATTTTAAGTTCTTTTTATACTCGATACCGAAGGTAAAGAGTATATTGGGTTTATGCAATGTCCGTCATGGTGTCTGTCCGTCTGTGTGTCCGTATGTGCGCAACTTTTTTCCAAACCCTTCAAGCTAGAGACTTGAAACTTTGCTAATGTCTTTATCTATGGCCGTGTAAGATAAAGTGTTAAGATTGGGGCTCTACGATAACTAGAAGGATGGCAAATCGATAAATTCGATAACTCAATATTGATAAAGCTAGCTATTTAACACGCCCTTACAGCTAGAACTACCAAATTTTTAGGAAAGATAGCTATTAACAACCTCCAAAAAACTGAATCAAAAATTTTGGAGCCACGCCCACCTATACCGCCCCCAACCCCCCGGCGTTTTAAACCACAAATGCCTATATCTTCTACAGTTTTTGAGCAAGAGCTACCAAATATGGTGCCAAAAAAGTCGTTAACGACCTTCAACCAAATTCATAAAAACTTTGGATGCCAAGCCCATCAATTCTGCCCTATCCGTGCTCAACCACCCCAACGCTTCGCTAAAAACGGTAGTGCGTGTATCTTCCATAGTGTTTGAGCTAGAGTCACAAAATTTGGTAGGTAGATAACTGGTAACGACTCCCGAAAAACTGCATCAAAGTTTTGGAGCCCCATTAACCCATTCCGCCCCCAGCCCCTCTGCAGTTTAAAAACAGAAATGCTTATATCTCTTACAGTTTTTGAATTAGAGCCACCAAATTTTGTGCCAAAATAGGTGATTATAGCCCTAAAAAAATGCATAAAAACTTTGAATGTCACGCCAATCCATACTGCCCAAGCTGCCACAAACCGCCCCAATGCTTCACTAAAAACAGGAATGCGTGTATTTTCCAAAGCGTTATAGCTAGAGTCCCCAAATTTGGTAGGAAGATAGCTATTAACGATCTCCAAAAAACTGCAAAGTTTTGGAGCCACGCCCCCCCCCCCCCAGTTCCACAGCCTATTGCATTTTGAAATCAAAAATATTTTCTACAGCTTTTGAGCTAGAGCCGCCAAATTTGGTGCCAAGATTGGAGATAAAGTAACCCAAAAAATTTAGATGGCACCCCCCAACCATACCGCCGCCAGCCACCCTTCCACCACATTCTACTAACTTTGAGCTAGAGTCACCAAATTTGATGCAGCGTTGTGCCGAACTTCTAGTTATATGGTGTTCGTGTGTCAATTGCGTAAGACCTATACGGAGGCGAACAAATACTGTCTCTATTAGTTTTGGGCATCTTGCTGGATATGCAATACCAGTACCATCCGGGTTAAACGTTTTGTGTCTGTGTTGGAAATTTCTACAGTCTTCGGTATGTTTGTGGGCAATTATTTGCTTGATGCCTTAGAAGATCTTTTTCAGTTGAATGGATGTGTAGTATTGCCGGTGCGTTGGCCATAGTGTTTGCTGCTACGTCGGCATTTTCATTACCGGGTATGCCTTGGTGGCTTGGGACCCAGCACAGTGAAAGCTTATCGGGTATTGGATGCATAAGTTCCGGATTTCTGCGATTACGTTGCTATACAAATTTAGATTTTTGACAGCTGTTACTTTTGAAAGACTGTCGGTGCAAATTGTAAAGGATCCTTTACTTATGTGGGCGTATGCGCAGGCCTTAAGTACAGCTGATGCCTCTGCGGTGAAGAAAGAGCAGTGTTCAGGAAGAATTCCGCCAGTAATGATGCAGTTGCTGTTATCGACTAAGGCCTGCATATTATTTTTCATAAGTTTTTTAGTTGTACACCTTAAATCTACGTGCGTCGGCAAAGTCAAAGCATTCGGAATAAGTCTTATACCGAATGTCAATCAGCTGTTTGTCACGATACAAAATTGGTATCGAAATTGAGTATAAAAAATAATAGAAGCCGATTGAAATCTGAGAATGCAGCCATCGAAATGAAAATCCATTTTGTTTCCGTTTCGGCTCGCAATTAAGAACAGGCCTGAATAATAATGTTAAATTGATATTACACTGCTATTTCTGCATTATTTTGGTAATAATACTGTAAAATTGATATAACACTGCTATTTTCTGCGTTAGTTTGATAAAAACAACAAGAATAAATACTTATAGAGGGTTCAAACAGCGATTTCCCAACAAACTTTCGAGCTCCGTTGTCTGGCGATTTTACCGTTTGATTGGACTGCCGTTTGTTGCTTTGTGAGCAAGCAGATTGACTTCAATTTCTCTCATATATCTTCTCATTTTTTAATATTTAATATTTATTTATTTATTGTCAGCTAATTAATTTAAAATCACTATAGTATAAATAACTAAATTAAAACTAAAATTTAACATTAAATGTAAATCTTAAATTAAATTAAGGTAAAAAAGTTTACGTTAAAGTTCTGGGATATACAACAAGAAAATTAATGGTCCAACATTTGCTGCATGGATTGGGAAAAACCCAGAAAACCCCAATCAGACTAGAGGTAGATTAGTGATTAGTGGTTACGATTATATAAAGAAAAAAGGATCGATCGTTTTAGGTCTAGAATTGAGGTATTCACAGAGACACGAGAATAAAGCATGTTATAGTCAGAACATAAAACACGAAATGTTTCATGAACTAAATAGTTGCTTGAGCAAAGATCGAGGCTACGAGCAACAAGAATTCATTGGCAGCATATAATTTTTTCAAATACTTTTGGAATGGCAGACAACTTAGTTTTGTACGTTATACTTAGTAGAATTTTTATGAAGTGGAATAATGAAAGATTATTTCCATATACCAGGAAACACAACTGAATCAACCGACAAGTTAAATAATTTATGTAAGGGTTTACAAAGTGAATCCGCACAGTATCTAAGAATAAAACCTGGCACACCATCTGGGCCAGGCAAGAAGCCGGGTTTGATAGAGTTAAGGTCACTTAGCAGCGTACACTCAGTTATAACTGGGACGTATATGCAATTTGACGTTTGACCTTGAAAAGGATAGGAATTAATGCAACTATATAAACTCGATGAGTATACTAGTAGTAGGGAACTGCCGGTTCTAAACCAAAGGGAAATGCCGCCTTTTCTTATCACCCGTCTTACATTAAAATTTATCACCTTTTTACATTAGCGTGACCCTTTTTAATTAGGTAGCAAGATAAGAGCCCAGGATGTCTAGGATCACCACCTAGAAGTAGGTCAAGATCAAAGGTCAAGTACATTAGTCGACCTCCTTGTTAAAGATAACACCATACATGTGAGTCATAGCGAAAGGATAGAGACGTCATGTCTGCGCCTGTTTAATGTGCGCACGCACATAATATATAGGAGTCAAGTGTGCGCCGGTTTGACGGCGCTGCTTTGCACTCCTGCAGGCAGACCATAAACAAGGGCAAGTAAAATCATAGAGCCGCTCGCATTGTTATGGTCAACTGCAATACCAAAAACAACAGCAACATACATGTGAGTCATAGCGAAAGTGATAGAAACGTCAAGTGGGCGCCTGTTTAATATGCGTGCGCACATTTTTAGCTAACAGGTATTAGATAGGAGTCAAGTGTGCGCCGGTTTGACGGCGCTGCTTTGCACTCCTGCAGACAGATCATAAACAAGGACAAGTAAAATCATAGAGCCGCTCGCATTGTTATGATCAACTGCAATACCAAAAACAACAGCAACATACATGTGAGTCATAGCGAAAGTGATAGAGACGTCAAGTGGGCGCCTGTTTAATGTGCGTGCGCACATTTTTAGCTAACAGGTATTAGATAGGAGTCAAGTGTGCGCCGGTTTGACGGCGCTGCTTTGCACTCCTGCAGACAGATCATAAACAAGGACAAGTAAAATCATAGAGCCGCTCGCATTGTTATGGTCAACTGCAATACCAAAAACAACAGCAAGATACATGTGAGTCATAGCGAAAGTGATAGAGGGGGAAAGTGATACTGCTTATATTAATATATTAAAACACGAGCGGCTATGAAATGCAGATAGGATGTTAATTGATTGGTCCCCTTCAATGATGAATCTTCCGAGCCAATCCTATAGGCTTGTCATTTAAAATGTTTAGCGTCCTCTCTTTTTTTTCGTACACGCACTCATCTTTTTTGGTGCGTACGTTTCTAACCTTTGCTTATTTATATCTGTTTTGATTATTGGTCAACTGCTAGGAAAATCTTATGTCCTGGCTTGGCTTCAAAATCAATAAAATAGCTAGTTTTGGTTTATATTATAAAGTAGTGTTTATTATTGTATTTTTTATAAGATATTACATATTTTATTTTAAAATCTAGTTTTTAAACATTTGTTTCTTCATAGGCTTAAAGGTTTTTATTCATTCTTTTGTTTAAATTTCTGTATTTTAAAATTATACTCTCAAGTCTTGCTAGACGTGTACTATAGTGAAAACATCCACATGTGTCAAATCTCTCTGTAGCTAGATCGGATGACCAGCTACACGCCGAAAGATGTTCGACAAATTTAGATTTAACTAGATGACAGTTTTTGTACACCAAGAAAAATTCACGATATTCTTTAAACAATTCATAATGTTCGGGAAAAATAATTTCACCAAACTCATTTAAAAAATCATCGATTTTCCTAACAGTTGTTTCAAATCCAATCCAAGAAAGCAGCTCCATTTTGAAGTATACTCAGCTAGCGTTTATTTAAAACTGACTCAAATGACTGTTTTTACTTTCCTCGTATCATTTTATTTTCAAAAGGTATCACTTTCTTGTGAAATTAAATAATGAAATAAAAGTATTGTCATCTCGCTTTATTTCTTTAGACATCCTTTTTTTTATTTTTTGTTATTATTAAATTTCAATAAGTTCTTATATATTTTAAATAAATCAAAAACTATATTCTTTTAAATTTAAAGATGTTTTTATTGTGTAATTAACATAAATTTGAGTGAATATTGATTACAACTTGATTTTCTATTTAAGTTAAACAATACGTTGAACTAATCCAGTCAAAGGGGAATACTCTACCAATCGATCATGCATAAGCAGACAATATACCTTACTATTTCTAACACTAACACTTTCTAGATCGTGTGAAGTAGGCCCGGCGGGAGCCTCCTACACAGATAGACTATTAACACGTATGAAATAAACTTATGAAATAAACTTATGAAGATCTTGTACCATGTACCTAGTATTTAATTATTAACCATATACTGATTACTCCATATCAATCATTAATTATATACTTACCATGTAATCGTTAACTATATGCTTAGTATATAATCATTACGCACATACCTATTGTTTAAGCTTACAATGAAATGAATACAAATAGAGTAGTACGTCACAGCACAAGAGAGCCGGGCAGCGAAGCCGGCGACAAAAGAGCGACGATCGGCCGCACGCTCGCGGCACGCGACCAAATTGTCGCGAGCAAGAGGACAAGAAGCGCGCTGACCTGAAGCGCGAGGCTGGCAAGAGAGTAGGTAATAGAGTTCACCGCCGAACAGACGCGGCCGCGGGTTAGAAATAATAGAAGTCGAAGTACAAGCAGAACGAGGGAGTTTAAATACATATATTAAACGGAAAGTATGATTTAACAGAAAGACATGCGCGTTTTGCTTGGGAGTTATTAATACTGGGCAGAGGGTTAAATGCGCCAAAGAAATCGGTGGTCGGCATTTAACAAAGTGGCGGCGCGATTGGCGCGACTGGAGGCGACAGTACAAAGGTTGACCTTGTACGACCCCTAACCGCTGAGGCGCTCGTTTGCTGTACTTGTCTTAAGACACCGGTTCGAACATCGCGATACTTACCTCCACTTCGCGAACGTCGCTGATTTTAAATATAAATATCTTGTGACGTGGGCCGTGGACAGACTGAGATCTGTACCCCGGCAAAATAACTACTTTACAATCGAACGAAACTTTTACATCGATTGGCCCCGTTTTAACTGTTTCATTCTGATGTGACAAGTCCACAACAACCATTGGTGCTTTCTCTTTAAACTCTATGGGTGTTAGTAATGGTTCAGATTCCTTCATATAGTAGCTTGCTTGAAATCCTGTTTACATGTCATACAAACTGGCATATCGTTCTCGCTTAAAATTTATATTCATGTCATCGGATACATCTTCCATATTTTAAGTCATCAGTATTATCAATTCATGTTTACAATTTAGTAAAACCTTGTTATAATCTTCAGAAAATCCAAGTAAGTATTTAAGAGGGATAGAAAAATTAAAATATCCGTTTGTCAGCTGTCTATCATTTCCATTGAACCAGCCAGAATTTTCTAGCATGCGACTTTCCGGTTTGTTTAAAGAAGCATAGTTTTTCAATGTGGTTGAAATACCAACAAATCGAGTAAGATCAATTTCAATTTCATTTAACTCATAGCGAACCTCGTCAAACAGATAACTATACAATTGTTTTTTAGTTTGCCGTCTGCAGCATTCGTATTATCCGCCAAAAAAATTGAGCCCTCGACATTAATAAAACTCTCACAAGGTAGTACATATAAGTCCTGATTCTGAATTGTAATTCTAAATTCGTCATTGCTTTTAAATGTTTGTAGATAGGGAGAATAGCTATGATATTCTTTTTTGATTACACTCTCATCTTTATATTATTTCTCTCGAACATTCAATACACTACTCATTATATTCTTATTTTTAGTCCTAATGATTTTAGAAATAATTTGTTCTCAGATGTTAAAACTTTTTTCTTAGACCTGTCTCCTTCCGTAGTAGAACTCAAAGTGTTAGCTGGTGGAAGATAACCCACATTTTTATTATAAATAATCATTCTTGTCGCCTCAAGTGTTAGCGAAGTGTCTGATCAGTAATCCGTATTATTATCGACTGTATCTCTCTCGTGTTAACTGGCAAATAAATAAGATTATTTGGTTTCTCAATCAATATATAACCTGGTGGAACGTTGAGTGCGAACTCGTGCAGAGCATGACTTGACACCTCATTCACATATGAACCACTGACAATATTACATTCCAAACGAATCGTATAAACTTTTAAAATGTCAACAGGTTCTTTTTCTTAAATCCAAATAATTGGCCAATAGAACGCTCTTTATTAAAATAAATTGTATCTGCTTTTGATGAAATCATTACTTGAAAAGTATTATTATTGCTTTCGATTAGAGGATGCTTTAGTTTATTTGGTTTTATTCGCTCAATTTTCTCACTAATAATTTCTTTTATGTCACTTAGCTCATACGATCCTATGGGTATCTCAAAAATATACTCTCCAATATGGAATAAATTATTATCGTGATCCACACGAGTTGTACATATGGAAATCAATTAGTGCACACTCATAACTTCCACTTAACTCAATAGGCGGATGGTAATTTGCCATTAAAATCGAGTCGTTACCCGTTAACGTTAGTGTTGTTGCCATCCCGAAAGATTAATTTTAAATGATTTAATAATGATAGTTTATATTATTATACTCGATACCGAAGGTAAAGAGTATATTGGGTTTGTGCAATGTCCGTCATGGTGACTGTCCGTCTGTCCGTCTGTCCGTCTGTATGAACGCAACTTTTTTCCACACCCTTAAAGCTAGAGACTTGAAACTTTGCAAATCGCTTTATCTATGGCATAGTAAATTAAAGTGTTAAGATTGGAGTTCTACGATAACTAGGGGGCTGGCAAATCGATAAACTCGATAACGCAAAATCGATAAATGCAGCTATTTCGCAAGCCCTTACAGCTAGAACTACCAAATTTGGAGAGAAAATAGTTACTAACAATTCCCAAAAAACTGCATCAAAAATTTACGATCCACGCCCACCCATTCCGCCTCCAGCGCCCCCGCAGCTCAAAAATAAAAATGCTCATATCTTCTACAGTTTTTGAGCTAGACCCATCAAATTTGGTGCCAAGATAGGTTTTGACGATCAAATCAAATTCATAAAAACTTTGGATGCCACGCCCATCTATACTGCCCTATCCGCCCTCAAACACCCCAACGCTTGGCTAAAAACGGTAGTGCGTGTATCTTCCATAGTTTTCGAGTAAGAGTCACAAAATTTGGTAGGTAGATAACTGGTAGCTGCCCGCCAAAAACTGCATCAAAGTTTTGGAGCCACGCCCCCCCGTTCCCCAGTCCCCTGCATTTTGAAATCAAAAACGCCTATATTTTCCACATTTTTTGAGCTAGAGACGCCAAATTTGATGCCAAGATTGGTGATGAACAAACCCAAAAAATTTGGATGGCGGCCCCCACCCATACCGCCCGCAGCCCGCCCTCCACCATATTCTACTAACTTTGAGCTAGAGTCACCAAATTTGGTATGAAGAAAGCAATTAACATCATAAATAGATCTGCAGCTAAACTTTGGACGCCACGCCCCCCATACCATACCCCAGCCCCCCTTCCACCATATTCTACTTACTTTGAGCAAGAATTACCAAATTTGGAATGAGGATAGCAATTAACATCATAAATAGATCTGCAGCAAAAGTTTTGATGCCACGCTTGGCCTTACCACCCCCAGCCCCCCTTCCATCATATTCTACTAACTTTGAGCTAGAGTCACCAAATTCGGTATGAGGATAGCTATTGACATGATACATAGATCTGCAGCAAAAATGTTGATGCCACTCCCCCAAACCGCTCCCAGCTCATACCTTCAACATAACTTTGAGCTAGTGTCACCAAATTTGGAAGGAAGATAGCCTTTTGGCATCCCCATCTGCACCGGACAGTCTTTGAGGCAGTGTACACCCCTGCCGTATCCACACACCATTGCAATCAGGTCTCTTTTAATCGGTTTAATTACTGGTATCGAGTAGAGCGCAGTCGGTTGCGTCCGACTGCAACGTTTCTACTTGTTTTTATATGAAGTTTATACAATTCGGTATATTTCTAGCAGCTTGTATTTACAGGTTTTGATGCATGACTTACCGGGCTCAACATCGCGTCAGCATTTTATGAAAAAGTTTATTTTAAGTTCTTTTTATACTCGATACCGAAGGTAAAGAGTATATTGGGTTTATGCAATGTCCGTCATGGTGTCTGTCCGTCTGTGTGTCCGTATGTGCGCAACTTTTTTCCAAACCCTTCAAGCTAGAGACTTGAAACTTTGCTAATGTCTTTATCTATGGCCGTGTAAGATAAAGTGTTAAGATTGGGGCTCTACGATAACTAGAAGGATGGCAAATCGATAAATTCGATAACTCAATATTGATAAAGCTAGCTATTTAACACGCCCTTACAGCTAGAACTACCAAATTTTTAGGAAAGATAGCTATTAACAACCTCCAAAAAACTGAATCAAAAATTTTGGAGCCACGCCCACCTATACCGCCCCCAACCCCCCGGCGTTTTAAACCACAAATGCCTATATCTTCTACAGTTTTTGAGCAAGAGCTACCAAATATGGTGCCAAAAAAGTCGTTAACGACCTTCAACCAAATTCATAAAAACTTTGGATGCCAAGCCCATCAATTCTGCCCTATCCGTGCTCAACCACCCCAACGCTTCGCTAAAAACGGTAGTGCGTGTATCTTCCATAGTGTTTGAGCTAGAGTCACAAAATTTGGTAGGTAGATAACTGGTAACGACTCCCGAAAAACTGCATCAAAGTTTTGGAGCCCCATTAACCCATTCCGCCCCCAGCCCCTCTGCAGTTTAAAAACAGAAATGCTTATATCTCTTACAGTTTTTGAATTAGAGCCACCAAATTTTGTGCCAAAATAGGTGATTATAGCCCTAAAAAAATGCATAAAAACTTTGAATGCCACGCCAATCCATACTGCCCAAGCTGCCACAAACCGCCCCAATGCTTCACTAAAAACAGGAATGCGTGTATTTTCCAAAGCGTTATAGCTAGAGTCCCCAAATTTGGTAGGAAGATAGCTATTAACGATCTCCAAAAAACTGCAAAGTTTTGGAGCCACGCCCCCCCCCCCCCCAGTTCCACAGCCTATTGCATTTTGAAATCAAAAATATTTTCTACAGCTTTTGAGCTAGAGCCGCCAAATTTGGTGCCAAGATTGGAGATAAAGTAACCCAAAAAATTTAGATGGCACCCCCCAACCATACCGCCGCCAGCCACCCTTCCACCACATTCTACTAACTTTGAGCTAGAGTCACCAAATTTGATGCAGCGTTGTGCCGAACTTCTAGTTATATGGTGTTCGTGTGTCAATTGCGTAAGACCTATACGGAGGCGAACAAATACTGTCTCTATTAGTTTTGGGCATCTTGCTGGATATGCAATACCAGTACCATCCGGGTTAAACGTTTTGTGTCTGTGTTGGAAATTTCTACAGTCTTCGGTATGTTTGTGGGCAATTATTTGCTTGATGCCTTAGAAGATCTTTTTCAGTTGAATGGATGTGTAGTATTGCCGGTGCGTTGGCCATAGTGTTTGCTGCTACGTCGGCATTTTCATTACCGGGTATGCCTTGGTGGCTTGGGACCCAGCACAGTGAAAGCTTATCGGGTATTGGATGCATAAGTTCCGGATTTCTGCGATTACGTTGCTATACAAATTTAGATTTTTGACAGCTGTTACTTTTGAAAGACTGTCGGTGCAAATTGTAAAGGATCCTTTACTTATGTGGGCGTATGCGCAGGCCTTAAGTACAGCTGATGCCTCTGCGGTGAAGAAAGAGCAGTGTTCAGGAAGAATTCCGCCAGTAATGATGCAGTTGCTGTTATCGACTAAGGCCTGCATATTATTTTTCATAAGTTTTTTAGTTGTACACCTTAAATCTACGTGCGTCGGCAAAGTCAAAGCATTCGGAATAAGTCTTATACCGAATGTCAATCAGCTGTTTGTCACGATACAAAATTGGTATCGAAATTGAGTATAAAAAATAATAGAAGCCGATTGAAATCTGAGAATGCAGCCATCGAAATGAAAATCCATTTTGTTTCCGTTTCGGCTCGCAATTAAGAACAGGCCTGAATAATAATGTTAAATTGATATTACACTGCTATTTCTGCATTATTTTGGTAATAATACTGTAAAATTGATATAACACTGCTATTTTCTGCGTTAGTTTGATAAAAACAACAAGAATAAATACTTATAGAGGGTTCAAACAGCGATTTCCCAACAAACTTTCGAGCTCCGTTGTCTGGCGATTTTACCGTTTGATTGGACTGCCGTTTGTTGCTTTGTGAGCAAGCAGATTGACTTCAATTTCTCTCATATATCTTCTCATTTTTTAATATTTAATATTTATTTATTTATTGTCAGCTAATTAATTTAAAATCACTATAGTATAAATAACTAAATTAAAACTAAAATTTAACATTAAATGTAAATCTTAAATTAAATTAAGGTAAAAAAGTTTACGTTAAAGTTCTGGGATATACAACAAGAAAATTAATGGTCCAACATTTGCTGCATGGATTGGGAAAAACCCAGAAAACCCCAATCAGACTAGAGGTAGATTAGTGATTAGTGGTTACGATTATATAAAGAAAAAAGGATCGATCGTTTTAGGTCTAGAATTGAGGTATTCACAGAGACACGAGAATAAAGCATGTTATAGTCAGAACATAAAACACGAAATGTTTCATGAACTAAATAGTTGCTTGAGCAAAGATCGAGGCTACGAGCAACAAGAATTCATTGGCAGCATATAATTTTTTCAAATACTTTTGGAATGGCAGACAACTTAGTTTTGTACGTTATACTTAGTAGAATTTTTATGAAGTGGAATAATGAAAGATTATTTCCATATACCAGGAAACACAACTGAATCAACCGACAAGTTAAATAATTTATGTAAGGGTTTACAAAGTGAATCCGCACAGTATCTAAGAATAAAACCTGGCACACCATCTGGGCCAGGCAAGAAGCCGGGTTTGATAGAGTTAAGGTCACTTAGCAGCGTACACTCAGTTATAACTGGGACGTATATGCAATTTGACGTTTGACCTTGAAAAGGATAGGAATTAATGCAACTATATAAACTCGATGAGTATACTAGTAGTAGGGAACTGCCGGTTCTAAACCAAAGGGAAATGCCGCCTTTTCTTATCACCCGTCTTACATTAAAATTTATCACCTTTTTACATTAGCGTGACCCTTTTTAATTAGGTAGCAAGATAAGAGCCCAGGATGTCTAGGATCACCACCTAGAAGTAGGTCAAGATCAAAGGTCAAGTACATTAGTCGACCTCCTTGTTAAAGATAACACCATACATGTGAGTCATAGCGAAAGGATAGAGACGTCATGTCTGCGCCTGTTTAATGTGCGCACGCACATAATATATAGGAGTCAAGTGTGCGCCGGTTTGACGGCGCTGCTTTGCACTCCTGCAGGCAGACCATAAACAAGGGCAAGTAAAATCATAGAGCCGCTCGCATTGTTATGGTCAACTGCAATACCAAAAACAACAGCAACATACATGTGAGTCATAGCGAAAGTGATAGAAACGTCAAGTGGGCGCCTGTTTAATATGCGTGCGCACATTTTTAGCTAACAGGTATTAGATAGGAGTCAAGTGTGCGCCGGTTTGACGGCGCTGCTTTGCACTCCTGCAGACAGATCATAAACAAGGACAAGTAAAATCATAGAGCCGCTCGCATTGTTATGGTCAACTGCAATACCAAAAACAACAGCAAGATACATGTGAGTCATAGCGAAAGTGATAGAGGGGGAAAGTGATACTGCTTATATTAATATATTAAAACACGAGCGGCTATGAAATGCAGATAGGATGTTAATTGATTGGTCCCCTTCAATGATGAATCTTCCGAGCCAATCCTATAGGCTTGTCATTTAAAATGTTTAGCGTCCTCTCTTTTTTTTCGTACACGCACTCATCTTTTTTGGTGCGTACGTTTCTAACCTTTGCTTATTTATATCTGTTTTGATTATTGGTCAACTGCTAGGAAAATCTTATGTCCTGGCTTGGCTTCAAAATCAATAAAATAGCTAGTTTTGGTTTATATTATAAAGTAGTGTTTATTATTGTATTTTTTATAAGATATTACATATTTTATTTTAAAATCTAGTTTTTAAACATTTGTTTCTTCATAGGCTTAAAGGTTTTTATTCATTCTTTTGTTTAAATTTCTGTATTTTAAAATTATACTCTCAAGTCTTGCTAGACGTGTACTATAGTGAAAACATCCACATGTGTCAAATCTCTCTGTAGCTAGATCGGATGACCAGCTACACGCCGAAAGATGTTCGACAAATTTAGATTTAACTAGATGACAGTTTTTGTACACCAAGAAAAATTCACGATATTCTTTAAACAATTCATAATGTTCGGGAAAAATAATTTCACCAAACTCATTTAAAAAATCATCGATTTTCCTAACAGTTGTTTCAAATCCAATCCAAGAAAGCAGCTCCATTTTGAAGTATACTCAGCTAGCGTTTATTTAAAACTGACTCAAATGACTGTTTTTACTTTCCTCGTATCATTTTATTTTCAAAAGGTATCACTTTCTTGTGAAATTAAATAATGAAATAAAAGTATTGTCATCTCGCTTTATTTCTTTAGACATCCTTTTTTTTATTTTTTGTTATTATTAAATTTCAATAAGTTCTTATATATTTTAAATAAACCAAAAACTATATTCTTTTAAATTTAAAGATGTTTTTATTGTGTAATTAACATAAATTTGAGTGAATATTGATTACAACTTGATTTTCTATTTAAGTTAAACAATACGTTGAACTAATCCAGTCAAAGGGGAATACTCTACCAATCGATCATGCATAAGCAGACAATATACCTTACTATTTCTAACACTAACACTTTCTAGATCGTGTGAAGTAGGCCCGGCGGGAGCCTCCTACACAGATAGACTATTAACACGTATGAAATAAACTTATGAAATAAACTTATGAAGATCTTGTACCATGTACCTAGTATTTAATTATTAACCATATACTGATTACTCCATATCAATCATTAATTATATACTTACCATGTAATCGTTAACTATATGCTTAGTATATAATCATTACGCACATACCTATTGTTTAAGCTTACAATGAAATGAATACAAATAGAGTAGTACGTCACAGCACAAGAGAGCCGGGCAGCGAAGCCGGCGACAAAAGAGCGACGATCGGCCGCACGCTCGCGGCACGCGACCAAATTGTCGCGAGCAAGAGGACAAGAAGCGCGCTGACCTGAAGCGCGAGGCTGGCAAGAGAGTAGGTAATAGAGTTCACCGCCGAACAGACGCGGCCGCGGGTTAGAAATAATAGAAGTCGAAGTACAAGCAGAACGAGGGAGTTTAAATACATATATTAAACGGAAAGTATGATTTAACAGAAAGACATGCGCGTTTTGCTTGGGAGTTATTAATACTGGGCAGAGGGTTAAATGCGCCAAAGAAATCGGTGGTCGGCATTTAACAAAGTGGCGGCGCGATTGGCGCGACTGGAGGCGACAGTACAAAGGTTGACCTTGTACGACCCCTAACCGCTGAGGCGCTCGTTTGCTGTACTTGTCTTAAGACACCGGTTCGAACATCGCGATACTTACCTCCACTTCGCGAACGTCGCTGATTTTAAATATAAATATCTTGTGACGTGGGCCGTGGACAGACTGAGATCTGTACCCCGGCAAAATAACTACTTTACAATCGAACGAAACTTTTACATCGATTGGCCCCGTTTTAACTGTTTCATTCTGATGTGACAAGTCCACAACAACCATTGGTGCTTTCTCTTTAAACTCTATGGGTGTTAGTAATGGTTCAGATTCCTTCATATAGTAGCTTGCTTGAAATCCTGTTTACATGTCATACAAACTGGCATATCGTTCTCGCTTAAAATTTATATTCATGTCATCGGATACATCTTCCATATTTTAAGTCATCAGTATTATCAATTCATGTTTACAATTTAGTAAAACCTTGTTATAATCTTCAGAAAATCCAAGTAAGTATTTAAGAGGGATAGAAAAATTAAAATATCCGTTTGTCAGCTGTCTATCATTTCCATTGAACCAGCCAGAATTTTCTAGCATGCGACTTTCCGGTTTGTTTAAAGAAGCATAGTTTTTCAATGTGGTTGAAATACCAACAAATCGAGTAAGATCAATTTCAATTTCATTTAACTCATAGCGAACCTCGTCAAACAGATAACTATACAATTGTTTTTTAGTTTGCCGTCTGCAGCATTCGTATTATCCGCCAAAAAAATTGAGCCCTCGACATTAATAAAACTCTCACAAGGTAGTACATATAAGTCCTGATTCTGAATTGTAATTCTAAATTCGTCATTGCTTTTAAATGTTTGTAGATAGGGAGAATAGCTATGATATTCTTTTTTGATTACACTCTCATCTTTATATTATTTCTCTCGAACATTCAATACACTACTCATTATATTCTTATTTTTAGTCCTAATGATTTTAGAAATAATTTGTTCTCAGATGTTAAAACTTTTTTCTTAGACCTGTCTCCTTCCGTAGTAGAACTCAAAGTGTTAGCTGGTGGAAGATAACCCACATTTTTATTATAAATAATCATTCTTGTCGCCTCAAGTGTTAGCGAAGTGTCTGATCAGTAATCCGTATTATTATCGACTGTATCTCTCTCGTGTTAACTGGCAAATAAATAAGATTATTTGGTTTCTCAATCAATATATAACCTGGTGGAACGTTGAGTGCGAACTCGTGCAGAGCATGACTTGACACCTCATTCACATATGAACCACTGACAATATTACATTCCAAACGAATCGTATTAACTTTTAAAATGTCAACAGGTTCTTTTTCTTAAATCCAAATAATTGGCCAATAGAACGCTCTTTATTAAAATAAATTGTATCTGCTTTTGATGAAATCATTACTTGAAAAGTATTATTATTGCTTTCGATTAGAGGATGCTTTAGTTTATTTGGTTTTATTCGCTCAATTTTCTCACTAATAATTTCTTTTATGTCACTTAGCTCATACGATCCTATGGGTATCTCAAAAATATACTCTCCAATATGGAATAAATTATTATCGTGATCCACACGAGTTGTACATATGGAAATCAATTAGTGCACACTCATAACTTCCACTTAACTCAATAGGCGGATGGTAATTTGCCATTAAAATCGAGTCGTTACCCGTTAACGTTAGTGTTGTTGCCATCCCGAAAGATTAATTTTAAATGATTTAATAATGATAGTTTATATTATTATACTCGATACCGAAGGTAAAGAGTATATTGGGTTTGTGCAATGTCCGTCATGGTGACTGTCCGTCTGTCCGTCTGTATGAACGCAACTTTTTTCCACACCCTTAAAGCTAGAGACTTGAAACTTTGCAAATCGCTTTATCTATGGCATAGTAAATTAAAGTGTTAAGATTGGAGTTCTACGATAACTAGGGGGCTGGCAAATCGATAAACTCGATAACGCAAAATCGATAAATGCAGCTATTTCGCAAGCCCTTACAGCTAGAACTACCAAATTTGGAGAGAAAATAGTTACTAACAATTCCCAAAAAACTGCATCAAAAATTTACGATCCACGCCCACCCATTCCGCCTCCAGCGCCCCCGCAGCTCAAAAATAAAAATGCTCATATCTTCTACAGTTTTTGAGCTAGACCCATCAAATTTGGTGCCAAGATAGGTTTTGACGATCAAATCAAATTCATAAAAACTTTGGATGCCACGCCCATCTATACTGCCCTATCCGCCCTCAAACACCCCAACGCTTGGCTAAAAACGGTAGTGCGTGTATCTTCCATAGTTTTCGAGTAAGAGTCACAAAATTTGGTAGGTAGATAACTGGTAGCTGCCCGCCAAAAACTGCATCAAAGTTTTGGAGCCACGCCCCCCCGTTCCCCAGTCCCCTGCATTTTGAAATCAAAAACGCCTATATTTTCCACATTTTTTGAGCTAGAGACGCCAAATTTGATGCCAAGATTGGTGATGAACAAACCCAAAAAATTTGGATGGCGGCCCCCACCCATACCGCCCGCAGCCCGCCCTCCACCATATTCTACTAACTTTGAGCTAGAGTCACCAAATTTGGTATGAAGAAAGCAATTAACATCATAAATAGATCTGCAGCAAAACTTTGGACGCCACGCCCCCCATACCATACCCCAGCCCCCCTTCCACCATATTCTACTAACTTTGAGCTAGAGTCACCAAATTTGGTATGAGGATAGCAATTAACATCATAAATAGATCTGCAGCTAAACTTTGGACGCCACGCCCCCCATACCAGCCCCCAGACCCCAGCCCCCCTTCCACCATGTTCTACTAACTTTGAGCTAAAGTCTCCAAATTCGGTTTGAGGATAGCTATTGACATGATACATAGATCTGTAGCAAAAATTTAGATACCACGCCCCCATACCGCCCAAGCCCCTACCTTTAACAAACTTTGAGCTAGAGTCACCAAATTTGGAAGGAAGATAGCTTTTTGGCATCCCCATCTGCACCAGACAATCTTTGAGGCAGCCTACACCCCTGCCGTATCCACACACCATTGCAATCAGCTCTCTTTTAATCTGTTTTACTACTGGTATCGAGTATACCGCAGTCGGGTGCGTCCGACTGCAACGTTTCTACTTGTTTTATTTTAAATTTGAATAAAATCAGCAAACCCCCTCCTATAACGTCCGTTTTCTAGCGGATCATCTTTACTTATTAATAAAAATCCATATTTTTCTATCCAACAAAATTGACAAATTTTATTTAATGACTCCATTGTCATGTCTACGCCCACATGGTAATGGTACACATGTTTCATATTTACTTCATCCTGTCTAAACATTATAATTAGATTTGCATTGTCACGCACAATATGCTTTGGGATGCGTGTATACGTTTGACACAAATAGAACGCGTCTATACTATTGTATGCTCGAATATTATCCTGTTTTTCACATGCTACATCATCGAAAATCATTATAGAGTTCTTTTTGGCATCGCTTGGTGCTACTACATTTTCATTTTCGGAAAACGTAAAATACCCCATTCCTTTTATTGGTGTTATAAGTGTTTTTAAGTATTCATATTTAGGCTGATGAAATGACTTTGAATATAAGTAAATATTCTCAAACTTTAATCCGTTTGGGCTTTCAATCAAACTAATCAAAACATTTGTTCTTCCGCAATTAGAAGGTCCGACAATTAGAGCTCTTATTGAATTGGGTAACAAGCTATTGTGTCTAAGTTGTTTGACATCACCATTTTTACAATCGATATTTTTTACTTCTATATCAGTTTTTTGTTTTACTAAACGCATATTAGCGTAATCCTTTTTTATAGATCGTTACTCATTAAAATCTCGTTGAAGAATAAACAACAATAAAATGGTGTTGCGCTTTTATAAAACAATTAGTAGACAACCACCACTCTACATAGGCAGAGGCATTGTTAATAAAATAATAAACTCCCTTCCAGTTGAGCTACACATACCGGGATATCAGTTTTGCGGTCCAGGTACAAAACTTAAAACTCGTTTAGAACGTGGTGACAAAGGAATAAATCCATTAGATGCCGCTTGTAGAGAGCACGATATTGGCTATTCTAAACACAAAGATTTAGAAAATCGTCATAAAGCTGACTCGATATTAGCTGAAAGAGCGTGGGAGCGTGTGAAAGCCTCTGATAGTTCTCTTGGAGAAAAATCCTCTGCATATTTCGTTACCAACGCAATGAAAGCAAAGAAAACATTTGGTATGGGACTCCCACAAAAGGGAAAGAATCGAAAACAATGTAAAAATAAAAAAAATTTTATGAACATCGTTCGAGTCGCAACCAAAGTTTTAAAAAAAGTAAAACCCTTTGACACTCAATCTGCGATTAAAGTAGCACGGAAAGCTATAGCTAAAACCATTGGAAAAAATAAAAATACAGTAATTATTCCTAGAGTAATCAACGTTCCTAAAATTGGAGGTTTTCTACCACTTGTACCAATATTAACAGCGCTCAGTGCATTAGGTGGAGCTGCTATTGCTAAAAGCATTAATAGTGCCAAGAACGCTAAGAAAGAGTTAGAAGAGAATAAACGTCATAACAGAAAAATGGAAGCCATTGCATTAGGAAGTGGGCTCTATTTAAAACCATATCAAAAAGGATTCGGAATAACCACAGATAAAAAAATAAATTTTTTCTGAATGAGCTGTCCAATAAACCGCTTTCGAACATTGATATCATAAATTTCGCACGCAAACATATTGCTCATTTTAGAGGGGTTTATATGAGAAACTCCTTACCGAAACAAGTAAGAAAAAGAGAATGTGGTATTGTTAATTTGGACTCGTTAACCGGTCCTGGAACGCATTGGGTAGCTTACTATAAAACGGATGAGGAATGCAGATATTTCGATAGTTTTTGAAATTTAGCTCCACCTTTAGAACTTATTAGATATTTGGGAGAGAACATAAAATACAATTATAATCAAGTACAACGATTTGGAACATTTAACTGCGGACACTTATGTCTAAAGTTTCTAATGCTTACCGCAAAATCAGTTTTAAAGTAGTTGTTCACCGACTTTAAATTAAGACTTTACATTTAAATGAATAAATAAAAAAAAAAGTAGAAGAAAAAATACATTGTTATTATTTTTTGAGTATATAAATAAATAATGTTTTCAAACTGTTTCAGTTTGTTACAAATATCTGAATAGATCACATATTGCAGTCCTATGATTAAACTTCTCGAGAGCTAAACAACAACAACATCCTGTTTCTAAGAAACCACAACGAAAAAACAGCTAAACATCAAGCTGTTCTGAAAGCCACAACAAAATAACAGCTAAACAACAACCTGTTTCTAAAAAACCACAACAAATAACAGCTAAACAAAAACCTGATCCTAAAAACCACAACGAAATAACAGGTAAACGTCAAGCTGTTCTAAAAGCCAAAGCAAAATAACAGCTAAACATCAAGCTGTTCTGAAAGCCAAAGCAAAATAACAGCTAAACATCAAGCTGTTCTAAAAAACCACAACAAAATAACAGCTAAACAACAACCTGTATCTCAGAAACCACAACAAAATAACAGCTAAACAACAACCTGTTTCTCAGAAACCACAACAAATTAACAGCTAAACATGAAGCTGTTCTGAATAACCACAACAAAACAACAGCTAAACATCAACCTGTTCTGAAAAAACCACAACGAAATAACAGCTAAACATCAAGCTGTTCTGAAAGCCGTAGCAAAAAAAAGGCTAAACATCAAGCTGTTCTAAAAAACCACAACAAATAACAACTAAACAACAACCTGTTTGTCAGAAACCACAACAAAATAACAGCTAAACATCAAGCTGTTCTGAATAACCACAACAAAATAACAGCTAAACAACAACATCTTATATTAAAATGAATGAGCATATACTAAAGGAATTAACAAAAACAAGAAACGCGTTAAAAAGAAAATTTCGAAGCATTAAATTAGGTAAAGCTGCTAATGAGTATCAGTTGGAAGAAACATTTAAACCGTTAACAGAAGCACTTAAAAAGATGATCAAAGGAAATATAGAAATTAAACCACCCGAATAAAAAAAGAAGAAAAAGATACAAGTATAAATAAGGCTGAAGAGAATGAAAATTATACTAGTGAATTTTATGATGCAATAGATGGGGAAATAGATGGAAATCAATCATTTCATGAATCGCTTATACCAAAAGAAGAACATTATATTAATTCTGATGTAGTTAGTAATGAAGAGTATAATCTCAGTATTAATGAGTTAGAGCGAGCAGGACAGCTAGACAAAGCATTTGGACCAACTAAAAATAAAGGAGAAACTAAATTAGGGAGCTATAAGATAAATTTATACAACAAGAGAATAGAATTGGAAACGGGTGAAATATGGAATCTTACTCCTGGGTTATATTCCTTAATCTTTTTAAAAAATCCACATAACTATAATCAAATGGATTTGGACTCTTACCAGGAAATCTTAGAAAAAACAAATGCTTATAGAAAAAATCATCAGCCTAATGGAGCACTAAAGGGTAATCGCTCCAAAAAGTACACTGAAATAATAAAAAAACCTTTTCACAAAAGTGGTTGAGCCAAGCGCAATGTCTACACCTCTAAATAATAAAAAATCTACACATAAAGGCGGAACTCTCATGATGCTAAACAGCCATAAACCAAATTATGTATAGTGGGATAATCCTAATGAGATTGTTAATAGACTTAAGCTTTTGATCGCCTCACAGACAGCTGGTAACAGTAGTCATAATAATGAAATTGTATCGATAATTGAAGAGTTGCGAGAGGCTAACATAATTTTCTAATAAATATGGTATACACTCATTGAATAGTCTTATTATTAATATGTCTCTTGACAAGTTTGGTCATTTCTCAAACGATAAAGAACGCTCGGAAAAATTAAAAAGGGGGATTAGAACTGTAGTTGGAATTCACTTTGATGAGGATGGTAATTTAAATGCCCAGAGCAAACGCATAAAAAATTCAGCTAGCCCAATAAATAAAAATGATTTGGTAATAAAAGAATACGTTGATGTTAAAGTATTTGAATTAAAGAAAAGTCAAACGGCATATATTACTCAGTTAATAGAACAAAAAAATAATAAGTTTAATGGATTGGAAATCAAAATGAACGAAATAACTAAGGAAATAGCCCAGATTGTAGCGTACTGGTAGGTTGCCGGACGGTTGGGGTGACCAAATAAAGTTATGGTACCTTTTATGCACCATCATTACGTACCCAAATCTGGTTGAGACACGGGGGTTTTTTTCTCAGCATCGACGGCGTTGTCCAGAAAAGACTAATTGAGGGGCAGCGGAGGCGGGACCCATTTATCGTAGCTCAGTACGGGAGTGTGGGGTGGTTCTTGCTGTCTCAATAGGCCTCCCCGCGCGGTGGGCGGGAGTAGAATACCCCCACAGTGTGCTAACTGCTTGTCGTAAGAGGCGACTAAATGCGCACAGGAGAGGTAGCCTTATGATCGTCATACTGGGCAGATATGACGTGAAATAATGGTCTACAAACGTTGTCAACGGTGATCAAGGGAAGAAAAGTAGTAAATGATCGTCTGCTAAGCGAGATTAAGCGAAATGTAGTACCTTGTGTCCCAAGGTGTTCCCGTGTGGTTAGTGGGAAAGAATTCTACCACAGTAAGCTACAACTTGTCGTACGAGGCGACTAAAAGTGCACCGATGTCGAAAGGAGAGCGAAAGGAGTGTGAAAGGCGAGTGAAAGCTGGTGATCAAGGGAAGGAAAGTAGCAAATGATTGTCTGCCAAGCGAGATTAAGCGAAATGCAGTACCTGGTGTCCCAAGGTTGTTGAAAGGAGTGCGAAAGGAGAGCGAAAGGAGTGTGAAAGGAGCGTGAAGGCTGGTGATCAAGGGAAGGAAAGTAGCTAATGATCGTCTGCCAAGCGAGATTAAGCGAAATGCAGTACCTGGTGTCCCAAGGTTGTTGAAAGGAGTGCGAAAGGAGAGCGAAAGGAGTGTGAAAGGAGCGTGAAGGCTGGTGATCAAGGGAAGGAAAGTAGCTAATGATCGTCTGCCAAGCGAGATTAAGCGAAATGCAGTACCTGGTGTCCCAAGGTTGTTGAAAGGAGTGTGAAAGGAGAGCGAAAGAAGAGTGAAAGGAGAGAGAAGGCTTTGAGGATAGGGAAAGAATGCCAAAGGATAAGATAGAATGAAGGTTTCAGCCCGTGTGATTGACGGGTCAAAGAATATCAATCACAGTATACTACCGCTTGTCGTAAGAGCCGACTACAGGAGTAAATGGTCCACCAAACCATAAACTTTTTTGGAGTTTAAATTGGAAGTATCTTAAAGTCGATAAGGTACGAGACCTGACCGGAGGTTAAAAAATTCGGTACCTATACTGGAACATGCCACGTTAAATAAACTCTATAGAGATATAGTCCACTTGTCTCAATAGGCCTGCACTACATTATTTTATTAATTATTATAGAGTCCCTAAAAAAAAATATACGCTCACATGGAGCAAACAAGCAAAACTAGCGACACCGAAAATGAATGTCAACTATCTGAAAATACACTAACACAAGAATAGTATTCCTCTTAGATACATTGCGGTCGTGGCTACGCTGGTAATTGCCACGCTTTCTTCTTTACCCACCCTACCATGGTCAACTGATGCTAACATACAACAGTAAGACCCCACATCAAAACCTTATGCCATCATTATTTCACTCAGGTCATTGAAACAAAACAAAATTACAGATCCATCATTTCACAATATATAAATTCAATGAAATTTATTTTCATAATTGTTCCACATTTGTCGCATTTCCTATATGTAGTTAATGTTATTATTTTACACTTGGTATTCGCTTCATGTTTTGTTAACAAGTTTTTAATTTTAAATTTTTTTTTTTTTTTTTCTAACAATAAAAATTGTATTTATTTATTTTAACCCTTGAGAATCTTTTAAAACTTATTATATGTCTTAGTAAAACCACTCGACACAATTACGCTTGCTGGAAGAAATTTGCATATTTAGTTATATATATAAATGCATGCAAAAGAATGTAAAAAAAAAGGTTAGCTTGTTAACAAAATATAACTTTGATTTACAGGGTATTTATACACGGAAGATTATACAGCAGAACTGCGAAGGATACCAAACATTTTTTTTAGATTTTTTTTAATGGTTTGCTTTAACGTTATGTAAGAATTTTTTTTTTTTTTTTGTGTTAAAAATTTATAGTTATCATCGGTATTAAAAGTGAACCAAACGTTTGAAAAAAATTACTATGCCCCATAGCAACGGCAAGTGCAGGGTATTTCGTTAATTGCTCAAACAAAAAAAAGACTCAGCAGCTGTTTCACTTTCATGCGTTTCCATCGACGAAAGATCTTTCGGAGAGAACGTTGCTGACGAGGGTTTGTAGCATGGTACAATTACATGTGTAATTGTATCATGACGAGGGCTATGCGGGATGGTTGTTGTTGTTAAGAGAGGTTTTTATGCGTAAGCTAAGAGTAGCTTCGACTTTTGCACGTGCATTTTTTTTTTTTTTTGTACCCAACTCGATGGCTATGTAATAACATTGTTAACTTAAACTCACGATTTTTCTTTTTATTTAGGTATTAATTATATTCAATTAACTTTGGGCCTGTTGGTAATTGACCAACTTTAAATTATTTTAGTTCAGGTGTAGTTGTCTTATTTGGCCACTGCACTTTGCACACACTTACATATATATATATTTTTTTTTCTTTGCTATTTTTTTTTTCTCCGCTTCAGCGTAATTGTGTCGGTAGGCTTTCAGAGAAACAAAAAAAAATAATACAATATAATTTCCCCGATTTTAATAATTATAACTATTACTCTTCACTAATTTAAGTTACACCAACAACGGAACGATTCGCTGGGCGTTTATTCAAGGTTTTTAATCACTTTGCTTCGTTTTTAGTCTTCTCGACACCTTTCAGTTTATTGTTTGGCAGGTCTTTTTTTGGTTTTAGTGTTATTTATGTGTTGCACTCTATAAAAAAATTTGTATGTTATATCCACGACGTTGGCGATCAGACAAGCTCAGATTTTGGACTGAGCGGCTGCCCGCTCTCTACCTCTGCTCATAATTGCTTTGGCCGCTGCGTTCGGGGGCCGAGAGAGACAAATGGGAGAGAATTAATTGCTTGCCCGCAATTTTTCTTCCGCTTTTTGTAATAATAGGCTGTAAAGACAACGAAGACAAAACCAATGCTTAACCTCAACAATAGCGAATTCTTATGTGCCGTCTTACCGAAAAGGTCAGCCAAAGTCAAACGCTTTATGATGACGACAGGGCTCCAGCAAGGTAGCTGTTATTAAATGCAATTTAATGCAAATAATGCGCCGCCGCAGCTGGCGAACTAAAGAAATTGAATATTCGAAATTTTAGGATTTTTTTCTAATATTTTCTTTGAGAATACTCACTGTCGCTTTTATAATAATTTTACAAAAAAAATTATAGACCGGCTGGTTACACAAAATTCCAATGCAAAGAAACTTGCAATGATGGAGCAAAACTTTTTTTTTTTTTTTTAACAATTTTAATAAGCTTTAATATTTTTATTGTTCAAAAACTCAAGTGGTTCGTTCAGCTGCCAGATTTGAAAAGACAGAGCCGAGTGGAGTAACCTGAAACCAATAATGCATTTCCGCTAAAATAAAGATGCAAAACGAATTTGCAGTTGACATAAGAGCGATGCTGCCACATCATTTGATTGCTTCTGACCAAAAGATGGCGCTTTAATGGTTCTGTTGTTGCTGCCACTCTCAAGCTTAATATTTTTATGCCCTTATTAATTATAAAAATTATAATTTGGGTTTATATGGAAATATTACAAGCACATATTAGTCTGACGACTCCCAGGCGCAAGGTTAGCTGGAATTAATATTTAAATATTTGGCATGATAAGTTCCTAATTCACGACCTTGCAGAGTTTCTAAGATATAAAAGGAATTTCCGACTTTCTTTTTAATTCGGCATTTTGAAAACTGGGGACTTAACTTTTTACTGTAATTTTGACCAAAGTTACTAAGATTGAAATTTCTTTTAAAGACTTCTTGCCCTTCCTTGAAAGAAATGGGTTTCGCACGCCACGTGACCACTTAAACGGTTTCTTGGTGGACAACATTTCGGTAATGGGGTGTGTGACTTCAGCAAAATTCTGTATAAATCGACGATACCAACCACAGACTCCTAAAAATCCCCTTACTTGCTTTAAATTTTTGGGTGTGGGCCAGTTCAAAACACAATCTATTTTCGACGGACATGTTGCAATTCCTCCACTCCCAATCACGTAACCTAAATAATCAATTCTCGTAACACAGAAATGGCTCTTTTCGATATTTAAAGTTAGATTAGCTTTTTGAAACTGATCCGCCATACGTACGAGAATAGCCAAATGGGAGGAGAAATCTTCCGATACAATACAAAGATCGTCCAAATACCCAAACACACAATGGCGGAACTCTGGCGGAATAATTTCGTCCATTAAATGACACATTGTTGATGGCGCGTTGCATAAGCCAAATGGCATAACGGCAAACTGATAAAGTGGCCTACCGGGCACTGTAAAAGCGTTTAAAGGTTTAGACTCTTCGGATAGCTCAATTTGCCAATAAGCGTCTTTCAAATCTAACTTGGAAATAACGTTCGCTTTTGGTAAACGTGAAAAGATACCTTCGATACTTTGTAAGGGATATGCATCCTTTTTGGTGACTGCATTTAATCTTCGTGCATCCAAACACAAACGGACCTTGTTGGGTTTGACTACTAGCCTCATGCGAGAGCTCCAAGGACTTTGAGATAACTCAATGACTCCTAAGTTCAGCATCCGATCTATTTCCGCGTACATAAACTTTTCTACCGCGGGGCTAACAGGGTAATATCGTTGCTTCACTGGCTTTGTCTCTAACAGTTCTATGTGATGTTTAATCAACGACGTACGACCAAGACCTTTTTTGTACACATTGGGAAACAACGTCTTAATGAACTCTAACTGTTGCACTTCCAATACTGTTAACGGAAATTGATTTGACTCTTTGTTATCAGTACTTATAGAACTGATTATTCCGGGTGCTAAATTGTATTTTCGCCAAAAATCTATTCCTAAGATAAGCTTTTGGGCAATTGTTGGTATCACATATAAAGTCATAGACTTTTCGTTGATATTATAAGTGATAGGTACACCCAAAAAAAAGTAGCCAGAAATTTTGTATGGCTTGAATCAATCCAAAAAATTTCTATGTGTATTTAAGTACGATTTTACTATGTTTTACTTGATTCAAGTAGAATCGTACTTACATTCGAAAATAGCCTGAAATTTCTTACTCAAAGTAAAAAATTACTCAAATCAATCCAACTCGCACTGAAAATAAGCGCGAAAAATTCTAATAAGAAACTTTCTAAAAATAAGAAAGAAAATTCTTAAATTGAGAAAAAAAATTTAATGCATGTTTTAACTTGTTCGTTTTGCAATCCCAATCTTACTAAAAGTTAGTGCAAAAAATGCTTAGACTCAAATTTCTAAAATAACAAAGAAAATTCTTAAATAAAAAAGAAATTGGATGCATGTTTCAACTTGTTCGAACGCATATGTTTGTTTGTTTACACACATTTATACAGAAAACAGTTTTTTTTTGACAGACTGATTATAAGGTTAGCCCAAACCTTGAAAGCATAATCAAAGATATTTGAAAAGGTGCATTCAGGGTGCGAGCTTAACCTATGGGGGTCAAGTTGTATGGGTGCGGTTTATCATGGGTTTGCGTAAATTCAAATGTATGTACATACATATTTTTATATGTATGTACAAATCTATTACAACGCTTTTTGTTTGTATGTATGGAAATACACACCGTTTTTGCGTCGCTTCTTGAACCGAGCCTCGCCAAGAGAGTTTGTATATAATATATACTATATACATATGTGTGCAATGAATGACAAAAGTATTTAGACACCTATGCAAATTTCTTTCCTTTTTTGATAAGATCGATATTGTTTATTTAATCAAACAATAAGAAAAAAACAATAAAGTGTTTATTTGTTAACTATAAATGTAAATAACTTATATATACACATTTTCACAAGAAAAGTGCAAGTTGTGTCGTGTCAGTAAACTTCTGATCAGTGCTGTACATGTATACGCACAACTAATCGCAGGCAATTTTGGGTGCTGATCTCGTCGCGTGCCCGTCTTTTTCGTTCGTGTGCCTTGTTCTATTTACCGTTGTGTTTCGATTTAAAGTTATATTCGCGAATTCTATTTCGTGGTGGTCAAATTTGTTCAGCTCATCTTTGTGGCTTGCACAATGAGAGTCAAGCAATTGAAGACGACAGACGTGCGTAAAAAGTAATATAAAATAAAATATGAGTGCAAGTGAGGAAGCTCTGGACGTAATTGCCATTCCGCCAAAGAATGAATTAGAGGAGCTTCTAAAGTCTTTTAAGCTAGAAAGTGTTCTGCCGTATTTGCAGTGTAAATAATTATAATATTAATAATTTAATATCTGTAAAGCAATTAGAAAAACAGAATTGACAACAAAAAGACACGCGATAACTCTGTAGAAATTTTTTGCGTTGTTTTTAATTTTCTTAACAGCTGCTGGCGTAACATTTAAAGGCATAAAATTGATGAATGCAGATGACATCAAAGAAGTAATACCTCCTATAGAACTGCGAATGAAATTTAGGGAGCAATTGTTTGCATGGAGAAAGCGATTGGTACTTAGTTAAATTTCATAATCTTCAATATTTTAATATTTTTAACTTGCAGTTCGCTATCGATGATGAAACACTCTCAGCTCCATCTAAGGTAACCAACTGGCTGAAAAATTCATCGCAGCTGCAATACACCGGCAAATGCGTGCTAAATGAAAGCTTAGCTAGCTTGTTGACGGAGTCAAATACAGGAAGAAATATCTTAGAGCAAAGCGAAAAAAAAAATGCGCTTACTACCTCTTTAAGAGATGCTCTTATTAGTTTGATTGTCCAGGAAAGTCTTGAACACGGCTTAAAAATAAGGGTTCCTGATTTTCCAGACTTGGTAAATGAAATTTGCTTCCTTTTTCCAAGGGAAAATAACTTGAAGGTAAGCAATACTAAAACATAGTAAGTCAAATAATCTTTTTAATTGCTTATTATGTATTAATTATTTTGACAGGACTATTACTTTATTGCCGGCTCAGGAAAGCGTTCACCAAGTGGAAAACTTTACTCAAAATATAAAAATCGACGAAGCAAACAAATAAAGCTGAGCTGCTCGTCACAGAGCTCTTTCTGTAGAGATGAAAGTGAAGATACGATCGTTGAAATTGACGAATCCGTTACAGAAAGTTATAAAACTTCACTAAATCGAGACTGTTTAGACTGGGTAGAGGTTTGCGAAAAGTGGAAAAAAACTTTTCAATTGCGCCAAAGGAATGTAAAGGAACTACACATTGAAGATGTATTGGCTGCATGGCCAAAACTTGCACATCCGCAAGCTTCTGATTTGGTATGTCTTAAAACAATTATATTTTTAAACTGTTTTTAATATTTTTACTCTCTAATTGCAGATTAATATTGATTTCAAGATATTGTACCCCGAAAAAAATGAGTTGTTGCGTTCTAAATGGGAATGTTTTAAAACTAAAATATTGCACCACTTCATGGTGCATTATGTAACATCCATCAAAACGTGCGGTCCACTAAGGTTTCTTTGGAGTATGCGTTTTGAATCAAAACTAAGAGAACCAAAATTTTATACTCATAATATTAACTCTCGAAAAAATCCATCATATTCTATAGCCGTTAAAGCTGGTTTGAAATTCGCAAAATTTTTAACTGATCATGAAGAATCAATTGAACCAATTTATTCCGCTTCGTTGCTTAAAATTGTAGATTTAACAAAAGAAAATTATTTTGGTATGATAACTAAAACAGAACTTGAAATTGATTTTTGTAAAGCCCAAATGTGTAATGAAATTAAGTTTAAGGGAACTTTATATAAATCAAATTATTATTTAGGTACATATAAGAATTATTTCGAGTTGTATAAAATCATAAGTTTTTTGACATATAATAAGAAAGTTTACACCTTATGTCGCCAAATATCTATTTTAAATTTTGACATGCATTTTCGCGCACATGAAATAGGTTGTTTGAAAAAAAAAAGTTTTCATCAAAAACATCAACCAATTTGATAGTCCTCCTTTACACATTTATCCATTAAATAATGGAAAATCTTATGTTAGATTTAAGTATGTTTAATATTTAAATTTTAAATTGAATTACAGGTTTAGAATAAGGCCTTAATTTTACCATATATGTATATATGATTAAAAAGAATAATAAATAAAATCTGGATTAATTCTAGGAAAATATGGATTGATTCAAGAGCAATAATAATTGTTTAAGTAAGAATCGGGATTGAATTCACAAAATGCGGGATTGATTCAAGACCAATCAGGATTGATTCAAACAAAAATCGGGATTGATTTGAGTGCAGTCACGATTGTTTTAAGTAAAAAACTGGATTGATTCAAGCAATATTTGGGATTGTTTTCAGTAAAATTCTGGATTAATTGGAGAAAATTCTTGATTGATTTAAGCAATAATCTGAATTAACTCTAGAAAAATTTAGATTGATTTAAGCAAAAATTGCGATTGTTTCAAGAAAAATTTTGATTGATTTAAGCCAAAGTCTAGATTAAATTAAGTAAATCGGGATTGATTTCAGAAAAAATCTGTTTTAAATTAAGTAAAAAAAGGTTTAATTTAAGGCAGTTTTGCCTTAAATCTATCCTTAACTTACTTAATTTATCCATTATCTTACTTGAATCAAGTAATTCTGGCTTACATGAAAATTCCTAAAATCAAGAAAGTTCTTACTAAAAATAAGAATTTCCCGGATTGACTCACTTTCGACCCTTTTCTGGCTTATTTTAAGTCAGTTCTCACTGATTTTTTTTTTGGGTGTACTTGCAGATAACCTACGACTTGGTGAGATTTACCATCAGCAGTCTTTACGTTCGAAGTAATTGCCTTAAATTGCGGATGCTTCATTACTTGTTGGGCTAAGTCTGAGCCTACACAACTAACGTTGGCTCCGGTATCTAACATACCTAATTCTCGAAATTCTAAAAATTTTACTTTCGCATAACTTCGGCAGTCTTCATTATTCTGATAAATTGCAGATATTAAAAGCTGACGTTTGTTTTTAATTTTCCTAAAATATGTTTTTAGTCTACGTGTGTTTCTTACACTTCTTATTTTTTCATTTGTAAATATTCTATCTCTTATTTCTAAATATTTTTTTAATCTCTCATGTTAAGGTAAACCAACAAGACTCGGCTTAAGTAATGTATTTGTATTATGCTGTGTATTTTTACCCGGAACCCCCTGTATGGTTAGTTGGGTAGTCCCCTCTGACGGTTTTCCGACTTCATCAAACAAGCTTTACATTGTGGTTTATACACGTTAGGCAAACCACAGCCATAACAAAACACCTTTCTTTCAGCTAAGCAATCCTCCCATCGATGACCTGACTTAGCACAATTCCAACAGACAAACTTGGGCGAATCTTTATGCATCGCCGCAATAGAACTATCAACCGTAGTAGAACTATCGACCTCATCGTCTTCCGTTTCTAAAGCATACATACGATATGAACCTGGATCACGGAGTTTAGGATTGGATAAAGCTCGCGACCTCCCCATATCATTTAAGAAATTCTCACGCTTTTGCACCAACCGGCGCAAATGAGCAATGGAATAAACTTCTTCAAACAATAAACGATCCTTCATTTCGGTAAGCAAGTTAGCCTGCACAATCTCTACAAGTTCATGTTCCTCAATGCTAAAAGATAGACGATCCATCAGTTTGCAAATGGCTTCATAAAATGCTTCGAAAGAGTCTCCGGGCTTCTGTTTGCGGGTGCGAATTTGCTCTCGCAACTCATTATTGGAGCGACTTTCCTTAAACTGGTAACGAATTGCTTGACAAAACTCGGTCCAAGTAAATTTCTTGCCACCTATACGCTTATGGTAACGCCAGTACCAATCCTTGGCTTTACCTACCAATACAGTATGAACATTCTTGTTTAATCCTTCGACATCATTGTCTAAGTTTTCCTGCGTTAGTGTTTTTATACGGTACAAAAATTCTTTGACTGTCATACCATTGGTAGTGCCATCGAAATAAATACCCCATTTCTGAATAGTATCAGCAATCTTTCTGGGTACCCATCCTACATTTCTGTTCACATTCTCAGCTTCCCTCAAACTATTGTGCGAATTTAAACTTGAGTTTACCCTAACGCTACTCTGCATGATTGGAGCGTTCAATTGTAGTGGTAGTGGTGTAGTGGTGGCCTGTATTAACGACTCAATTTGGGACGTATCTATATTTGGTTGACGCCGAGCAGGTCTCCCCCTAGTTGGTTAGGTTTCCTAGGTACAGCGGGAACTCTATTGTTGTCGACAACCCTAGCACTCTCTCCTATCGCAGAAGAATTTTCTTGAGCCTGTACATCTGCTAATGGCTCGTTATAAACATCCCCTCTTATTTGTTGTGGCCTAGCCATGGGATTTATATTCAGTGCTCGAGTAACAGCACGAGTTGCTGGTCTCTCGACCTGAGAAGGACCTCTTTTCGAAACTGGAGAACAATTTCCAACCACTAACTTAATATCACTTGCATGCACAACAGCAAAGCAAGCTGGACAATCCGCGTGAGATTGTAAACGTAGTTCAATGCACGATTTATGAAACACATGTTTACACAAGGTGATCGAACAAGGTTGAGTATTCGTTATAATCTCACTACATATTAAACAAATATCATCTAACTCCACCCTTGGAGTATCAAAACTATGTTGTACTATTACTATTAAATAAATTTTTCCATTGACCTTTTCCGGCTACTATAGAGGAAGAGGAATAAACTGGGCTATTTAAACTAAAGCAATCCACATCCAGCAAGAGTATATATAAAATCAATGCTGCTTACAGCGATACGCTTGCGCATTCTCTCTGTATTTCCAGCTAAAAAAAAAACAATAAATCTTCTACACAACCCTAAACTTTTTGGTGACTACTGACTTGGCATTTGTTTTTAAATTACAATATCCTATCCCTCCTTTGTGATTAACATTGTATCGATAACTTCGTTCGATTACATTCACATGCGCAAACACTCGAATTTCCAGAAGTGTATACTATCCTAAACACCAAAGATGAACAAAAATAATGAACTCACGATAAATCCAAGCGAAAAACAAACGAGCTTCTCTATGATAACTTTTGACCAAACCCTTCTTGATATGTTCATGCAATATATCCACTCTATTGCATTCACTCGAAACCAAAGGATGTTATTCGGGTAATACTTAAGTGCTCTCTCAAATTTTCATCGGTTGAATTATTTAACTCATGTCAAAATAATCAAATTCCAGATTAACAATTATTTCACACTTTATAAATTGCAAAAGCTTCATAAATAGTTATGGGCGTAAACGATAAAAATCCCTTCAACAGCTATAACCACACTTTTAAATTTAACCTCTTTTTTTTTCTTTCTTTTCTTTTTTAACTGTTATTGGGTTAACTATTGAAATTCTTTATACGTTTATACCACATGTTTTTGGGCTTTTCGCCACACATCTATGTAGCGTACTGGTAGGTTGCCGGACGGTTGGGGTGAGCAAATAAAGTTTTGGTACCTTTTATGCACCACCATTACGTACCCAAATCTGGTTGAGACACGGGGGGTTTTTTTCAGCATCGACGGTGTTGTCCACAAAAGACTAATTGAGGGGCAGCGGTGGCGGGACCCATTCATCGTAGCTCAGTACGGGAGTGTGGGGGGGTTCTTGCTGTCTCAATAGGCCTGCACTACATTATTTTATTAATTATTATAGAGTCCCTAAAAAAAAATATACGCTCACATGGAGCAAACAAGCGAAACTAGCGACACCGAAAATGAATGTCAACTATCTGAAAATACACTAAAACAAGAATAGTATTCCTCTTAGATACATTGCGGTCGTGGCTACGCTGGTAATTGCCACGCTTTCTTCTTTACCCACCCTACCATGGTCAACTGATGCTAACATACAACAGTAAGACCCCACATCAAAACCTTATGTCATCATTATTTCACCCAGGTCATTGAAACAAAACAAAATTACAGATCCATCATTTCACAATATATAAATTCAATGAAATTTATTTTCATAATTGTTCCACATTTGTCGCATTTCCTATATGTAATTAATGTTATTATTTTACACTTGGTATTCGCTTCATGTTTTGTTAACAAGTTTTTAATTTTAAATTTTTTTTTTTTCTAACAATAAAAATTGTATTTATTTATTTTAACCCTTGAGAATCTTTTAAAACTTATTATATGTCTTAGTAAAACCACTCGACACAATTACGCTTGCTGGAAGAAATTTGCATATTAAGTTATATATGTATATAAATGCATGCAAAAGAATGTAAAAATAAAAGGTTAGCTTGTTAACAAAATATAACTTTGATTTACAGGGTATTTATACACGGAAGATTATACAGCAGAACTGCGAAGGATACCAAAAATTTTTTTTAGATTTTTTTTTAATGGTATGCTTTAACGTTATGTAAGAATTTTTTTTTTTTTGTGTTAAAAATTTATAGTTATCATCGGTATTAAAAGTGAACCAAACGTTTGAAAAAAATTACTATGCCCCATAGCAACGGCAAGTGCAGGGTATTTCGTTAATTGCTCAAACAAAAAAAAAAGACTCAGCAGCTGTTTCACTTACTTCTTTCGGAGAGGACGTTGCTGACGAGGGCTATGCGGGATGGTTGTTGTTGTTAAGAGAGGTTTTTATGCGTAAGCTAGGAGTAGCTTCGACTTTTGCACGTGCATTTTTTTTTTTTTTTTTTACCCAACTCGATGGTTATGTAATAACATTGTTAACTTAAACTCACGATTTTTCTTTTTATTTAGGTATTAATTATATTCAATTAACTTTGGGCCTGTTGGTAATTGACCAACTTTAAATTATTTTAGTTCAGGTGTAGTTGTTTTATTTGGCCACTGCACTTTGCACACACTTACATATATATATATTTTTTTTTTCTTTGCTATTTTTTTTTCTCCGCTTCAGCGTAATTGTGTCGGAAGGCTTTCAGAGAAACAAAAAAAAAATTATAATACAATTTAATTTCCCCGCTTTTAATAATTATAACTATTACTTTTCACTAATTTAAGTTACACCAACAACGGAACGATTCGCTGGGCGTTTATTCAAGGTTTTTAATCACTTTGCTTCGTTTTTAGTCTTCTCGACACCTTTCAGTTTATTGTTTGGCAGGTCTTTTTTTGGTTTTAGTGTTATTTATATGTTGCACTCTATAAAAAAATTTTTATGTTATATCCACGACGTTGGCGATCAGACAAGCTCAGATTTTGGACTGAGCGGCTGCCCGCTCTCTACCTCTGCTCTTAATTGCTTTGGCCGCTGCGTTCGGGGGCCGAGAGAGACAAATGGGAGAGAATTAATTGCTCGCCCGCAATTTTTCTTCCGCTTTTTGTAATAATAGGCTGTAAAGACAACGAAGACAAAACCAATGCTTAACCTCAACAATAGCGAATTTTTATGTGCCGTCTTACCGAAAAGGTCAGCCAAAGTCAAACGCTATATGATGACGACAGGGCTCCAGCAAGGTAGCTGTTATTAAATGCAATTTAATACAAATAATGCGCCGCCGCAGCTGGCGAACTAAAGAAATTGAATATTCGAAATTTTGGGATTTTTTTCTAATATTTTCTTTGAGAATACTCACTGTCGCTTTTATAATAAATTCACAAAAAAAATTATAGACCGGCTGGTTACACAAAATTCCAATGCAAAGAAACTTGCAATGATGGAGCAAAACTTTTTTTTTTTTTTTAACAATTTCAATAAGCTTTAATCAGGGGTGCAACAGAAAACGCTCGTGGAATTGACTTTCACTAGTAGCAAAGACGTCCGAACAATTTCACGGTGCCACAGGTGACCGAATGGTTTCATATTTTTAGTTTGGGCACCAACCTTATCGGACTTGGCTGCTAGGGGCTGCCACCGTGCCAGACTAAATAAGCCAAGTGTTTGATTAGCTAATTTTTTCATTTTAACGTTGCAGAATAATTGGTTTTCGATATGTTTTGTGTTTTAATTACATTGTTTTTTGTATTTATAGAGCAATTGACCGTTTAAAGCTAATTAAAATACAAATAAAACAATTAAATTTTGGCGCGAAAACAATTTAAGTTTACCGGCAACTCTAGCAGCTATTTTCCAACTGCTTGGCAACTTTTTGTGACTGGCAGCAATCAGCTGTTCAAAAATCATCAACAAATTGATATAAAATTAAATTGCACAAAAATGCCATTAGCGAGATTATTGGCAATCGAAGAGCTCCGGCGGCAAAAAATAAGAAAAGAGACCATGCAGCGAAAGCTTCTCAGATGCGCATCTGATCCGTATTCGCAGTCTGATGATACGTATGTACTTATGTGCGTTTTCTGCTTTTTTTCAATGTCTCATACAAATTAATTTCGTTTCAAAAATAGTTTCCGTTATAATTATCGTGTTGATAAGAGGACGTTTCAAAGGATTCTCAATATAATCGAGAAAGACATCCCATATTCTTCGATTTCAACAATTCTGTGCTTGGCGACTGCATTGCGTTTTTTAGGAGTTGGGTCGTTTCAACGAGCGATAGGAAAGGACACAGATTTGTCAATGTCAAGGCAATCCGTTGGAAGAATCCTTTGGATTATACTTCCTTTGCTGGAAAAAAAACTTGGGCCACGCTTTATTCAATTGAATAGATGGGAGGATATGCTAACGAAATGCAAACAGCATTTATATCAAAAGTTTAGCATTCCGGGTGTTGTTGGCTGCATCGATGGCACACATTTCAAGATAATGAAGCCCAGCAGTGCCGAACACGTTTATTTTAATAGAAAGGGGTACTATAGCATTAATGCAATGGTAGTAAGTAATGAATACTTTAAGTGTAGAGGTGGTTTGTTAACTCGATTGTCCGTTTTGTTATGTGTGTGTAGTGGTACTCGTTTTTTGTTCATATGTTATTCCATACATTTATTAACTTTCAAATGATGGTTCCTATAGATATGCTATTATGACCTGAAAGTTCTTTATGTGGATGCTTCGAAGCCTGGAGCAACTCATGACTCTCGCGCTTGGAGTCAGAGCGAAGCCAGGTCTTTTTTTCAAGAACGGTATGACAGTGGTTCACGTGGCAATTGGCTCCTTGGGGACTCGGGTTATCCCTTGGAGCGATTTCTTTTAACGCTTTACAGAAGTGCAACACAAGGCTCGTACCAACACGCTTTTAACCTGCGTCATGCTTCTGCAAGAAATGTTATTGAGAGAACTTTTGGAGTAATCAAAAGCAGATTTAGATTACTCCAAGAGATACTTTTGTACAGTCCCTTAAAGGTGTCCTGTATCATAAATGTTTGCTGCGCTCTTCACAATTTATGCCGCGTAAGTAATGATGAGCATTTTTGTATTGATGAAGCTCCTGAAGGACACGCAGAAGTTGAATCTGCAGATAACTCAAATCAGCCGGAAACAACTTCCCAAATTCGAGACGACATAGCAGCTTCCTTAATAATACGTTGACGTTTTATTTATGTAATTTTGAATAATAAATATGGTTATTTTGTTAAGTTTCTTAATAGTTTTATTTAAATTATTTTTCTAAAGCTAACACAAATCTTTCTAAAATTAAATTAGTTTTTTTTAGCTCCTCTAAAATCTGTTGATTACCCTTTTTTATACCCACCAGTTCGTCTTTCATTTGAGTAAGTAATATTTTTTCATCTTCCATTGCAGCCAGCCGGTTTTCTGTTTGCGCTTCTTTTCTGCTGCTACTTGCAGCATCAATTTTCTGCCTTTTTGGGGAAGATTCTTAAAGTAAATTTCAAATTAATTGGATAGCTTTTGAATATTCAATTAGTTATGAACGTACCATCGTCTTTATCTCCAATTTTTTAATCTTTAGGCTGCAGGATGCCAAATGTTATGGCGCCCGTCACCCCATCAACCGCCTCATATAAATTGCACAGTACTGCAATTTCGTCTTCAATTGAAGAAAGCATCAACATATTAAATGGCCCGCCGCCTGTTGCCCTGGTCTCCTTCCTGTTGTGTGTAATTTTTTTTTTAATACTCGTTTTCCATTCTTTCCAACCCTGTAATTAACAAAAGTCATTACTGTTTCCTACAATTTACTATCTACAAGGCAAACTACTTACTTTGCGCCACTCCTCCGCAGTTTTAATTGGAGGGCCTAGCGTGTTTTGCTGGAGCGCCAAGTCATTCCAAGCTGCCGCTACAGCCACCCTGCCCCTTTGGTAAAATTGCGGGCAATGTCCGGGTACTTCTTCATAAACTCTTTTCCCCTTGAAAAATCACATTTTAAAATAGTTACGAAAAAAAATTAAATTTGCTTACATTTTGAGCGCGCTTTCTTTTTCTTGATTAGTTTTGTTATGGCTCTGCCATCTATCAGCTGTTGCATTTTTCAAGCCAGCAAGTAAAAGAATTTTGCAGTTAAACTTGTTCTAGCTTCAAAGAGCTATTTTTTTTAATGCTTAATTAAATGAAAACCAAAGTGGTTCCATATATATTTTATTAAAACACATTACTCCGAATTCTGTTTAAGAAATGTGGCATTGCTGACTCTGACATCAAAAAATCTGTATCGGACTAGGTGGCAGCATCAGATTTCAAGGGTTTTGCGACGATTTGCAAACGTCCAAAACTAGTGAGCCGTTTTCTCTGTGGCACCGTGAAATAGAAAAGGCATTAAATTCGGACGAAAGCGTTTTCTGTGGCATCCCCGAATATTTTTATTGTTCAAAAACTCAAGTGGTTCGTTCAGCTGCCAGATTTGAAAAGACAGAGCCGAGTGGAGCAATGAACGATCACACCTCGGTATAACCTGAAACCAATAATGCATTTCCGCTAAAATAAAGATGCAAAACGAATTTGCAGTTGACATAAGAGCGAAGCTGCCACATCATTTGATTGCTTCTGACCAAAGGATGGCGCTTTAATGGTTCTGTTGTTGCTGCCACTCTCAAGCTTATTGTTTTTATGCCCTTATTAATTATAAAAATTATAATTTATATGGAAATATTACAAGATAATAGACAATGTTAATAAAGTTAGCAATGAGATCAATTCAAGTATAAACAGTAATAATGAGTTTGTGACCAAGCACTTACATTAAGAAAAAACAAAAAACAAAAAAACCAAATGTGGAATCAGATATCAATGAAACTAAATTAAAGTTGACTCATTATGACAATTGACAAGTTTGGACATTATTCGATTGAAAGAGAGCATTTAAAGTATTTCAACAGAAATAGCAAAAGATTAGTGGGTTTTCTCATTGATGAGGATGGTAATTTAAATATACAGAAAAAACGAATCATAGATTGTGTACAACCGCAGGATGCAAATGATTTAGTTATAAAAGGATATGTGGATGAATTATTAATTCAAGTGAATGAAGATATAAGTCACACTATTTTATTATTATTAATAAAACAAAGAAACCAAAAACTTGATTTATTACAAGAGAATATAAACAATATTAAAAAAAGGATAGAAAGTATAAAAGAAAAACTTGATAAACATTTTACATTTCTAATTGGGTGCATTAAGGACAATAAAAAAAAAATAATAATAAGAGGGGTGCCTTTACCATACAAAATAAAATTTTATGAAATGAAAACTAACTAAATAATGGTATATAAGTAGATGTTATTTATAAGTGCTTGTTAAAAGCTGATTGACTCCCATCACGGATGGTTCTAGTTTATGTTTGTATCTAATCAAAGAAACATGAGTTCAAAATCTTGGAAGTGTATATGGATAGTATGTGTAACAATACTGATAGAGAAGACACCTGTGTTAAAAATGTGGGAAACGTTTTTAAAAAAAAATATGTGGCTCTCAAAAATTTTCCCTCGACACAATACAAAAAGACGCCGACAACAACCTTGTACTACTACTTTATGAAGAAGAAAATAAATAAATAATAAAAAAAATAAAAATTATCAAGAAACTAATACGCGCATTATAATAATAAATTAGCTACAATTGGAGATGAGTAAACGGGAGATAGTGAAAGAGTTACATGCTCCTGCACGTAAAAGGTTTAATCGGAGGAGAGTTGTAATGAAGGGGATCGATGATCATTGGCAGGCAGACCTAGTGGAAATGGGAAAGTACTCCTCGTCTAATAAGGGATGTCGATTTCTATTAACAATTATTGATACCTTCTCCAAGTATGCGTGGGGAGTAGCATTAAAAACAAAAGCTGGAAAAGAAGTTACAAAACCGTTCGCGAGCGTTTTAAAAGGGAAGTGAATTCCTAAGAATTTACAAACGGATGACGGAAAAGAATTTTTTAATACTGATTTTACGAAGCTGTGTAAAAAATATAACATCAGTCATTACTCAAACTTTAGTGTTCTTAAAGCATCAATTGTTGAGCGTTTTAATAGAACTTTAAAGGAGATGATGTGGAAAGAGTTCAGCTTCAATGGAACATATAATTGGATCGTAATGTATAAGCAATTGATTAAAGAGTACAATAATCATTATCATAGAACAATCAAAATGTCACCTATAGAAGTAAATTCCTCAAATGAAAAAATATTACTAAGTACTGTCTATAGTCACTTAAAAATCTTTAGTGTCAGCGAATTCAAAGTAAATGATTATGTGCGTATAAGTAAACACAAACATTAATTTGAGAAAGGATATACACCAAACTGGACAAGTGAAATTTTTCAAATTAAAAAAATACAAAATACATACTCTACTACATATATACTAACAGACTATCAGGACAACGAAGTGAAAGGTGGTTTTTATAAAAAAATTTAATGTATATAAATTTTTTATTTTATTTTTTTAATAAAGAATTCAATTTAAAAAAATATATTGGATTTAAGTTTATTTATTTGTTATTATATATCTTATTATTTTTGCTTACAGATTTTTACATATATCTTATTATTATTTATTTTCAGAATTTTCTTTTTGTCTTAGATGGATTTTCTCAAAAAAAATAATTTATTTCTGTTATTTTTTTATTTATTTTTATTTATTCTTCTAATTTAAAGTTTATAAAGCTATAAAGTTATTTGGGAACCAATTTTATAATGACCCCAGGCATAGGTATTTATACCGTCAGACCTTATTTTTCGTTTATCATCATTTGAGCTTAAAGTAGTTTTTTTTATCTTATGTGTATACAAGTTGTGGATTTTAGATCTAAACAATATCATTTCATCTTTGAAAATCTTTTTATCAAATAGACATTCTTTATAACTATTTATTAAAAGCTTATCTTATGCAGACTTCTTAACACCCTTAGATTTTTTAATACATCCACCCCCCTCAAGAGACAATGAATACATTTTCGCTCTGAGACCAACAAACTCTAGCATTCGATTACCCAAAACCTTTTTATTGCACCTTAACCATATAAGTTAGCTAAATCCTCAGGATATTCAGATGTATCAAACTTCATTTCAACATCTTGAGCAATATCTGCATAAAAATCTTTAGTCTGTCTCGAGTATATGAAGGAATCTGTATCCATGTAATTCAAGGTGACTTTTTCTTGAAATTTAGGTTTTATATAGTCATAATGAAAATCATACATCTGCCATTTGGAAAGTTCTAAAACTGTAAACCCTAAATACATTGGCTTGTCATAAACATTATGGAGACGCTTCATTTGAATAGCATACATATCTTCAGAAAATTGCGCAGAGCTATGAAAATTAGCCTTAGCAATAAGCGAACGTGCCCCTAATCGATTGCGTGTTGTGGATTCCCACGAAGTGACAATCTTAACATCTTTACGTTTTTCAACGTTCTCCATTGTTTTCCCATAGACTGCGTTATTAAGCAGTTTAAAAAAATCTTTAACAAAATTGTTTTTCGCTAATGTTCTATGGGAAGTGTTTAGATCAATACATTTTTTAATCCAAGGAGCCTGTTTAAACTTTAAAGCTCTATGTATTTTTGACAATATTAAACCATTATGTAAGCACTGCTGAAGGTTTTTGTAATGGATAGGGTATTTTGTTTTTGACCTAAGATCAGCAACAAGTTTGCAAACCTTTGCTTGTGGTGTAGGCTTTTGATTTAGCGGACAAAAGGGTAGATCATTATGATAATCATGTAGTGCAGCGGGATATTTAAGGTCTACTTCTAAAATGTATCCATACTCAGAATTTTCCTCTATTTGAGCAACATTTAATGCTGCAATATCAGTCTCACTCATCCATTGAAAACCAGTGTATGGCAGACTCTGAGACATTGCCCACCCATATAAATTATTTGCATCAAGATACATTAAATATTCGGATGGTTTGTTTAAGTCATACGCATCCATATACATGTGGTTGGCTTTTGAGTACCGTTTACAGCACTGCACCAAACCACCCCTAATACCATTCTGAATAAGCCGATATATATCTATATCAGTAAGAAGATCTAATTCTATTTCGGTGGTCTTAAGCATAGCATCCCAGGATAGACCGGGTGTGGTATAATAATGTGCAGGATCGAGAGAATAAATTTTCTTACATATTGCGCGAAAATTTTGAAACACCAGCGAACATCAGTCAATAAAAGAACATCTGTTTTGAGATAAAGCTCCATATATTCTTTTAATGACTGGCAGTTGAAAACTTTCCATACATGTTGCGCATGTAAATAGTCCTCAAGCGAGCATTCTTTATTAGATAAGCTATTAAAGAACTCCTCCCTCGGAGGCAGACAGGTTTCGGCCAGTCGGCTTTCTGAATCTAAAAACTCGTATGGAAAAACTCCCTTTCTACGCAATAAATTAAACTCATTCTCACAGGGATAAAAACGTCTAACACTCTCAAAAGATTTCGTACTCAAATTACTACTTAAAGCATCAAAGCTGGTTACCATATAGCGAAATTTGTCTAAAAATCTAATTTCTAAATTTTTATCATGGGATGCTATGTATGTAAATTTGGAGAGTGATATGTACAACTCCTTATTGAGTGGGAGTACTTTAATATCACCCTCCACTTTGTTAAGTTCCCTTACGAAAAGATGAGAGTCATACCGTGAAAAGTTATGAAAGAATACGGGGACAAAAGGTGCAATTTGAAAATTAACATTGCAAACATTATGGGCTGGACCCCTGTACTGGCCCGTTAAATGACAATGATCCCGTACTCGGTCGGGCCCCAGCATTTTCTTGCATATGTGACAATTAACTGCGTTACGAAAACTGGTTTCCTCTTCTGTACTCATTGTCATAGGTTTAATATTCGAGAGGTAAGAGGTATAAATTTCAGTTACATCTCTAATGAGGGATGTGACAAATTTAGTACCTGCATCGTTACCTGTCTCTAATACAAACTTGTCTAAGGATGGGTCAAATGAGCACTTGATTTAGTACGAGAAAGCTATAGGCACATGCTGGCGTACGCACCAAAAAAGTTGAGTGCGTGTACGAAAAAAAGAGAGGACGCTAAACATTTTAAATGACAAGCCTATAGGATTGGCTCGGAAGATTCATCATTGAAGGGGACCAATCAATTAACATCCTATCTGCAATTCATAGCCGCCCGTGTTTTAAAATATTAATATAAGCAGTATCACTTTCCCCCTCTATCACTTTCGCTATGACTCACAAGGATGTTGTTGTTGTTGTTGGTATTGCAGGCAGGTCATAACAATGCGAGCGGCTCTATGATTTTACTTGTCCTTGTTTATGATCTGTCTGCAGGAGTGCAAATCAGCGCCGTCAAACCGGCGCACACTTGACTCCTATCTAATACCTGTTAGCTAAAAATGTGCGCACGCACATTAAACAGGCGCCCACTTGACGTCTCTATCACTTTCGCTATGACTCACATGTATCTTGCTGTTGTTTTTGGTATTGCAGTTGACCATAACAATGCGAGCGGCTCTATGATTTTACTTGTCCTTGTTTATGATCTGTCTGCAGGAGTGCAAAGCAGCGCCGTCAAACCGGCGCACACTTGACTCCTATCTAATACCTGTTAGCTAATAATGTGCGCACGCACATTAAACAGGCGCCCACTTGACGTCTCTATCACTTTCGCTATGACTCACATGTATCTTGCTGTTGTTTTTGGTATTGCAGTTGACCATAACAATGCGAGCGGCTCTATGATTTTACTTGTCCTTGTTTATGATCTGCCTGCAGGAGTGCAAAGCAGCGCCGTCAAACCGGCGCACACTTGACTCCTATCTAATACCTGTTAGCTAAAAATGTGCGCACGCACATTAAACAGGCGCCCACTTGACGTCTCTATCACTTTCGCTATGACTCACATATATGTTGCTGTTGTTTTTGGTATTGCAGTTGACCATAACAATGCGAGCGGCTCTATGACTTTACTTGTCCTTGTTTATGATCTGCCTGCAGGAGTGCAAAGCAGCGCCGTCAAACCGGCGCACACTTGACTCCTATCTAATATGTGCGTGTGCACATTAAACAGGCGCAGACATGACGTCTCTATCCTTTCGCTATGACTCACATGTATGGTGTTATCTTTAACAAGGAGGTCGACTAATGTACTTGACCTTTGATCTTGACCTACTTCTAGGTGGTGATCCTAGACATCCTGGGCTCTTATCTTGCTACCTAATTAAAAAGGGTCACGCTACAGGTGATAAATTTTAATGTAAGAGGGGTGATAAGAAAAGGCGGCATTTCCCTTTGGTTTAGAAAATACTCAGCAAATACATCAGCACCTGCTTGAACGGAACTTGCTCTTGTATTATCAAGGTAAACCGAGGATGGCAAGCATGAAGATTTACGTTTGGTGTTAACAAATTTATAAAACAGTTTGGGATCATGGGAAAAGTTTAATCTGCAACGATTGAGATAGTTATTGAAACAGGAGGTGTTTGCAGTAGTAAAATTAGACTTTTGTATTATATACAGTATATCCAGAATTCTTAAATTTTTTTAAGGATGTTGTTCTCACGTTTTTTAATTTAGATAGTTCCCTCGTAACCCAAGGTGGCTTATTTTCATTTGAAGGACATGGGAATGAAACACAGATATCCAAATGCGAATTAAAACCTTGTTAAAAATGGAAATGGCAACATTTCTACAATAAGAGTGAAAAACAAATATCAAATCAAACATTTAATTACTACAGTTATGCACCCTGTTAACTTGTGATAGGCCTAACTTGAAAAGGCCATCGATAAAATCATCAGAAGTGGCTGGTAATTTCGTGGAAGATGTGTCATTCGCAGACCATACAACATGTGGCAAATTAAAATCAACAACCACTATATCCGTCAACAACGACGAAACAAGTTGCAGGGCGTTCATATGGGATATGTAAATGTTATTATCAGAATGGGGAGATTTATATGAACAGGTTATATACAGTGAGCGGCCGCTAAATAATATTTTAACACATAGAAACTCAATACCCGGGAGATCATGATAATGAATCTGTCAAGAGTCAACATCAATGAGAACACCACCAACCTTTACGGGAGAAGCGATCGCATCTGTTTAAATAATCATATTAGGCAAAACGGATCAATCAGATATGTAAGGTTTTAACCAGGTTTCTGTGAGTGCAACTGTCTGTGAAACAAAGGATAAGCTGTTTACATATAATTAAGAAAGTTTAGTGTTAAAGCCTCGAATATTTTGATAGGCCAAACTAACTACTTTTGTTAGTTTTTTTGCCGCGGAAGTTGAGCAACAGGATGGATAGCTGGCGGTGCACTCCTGATTTTTATACTTTTATTTATTTTATTTCGCCTGTTCACATACTCCTTTACAACGAGCTTTGGTGGCCATACTTTTTAGAACAAATTGCTGCAAAAAGTTCGAGCGGAACACTCAACTTTAAGGAAGAATTACGATCCGAAGTCTTTTTTCGCATCAGAGATTCTAGCAACCTTGCCATTTTTAAAATTTGACTCTAGCTCTTTGAAATATACATGCAAGTTGTTAAACGCAACATGCATAACTTTAAAGCCAATGTGAGTCTGCCTCATGAACTGGGATGATTCATTCATCAATTTGTTGCAGGGCTCACAGTACCATTTCAGGCCAGTGTCTGCGAGTAAACAGTCTCTAATTTTGGCAGTAAAGCGAGCACAATTCATATAGATCATGTTATCACATAACCTACATAGAATAAAGTCTTGGTTGTTTGACCCAACCAATTTGCAATTTGAACTGCAGCAAACAAGCATATTGATAATAATTAAATAAATAAATAAACTGTTAAAATAAGTTAATTGCTATGCAACACAGAATGTTATTACTAGTTCTAAGTCTGGCAGCCCTGTTTAGTCTTATCGATAATCGATATATTGCGTGAGGAGAATGAAGCGATCGCGCCGCGCAAAAGTTAGTACATAAGAGAATACAATTGAATAAAGGTCTCGGTTTCACCAAATATAACAACAGGTTATGGGCCCAGAGACGCAGTCATTGTAAAAACATTGTAATGTGCTAAGAATTGGTGTGTCCAATAAATAAAGTTTTTGTGGGTCGAAAATTTTACGCAAACAAAATAAAATGGCAAATCACTTGTACTCAATAGACAAACTAGATGAGAAAAACTATGACGTTTGGTGCGTGCAAATGCGTAGTGTGCTTGTGCATTCTGATGCTTGGAAAATAACAAGTGGTGTTGAGGTTAAACCGGAGGCAAACAGCGGCAATTGGGTAAAGGCTGATGAAAAAGCATTAGCAACAATTACCTTATCGGTGAAGTCAACACAGTTAAACTATATCAAGAACTGTAATACATCTGCAGAGGCTTGGAAAAGACTAAAGGAAATACATGAACCAAGTGGACCAGCAAGAAAAGTGTCATTATATAAAAAGTTATTAAATCTTAAATTAACAGATGGTGAGAACATTGTCACGTATGTTAATGAATTCGAAAATATTATTGATAAATTAAAAGAGGTTGGTGTTTCGCTTAGTGACGAAATTGTGGTAATTATATTGCTATCGAGTTTACCGCAGTCTTACGAAAATTTTGTAATAGCAATAGAAATTCGCGACGAACTACCGAGTTTTAACATAATGCGCAATAAACTTTTAGAAGAGGCAGAACGCCGAAATCAAACCAAAGACGAAAACAGTGCGCAGCAAGCATACATGGTAAAGAATAAAGAGAATCGTGAAAAAGAACAAAAACGATACAGTTTTAACGGTAAATGCTATGCGTGCGGTAAGCGCGGACACTTCGCTGCAGATTGTCGTCAAAGGAAATACAGTGGCAAACAGCAAAGTGAAGAAGAGACACCGAAGCAAGAAAAGACACAAAAAAACGAACGATCTTATGTGTGTGTATCACCGAATATTGCTCTTTTCGCTTCTGGGAAATATGATCGTGGCGATATGTGGTGTGTCGACAGTGGCGCCACTTCCCATATGTGTAACAATCGTACGGCTTTTATAGAGTATACAGAAACCTAGCAAAATGTTTTAGTGGCGGGTAATCAAACAATAAAAGCGATTGGAATCGGGGTCGTGAGTGTTAAAACGAAAACCTCGGAGTTTAAATTAAAAGATGTCTTGTATGTGCCGGACATAAAAGCCAATTTTTTCTCAGTTGGCAAAGGTGCTGAGAACGGTCTTCAAATAAATTTTAATGATAAAGGAGCTGTTATTAAAATAAAAGCGAATAACGAAATGTTAGTAATTGCAAATAAAGAAAACGGATTGTATTTATTTCAAAATTTGATTGAATCAATATATGTGTCGTGTGTCGATAATGTTATGAAAAGGCACAATAGGTTTGGCCATATCAACTTACAAAGCTTGTACAAACTATCAGCGAGTGCAATTGTACAGGGTATAGAAAAAATACAGCCCACAGTTAACATTTCGTGTGTATCGTGCTTAAAAGGAAAGATTTGTTCGCAACCATTTGAAGAAGCTAATTATCGTGCAGAAAAGCTTTTAGAGATCATACATTCGGATGTATGCGGGCCGTTTAATGTGAACTCAATCGGCGGGTCAAAATATTTCTTGACATTTATAGACGATAAATCTCGCTATGCAACGGTAATATTTATGAAAAATAAAAACGAAGTTTTTGAACATTTAAAAAAATATAAATCGTATGTCGAAAAACAAACAAACCATAAAATAAAAATATTAAGGAGCGATAATGGCGGTGAATATGTTAACAACGAGTTTGAGCAGTATCTACAGAGTCAAGGCATAAAACGACAGCTTACAGTACCACACACACCTCAACAGAACGGAGTAGCGGAACGTTTCAACCGTACTCTAATAGAAATGGCACGTTGTATGTTAGTACATGCAGGTCTTGATGAAAAGTTTTGGGCGGAAGCATTACATGTGCGTTATATATTAGGAATCGCACAACAACAAGAGCATTAGAACAAACAACACCATTTGAAGTTTGGTTTAATAGAAAACCAGTAGTGAAGCATCTTAGAACATTTGGCTGTTTAGCAATAGGTCTTGACAAAACGCAAAAACGGAAATTTAGAGCAAAAGGCAAAGAATATGTTTTTGTGGGATACAGTACTGCTACAAAAGGTTACAGACTTTATGATCTTGAAGTAAAAAAGGTTATTATCAAGCGTGACGTTAGATTCGAAGAGAGCTTATTCTTGGGGAACGGAAGTAGTACAGATTTTAATCGTGAGGAGCAGAAAAACGTTGTTCAAATCAACAGTGATCTTGTGGTACTAACAGATCATGAACAAGACAACAGTCTACGATTACATTCGCCGCAGACAGACTACGAGGATGCTGAGGATGACCAGAACGCTAGCTCTACACATCCTAGCAGTGAAGATGACGCACCTCCACTATTTGGTCCAGGGAGACCACGCATCATGCGTACAGGCGCACCAGGTAGACCGGCAAAACAGAAAAATAAGCTCAACGTAATGCAGACAATAGAAGAGGTTGAAGTTTCAGACAACGTTAAGATGGCGTTAAGTAGCTCTAAAAAGGCCGAATGGAAGAAGGCAATGCAGCTTGAGTACGACTCGCTGATTGCTAACAACACATGGTCATTGGTTGACCTGCCCCCGGGTAAAAAGACTATCGGATGCAAATGGGTATATAGCATCAAACGAGACTCCACTGGCAACATAGATCGCTTTAAGGCAAGATTAGTTGCGAAAGGATGCAGCCAACAGTACAGAGTTAACTACGGAGAAACACACTCTCCAGTTGTACGCTATGCAACAATACGTATGGGGTTCGCACTGGCAGCAGAATTTCAACTACATATGCATCAAATTAATATTTGTACGGCATATTTAAAAGGTGAGTTAACTGATGAAGTTTTTATGAAGCAACCTGAGGATTTTTGTAGTTAAAAATATCCAAATCGAGTTGCCAAACTCCAATAAGCTATATACGGCTTAAAACAGTCTGGAGGCGAACGAAACGCAAAACTGGATGAGGTTTTAAGAAATTATGGATTTGTTCCATGCTGTAGCGAGCAATGTTTATATACGCTTCGAATTGATGACAAAATAAACATAGTTGCAGTCTATGTCGATGACATCCTAATAGCTAGCAAAAGAAGCGGTTTATCAGCAGCAAAAGAAGCGGTTTATCTGAGACGTCTGATAAAGGAAATCGGCTGTTTTAATACTGACCAACCGTTGTGTGTAAATGGCGATAATCTTAGCGCTCAACATTTGGCTAAAAATCATATGTATCATGCCCGAAGTAAACATATCGACATAAGATACCATTTTATAAGAGAGTTAGTGGAAAAAAATTAAATTATTTTAAAATATGTTGATACTACAAACATGATAGCAGATATTTGTACTAAAAATTTAAATAAGCAAAAGCACAAGAAATTGTTGAGCATGACAGGTTTGAAATAATGAAATTTAAGTTGAAGAACATTTGTGTTGAGAAGAGGTGTTAAAATAAGTTAATTGCTATGCAACACAGAATGTTATTACTAGTTCTAAGTCTGGCAGCCCTGTTTAGTCTTATCGATAATCGATATATTGCGTGAGGAGAATGAAGCGATCGCGCCGCGCAAAAGTTAGTACATAAGAGAATACAATTGAATAAAGGTCTCGGTTTCACCAAATATAACAACATAAACTACCTACTACAATTGATATGCTTTATTAAATATAAAGTAGGGTGCAAGAATGAAGTATGAAAGTGACTATGCAATGAGCAATATAGAAACGGCGAAACTCAGAAGAGCGCTTAAGCGAGAGAGCGAAAGCGCGTTGGCAGATTCAACCGCACGTACGTTGGATAAGAGCGGCCGAAAGCGGCTAAGGACTGACGCTGGCAAGCAAGAGCAAGAAAAATAGACAAACTGTTTGTTGTTAGTAGACGAAAGAGTGTATGCAAATGCAAATTTTGTGTTTCCTATATTTGAAAATTGGTGACATACAAATTGTTGCTTCAAATCTATGATGTCAATTGCTATATTCCTACCAAATTTGGTGACTTTAGCTCAGCATTAGTGAAATAGGGTGGAAGGGTGGCTGGTAGCTGTTTGGGTCGGGGTAGCATCAGAATTTTAAGGGTTTCTTCATCACCAATCTTGGCACAAAATTTGTTGGTCTTAGCTAGGGTTGCCATCCGTCCGGGATTCCCCGGATTTGTCCTAGTTTGATGGGTGTCGTGGGCCGTCCGGCAGGGGGTAAAACCCGGACACTTTTTTTGTCAGTGGAAACGCAATTTTTTTTAAACAGAAACGATATTTTGAAATAAATCTCAGTTAAAAATTAATTCATAATTGTTGTGTCTTTTGAAAATGTACGAGGCCTTAAAAAGTTGCTTTGAAAGCTTGGAGAGACCACCCGTTTTGATCAAAAAGTTTTTTGAAGACCCACTATCAGAGGCATATATGATTCTCATTCATTCAGTGATGAACGTTTTCCATGGAAAAATTTAAAAGTTGGAAAAAAGTGATAGCTCCATTATCGAAGCCAGCAACATGTTGGCGTCTCTGAATAAAACCTTAGAAGACAGAATAAAAGAAAACTTTGTGCCTCTCAAGGCCAAAATATTTTGAACAAACACGAGGAAAGCACAAAAACCGAGTTTAAAAAAAATTGTTCAGATTTTAACAGAGAAATGCTATATAGAGAAGTGGGAAAATCCAATGAAGGACTTTGACAAATTCAACTGGATGATGTTGTCAAACATTACTGAAAGCACTCCATGGGCTAATGTAGAAAAAACAGTTATATTTCTCATGGAAATTAACATCGAAATAGATGACACGAAACTGATAGACGAATGGCGAACGCTAACAGCGATAAGCTTTTAAGCGCGAACCAGTTGTGGGTGAATTTTTAAAAAACACCTAATGCTCATTTATATTCTGAGCTGCCTAAAATCGCACAATATTATTTTTGCATACCAGCTCACAATGCGAATGTAGAGAGAGTCTTTTTGCTAGTCACGCAGTAATGGACGAAAGAAAGAAACTCACTAAACATACACACAGTTTCTTCTCTGATCAAAATCAAATATAATTTCAAGAACCTGAGTTGTGCCGACTTATACACATTCTTGTTGGAAAAGAAAGATATTTTAGAAAAATTGGGAGGACTGAAAAATACCAAAATAAGTAAAAAAAAAAATAAAACAAAAATTAAAGAACCTAAGTAAAAGATGTTTTTGGTTTTCGTTGCAAAAAATTTTCAGAGGTGTCCGGGGAAAAAAACATATTTCGCTGAAATGTCCGGGCTTTTTCTAGTGTTTATCCGGCGTCGGCAACTTAGGTGATGGCAGCCCTAGTCTTAGCTCAAAAGCTGTGGGAGATATAGGCGTTTTTGATTTTAAATATGCAGGGTCTGGGGAAAAGGGGGCCGTGAATCCAAAACTTTCATGCAGCTTTTGGGGGTCATATATATTTATCTGCCTACCAAATTTGGTTACTCTAGTTTAAACGCTATGGAAGGTAAACGCATTTCCGTTTTTTGCTTAGCGTTGGGGCGGTTTAGGCGGCTAGTGCAATATGGATGGGCGTGGCATCCAAAGCTTTAGTGCAGTTTTTTGGGGTTGCTAAAAGCCATCTTTTCACCAAATCTGATAGTTCTTGCTTTAAGAACGTCCGAAATAGGTGGATTTATCCTATTTGATTTATCGAATTTGCCAACCCAATTATCGTATAACCCCAATTTTGACACTATCTGTCCCGGTCATAGATAAAGATAATTGCTAAGTTTCAAGTCTCTAGCTTGAAGGGTGTGGAAAAAAGTTCCGCTCATACGGACGGACGGACAGACACCATGACGAACATTTCATAAACCCAATATACTCTTCACCTTCGGTATCGAGTATACAATTTTTAAAACACAATCTAAGATTAGTAACAAATACTAAAAATTGCACTTAAATCAACTGCTAACAAAGTGTTTACGCAATGTCAATCTTTCAAATGTTTTCTGTCATTAACTTTAATAATATAGTATTATTAATATTTTGTGTTTCCTCCGCTGCACTGTTGTTGGGCTAATATGAAGCCACGTCCAAAAATATTTCCCTTTTAGAGGTCGATATGAAATTTTTACCAAATTTCTAGAAAAATATTTTTAATATTGTCGATTCATTGGCCACGTCGGTCGACTATATCCTATGACTCCCAAAACAACGAAAGGGCAAATTTAAATACCTTTACTTTATTTCCTTGCATATGTGAAACTCTAATACAAATACATACAAACAATACAAAAACATATATGAAAATGATTGCAGCTTTTACAATTTGTAACGTGTACACCAGTAATGTTTTGGAATTCCCTGTCTATACGGTTCCGCAGTGCTCAGGGCAATTGGGGTGGGATCTTTGGAAATGCCTTGCCATACGCGTCACAATAATAAAAAGTCGTTGACATATACGGTAGAAGTAGCTGAACCAAAGGCAATTGACATTTGTCCAAAAGATATGTAGAGTTAGAAGAACTAAGTTGGAGATGTTTTTCGTTCTTTACCTTCAATGCCTGTAGAGTCCAATAAATCTGCATAATTCTACTCTTTTAGTGTTTGCGTGTGATAATCGATCAGGAGCCCATTCAGTAACACGTTAATTCATCTGAAGTCTTAACAAGTTTAGTTCAAAATAAATTCAATGATGCCTTCATGGCGGCTTACAACTAATTTTACTATAAGTTCTAACAAGTTGAATTTAGGAAAACATTTTTTTATATTTTTAACTAGTGACTACGTTTTATCATTAATATTTAACTAGACTTTTGTTTTGGCCATGCGTATTTTGCTGTAAGAATTTGTCGTTCTCTTTGTTTGTTTATTTATAAACACACACTTGATTGTTTTGATTTACTTTCGGCTAGAGCATTCACGAAAAATAACCCAGATTCCATCGATGTCAGGAGGCCTGATGAGGGTGAGACGTTTTTAGAGTTTTATATTAGGTGTATGTGTAGAGATGTGTTGAAATTCATGTAATTTAACACAAAACGCGCATAGCTTTAAAATAAGTCGAAGAAATTATATATAAAAATTTAAAACTTTAAGGATAATTATATTCGAACTTTTTCCATGGCGATACAAGAACAATAGTTTTGTGCACTGTAGTGCAAATTAAACAATTTCCCTCCTATGTCGTCAGCTTCAATACTGGAATCAAAAGCACCACGCACACTGTTTGTGTCCAACGCACAACAATTGAAATGCAGTGGAGGTATTTCAGTATATGCTACGTTGGGGCGGGAGATGCGTGTTATGTTTTAACCCATAGTCAGGTTCCGCACTCGCTATAGCTCTTAAAAGGCGTGTTCTCAATCCGAATGTCTTCTCTCGGATTTCTGTCTGGGTTTGTGCAATGTCCGTCATGGTGTCCGTCCGTTTGTTTGAAACTATTTTCCACACCCACAAAGCTAGACACTTGCAACTTTGAAAATGTCATTATTTAAAGAATAGTAGATTTAAATGACTGCATCTATGCGTTTAGTGTTTTAGCTAGAGACGCCAAATTTGATAAGAAGATAACTGTAAACGACCACCAAACTTGGTAGGAGGATAGCAATTGACATCCCACAAAGACTGCAACGTTTCGACTTGTTATATAAATCGTTAAGTCACTTTATTATTTGCTCAAGTTAAAACACAATATCAATATCAGCCTTTCTAACCTAATTTATGCAATTTGCGCCAGTTTTTATTATGATCTAAATTTGGTGGTTCTAGCTTAAAGTTTGTGAGAGGTGTGGGAAAGGGGCTGGGTGGGCGTGTTATCCAAATTTGGGTGCAGATCTATGTGAGACTTCAGTTGCTATTAAAACTCGATACCGAAGGTACAGAGTATATTGGGTTTGTGCAATGTCCGTCATAGTATCTGTCCGTCCTTCCGTCTGTCCTTCTGTTCGTGCGTCCTTCTGTCCGTCTGTCCGTCCTTATGTTCGCAACTTTTTTCCACACCCTTCAAGTGAGAGACTTAAAACTTTGCAAATGTCTTCTACCACAGTCGGTTGCCTCCAACTGCATCGTTTCCACTTGTTATGACTTGTCCACGTTGCTGCAGAGGGGTCCACAACGTCCACTCCAATAATATCCATAGGAAAGTATTAAACAAAGCTTAAGTTTGACTAGCACCAATAATCTTTACAATGAAATCCCAACACATAATATACATTTTCTATTTTTATACCCGATACCGAAATTAAAGAGTATGTAGCGAGCTGGCAGCTCTGACACGATAGCCGATAACTATCGATTATAAAAAAGATATTATCATTGATCTCGACGACCGAACACCAGCGTCACGCTGCACAAATAGATCTTGCAAATAAAGTTTATTTAATAAAGTTAAATCTTAAACCAGTTACTTTGAGAGAGCCTTATTTTATTTTCGCACACCCATTCGCGATAAGTATATTGGGTTTGTGCAATGTCCGTCATGGTGTCTTTCCGTCTGTCCGTCTGTATGAACGCAACTTTTTTCCACACCCTTCAATCTAGAGACTTGAACCTTTGCAAATCGCTTTATCTATAGCATAGTAAATTTAAGTGTTAAAATTGGAAATCTACGATAACTAGGGGGCTGGCAAATCGATAAACTCGATAACTCAAAATCGATTACTTAATCCACCTATTACGAACGCCCTTAAATCTTAAACTACCAAAATCAGGGAGGAGAATGTTACTTACAACCCGCGAAATAAAGCATCAAACATTTTGGAGACACGCCCACTCATTCCACCCCCAGACCCCCCGCAGTTTAAAGCATAAATGCCTATATCTTCCACAGTTTTAGAGCTAGAGCCACCAAATTTGGTGCCAAGATAGGTGTTGACATTCCCCAACCAATTCATTAAAACTTTGGATGCCACGTCTATCTACACTGCCCTAGCCGCCCCCAACCGCCCTGTTGAAGCAGAAGTAAATTGAATCTGCCATTAACATACATTGTTAGTTGTAAGTTAGTTAAGAGAAATTGAAGTCGTAGCATAAGTTAGTTTAAGAGAAAGCACTCTATATAAACTTGCAAGCCGATCAGCAATCTGCTGACGGCGAATTGGTGTTGCGTGCGGTCATCTGTGGCCCACGCACTCCGTTTTAGGCGAAGCTAATTTTAATTAAGAGTCTTCAAGCCGAAACACGTATTCAATATTAAAAATTCGCATATACAACGAAAAAACGGCGTCTCATCATTTATTGTAATTTATTTAAATATAAAAACGCTTGGATTTTTCATTGGCGCCCGAGCAGGGACTTCGGTTTTTTAAATAATTGGTTTGTTTGTTTCGCTGTGGTGGCTTAAGCTTTCGTGTAATAAAAACACAAAAACTTCGTTGGAATTTGCTGCTTCGCTGGACTTTGCTTTTTTGCCCTTTGGACTTCGCCATCTTGGACGCTGCCAAATTGCACCAGTTCCATGGAGGATCAAAAAAGATCACTTTCTATAGATTCGCTAGAAAGCCAGGTATTTTGTGCCAAAAATTGAGATAATAAAATGAATTTTGTTGTGTCGCTGCCGTCGACCAAAATATTAAAAATTTAAAAAAAAATATAGACTACGTTCATACACGTATAATTCAGCTCAATTTCTGGCACCTTGTGCATTTAATTTCGTGGACAAAAATAAAGTAAAAAGTTTTGCGGCAGATACGTGTTTGCATATTCTCGAACATTTAATATTTTTGAATACATACATACGTATATTCGTACGAAACTATTACTTTATTTTAAATAAACAAAACGGCAATATATCAGTACATATATAAGTTCGAACAAATAAAAAGTAAATACAAATTAAACAGAATAAAGGTTTCAATCGGTGGTCTATTGGTTGCATTTTATATTGTTCGTGTGTTTGTGCAAAAGCAAGTGTCGCAGTTTCGTTTCAGTTTCGCTTTCAACTTCCTCACGATACATTGTTTCTCTCGCGCGCACGCTTCCCACGGCAGTCGTGGGCCTCTGGTTGTTTTTTGCGTTCGTTAACCTTTCTTCGCTCTGTGCTTGCATCGGTCAATACATTGGTTTGTGTGTGCGTGCGCTCCCGCCAGATTTTCTCACTTGTTCTTTGTTCCCGTTTGCTTACGGGTCAAGCTCAGTTTGATCATTCGTTTTGTGCGTGCGCTCGCGCCAAATTCGATCTTTGCTCTTTCAAACCCCCGCACCACGCAACCGTTGGACTTGCTTATTTTCGGTCGCTTGGACTGTTTTCGTTTGTTTGTTCACTTATCGCGCCAGGTGCGTGTGTGTCTTCAGTAAGCAAGCTTGGCGTTTTGTTACATAGTTGCAGTGCGTGTGCTAGGGTGGCTCAAGAATTTTTGAAAAGTTTTTATTCTTGCGTTTTTTTTTTAAATATATTTTTTTGTCAGCTTTATTATGTCTGAGTCAGATAAACAATCACTCGAAAAGCCAGTAGTAGCTAAGAATGCTGCTAAGTTAGCATTATGTTTACAAAAGTTTGACAAAGTCAGTGCTGACATTGCTCGCATGCAAACAGCCTTTAAATTAAAAAAAATCTCATCTGACAAAACAGAGTTAGCATGTCGATTAGAGCTATTAGACGGGTATATTGTCAAAGCTATGAATTTACAGGCAGAGCTGGACAATTTAAATCCAACTAATGAAAACAGAGGGCCGTTGGAGGATCTGTGTGTCGTAACCAAAGCGATGTTTATGAATGCCATTAAGCCACAATTCGACACACACATTCAACATGACTGCTCAATGAATTCGAGCCAGCGATCTCAGCTGCCGAAAATGCGTTTACCAAAATTTAGTGGTAAACATTCAGAGTATAGAAATTTTATGTGCCTTTTCGAGAGTCTGGTAGATGACGATGCCTCATTGACAAACGTAGAAAAATTAAATCATTTAGTTTCGTGTTTGTCAGATGAAGCATTGGGTTTAGTTAAGCCGTATCAGCTAACAGATTGCAATTACCCTAAAGCTCTTGCTAGTCTCAAGTCAGTCTACGACAATAAATGTCTTATATTTTTTGATACAATTGCCCAATTATTTGATTTGCCAAGCATGACAAAACCATCTGCGTCGAGTTTGAGATCGATGGTAGATACAGTGTCTGCTATATATGCATCGCTGTCGTCTTTGGGTGACGACAAAGACATTTCAAATGCAATAATAATTCATATGGTCATGGCAAAATAGACCATAAGACTAAATCTCGTTTTGAGGAGCAGCTTGATTATGATAATTTGCCATCTTGGGAAGATTGTGCTAAGCAGTTGAATAGGAGGTACCAATATTTGGCTGCAGAAGAGTCAACTCGTGACAAATCAAAAGTGCGCAATGAAGTGAGAAAGCCTCAACAAAAATCTTCATTTGCCTGTGCTAGTTCAGCGCAAAGGTCGTCGGCTGCATGCACTTACTGCAATTCAGCAGATCACAGTCTTTATTCTTGTCCGTCATTCAGTGCTATTTCCGTTATGCAGCGTTTCGAGTACGTAAAAACTCAGAAGATGTGTCTCAATTGTTTGAACGTGGGACACATAGTTTCGAATTGCAAGGCTTCGAAGTGTCGAGTTTGTTCAAAGCCTCATCATTCCTTGCTTCATAGGTATAATGCACCAGTACAAGGTGTGGCAGCGGCACTTCAAGCCTCAACTTCTGAGGCATACGTAGGTCACATGCTTAATGCGGATCAAGTCGTTCTTGCCACCGCTATCGTGAACATAAAAGATAGATTCGGACAGTCGCATCCAGCACGAGTTTTGCTTGAGAGTGGTTCGCAGATAAATTTGATGTCTGAGAGCATGGCACAAAGGCTACGGCTTAAACGTGAGCCAAGTTCCCTTGCTATCTCAATGATAGGGGGAGCAACCACTGATAGCAAAAATAAGGTTTGTGCATCGATTCAATCTCGTTTAAATTCTCATACATTTTCTGCTGAGTGCTGGGTACTTAAGTCGATTTCCACATCTCAGCCTGGACAGTCGCTTTCCATATTGAACTGGAAAATCCCAAAAAATATTAAGTTGGCAGACCCCGAATTCTACAAGCCAGCTAAGGTTGATGTACTACTGGGAGCTGAATTATTTTATGGTTTATTGTGCGTTGGGCAAATAAAATTAAATTCCGAGCTGCCCATCATGCAAAAAACATTGCTCGGCTGGATTGTTGCAGGCAAATGTACTCGAAAAGCGCCTCGGCAACAGTGCAGTGAAAGTTTGGTAGCTCAAGTATCTATTTGTTCTCTCGACTCGTTAGTAAATCGTTTTTGGGAATTGGACCAATGTCCAATCGAGTCGAAGGCTGTTCGCCAAACAGCTGAACAGCAGGCCTGTGAACTACACTTTAAGAAAACTGTACAACGGTTATCTTCCGGTCGCTTTCAAGTGAATCTTCCCTTTAAGACCGATCCAAAAGTTCTTGGCCTGTCCTTTCAAACTGCTGAAAGACGTTTTTTGCAACTTGAGCGCAAACTGTCAAGAGACGACACTCTAAGAAATATGTATCATGACTTCATGAAAGAGTATTTGGATTTGGGACATATGTCCATTCTGAAGTCTGCTCCTCAAGAGCAGCATTACTACATTCCTCATCAATGCGTTCTGCGACCTGAGAGTACCTCAACCAAACTTCGTGTTGTTTTTGATGCTTCCAGCAAAACTTCAACAGCAGTTTCGCTAAACGAAACACTTATGGTTGGGCCCACTACTCAGAGGGAGTTGTATTTAACATTGGTCAACTTTCGGTTGAACAAATATGCCGTAACTACCGACATTTAAAAAATGTATAGGCAGATAAATGTTTCTGAGCAAGACTGAGACTTTCAACTTGTATTGTGGAGAGAAACCACTTCACAAAATATACAGGCATACAGATTGAATACTGTTACATATGGTACAGCGTCAGCACCATTTTTGGCTGTACGTTGTTTGTTCGAATTGGCAAATATCTACACACAATCACATCCCATCGGTGCGAATGTGATTAAAAATTGTTTTTATGTTGACGATATGCTGGCAGGAGCATACAGTTTAAAATAACAGGACACCAATTGCAGCCAGGTCGACGATATATTGCACGCAGGAAGATTTCGACTAGCCAAGTGGGCTTCCAATTGCCAGAACCGGTCTGGTAAATGGAACGCCAGAGAAGAGATTAATATAAAATTTGATGGGCAAATCTCAGTAAAGAATGCGATGGGCACCTCAAGAGGATATGTTTAAATATCATCTTAACGTGGATAGTTTTGCCTCCCTTAAACCAACAAAACGCAATATATTGTCGATATCCTTTCGTTTGTTTGCCCCTCTTGGCTTATTGTGTCTAATTGTCACCAAGGCAAAAATGTTGTTGCAAGAGTTATGGAGGCTTAAGGTAGATTGGGATGAGGCTATTCCGATGAGTCTGCGCACTGCATGGAACAAGTTCACCAGTACCTTGCGGGATTTGCGCAAAATTGCAATCCTTATGTACTTGTGCTTGACCGTGTATCAAAGGAGTCAAGTCCACGGCTTTGCTGACTCCTCCAGTCAAGCCTATGGTTGTTGCATATACGTGAGAACAGGCAACAATAACGACGTTGGCGTTTCTTTGCTCACTGCAAAATCTAGGGTGGCTCCTTAGTGTTAAAACAATACCTCGGCTAGAGCTTTGTGCAGCACTTTTGCTGGCCAAACTTTGGCAGCAAGTATCGAGCACAATGATTAAATTCAATATAGAAAGCGTGAATTTCTGGTCAGACTCGCAGGTCACTTTATATTGGTTGGAGCGTGATTCGGGTACGTTGGGTACATTTGTTGCGAATCGAGTCGCAGAAATTCAAGAGTTGTCAACTGGAGTCGTGTGGCGTCACGTTCCAACGGATTCTAATCCAGCAGACTTAGTTTCAAGGGGAACCGATCTTAACGAGATTGTGAGTTCCTTGTGGTTCAATGGACCAAGTTTTTTAATGGCAGAAAAGGATCGATGGCCTCAACTGCATCAGTTCGAAATAGCTTCAGAAGTTAAAACTTCTGAGGAAAAAAAAGTGCAGTTGTGTGTGCATTAGGGGTATCTGAGGCTGAATCTAATTGCATTTTGCAATTGATTGGCCGACAATCGAAATTCCCTAAGCTGGTCCGAATAGTGGCTTATATGCTTCGATTTTGTTTCACGCAGCTTAGAGGTGATTCCCTCGTTGTATCTGCTTCAGAAAGAAAAATTGGATTCTTGAAACTTGTTCAGGCATGAACATAAATAGCAACTGAAAACATACCTTGTGTGCGCTCAAGGCCAAGTTGGTAGACCAACTGATAGTACACTTGAAATAGGGACACATGTGTGTAACCCTATATAGCCGATGCTTGCTGAGCCTTACAAACTCAGCGATAAGATAAGAATAGATTAAGACCAACGCTGAGACTTACAAACTCAGAAATAGATAAGCTAGAGTTAAGGGATGAAGTTATGCATGAGTCAGGGTATAAAACCCCTGACTCAGACGAATAAAGATCCAGTATAAAAAAGTACAACACCACCAGTATACACTCAACATTTTGGTCCTTCGAGCTGTTCTTGAAGTAACATTCTAGTCCTTCGAGAACCTGTGCGTCTTTTGTGCGTTTCTGTGGCATTTAACAACAGAAAGTGTAAAAATAAAGTGCTACATAGAAATTTTTTTCTTTGGCTAACCAACACAAGCTGTGAGTAGAGGCACAGTACGATCAACCAGGCGATCAAAACAAAAACACCTCCAACGGGTTAAGCCAACAAAAAAAAAATAAGAAACATACAAGATGCTGTCAACACAAACTCTGCAACTTTTGAAGAAGCAAGCGGAGATCTATGAAGAAGTCCGACGTGCACTTGAAAAAAGGGAAGCAGCATCAGCTTTTAATAAATAGGAAGAAGAATTCACTGCCAATCATGATATGCTGATGAAAATTGGAGTCGTCGATCATCAATATTGTACAGAAAATATATATAATGCTACAATGGCAAACATCAAGACCTATAAAGAGTCCTTGATGAAGGTCGAAGATGCCGACCAAGCCAAGATAAGCGACCAACAAATGTCAGGAAAAGAAACTGACATCGATATGCTACCTGGGACGTCCAAAGGAAAACATATTCAAGAGAAATTTGAAATGTTTTCTCAACGGAGCCCAAGCCCAATGGACGTGTTAGTAGATCTTGTGGACAAAAGAGCACAGAAGGTAAGGCAGCACATTAATACAGTGAATGCCTGCCTAGAATTCAGCAACCAGGAAGATATAAGTGATTTAAAAATCAAACTTAACTTCCTGTGGAACAAAGTTCAGTCAACGCTTACCCAACTAGAGAAGCAATATGAAAAATTTGCATTTGACGTTGACGAGATCGATGATTTAGAGTGCAGCGTAGACGTTCTTTTAAAAAAATTAAACAAAAGAATAAGTAACATGCACCAAATTAAAGAAGAAGTTCCAGAGCTTCCCAAGGTGGATCTTCCTCATTTCAATGGAAATCCCAAAGAGTGGCCAACATTCTTCGAGCTGTTCTCCGAGGTGATTCATAACAGGAAGGATATCAGCGATACAAAAAAGCTGAACTACCTGAAATCTTGCCTCAAAGGAGAAGCAAAAATGGTCGTCGGCCATTTATTAGTAGGATCGGCAGCTAGCTACAATGCAGCTTGGGAGCTTATATGAGAGCGCTACGAAAATACGCGCAAAATATTTGCTACCTGCGTAAACCAGCTGCTAGACTTGGAACTGCTAAATAACAATAATGAAGGCAGTATCCGCAAGTTCTTGGACACAGCTACTGAGTGCATCTACATCATTAAAGAAAAAGGTCAAATTTCTAATGATGCTGATGTTTTGTTCGCTCAAATTCTGCTGCGACGATTTTCCACTGAAGTCCTTAAACTTTACGAACAACACGTAAAAAAGGCTAGGGGAATACAGTCTTTGTCCGCTGTGCTGGAGTTCATTGAGCAATTATATAACTCAATAGACTCAGTACAAAAACAGGCCATTCAAACTGAAGCCAAGAAAACGAGCAGCAAAAGATGCCGTTATTGCCAACTGGATGGCCAGAAGTTTAGAGCCGAGCCCATCAAAAAGCGCAAGGAGTTTGTGCCCAAAAACTCGCTATGCTTCAAGTGCTTGGGCACACACAACATTAAGGATTGCAAAAAGGATTGGACATGCAATCGATGCTCCAAAAGTCGCAATAATTTGCTTCATGAGGATGCAAATAACAAAGAGTTTATCAGCAGCAATTGTCTTGAGGAAAATAAAGGGCAAGACACGTTGCTGGCAACTGCGCTCATAAAAATCCAAAATGACAATGGAAATTATGAGCAGCTAAGAGCGCTGATCGATAGAGGCTCGCAAAAAACGCTTATCTCGGAAGAAGCTGCACAAAAACTAAAACTTCGACGAACAAAAAGAAATGTTGAAGTTCAAGGAGTTTCACAAAACGTGCAAAGATTAAAAGCCAGCGTTTGCTTAATGATTAAACCAAGGTTTGAAAGCAAATTCGTTACCAAAACACAGGCACTTTTGATGCCAAAACTACAAAGAGCTCTACCGAGCAAGAAAATTGTCATGAATGTCAATAAAGATTGGATGGGCTGCGAGCTAGCAGACCCACACTTCAACGAGTTCAGCCGAATTGATGTCATAATCGGCGTTGATTTACTTCCTTTAATTATGTTGGGGCAAGTAAAAAAAGTCAACGAAACTCTGGGTAAAAAAAAACAACTTGGATGGATTGTGTCCGGCAACATAGCTAGATCGTCCAGTAATAAAGTGGTCAGCGCAACAACAACGATTTGCCTGGACAATCTGGAACGCTTCTGGGAGCTTGACAGTTACTCCAGCGACTCAGAAAATAACACAGTTTGTGAAAAGGTGTTCAAAGAAAAAACCATGCAGGATGACAAAGGTCGTCTGGTAGTCTCAATACCATTTCGAAAAAATTTTGAGTTAGGAAACTCTCGGAAACAGGCAATGGCAAGACTCCTGCAAATGGAAATAAAATTCAAGAAGCACCCGCAAATATTTCAGGAATACAGCACCTTCATGAACGAATATTTGCAACTGGGTCATATGGAACCGGTGAACACGATCGGCCAAGGCAAATATTATATGCCACACCAAGCAGTGATCAGACCAAACAGTCTCACTACCAAACTAAGAGTAGTGTTTGACGCATCGGCAAAAACGTCCAACGGATTAAGTTTAAATGACGTAATGCTAGTGGGTCCCAAAATACAAAAGGACATATTTGATATACTAATCAAGTGGCGACTAAGGAAGTTCGTAACGACAGCTGACATAGAAAAGATGTACCGTCAAATTAAATTTGCCAAAGACGATCAGGAATATCAATATATCCTCTGGAGGGATAACCCAAAGTTGCCAATTAAGGAGTTCAAACTGACTACGGTAACGTATGGGACTTCAGCTGCGCCGTTTTTAGCAATCCGCTGTCTGCAGGAATTAGCAAATCAGCACTGCCAAGGCAACAACAAACTGATGATTGCAATAAAGGAAGATTTTTACATGGATGATCTAATCACTGGTGGCGACTCAATTGACGACTGCATCAAAACACAAACGGATATTAGAAGCGTCATGGAGAAGGCTGGCATGCATTTGAGAAAATGGGTATCAAATGATGACAGAATCATCGCTGGAATTCAGGGAAGTGACTCAACAGAAAAAACTAACAATGACGAGTCAGTAAAAACCCTTGGTCTGCAATGGGATCCCAGAAAGGATGCATTTACATTTTTCGTTGACTGTCCAAAATTAGTGCGCATAACAAAGCGTCTAATTTTATCTCAATTGGCAAGAATCTTCGATCCGCTGGGATGGCTTACACCAGTTATACTGCAGGGAAAATGCTTCATTCAAGAGCTATGGAAATTGCCACTTACTTGGGACGCTGAGCTGGAGCCCAGTCTTGCCAGTTATTGGCAAGAATATGCGAGCGCATTGCCCGACTTAGCAAAAATTATAATACCGCGCTGGTCTGGAAAATCGAGCACTGATGATACGGAGCACCATGGGTTTTGCGATGCGTCAGAAAAAGGGTATGCAGCAGTGGTGTATATAAAAGTTGGGAATAAAATCACCTTGCTGACAGAAAAAAGCAAGGTGAATCCAATAAAAAAACAAAAAAACAATCCCTAAACTAGAGCTATGCGCAGCTCACTTGTTATCCAAACTATTAGCTAAAGTCCAAGCCATAGTAAAAACTTACACAAAAACACAAGCATGGAGTGATTCAATGGAGATACATTCAATCAGCAGTCATTGCCCTGATAACCGACATCAACCAAGGAAGAGTTCATCCTTCGCTGGTTGAACCGAATAAAATGTTGGCCGAGCTAAATGAAATTGAAAAAAGGCTACAAAGGAACCAACTGCTTCCTGGCGGGAAGTCACCAAAAAGGTTACAATTGGTTTACAAACTAATGAAGCCGCAAACCATATTAAAGGACAACATGCTAATCATCGATGCAAGGCTGCCCATATATATTAATCAACACGCTAGTCTCTTCAATACAATCCCGATACCGCTTGAACTCAATGGGAGAAGGGTGATTCCGAAAGTCAAAACGGAATTCCTTATCTTCAACAACGAGATAAATGCATACCACTCAATGACAGAGACTGAAGTAAGTCGTTGCCGCCATGAAGACGAGGACACTTGGCTATGTGAGGAAAGTTGGGCCTGGAAAGATGCAGACGACCAGAGCTGTGAAGTATCACCCATCAAACCGAGCAACAAGCAACCGTGCAACTTGGTCGAGTACGAGGAGGACACCTTTCTGAAAAAGCTAAATGGAAAAAACCGGTGGCTGTTTAAAATATTTGAAAAGACGTCAGCTCACATAATATGCGGAAACTACCAGGAGATGACCCTATTGCCGAGCCAAGGCATAATCGAGCTGTATGCTGGATGTACAGCCAGGATAGGTAAAATCACTATCATAACACCGCAGGAAGTAACGTCAACTGATACAGGAAGGTACTCGCCACTCTTCCTTAAAGTGCTAAACCACAACGACACATGGGTCCCGACGCCGCTTCACCACATTGTAGTAAATAACTCAGTGGAACTACAACGGCTGCAGCAAAGCATAAATAATCTACACCGTCAAAAAGTACACATTGAGGATCTGGCATTTCACACAATGAGTGGACACATTTCGCTAGGATTAACAATATTAGTATTTGCTTTAATTTTTATTTACGTAATGAAAAAGAGAAACCAAAGGCAGCAATTGCTGGCTGTCACATTCTCTGGCCCCCCGCAGAATGTTCAGGCATGAACATAAATAGCAACTGAAAACATGCCTTGTGTGCGCTCAAGGCCAAGTAGGTAGACCAACTGATAGTACACTTGAAATAGGGACACATGTGTGTAACCCTATATAGCCGATGCTCGCTGAGCCTTACAAACTCAGCGATAAGATAATGAATAGATTAAGACCAACGCTGAGACTTACAAACTCAGCAATAGATAAGCTAGAGTTAAGGGATGAAGTTATGCATGAGTCAGGGTATAAAACCCCTGACTCAGACGAATAAAGATCCAGTATAAAAAAGTACAACACCACCAGTATACACTTTACAAAACTGATTGCAGTTGTGCAACGCACAACATACAGCGGTGAATTCAAATTGTTAAGGAAATCGGCAGTATTAGCCCCAATGCTGCAATCGTTTAATCCATTCATCCACGAAGCTGAGGAAAATGGTATTAAATTTGAATTAATTCGAGTAGGAGGGCTTTTGCTGCATGGCCCTATCTCATATGATGCGAAATTCCCTTTGTTGTTACCAAAGCGTGCTGAATTCGTCAGCCTTTTTATCAGGTATTTGCACATAAGGCACTACCACGCTGGTGCAAAGGTTCTTGTTGGATTGCTAAGGCAGCAAGTTTGGGTGGTCAATGCTCGCAGTGCATGTACGGCAATTGTTAGAAGCTGCGTACACTGTTTTGGCTATAAGCCAAAATTATTGGGGCAAATAATGGGAAGTCTGCCAGCAGATCGCCTTCGTGCAGGTCGTCCATTTAAGGTATCTGGCGTAGATTTCTGTGGGCCTTTTTATGTAAGCTACAGGATAAGAGGCAGACCACCAGTTAAAATGTACGTTGCCGTTTTTGTTTGTTTCGCCTCAAAGGCAGTCCACTTGGAACTGGTTACAGATGCCTTTCTAAATTTTTTTAAAAGGTTCACTGGGAAACGAGGGCTGCCGGAAACAATGTACAGCGACAACGCGACAAATTTTGTCGGAGCGAGCAACTTGCTGATGGAGTTGCAAGCAGCGTTTCACCGGAGCAAGGGAAAGCTGCAGGAGTACGCAGCGGAGCGAGCTGTGCAGTGGAAGTTTATCCCTCCGAGGGCACCACACTTTGGCGGGCTGTGGGAGGCAGCAGTAAAGGCTGCCAAACATAGGCTAGTTCGAGGGGCAGGCGACGCCAGGCTGACGCCGGACGAGTTGTGCACGCATCTGATAGAGGTCGAAGCGTTGCTCAACACCAGGCCACTCGTGTTGGACACAAGCGATCCCAACGACGGGGACGCAATAACGCCGGGGCACTTGCTCATCGGCCAGCCTTTGCTGGGGCTGCCCATCGGATTCACGCCCAAGGAGCCCAACAACAAGCGCGTACCCGCATACTTGAAGCGGTGGTGACAATTGTGGGAGCTCAAACTGAGCTTCTGGCGCAAGTGGTCCAAAGACTACCTGCTCAGCCTGCAGCAGCGCGCCCAGTGGAGCAAAGGCGAAGCCAATCTGGTCGAAGGGGCGGTCGTTCTCGTGCACGACGACAGCACCCCCCCGCAACGGTGGATCACCGGGCGCGTGACACGCGCAATCGTGGGAGAGGACGGCAAGGTGCGGGTGGCCGAGGTCAGAACGCCGGGCGGCGTTATTAAACGACCGGTGCACAAACTGGCACCGCTGCCTATCGAGGAGTGTTGAAGACCGGAGCTCGTCAACGGGGCCGGAATGTTGAAGCAGAAGTAAATTGAATCTGCCACTCTTATTAACATACATTGTTAGTTGTAAGTTAGTTAAGAGAAATTGAAGTCGTAGCATAAGTTAGTTTAAGAGAAAGCACTCTATATAAACTTGCAAGCCGATCAGCAATCTGCCGACGGCGAATTGGTGTTGCGTGCGGTCATCTGTGGCCCACGCACTCCGTTTTAGGCGAAGCTAATTTTAATTGTCGTAAGAGTCTTCAAGCCGCCACACGCATTCATATTAAAAATTCGCATATACAACGAAAAAACCGCATCTCATCATTTATTGTAATTTATTAAAATATAAAAACGCTTAGATTTTTCGCGCCCCAACATTTCGCTAAAAACGGTTGTGTATGTATCTTCCATAGCGATTGAGCAAGAGTCACAAAATTTGGTAGTTAGATAACTGGTAACGACCCCCCAAAAACTGCATCAAATTTTTGGAGCCCCCTCACCCATTCCACCTACAGCCCCACCGCAGCTTAAAAACAGAAATGCTTGTATGTTTTACAGTTTTTAAGCTAGAGCCACCAAATTTTGTGCCAAGATTATGTGTCTGGACGAGGATGCCAGATAGTGGCTGGAGCTGATGGCGCCCAGCATCAGTGCCGCGGTGCGAGTTGAACTCCGCACATGCCCGCAAGCGGATATACCGCAAGCAAACCTTGTGACGATTTACCTGCCACACACGGCTGGCGAGACGGCGGAGAAATCCCTTGGGTTGCTCACTGAGCAAAATAAAGGTCTTCTCACTGAGACGTGGCGAGTGCTCAGGCGCCTAGAAACCAAGGGCGGCAAGGTGCTAATGCTTGGGTTGGAGGATGAGGCCCTCACGCGTCTCAAAAACAGAGACATGCTGGTAAGCTTCGGATTTGGCCAACTGAAGTGCCAGCTACACAAAAAGCAAGCCGCTATAGAGACGGCTGCGAAGGTGCTGCAGCCAAGGTAGCACCCACCTGCCCCCCGATGAGGCAGCAGCAGCCAAAGCCATTGCGGCCTGGGAAGCCGAGTTGGACTCGGACGTGTCAAGGCTTCATGTGTGCAACGAGGCAGACCACTTGAGTGATGTGCAGCCGTCCGATGATGAGCAGACACCCACCGGGACGCTGTCAGAAGCATATCTGACGCTCTCGGAGTGGGAACCGGAGCTGTAAGGATGGGGGCCACCAGCGTGGCACAGATCAACCTGCATCACGCGAGGGCAGCTTCGGCTGTCATCAGCAGGTTGATCTCCAGGTCTGACCTGGGGCTGGTTCTCATTCAGGAGCCATGGGTCGTCAGAGCCAGGATCTGCGGCCTAAACCATATAAGTTCGCAATTAGTTGCAGACATTAGGGAGACATCGCCAAGATCATCTTGGTGCGAAAGAACACAAACTTTCTTTGTCTCTCCAAATTTCTCAGAAGGGATCTTGTAGCGGTGCAAATCAATGACGAGTTCGGAAGTATTGTGATGGCATCAGCCTACTTTCCGGGAGACACTGCAGTAACCCCTCCAACAGAGGTTCAGGATCTGGTGGCACACTGCAGCAGCAATAGACTCCCTTGCTGCTGGGATGCGACGCTAACGCGCACAGTGTAGCGGGGGGCAGCACGGGAAATAACAGTAGACCATAGGTAAGTGCTTACTTGACTATCTTGTAGCTAGTGACCTTACGGTATTCAATGTGGGGTTTGAATCCACTTTTATCACCAAAAATAGAGCCGAAGTACTTGATTTTACTTCCGGCAACGGGGGGCCTCTCATTTGGTCAACAATTGGAGGGTCTCAACAGAACCGTCAATGTCGCATCACAGAATCATCCTCTTCGACATTATCAGTAATTTCAGGTTAAGTAAAGTCATCAGGAATCCCCGGCGAACCGACTGGCTGCTCTACCAGTTCTGCCTCGGCTTAAATCTGAGCAGACTGAACCACAGTAAGAGGTTCTCTTCTCATAAAGAGCTAGAGCAACGCGCTCACTTCCGGAGTTTTGCTCTAACTTAGAGCAGGCCTCACCAGCCGTTAGAGTTTTTAAGGCAATCTCGAAAGGCAAAGTGCTGTCCGAGCTCTGTCTAAAAAAGCCAGATGGTTCTTTTACGGAAAATGAGGTGGAGAAAGCAGAGCTTCTCCTGCAAACTCACTTTCCACTTGGTAGAACCATCCCCAATACGAGACCGGACTGGAGCCTAGCTGCAGCCATTATAACAGAGCAAAAGATAAGATGGGCTATTGGTGTATCAATACTGTTAAATTTATGTAAAACTGCTATTTTCTGCGTTAGTTTGATAATAACAACAAGAATGAATACTTATAGAGGGTTCAAACACCGATTTCCCAACAAACTTTCGAGCTCTGTTGTCTGGCGATTTTACCGTTTGATTAGACTGCCGTTTGTTGCTTTGTGAGCAAGCAGAATGACTTTAAGTTCACTCATATATCTTCTCTTTTTTTAATATTTAATATTTATTTATTTATTTATTGTCAGCTATGAGCAGCTGACATGAAATTAAAATTAATTTAAAATAACTATAGTATAAATAACTAAATTAAAAGTAAAATTTAACATTAAATGTAAATCTTAAATTAAATTAAGAAAATTAAGTTAACGTTAAAGCTCTGGGAAATTCAACAAGAAAATAAGTGGTCCAACATTTGCTGCATGGATTGGGAAAAACCCAGAAAATCCCAATCAGACTAGCGGTAGATTAGTGATTAGTGTAATTAGTGGTATTATTAATGGTATTATATAAAGAAAAAAGGATCGATCGTTTAAGTTTTTGAATTGAGGTATCCAAAGAGACTCGAGAATAAAGCATATTATAGTCAGAACATATAACACGAAATGTTTCATGAATTAAATAGTTGCTTGAGCAACGATCGAGGCTAAGAGGTAAAAAGTTACGGATGATCTAATAGGAACGTTAAATTTTATTCGACTTTACAGAACTGATGAGTCGATTTCACCATTAAGCAGATGAGTGATGAATACTACACCATGCATATTTCTACGGTTCAAAAGGGAAGGAAGATTAATTAAAAGAAGTCTACTTGAATACATGGGTAGGTCTATCCCAGGAACCCAGACAAAACTTCTAAGCGCAAACAGAAGAAATTTCTTCTGCACAGATTCAATTCTATCCTGGTGAGCCCCGTATTGCGGGAAACACACACAAGATCCATACTCCAGGATGGAACGTACTAAAGATGTATAAAGCGTTTTAGTTGTGTAGGGATCATTAAACTTTTTTGACCACCGCTTGATGATCCAATGACATAAGCGGCCTTATTGACCATCGACGATATGTGAGAATCAAATTTTAATTTGCTATCAAGAGTGATGCCCAAATCCTTAATTTCAAAAACGCGAAGCATCAAGCAAGTAGTAAGGAGTATAAGGGGTACCTTGACAAAAGGACATGACTTCACATTTTGAACAATTTAAATTAAGAAAGTTACAACGGCACCAGGCCGACAGTGCACCCAAGGCTGACTGTAGTAAGTTACACAGAGAATCATCATTATAGCTGAAACAAAGCTTTACATTATAGGCAAACATATAAACACGAGAGTTAGTAAGAACAGCAGGAAAATCGTAAATAAAGATATTAAATTGCAATGGTCCCAGGTGACTCCCCTGAAGAACACCAGAGGTAACGAAAATAGATTTGGATACAGAAGATTGAAAAACTACGTTTTGTGTTCGGCCACACAAGTACTCCGAGAGCCACGACAAGAGTTTTGCTGGAAGTCCAATAATATTTAATTTATGAAGCAACAAAGAATGACTAACAGAATCAGATGACTCACTAAAATGTGTTTAAACAACGTCAGTTTGCATTTTGGTTTGAGACTCTATATCACAAGTGAGGTAATAGATCTTCGTGGTAGTAGATCTTCGCCTCTCAAAACTGTGTTGATAAGAGGATAAAATTTAACTACATAAGTGCTGCGATTGGCAGCATATAATTTTTGCAAAGACTTTTGGAATTGCGGACAACTTAGTTTTTACGTTGGACTTAGTAGAATTTTTATGAAGTGGAATAATAAAAGATTATTTCCATATACCAGGAAACACAACTGAATCAACTGACAAGTTAAATAATATATGTAAAGGTTTACAAAGTGAATGCGCACAGTATCTAAGAAAAAACAGGCACACCATCTGGACCAGGCAAGAAGTCGGGTTTGATAGAGTTAAGGTCACTTAGCATCGTACACTCAGTAATAACTGGGACGTATATGCAATTTGACGTTTGACCTTGAAAAGGATAGGAATTATTGCAACTATATAATCTCGATGAGTATACTGATTGAAAATACTCAGCAAATACATCAGCCACTGCTTGAACGGAACTTGCTCTTGTATTATCAAGGTAAACCGAGGATGGCAAGCATGAAGATTTACGTTTGGTGTTAACAAATTTATAAAAAAGTTTGGGACCATGGAAAAAGTTTAATCTGCAACGATTGAGATAGATTTCCAGACTTCTTAAATTTTTTTAAGGATGTTTTTTTCACGTTTTTTAATTTAGATAGTTCCCTCGTAACTCAAGGTGGCTTATTTTCATTTGAAGGACATGGGAATGAAACACAGATATCCAAATGCGAATTAAAACCTTGTTAAAAATGGCAATGGCAGCATTTCTACAATAAGAGTGAGAAACAAATATCAAATCAAATATCAAATCGACCCAACAACGAAGCTTGCAGCAACTCTACGCTTTTTAGCAACTGGCACATATCAGCTAGCAGCGGCAAAAGATTTCAACATCACCATAAGCAGGAGTACTTTTTCATAGTGCTACATAACGTCATCGACGCTCTTGAATGCTCTATATGTAAAGAACATATTAGCATGAAGATGTCTGCCGGCAAAATAGTTGAGTCGAAACTGTTTTTTTTTAGATATTTGGATTTCCGGGTGTTGTTGGTTGTATTGTATTTTTATTTTTGCAAGGAGGCCCACTTGCATTCAAGTTTTTGGCAAGTGCTTCCCACATTGCACCAATTACCACCTTAAACCCTTTGGTAAAACCTTTTGCCACGTCCGGATTTTCCTTCATTAATCAAATCGATTCCGAGCAGTTTACTCGAAATCGAAATGTAGAACAGGCCTGAATATTTTAACACATAGAAACTCAATACCCGGGAGATCATGATAATGAATCTGTCAAGAGTCAACATCAATGAGAACACCACCAACCTTTACGGGAGAAGCGATCGCATCTGTTTAAATAATCATATTAGGCAAAACGGATCAATCAGATATGTAAGGTTTTAACCAGGTTTCTGTGAGTGCAACTGTCTGTGAAACAAAGGATAAGCTGTTTACATATAATTAAGAAAGTTTAGTGTTAAAGCCTCGAATATTTTGATAGGCCAAACTAACTACTTTTGTTAGTTTTTTTGCCGCGGAAGTTGAGCAACAGGATGGATAGCTGGCGGTGCACTCCTGATTTTTATACTTTTATTTTTTTTATTTCGCCTGTTCACATACTCCTTTACATCGAGCTTTGGTGGCCATACTTTTTAGAACAAATTGCTGCTAAAAGTTCGAGCGGAACACTCAACTTTAAGGAAGAATTACGATCCGAAGTCTTTTTTCGCATCAGAGATTCTAGCAACCTTGCCATTTTTAAAATTTGACTTTAGCTCTTTGAAATATACATGCAAGTTGTTAAACGCAACATGCATAACTTTAAAGCCAATGTGAGTCTGCCTCATGAACTTGGATGATTCATTCATCAATTTGTTGCAGGGCTCACAGTACCATTTCAGGCCAGTGTCTGCGAGTAAACAGTCTCTAATTTTGGCAGTAAAGCGAGCACAATTCATATGGATCATGTTATCACATAACCTACATAGAATAAAGTCTTGGTTGTTTGACCCAACCAATTTGCAATTTGAACTGCAGCAAACAAGCATATTGATAATAATTAAATAAATAAATAAACTACCTACAACAATTGATATGCTTTATTAAACAAAAAGTAGGGTGCAAGAATGAAGTATGAAAGTGACTATGCAATGAGCAATATAGAAACGGTGAAATTCAGAAGAGCGCTTAAGCGAGAGAGCGAAAGCGCGTTGGCAGATTTAACCGCACGTACGTTGGATAAGAGCGGCCGAAAGCGGGTGAGGACTGATGCTGGCAAGCAAGAAAAAAAGAAAAAAATTTTGTTGTTAGTAGGCGAAAGACAACACAGTATATGCAAATGCAAATATATGTATGTATGTATGTATATACGTTTGTTTTCTATATTTGAAAGCACTTCAGCGTTAGTTCTACTGCAAATTAAAATGAGAGGGGGTGGCATACAAATTGTTGCTGCGAATCTGTGTATGATGTCAATTGCTATATTCCTACCAAATTTGGTGACTCTAGCTCAACATTAGTGAAATAGGGTGAAAGGGTGGCTGGTGGCTGTTTGGGTGGGGGTGGCATCCAAATTTTTAGGGTTTCTACATCACCAATCTTGGCACAAAATTTGTTGGCCTTTGCTCAAAAGCTGTGGGAGATATAGGCCTTTTTGATTTAAATATGCAGGGGCTGGTGTCTGAATGGGTGGTCGTGGGGGGTATTTTGAAGCTATCTTCTGCCCAAAGTTGGTAGTTTCAGCTGTAAGAGCGTGCGAAATTGATGGATTTACCGATTTTGAGCTATCGAATATATTGGTTTGCCAGCCTCCCAGTTTTCGTAGAACCCCAATCTTAACACTTAAGTTACTATGAAATAGATAAAGACATTTGCAAAGTTTCAAGTCTCTAGCTGAAACGGTGTGGAAAAAAGTTTCGTTCATACAGACAGAAGGACAGACGGACGGACACCATTAAGGGCATTACACAAATCTAATATATGTATATGTATATAAAAATGCTTAAGAAAATAATAAAACATTTTGATTGGTATTAATATGTTCCGTACTGATAAAAATTAAGGAAACCTATATGGTCGATTCAAATTTTAATATAAAGTAGGCACATACTCAAATTGTAAATTGCAAGGAGTATATTGGGTTTGAGCAATGTTCGTCATAGTGTCTGTCCGTCAGTATGTTCGCAACTTTTTTCCATACCCTTCAAGTTAGAGACATGAAACTTTGCAAATGTCTTTATCAATGGCTTAGGCTGTAGATGTCAAGATTGGGTTTCAACGATAACTGGGGGCTGGCAAATCGATAAATTCGATAACTCAAATACGATAAATGCACCTATTGCGCACGCCCTTACAGCTAGAACTACCAAATTTGGGTAGAAGATAGCTACTAAAAACTCATAAACTTCTGCGTCTATGATATAATTAACAAACATATTAATTAAATTGGATTTGTGCAATGTCTGTCATTGTGTCTGTTTGTCTGCCCTTCCTTATGTTCGGAACTTTTTTCAAAACCTTCAAGTAAGAGACTTGAAACTTTGAAAATGTCTTTATCAATGGCATAGATGCGCTCATAATGTACTCACAGAAAGAAAATAAAAACAACAGAATAATTTACAACCATGTCTGTTCTTCTTATCGATTCCGAGAGTTTTGCATTCCTAAATTTCGATTCCGAGTACAAACGGATCGTTTTGAAAATGAGTGACAATGAGCACTCGAAATGAATATGATTGTGCATTTAAAGCAACTAATGTGAGTTTTTAAACCCTGAAACTAGTTTTACCTAATTATAATATTAACGGCAATAGCTTTGGATTATCATTCGTTTGGCCTGAAGATTATTTTTCATTTGTTTTTTTGTTTTTAGTTGTACACATAAAATATACGTGCGGTGCAAATTATACAGAATGTCAATCAGCTGTTTGTCTCAATACTAAATTGGTATCGATATTGAGTATAAGAAGAATAAAAGTCGATCGAAGTCTGGGAATGCAACCATCGAAATGAAAATCAATTTCGATTCCGTTTCGACTCGAAAAGTTGAACAGGCCTGAACATCTTTAAAATGCACTTGAAACTCTGCTTAAAATGGTTAAAAACAAGCCGAGCTGATAGGTCAATCATTTCGAAAATGTATATCCATATGTGTTAAACTTAGCTAACTCATATTTATCAAGCTACACTTTTCGGATGCTAAATTTTAGGGGTCATCAACTCATTCTTTTGTACTCATGAGTCGCATAAGTTGAATCAGACATGGCGCAAAAGAAGCTGGCCAAGAGCGTAAGAAAGGGACAGTGATAGGCAGTTGTCGATAAGTGCCCAGAGTATTGACGTAAAAAAAACACAATTCCATAAAACAGAAACTTACCAAAATAGTTGGAGTAGGATAGGGACAACAACGGTACGCTAACAGTGGTATGAAAATTGCCTTTTGAGGGCCGAACGTTCTAGATGTGTATGTTTGCATGTTTAATAATTTTTATTTTGTAAGTGTGCAGTAGGCGATAACAATGAGAGATTGTGCTTGAGTTGCTGCAGTGTATACTGAATGTAAAAACCGGCTACTGAGCACGATAAGCTGCACCACGAAACAAATCGAGCTGCTCTCAGCTAACTCAATTGCTAAGTTCAGTGGAGCTTAATCATTATCAAAGTTCAAGTTTAAATGTAAGAGCGTTGCTCCAAAACATTAATACAGTTCTTGCGGTTGAGCGCAATAGGTGGAGTTATCGATTTTGTGTGATAGAATTTATCGATTTGCCAGCCCCCAGTTATCGTAGAGCCCCAATGTTTACACTTTAATTTACTTGGCCATAGGTAAAGATATTTGCTGAGTTACAAGTCTCTAGCTTGAAGGGTGTGGAAAAATCCTGCGCTCATAGGGACGGACGGACAGACGGCCAGACACCATGACAGACCTTGCACAAACCCAATATACCCTTTAACTTATATATCGAGTGTAAAAACCAAATCTTCAAAATATGTAATATTCAATGTAAATAATGTTATAATGTAATTTTATAAAAATGTAGATATGTTAAGTTAACTACTTAGCTTTAGATACCAGTACTTGAGATATAAGTTGGTGTATATTTTAATTCAATAATTTTTTGAAGTTTTATGCTTACATTAGAAATTATTTTTTAAGTTTTTAGATCAATGTTTTTAAAAAGCGTATATTTTAGTTTTTTCAAACTATATTTATTTTATCAGAAACTTTGTTTTCTTCTTAAATAGACTAATTGAGAGTGTACTTAACGCACCTTTGGTACCCAATTTATACTTTATTTTTGAGTTACTCAGTCAGTCACTTCGCCTCCAGTGAAGCTCATAAAAAGCTATTAAAAAATAAATTTATTGCTGGGGGCAGCAGGAGTTAAGGCGGTATTGAAATTTTTTACGCATATTGTTTTTGGATGCGGTGAATTTAAGTGAACCTCGAGGTGTATCGGTATTCAAAACGTTGTTTTACAGGCATTACCTGAGCTATGTCAATGTTGTGTTGGATAAGGCTAGTGCGGCCTAAACCTTGGGCACAGTTTGGGAATAATTGTTTTCTACATCTACTACTACATCCAATTGTTGCTGTTGCATTACGGTCAATGGGTATTTTGCAGGATCATCCAACTCCAGGCATTCAGCTTTAATATTCAAAGAACTAATATTTTTTAAAGTTTTTTCTGCATTGGCATCTGTTTGTACTTAACTATATTATTCAGTACCCCCGTAACTTGGTGAGCATGGCCATCTGCTGTTTGCACACGAGCTTTAATTTGGTTTGAATTGGGGATATTTATCGAATGGTTCTTTTGCTAAGTCAGATCCAATGCAACTAACACTGGCTCCAGTATCCAAAAGTCCTGTTCATGATAATCCAAAAAAAACGACTTCGGCATAACTTCACAGATCTTGACAATTACTGAAGATTGCCGAAACAAGCATTTGGTTATCGTTCCTAATCTGCTGAAAGTAATTTCTAATTCTTAGGCTACTACGTTTTTTTCTAGGACATCTATATACGTCATTAAATATTCGGTTTCGAACTTCCATATAATTCTTTAATCGTTCCTGATACGGAAGCAATTTGGACGGTAAGATTTTCTTAGAGACCTCTGCTGACGGTCTTAATAAAATCTTACTTGGCTTTAATGTTTCTGGTGACCCTGATTGTTTGGGGGCATCCGGAGGTAGTTGGATGCACCCGTCTGACGGTTTTCCGTCAGGCGACTTAAACATTTCTTACACTGTGCCTTATACACATGGGGCGTGCCACACCCGTAGCAAAAGATAGTTCGGTCTGCTTTACAATTTTTCCAAATATGGCCGACTTCGGTACAGTTCCAACAAGTTGGTGACTTTTGGAAACCACTAATGACAGCAATTTCGGCGTCTACTATAACTTCTTCTTGCTTTTCCCAATTATCATTTTGCTCTTCCATACCACAAACTTGACGAAATTGCTTTGTTGCGCGTTTGGAACGAGGATAAAATTCCTGCCCAAATGACTCTTGCATTTGAACTAACCTTCGTAAGTGATTAATAGTATGGATAGGTTGATAAAGTAACTGCTGGCGAATATTAGGTAGCAGGTTATTTTTGAGAATTTCTAAGAGTTCTTCTTCTTCTAACTTAACTGGACATCGATCTATTAGCAACACTACTGCATCATAGAACATACCAAATGTCTTTCCAGGCTTTTGTTTTCTTGAGCGAATTTCTTCTTTAATGCGAAAGTCGGATCGATAATCTTTGTATTGTAACCGCAACGAGGTACAAAATTCTGAACAAATTATTTGGTTTACTTGCTTGTGATACCGTTAAAAACAGTCTCTAGCTTTACCAGTAAATAATACAGTACGACCTCGCTTAACGCAACCTATTAGAATAATCTTTTGTTGGCTACGAGACCTATTTCCAAAAGTAGATGCATTTTCTTATCATTTAAATCAAAGTAAATCGAGTATATCTGCAAGGATTTCATTTAATTAATTAAGTTTTTGATAAAATTAGAAATTGTGGTCTGTACTTTGTATGATTTCCTTAGAAAGTTGCGTAAAATGAGGTAAATTTTCTTCAAGTTAAGAATTTTGGTGTTGCGATTATCGAGGAGTTGCGTTTAACGAGGGTTGCGTTGAGCGAGGTCGTACTGTATGTGTAAGTGCTTGCACATGGCTGTTTAATCACAGTCTAGGGTTTCATCGGTTAATGCTTTAACTCGATACAGAAACTCTTCCACACTTAAACCATTGTCAGACCCATTGTAATGAAGATTCCATCTCTGCATGATGTCGGCAACTTTTCCAGGGCTAAAACCCGAGGTATTCATAAACGACTCTGGCCTGTTTTGCGGACGTGCACAATTTTCTGGAATATTATTTTGAAGCGCACGGGGACTCACTTGCAAGTTCGACATCAGACGAGACATCGTTTGTTCTATCATAGTTTGGATAACCGCATAATTCGGTATATTACTCTGCGCTTTGGCGGCTCTTGTAGGTCGACCTCTGCGTCTTTGAGATACAAAAGGATCGGAAGGATTTGTGCTATTGCTATTATTTAATCTTGGCTCCTGACGGGAAAGCTGTAAGTTTTGACCCGACGTCCGATCTTGCTCCGGCTGCGTGTTCAGCATTTGCTGTGCATTTTGACTTGTGGCTTCCTTTCGGGCCTTGGACCGTGTGCCGCTTGCAACGGGCAACGCGGACTCATTTCTTTCTAGTGCATGGGGATAATTTTCTCCTGTAAATTTGAATGCTTGCAGTTCTACTATGCTAACGCAATTTGGATATTCTGCATGTTCTGTTAACCAGTTCTCTAAGCAAGTTTTTTGGAAAACATGCTTGACTAAACATGGCTGGTTCTCAGTCATGGCTTGACCACACACCAGACACATATTTTCAACCACATAAGCAGATCCTGCATTATTGGCTGACTGACTTGTTGGACTACGCATCATCTGCATTCCTAAAACTTTCTTGTTTAAATAACAAATTACCTGGGACAATATTGAAGCTTTCACACTAATAATTATTATTATTCGCGTATTCTAATGATAAAAAGTAGGTAAATGACTGGGCTATTACAAAATTATAGAAACGACGTGTGCCCCACTTTGGGCGCCAAAAATTATGTAACCTACATTGTACCTCGATTGCGATGAGAGGTTACCGAGCGAGATCCTAGTTACGAGTGGGACCCTATAAACCCTAGCTCTTTCGGGATGTGGGGGGGTAGGTTGTAACCAGATCGTCGACTCACAGCACATAATCCTATTTAAGGATCCCTTCAGAAACTAACAATGCTTAACGCAAAAAAAAACATAATCAAAATTAACGAATAGGGCAAACGCCTATTACCAAACCGGATCGATTTAATCTACAATGGAATTAAAGCATGGGGAAGCTTATTATCATCAAAATCGCGAAAATCGCGGAGCCTATAATGTCATTCGACTCACGCCTCTTTACCAAACTCTACCTATGGTCTTTCTTGGTTTCGATTAACAAAAGACCCCATAACAATGATTAGTGAGACGGCTTCATGTCACCAGGAATTATGCAAAAACTTTACGAATTCATCTACAACTTAACTAATTTAAGTAATGGTATAACACAAATTAATTACTAAAATCATAACTTTAATTTTTAATACGGGACCAGTTTAATTATTATTCATTTTTATACTCGATACCGAAGGTAAAGAGTATATTGGGTTTGTGCAATGTCCGTCTGTCCGTCCGTATGTTCGCAACTTTTTTCCACACCCTTCAAGTTAGAGACTTCAAACTTTGCAAATCTCTTTATCTATGGCATAGTAAATTAAAGTTTCAAGATTGGAGCTCTACGATAACTAGGGGGCTGGCAAATCGATAAACTCGATAACGCAAAATCGATAGATGCAGCTATTTCGCAAGCCCTTACAGCTAGAACTACCAAATTTGGGGAGAAAATAGCTACTACCAACCCCCAAAAAACTGCATCAAAAATTTAGGTGCCACGCTTACCCATACCGCCCCCAGCCCCACCCGCAGTTTAACCCCAAGAAAGCCCATATCTTCTACAGTTTTTGAGCGAGAGCCATCAAATTTGGTTCCAAGATAGGTGTTGACGATCCCCAATCAAATTCATAAAAACTTTGGATGCCACGCCCAGCTATACTGCCCTATCCGCCCTCAACAAATAAATCAAAATCAAATCAAACGCTTCGCTAAAAACGGTAGTGCGTGTATCTTCCAAAGTGTTTGAGCTAGAGTCACAAAATTTGATAGGTAGATAGCTGGAAACGACCCCCCAAAAACTGCATCAAAGTTTTGGGGCCCCATTTACCCATTCCGCCCCCAGCCCCCTCGCAGCTTATAAACAGAAATGCTTATATCTATTACAGTTTTTAAGCTAGAACCACCAAATTTTGTGCCAATATAGGTGATTACAACCTCCAAAAAAATGCAGAAAAACTTTGGATGCCACGCCAATCCATACTGCCCAAGCTGCCCCAAACCGATCCAATGCTTCACTAAAAACGGGAATGCGTGTATTTTCCAAAGAGTTAAAGCTAGAGTCACCAAATTTGGTAGGAAGATAGCTGTTAACGGTCCCCAAAAATTTGGAGCCACGCCCCCCCGTTCCCTAGCCCCTTGCATTTTGAAATCAAAAGTGCCTATATTTTCCACAGCTTTTGAGCTGGAGCCGCCAAATTTGGTGCCAAGATTGGAAGTGAAGAAACCCAAAAATTTTGGATGGCGCCCCCACCCATACCGCCCCCAGCCCCCCTTCCACCATATTCTACTAACCTTGAGCTAGAGTCACCAAATTCGGTATGAGGATAGCAATTAACATCACAATCAGATCTGCAGCAAAACTTTGGACGCCACGCCCCCCCATACCAGCCCCCAGCACCTAGCCCCCCTTCTACCATATTCTACTAACTTTGAGCTAGAGTCACCAAATTCTGTTTGAGGATAGCAATTGACATCATAAATAGATCTGCAGCAAAAGATTGGATACCACGCCCCCCCTAACCAACCCCAGCCCCCCTTCCCACAAATTTTACTATTTTTGAGCTAGAGTCACCAAATTTGGGAGGAAGATATATTTTTGGCTTCCCCATCTGCACCAGACAATCTTTGAGGCAGCCTACACCCCTGCCGTATCCACACACCATTGCAATCAGCTCTCTTTTAATCTGTTTTACTACTGGTATCGAGTATACCGCAGTCGGGTGCGTCCGACTGCAACGTTTCTACTTGTTTTTAACTGCCATCGATATAGATATAAACATCCCGAGATATGCTTAGGGTTATAGTCTGCTCGTTAATAATATTGTTTTAATTCAAATCTTGGTATTTTCATTCCTTACTAATAAGTAGAAATAACCGATTAAACAATTTTTTTTTTTAAAGTAGTGGTGATTAGTAAACTTTTTGATTTCCTTATATTTACAAAATCAGTATCTGCGCTTCTTATTTAGTTACAGTTTACTTGATGCGGTGGCGACAATTGTGGGAGCTCAAACTGAGCTTCTGACGCAAGTGGTCCAAAGACTACCTGCTCAGCCTGCAGCAGCGCGCCCAGTGGAGCAAAGGCGAGGCCAATCTGGTCGAAGGGGCGGTCGTTCTTGTGCACGACGACAGCACCCCCCCGCAACGGTGGATCACCGGGCGCACAAAAAGCAAGCCGCTATAGAGACGGCTGCGAAGGTGCTGCAGCCAAGGTAGCACCCACCTGCCCCCCGATGAGGCAGCAGCAGCCAAAGCCATTGCGGCCTGGAAAGCCGAGTTGGACTCGGACTTGTCAAGGCTTCATGTGTGCAACGAGGCAGACCACTTGAGTGATGTGCAGCCGTCCGATGATGAACAGACACCCACCGGGACGCTGTCAGAAGCATATCTGACGCTCTCGGAGTGGGAACCGGAGCTGTAAGGATGGGGGCCACCAGCGTGGCACAGATCAACCTGCATCACGCGAGGGCAGCTTCGGCTGTCATCAGCAGGTTGATCTCCAGGTCTGACCTGGGGCTGGTTCTCATTCAGGACCCATGGGTCGTCAGAGCCAGGATCTGCGGCCTAAACCATATAAGTTCGCAATTAGTTGCAGACATTAGGGAGACATCGCCAAGATCATCTTGGTGCGAAAGAACACAAACTTTCTTTGTCTCTCCAAATTTCTCAGAAGGGATCTTGTAGCGGTGCAAATCAATGACGAGTTCGGAAGTATTGTGATGGCATCAGCCTACTTTCCGGGAGACACTGCAGTAACCCCTCCAACAGAGGTTCAGGATCTGGTGGCACACTGCAGCAGCAATAGACTCCCCTTGCTGCTGGGATGCGACGCTGATGCGCACAGTGTAGCGGGGGGCAGCACGGGAAATAACAGGGGACCATAGGTGAGTGCTTACTTGACTATCTTGTAGCTAGTGACCTTACGGTATTCAATGTGGGGTCTGAACCCACTTTTATCACCAAAAATAGAGCCGAAGTACTTGATTTTACTTCCGGCAACGGGGGGCCTCTCATTTGGTCAACAATTGGAGGGTCTCAACAGAACCGCCAATGTCGGATCACAGAATCATCCCTACCATGGCAATTGGTGAGCTAAAGTAAAGAAATTGCACCTTAATTGGTTACACTCGATATTCTTTCATTATGATGTACTAATGACGATACATAGTTTTATTAAGAATTCATTTTTAAAGAACAATTGTTATAAAAAAAAAAGCATGTAAGAAAATAAGAAGATAATAAGATAATCACGTTTCATTACGTTAATTAAGTGTTCTAATTATTTTTCCATAATCGTGGGTATTTAAGAACGTTTTCTAATCAGCTTGTGGTTCGAATAAAAATGTCATAAGAAAACCCGTTTTATTATTTTAAGGGTAACCATACGAAATATTATAAATGATATGATAGAACTTACATTACTTTAGTTTTTGGAGTGACTCACAATTACAAGTCCATCGCTGAGTCCGTTGGTACCAAGGAACTGATGCGGCTGTTAGATTAAAGGTTGTATTTATGCATGTATGTATATAAATCGTTTGGTCTACCACTCAAAAGGGCTCCTGTCAATTAAGATTCGATTAACATATTTTCATATAAGAACTTAACTCTAAAGTATAATTTCAAGATATTTTGCTAATTAACCGAATTTGTATCAATTGGTACAAATCTCCAATGCAAAAACGAAAATCACATCAACGAAGGCAATGTCTCAATGGTTCGCATCAAAGCTTTGTTCCGAAAACATTGTCGAAGCTGTGCACAGTGGGAAGACCAACAGCACGAGGTCGGAATAAGTTTGTGGTTATGTCTCAATATGTATGTCTAATCCATGTAGCCGAGTCTCGCAATCCTGGTTTTTAGAGCAATTCCGTGGTCTGTACTTGATTTAGATCAGGTGGGCTGCAACCACTTAAGGGAACCTAGAGTAGTGCTGGCGTTGTGATGCCAATGTAAATGCAGCGGTCGACGGCAATGTGTGTGGGTAAATGTACATAACGCGCCTAGCGCGTTAAGCGCCAGCCGTCGACTATTGAACGCCGTCTTCAACTACGAAAATAAACGCAAAACTTCAGATCGATGCACTTGCTAAATTTTCTAAAATATCACCTTTTATTTTCACAATTCCTCAAAACAAATAACCAATTAACCAGCGCGGCTTACTGAACAGCAAGTGTCTGGGTTTTTTGTCGTATGATATAAAACTCTATTCTGTCGCACTATTACAATTTGTAGGCTTTTTGCCGTACTGTAATATGTATTTGATTCAGTTCAAGTGGTTTTTATTTTATTTTTTTTTTATTTGAATTATTTCATACACAACTTCACTCTTAAGATGTTGAGACTGAAAAGATCGATAGCTCAGAAAATTTTATCTTCTGCAGTGTGGTTTGTAATAGTAAAGAGCTTTCAAACGGTAGTCTTCCAGTGCTGAATAGCAAAAGAGCGCAACAAAGAGGACTCAAAAAAACATGCTCACACAAAGTAACGGGGTCTTTAGCTGTGAGAGAGATTTGCTAATAATGACAATGGGACTTTTTACCTATTTCTGTGACAATATGCATTAATTTATTGCTCAAAAATAAAATCGTGTTTGGGGTAGTATTCTGTCCACTACACTCTGTCTAAAAAAGCCAGATGGTTCTTTTACGGAAAATGAGGTGGAGAAAGCAGAACTTCTCCTGCAAACTCACTTTCCACTTGGTAGAACCATCCCCAATACGAGACCGGACTGGAGCCTGGCTGCAGCCATTATAACAGAGCAAAAGATAAGATGGGCTATTGGATCGTGAATGCGTGTGTTTGCCAAAGTGTTAAAGCTAGTGTCACCAAATTTGGTAGGAAGGTAACGGTTAACGAGCCCCAAAAAACTGCGTCAAATTTTTGGAGCAACGGCCCACCCGTTCTCCAGCGTCCTGCATTTTGAAATCAAAAGTGCCTGTATTTTCCACAGCTTTTGAGCTAGAGCCGCCAAATTTAGTGCCAAGATTGGTGATGAAACACCCAAAAAATTTGGGTATCAATACTGTTAAATTTATGTAAAACTGCTCTTTTCTGCGTTAGTTTGATAATAACAACAAGAATGAATACTTATAGAGGGTTCAAACACCGATTTCCCAACAAACTTTCGAGCTCTGTTGTCTGGCGATTTTACCGTTTGATTAGACTGCCGTTTGTTGCTTTGTGAGCAAGCAGAATGACTTTAAGTTCACTCATATATCTTCTCTTTTTTTAATATTTAATATTTATTTATTTATTTATTGTCAGCTATGAGCAGCTGACATGAAATTAAAATTAATTTAAAATAACTATAGTATAAATAACTAAATTAAAAGTAAAATTTAACATTAAATGTAAATCTTAAATTAAATTAAGAAAATTAAGTTAACGTTAAAGCTCTGGGAAATTCAACAAGAAAATTAGTGGTCCAACATTTGCTGCATGGATTGGCAAAAACCCAGAAAATCCCAATCAGACTAGCGGTAGATTAGTGATTAGTGTAATTAGTGGTATTATTAATGGTATTATATAAAGAAAAAAAGATCGATCGTTTAAGTTCTTGAATTGAGGTATCCAAAGAGACTCGAGATAAAAGCATATTATAGTCAGAACATATAACACGAAATGTTTCATGAATTAAATAGTTGCTTGAGCAACGATCGAGGCTAAGAGGTAAAAAGTTACGGATGATCTAATAGGAACGTTAAATTTTATTCGACTTAACAGAACTGATGAGTCGATTTCACCATTAAGCAGATGAGTGATGAATACTACACCATGCATATTTCTACGGTTCAAAAGGGAAGGAAGATTAATTAAAAGAAGTCTACTTGAATACATGGGTAGGTCTATCCCAGGAACCCAGACAAAACTTCTAAGCGCAAACAGAAGAAATTTCTTCTGCACAGATTCAATTCTATCCTGGTGAACCCCGTATTGCGGGAAATACACACAAGATCCATACTCCAGGATGGGACGTACTAAAGATGTATAAAGCGTTTTAGTTGTGTAGGGATCATTAAACTTTTTTGACCACCGCTTAATGATCCAATGACATAAACGGCCTTATTGACCATCGACGATATGTGAGAATCAAATTTTAATTTGCTATCAAGAGTGATGCCCAAATCCTTAATTTCAAAAACGCGAAGCATCAAGCAAGTAGTAAGGAGTATAAGGGGTACCTTGACAAAAGGACATGACTTCACATTTTGAACAATTTAAATTTAGGAAGTTACAACGGCACCAGGCCGACAGTGCACCCAAGGCTGACTGTAGTAAGTTACATAGAGAATCATCATTATAGCTGAAACATAGCTTTACATTATAAGCAAATATATAAACACGAGAGGAAAATCGTAAATAAAGAGATTAAATTGCAATGGTCCCAGGTGACTCCCCTGAAGAACACCAGAGGTAACGAAAATAGATTTGGATACAGAAGATTGAAAAACTACGTTTTGTGTTCGGCCACACAAGTACTCCGAGAGCCACGACAAGAGTTTTGCTGGAAGTCCAATAATATTTAATTTATGAAGCAACAAAGAATGACTAACAGAATCAGATGACTCACTAAAATGTGTTTAAACAACGTCAGTTTGCATTTTGGTTTGAGACTCTATATCACAAGTGAGGTAATAGATCTTCGTGGTAGTAGATCTTCGCCTCTCAAAACTGTGTTGATAAGAGGATAAAATTTAACTACATAAGTGCTGCGATTGGCAGCATATAATTTTTGCAAAGACTTTTGGAATTGCGGACAACTTAGTTTTTACGTTGGACTTAGTAGAATTTTTATGAAGTGGAATAATAAAAGATTATTTCCATATACCAGGAAACACAACTGAATCAACTGACAAGTTAAATAATATATGTAAAGGTTTACAAAGTGAATGCGCACAGTATCTAAGAAAAAACCTGGCACACCATCTGGACCAGGCAAGAAGTCGGGTTTGATAGAGTTAAGGTCACTTAGCAGCGTACACTCAGTAATAACTGGGACGTATATGCAATTTGACGTTTGACCTTGAAAAGGATAGGAATTATTGCAACTATATAATCTCGATGAGTATACTGATTGAAAATACTCAGCAAATACATCAGCCACTGCTTGAACGGAACTTGCTCTTGTATTATCAAGGTAAACCGAGGATGGCAAGCATGAAGATTTACGTTTGGTGTTAACAAATTTATAAAACAGTTTGGGACCATGGAAAAAGTTTTATCTGCAACGATTGAGATAGATTTCCAGAATTCTTAAATTTTTTTAAGGATGTTGTTTTCACGTTTTTTAATTTAGATAGTTCCCTCGTAACTCAAGGTGGCTTATTTTCATTTGAAGGACATGGGAATGAAACACAGATATCCAAATGCGAATTAAAACCTTGTTTTGTCTTTCGTTGGTGACGGTTGTGTTTTTGAGTGCTCTCAATAATATATTGTTTTCTTGTGTGTTTTACGAAGTTTTAATTGGTTTTATTTGGTAAACAATTTTGGCAGTGATCGCAAATATACGTTACATATATATATTTTTGTGTGCATCAATTGATTGCCGACTTTAATCACATTTTGACTTGCAGTAGAACTTACGCTGCAGTGCTTTGCAATATATAAAACAAACGCATATTAATACAAACATATATTTGCGTCTGCTTACTCTGTGTACTCTGTGTTGTCGTTCGTACATTAACAACAAACAGCTTGTCTATTTTTCTTGCTCTTGCTTGCCAGCATCAGTCCTCTCACGTTTTCGTCCGCTCTTATCCGACGTACGTGCGGTTAAATCTGCCAACGCGCTTTCGCTCTCTCGCTTAAGCGCTCTTCTGATTTTTACCGTTTCTATAGTGCTCATTGAATTGTCACTTTCTTACTTCATTCTAGCACCCTACTTTTTGTTCGATAAAGCATATCAACTTTTCTAGTTCATTCCTTATTTATTAAATTATTATCGATATGCTTGTTTGTTGCAGTTCAAGTTGCAAATTTGTTGGATCAAACAACCAAGATTTCATTTTGTGTAGATTATGTGATAACATGATCCACTTGAAATGTTCTGGCTTTACAGCTAAAATTAGAGACTGCTTACTAGCAAATACTGGCTTGAAATGGTACTGTGAGCCCTGCAGAGAAGTGGTAAATGAATCTTCAAAGTTCATTAGGCAGACTCACGCAGGCTTTAAAGCTATGCAAGTTGCGTTTAACAACTTGCATGTATCCTTCAAAGAGCTAGAGTCCAATTTTAAAAATGGCAGGGTACTGGTAGATTCCCCGAAGCGAAAAAAGGCTTCGGACAGTAATTCGTTAAAAGCGCCACCTACCCAACCCTTCAAACCTCTCCTAGTCCCTTGTGCAAATCCTCCAATGGGCACATTAACAAGCCCATTGATGTTATTTAATTCGCCTGCTCGCAACCCGGATATTAACAGAGTCAATGACTCTACTCCCGATCCCATAAATGAACCCTCAATTTCAACAGCATGCCTATCAATAAATTTATATTCGTGTCTAGGCTCGCTTCCGACACTTCGTTGGAAGATGTTAGTGCGTATGTAAAAAATAAAATAGACTCTCCGCTTATTAATGTTGAAAAGTTTAAGTTTAAACATGCCCGAAGCATATCTTCCTTCAAGTTGAGTGTTCCGCCAGAACTTTTCGCAACAATATGTTCTGAAAAGTTTTGGCCACCAAAGCTCGTGGTAAAGGAGTATGTTAATCGGCGAATCAATGTTTATGACGGTATTAGAATCAGCAGAGCACAGCCTGTTATCCATCCTGTTGCCTCAACTTCGACGGCAAAAAACTAATAAAAGTAGTTAGCTTGGCCTATCAAAATGTTCGAGGCCTTAACACTAAACTGTCTGAACTTTATGTAAACAGCTTGTCCTTTGATTCACAGATAGTTGCATTCACAGAAACCTGGTTAAAACCTAATATATCTGATTATTCCGTTTTGCCTAATAAGTATAACTTGTACAGATGCGATCGCCCCACCCACAAGGGGGGCGGTGTTCTCATAGCTGTTGACTCTTGTATTTCCTCTGAACAGATTCATTCACATGATCATCCGGGTATAGAGTTTCTTTGTGTTAAAATATTATGTAGCGGCCGCTCATTGTATATTACTTGCTCATATATTCCTCCCAATTCTGATAATAACATTTACATATCCCATCTGAATGCCCTGCAACTTGTAACGTCATTGTTGACGGATATTGATCAACTTATAGTGGTTGGTGATTTTAATTTGCCACATGTTGTATGGTCTGTGAATGACACATCTTCGGCGCAATTACCGGCCACTTCTGATGATTTTATCGATGGCCTTTTAGAGTTAGGCCTATCAGAAGTTAACATGGTGCATAACAGAAGTAATAAAATGTTAGATTTGATATTCGTTTCTGATTCTGATTGTAGTAATGTTAGTAGAGTATCCCCTCTAGTGCTTCCTGAAGATACCTACCATCCAACTTTAGAACTTTCATTTGAACTTTTTAATCGTAGATCAACAACTTACAATTGCTTAAAGACCCGATGTTTTCGTTAAACTAACTTTACTAAATTGAATGACCTTCTTCAGCATACTAATTGGTCTCAACTCTATTCTTGTACTGATATAGAAACTGCCATTGCCATTTTTTACAGGACTTTGAATTCGCATTTGAATATATGTGTTCCCCTCACTATTCCTTTAAGTGAAAATAAACCACCTTGGTTTACGAGGGAACTATCAAAATTAAAAAACGTGAAAACAAGATCCTATAAAAAATTTAAACGATCTGGAAATACTTTAGATTTATCCTCGTATATAATTGCAAAGTCAAATTTTATTTCTGTAAACACTATTTGTTATAACAATTATCTCAATCGTTGCAGATCAAACTTTTCCCGTGATCCAAAACAGTTTTATAAATTTGTTAATTCTAAACGTTAATCTTCTTGCTTGCCATCCTCGGTTTACCTTGATAATACAAAAGCAAATTCCGATCAGGCAGTAGCCGATCTATTTGCTGAGTATTTTCAATCGGTATACTCATCGAGTTCATATAGTTGCAATAATTCCTATCCTTTTCAAGTCCAAGCGTCAAACTGCATTTATATCCCCGTTATAGCTGAGTGTACGCTACTATGCGACCTTAACTCTATCAAACCGGGCTTATTACCCGGGCCAGATGGAGTGCCAGGTTGTATACTTAGATACTGTGCGGATTCACTTTGTAAACCATTACATAAATTATTTAACTTATCGGTTGACTCAGCTGTGTTTCCTGGTATATGGAAGGAATCTTTTATTATTCCACTTCATAAAAATTCTTCTAAGTCAAACGTTAAAAACTATAGAGGTATATCCAAGTTATCTGCCATTCCGAAAGTGTTTGAAAAAATTATATGCTCTCAATTGCAGCACTTATGTTGTTCAATTTTATCTCCTTATCAACACGGTTTTGTTAGGCAAAGATCTACTACCACCAACCTTCTTGAGTTTACCTCACTAGTTATCAAAGGGTTTCAGGACAAAATGCAAACTGACGTCGTTTACACAGATTTTAGTAAGGCATTTGATTCTGTTAGTCATTCTTTGTTGCTTCAAAAATTAAATATTATTGGATTTCCACCAAAACTCCTGTCGTGGCTTTCTGAGTACTTGTGTGGCCGAACACAGAAAGTAGTTTTTAAATCTTCTGTATCTAAACCTATTTTTGTTACCTCTGGTGTCCCTCAGGGGAGTCACCTAGGACCATTGCTATTTAATCTCTTTATTAACGATCTTCCTGCAGTTATTACTAATTCTCGTGTTTTTATGTTTGCTGATGATGTAAAACTATGTTTCACCTATAATGATGATTCTTTTAGTAACTTACTACAGTCGGACTTGGGAGCACTGTCGGCTTGGTGCCGTTTTAACTTACTTCATTTAAATTGTTCAAAATGTAAAATCATGACTTTTTCTAGAGGTACCCCTGATACTGCTCACTACGTACTTGATGCTTCACCACTTGTCCGCGTTTTTGAAATTAAAGATTTAGGAATCATTCTTGATAGCAAATTAAAATTTGATTCTCACATATCGTCGATGGTCAATAAGGCCATAAATGTACTTGGCTTCATCAAGCGGTGGTCAAAAGAGTTTGATGATCCCTACACCACTAAAACGTTATATACATCATTGGTACGTCCCATCCTGGAGTATGGATCTTGTGTGTGGTCCCCGCAATACGGGATTCACCAGGATAGAATTGAATCAGTGCAGAGGAAATTTCTTCTGTTTGCGCTCAGATGTTTTAACTGGGTTCCTGGAGTAGACCTACCCCCATATTCAAGTAGACTTCTTTTAATTAATCTTCCATCCCAGTTAAACCGTAGAATTATGCATGGTGTAGTATTTGTCACTAATCTACTTAATGGTGAAATCGACTCATTAGTTCTTCTAAGTCGAATAAAATTAAATGTTCCCATTAGATCCACACGTAACTTTTTACCCCTCAGCCTCGATCGTTGCTCGAGTAACTATTTAATTCATGAACCATTTCGTGTGTTATGTTCTGACTATAACAAACTTTATTCTCTTGTCTCTTTGGAGACCTCGACTCCAGTACTAAAACGATCTATCCTTTCTGCCTTACCTAATCGTAACCACTAATCACTAATCTACCACTGGTCTGATTGGGTTTTTCTGGGTTTTTCCCAATCCACGCAACAAATGTTGGGCCACTTACTTTCTTGTTGAATTTCCCCGAGCTTTAACGTTAACTTTATAATTTTTTCAACCTTAATTTACTTTCAGAACTACACATAATTTTAAATTTTACTTTAAACTTAATTATTTTCATTATGATTATTTTAATTAATTTTATTCTCATGTCAGCTGTTCATAGCTGACAATAAATAAATAAATAAATAAATAAATAAATAAATAAAAATGGCAATGGCAACATTTCTACAATAAGAGTGAGAAACAAATATCAAATCAAATATCAAATCGACCCAACAACGAAGCTTGCAGCAACTCTACGCTTTTTAGCAACTGGCACATATCAGCTAGCAGCGGCAAAAGATTTCAACATCACCATAGGCAGGAGTACTTTTTCAAAAGTGCTACATAACGTCATCGACGCTCTTGAATCCTCTTCATATATGTAAAGAACATATTAGCATGAAGATGTCTGCCGGCAAAATAGTTGAATCGAAACTGTTTTTTTTTTTTAGATATTTGGATTTCCGGGTGTTGTTGGTTGTATTGTATTTTTATTTTTGCAAGGAGGCCTACTTGCATTCAAGTTTTTGGCAAGTGCTTCCCACATTGCACCAATTACCACCTTAACCCCTTTGGTAAAACCTTTTGCCACGTCCGGATTTTCCTTCATTAATCAAATCGATTCCGAGCAGTTTACTCGGAATCGAAATGTAGAACAGGCCTGAATATTTTAACACATAGAAACTCAATACCCGGGAGATCATGATAATGAATCTGTCAAGAGTCAACATCAATGAGAACACCACCAACCTTTACGGGAGAAGCGATCGCATCTGTTTAAATAATCATATTAGGCAAAACGGATCAATCAGATATGTAAGGTTTTAACCAGGTTTCTGTGAGTGCAACTGTCTGTGAAACAAAGGATAAGCTGTTTACATATAATTAAGAAAGTTTAGTGTTAAAGCCTCGAATATTTTGATAGGCCAAACTAACTACTTTTGTTAGTTTTTTTGCCGCGGAAGTTGAGCAACAGGATGGATAGCTGGCGGTGCACTCCTGATTTTTATACTTTTATTTATTTTATTTCGCCTGTTCACATACTCCTTTACAACGAGCTTTGGTGGCCATACTTTTTAGAACAAATTGCTGAAAAAAGTTCGAGCGGAACACTCAACTTTAAGGAAGAATTACGATCCGAAGTCTTTTTTCGCATCAGAGTTCTAGCAACCTTGCCATTTTTAAAATTTGACTCTAGCTCTTTGAAATATACATGCAAGTTGTTAAACGCAACATGCATAACTTTAAAGCCAATGTGAGTCTGCCTCATGAACTGGGATGATTCATTCATCAATTTGTTGCAGGGCTCACAGTACCATTTCAGGCCAGTGTCTGCGAGTAAACAGTCTCTAATTTTGGCAGTAAAGCGAGCACAATTCATATGGATCATGTTATCACATAACCTACATAGAATAAAGTCTTGGTTGTTTGACCCAACCAATTTGCAATTTGAACTGCAGCAAACAAGCATATTGATAATAATTAAATAAATAAATAAACTACCTACAACAATTGATATGCTTTATTAAACAAAAAGTAGGGTGCAAGAATGAAGTATGAAAGTGACTATGCAATGAGCAATATAGAAACGGTGAAATTCAGAAGAGCGCTTAAGCGAGAGAGCGAAAGCGCGTTGGCAGATTTAACCGCACGTACGTTGGATAAAAGCGGGCGAAAGCGGGTGAGGACTGATGCTGGCAAGCAAGAAAAAAAGAAAAAATTTTTGTTGTTAGTAGGCGAAAGACAACACAGTATATGCAAATGCAAATATATGTATGTATGTATATACGTTTGTTTTCTATATTTGAAAGCACTTCAGCGTTAGTTCTACTGCAAATTAAAATGAGAGGGGGTGGCATACAAATTGTTGCTGCGAATCTGTGTATGATGTCAATTGCTATATTCCTACCAAATTTGGTGACTCTAGCTCAACATTAGTGAAATAGGGTGAAAGGGTGGCTGGTGGCTGTTTGGGTGGGGGTGGCATCCAAATTTTTACGGTTTCTACATCACCAATCTTGGCACAAAATTTGTTGGCCTTTGCTCAAAAGCTGTGGGAGATATAGGCCTTTTTGATTTCAATATGCAGGGGCTGGTGGCTGAATGGGTGGTCGTGGAGGGTATTTTGAAGCTATCTTCTGCCCAAAGTTGGTAGTTTCAGCTGTAAGAGCGTGCGAAATTGGTGGATTTACCGATTTTGAGCTATCGAATATATTGGTTTACCAGCCTCCCAGTTTTCGTAGAACCCCAATCTTAACACTTAAGTTACTATGAAATAGATAAAGACATTTGCAAAGTTTCAAGTCTCTAGCTGAAACGGTGTGGAAAAAAGTTTCGTTCATACAGACAGAAGGACAGACGGACGGACACCATTAAGGGCATTACACAAATCTAATATATGTATATGTATATAAAAATGCTTAAGAAAATAATAAAACATTTTGATTGGTATTAATATGTTCCGTACTGATAAAAATTAAGGAAACCTATATGGTCGATTCAAATTTTAATATAAAGTAGGCACATACTCAAATTGTAAATTGCAAGGAGTATATTGGGTTTGAGCAATGTTCGTCATAGTGTCTGTCCGTCAGTATGTTCGCAACTTTTTTCCATACCCTTCAAGTTAGAGACATGAAACTTTGCAAATGTCTTTATCAATGGCTTAGGCTGTAGATGTCAAGATTGGGTTTCAACGATAACTGGGGGCTGGCAAATCGATAAATTCGATAACTCAAATACGATAAATGCACCTATTGCGCACGCCCTTACAGCTAGAACTACCAAATTTGGGTAGAAGATAGCTACTAAAAACTCATAAACTTCTGCGTCTATGATATAATTAACAAACATATTAATTAAATTGGATTTGTGCAATGTCTGTCATTGTGTCTGTTTGTCTGCCCTTCCTTATGTTCGGAACTTTTTTCAAAACCTTCAAGTAAGAGACTTGAAACTTTGAAAATGTCTTTATCAATGGCATAGATGCGCTCATAATGTACTCACAGAAAGAAAATAAAAACAACAGAATAATTTACAACCATGTCTGTTCTTCTTATCGATTCCGAGAGTTTTGCATTCCTAAATTTCGATTCCGAGTACAAACGGATCGTTTTGAAAATGAGTGACAATGAGCACTCGAAATGAATATGATTGTGCATTTAAAGCAACTAATGTGAGTTTTTAAACCCTGAAACTAGTTTTACCTAATTATAATATTAACGGCAATAGCTTTGGATTATCATTCGTTTGGCCTGAAGATTATTTTTCATTTGTTTTTTTGTTTTTAGTTGTACACATAAAATATACGTGCGGTGCAAAGCCAAAGCGATCGGAATCAGTATTATACAGAATGTCAATCAGCTGTTTGTCTCAATACTAAATTGGTATCGATATTAAGTATAAGAAGAATAAAAGTCGAACTAAATCTGGGAATGCAACCATCGAAATGAAAATCCATTTCGATTCCGTTTCGACTCGAAAAGTTGAACAGGCCTGAACATCTTTAAAATGCACTTGAAACTCTGCTTAAAATGGTTAAAAACAAGCCGAGCTGATAGGTCAATCATTTCGAAAATGTATATCCATATGTGTTAAACTTAGCTAACTCATATTTATCAAGCTACACTTTTCGGATGCTAAATTTTAGGGCTCATCAACTCATTCTTTTGCACTCATGAGTCGCATAAGTTGAATCAGACATGGCGCAAAAGAAGCTGGCCAAGAGCGTAAGAAAGGGACAGTGATAGGCAGTTGTCGATAAGTGCCCAGAGTATTGGCGTAAAAAAAACACAATTCCATAAAACAGAAACTTACCAAAATAGTTGGAGTAGGATAGGGACAACAACGGTACGCTAACAGTGGTATGAAAATTGCCTTTTGAGGGCCGAACGTTCTAGATGTGTATGTTTGCATGTTTAATAATTTTTATTTTGTAAGTGTGCAGTAGGCGATAACAATGAGAGATTGTGCTTGAGTTGCTGCAGTGTATACTGAATGTAAAAACCGGCTACTGAGCACGATAAGCTGCACCACGAAACAAATCGAGCTGCTCTCAGTAATAACTAACTCAATTGCTAAGTTCAGTGGAGCTTAATCATTATCAAATCGTAAGCACATATCGAAATACATTTTTTACTCATGATATGACAGCACTAACAAGAAGCACATAAATGCTCAGCTATCTTTTGCATAGATGCCAACTGCTGCCAGTCTGCTGCCCGTATGTTGGTTGTTTAAGCTTGCGGTGTGTTTTACTATCACAACGACCGTATCATAATTGTTATCGCTTCAATTCATGAACAAATAAAGTTGGTTTAAATGACACTGTAGGAGAGCAGCAATATCCCTTGGAGCCGTGGCTATCGCAGTCTGTTACGTCAACGGCCAACCGAGGCCGGTATTCCACACGGGAGTCTTACGATGTGTAACAGAGTCAGGGCGTCCGGGGCTTTCGTTTGTCAATAACCATATGCGCCACATAATCATTACATAATAATATTGCCTGTTGCTCATGTATTTTATTTGGATTGAGATATCTGTCTGTGTACGTTGAAGAACTTACAAACTGATATTATGGATACAGAAGGCTAATGAAATATTTATACCCTGAACCTATTGAAAATGTCATAAAGAGTTTTTCTTTCCCCAAAAGTGTAATGTAATACTCCGAATCCACTACAAGCAAATCGCATGTATTTTACTGGGACTCGGGAATGCTTAATGGTAACCTTTTTTTAAATAGTTTACGTTGGTTGGTTACATTCCCAGTTGGTCGGCCACCAACTAAATGGGAATGCAAGAAGTTAACACAACAGCCCATTGAACAGCACTGTAACTTAGTCGATACTATGAATCCAACAACAAGTGCAATTAGATACATAGTGGAATTACCTGCATTCCCGACTTGCTGAGAATGATGAATGCAGTCTAGTGGAATCGGGTATATAAAGAAAAAGACTGCAGTTTTGGAAAACAAGTGTTCTTAAACAATGAGCAGATAAGGTTTGTTTAAAAGTCTTGAAAACCTTTCCCTTTTCTCGATCATTGTCAAATAAATATAGAATATGAAATAAAAATGTATTCATATAAATGCCCGTCCTCAACTTAGAACTCAGCAACAAAGCAGTACGGATCGGGCTGGCAGCCGAAGTTTTAATAAATTTTTGTTCGTCGTCGTCGACTATCTTGGCATGAAATTTGGTGGCTCTAACTTAAAAACTATGAAAGATATATGCATTTATGTTTTTAAAGTGTACGGTGGGGTGGTGGGGGGGGGGAGGGCGAAATGCAAGACCGTTGCTGCAAAACATGAATACAGTTCTTGCGGATGAGCGCAATAGATGGAGATATCGATTTTGTGTGATAGAATTTATCGATTTGCCAGCCCCCAGTTATCGTAGAGCCCCAATGTCTACACTTTAATTTACTTGGCCATAGGTAAGGATATTTGCTGAGTTACAAGTCTCTAGCTTGAAGGGTGTGGAAAAAACCTGCGCTCATAGGGACGGACGGGCAGACGGCCAGACACCATGACAGACCTTGCACAAACCCAATATACCCTTTAACTTATATATCGAGTGTAAAAACCAAATCTTCAAAATATGTAATATTCAATGTAAATAATGTTATAATGTAATTTTATAAAAATGTAGATATGTTAAGTTAACTACTTAGCTTTAGATACCAGCACTTGAGATATAAGTTGGTGTATATTTTAATTCAAGAATTTTTTTAAGTTTTATGTTTACATTAGAAATTATTTTTTAAGTTTTTAGATCAATGTTTTTAAAAAGCGTATATTTTAGTTTTTTCAAACTATATTTATTTTATCAGAAACTTTGTTTTCTTCTTAAATAGACTAATTGAGAGTGTACTTAACGCACCTTTGGTACCCAATTTATACTTTATTTTTGAGTTACTCAGTCAGTCACTTCGCCTCCAGTGAAGCTCATAAAAAGCTATTAAAAAATAAATTTATTGCTGGGGGTAGCAGGACTTAAGGCGGTATTGAAATTTTTTACGCATATTGTTTTTGGATGCGGTGAATTTAAGTGAACCTCGAGGTGTATCGGTATTCAAAACGTTGTTTTACAGGCATTACCTGAGCTATGTCAATGTTGTGTTGGATAAGGCTAGTGCGGCCTAAACCTTGGGCACAGTTTGGGAATAATTGTTTTCTACATCTACTACTACATCCAATTGTTGCTGTTGCATTACGGTCAATGGGTATTTTGCAGGATCATCCAACTCCAGGCATTCAGCTTTAATATTCAAAGAACTAATATTTTTTAAAGTTTTTTCTGCATTGGCATCTGTTTGTACTTAACTATATTATTCAGTACCCCCGTAACTTGGTGAGCATGGCCATCTGCTGTTTGCACACGAGCTTTAATTTGGTTTGAATTGGGGATATTTATCGAATGGTTCTTTTGCTAAGTCAGATCCAATGCAACTAACACTGGCTCCAGTATCCAAAAGTCCTGTTCATGATAATCCAAAAAAAAACGACTTCGGCATAACTTCGCAGATCTTGACAATTACTGAAGATTGCCGAAACAAGCATTTGGTTATCGTTCCTAATCTGCTGAAAGTAATTTCTAATTCTTAGGCTACTACGTTTTTTTCTAGGACATCTATATTCGTCATTAAATATTCGGTTTCGAACTTCCATATAATTCTTTAATCGTTCCTGATACGGAAGCAATTTGGACGGTAAGATTTTCTTAGAGACCTCTGCTGACGGTCTTAATAAAATCTTACTTTTTTATTTTTATTTATTTATTTATTGTCAGCTATGAGCAGCTGACATGATAATAAAATTAATTTAAAATAATTATAATAAAAACAATTAAGTTTAAAATAAAATTTAAAATTATATGTAGTTCTGAAAGTAAATTAAGGTTGAAACAATTATAAAGTTAACGTTAAAGCTCTGGGAAATTCAACAAGAAAATAAGTGGCCCAACATTTGTTGCGTGGATTGGGAAAAACCCAGAAAAACCCAATCAGACCAATGGTAGATTAGTGATTAGTGGTTACGATTAGGTAAGGCAGAAAGGATAGATCGTTTTAGTACTGGAGTCGAGGTCTCCAGAGAGACAAGAGAATAAAGTTTGTTATAGTCAGAACATAATACACGAAATGGTTCATGAATTAAATAGTTGCTCGAGCAACGATCGAGGCTGAGGGGTAAAAAGTTACGTGTGGATCTAATGGGAACATTTAATTTTATTCGACTTAGAAGAACTGATGAGTCGATATCACCATTAAGTAGATTAGTGACAAATACTACACCATGCATTATTCTACGGTTCAACAAGGAAGGAAGATTAATTAAAAGAAGTCTACTTGAATAGGGTGGTAGGTCTATTCCAGGAACCCAGTTAAAACATCTGAGCGCAAACAGAAGAAATTTCCTCTGCACAGATTCAATTCTATCCTGGTAAATCCCGTATTGCGGGGACCACACACAAGATCCATACTCCAGGATGGGACGTACTAGGGATGTATATAGCGTTTTAGTGGTGTAGGGGTCATCAAACTCTTTTGACCACCGCTTGATGAAGCCAAGAACGTTTATGGCCTTATTGACCATCGACGATATGTGAGAATCAAATTTTAATTTGCTATCAAGAATGACGCCTAAATCTTTAATTTCAAAAACGCGGACAAGTGGTGAAGCATCAAGCACGTAGTGAGCAGTATGAGGGGTACCTCTACAAAAAGTCATGATTTTACATTTTGAACAATTTAAATTAAGTAGGTTATAACGGCACCAAGCCGATAGTGCTCCCAAGTCCGACTGTAGTAAGTTACTAAGAGAATCATCATTATAGGTGAAACATAGCTTTACATCATCAGCAAACATAAAAACACGAGAATTAGTAATAACAGCAGGAAGATCGTTAATAAAGAGATTAAATAGCAATGGTCCTAAGTGACTCCCCTGAGGGACACCAGAGGTAACAAAAATAGATTTGGATACAGAAGATTTAAAAACTACTTTTTGTGTTCGGCCACACAAGTACTCAGATAGCCACGACAGGAGTTTTGCTGGAAATCCAATAATATTTAATTTTTGAAGCAACAAGGAATGACTAACAGAATCAAATGCCTTACTAAAATCTGTGTAAACGACGTCAGTTTGCATTTTGTCCTGAAACCCTTTGATAACTATTGAGGTAAACTCAAGAAGGTTGGTGGTAGTAGATCTTCGCCTAACAAAACCGTGTTGATAAGGGGATAAAATTGAACAACATAAGTGCTGCAATTGAGAGCATATAATTTTTTCAAACACTTTCGGAATGGCAGATAACTTGGATATACCTCTATAGTTTTTAACGTTTGACTTAGAAGAATTTTTATGAAGTGGAATAATAAAAGATTCCTTCCATATACCAGGAAACACAGCTGAGTCAACCGATAAGTTAAACAATTTATGTAAAGGTTTACAAAGTGAATCCGCACAGTGTCTAAGTATGCAACCGGGCACTCCATCTGGACCAGGCAAGAAGCCTGGTTTGATAGAGTTAAGGTCACTTAGCAGCGTACACTCAGTTATAACTGGGACATATATACAATTTGAGGTTTGCACTTGAAAAGGATAGGAATTATTGCTACTATACAAGCTCGATGAGTATACTGATCGAAAATACTCCGCAAATAGATCAGCCACTGCTTGATTGGAGCTTGCTTTTGTATTATTAAGGTAAACCGAGGATGGCAAGCATGAAGATTTACGTTTAGAGCTTACAAATTTATAAAACTGTTTCGGATCGCGGGAAAAGTTTGATCTGCAACGATTGAGATAATTGTTATAACAAAAAGTGTTTACAGAAATAAAATTTGACTTTGCAATTATATACGAGGATAAATCAATAGTATTTCCAGATTTTTTAAATTTTTTATAGGATCTTGTTTTCGCGTTTTTTAATTTTGAAAGTTCCCTCGTAAACCAAGGTGGTTTATTTTCACTTGATGGAGCAGTGAGGGGAACACATATATCCAAATGCGAATTCAAAATCCTGTAAAAAATGGCAATGGCAGTTTCTATATCACTACAAGAATACAGTTGAGACCAATTAGTATGTTGAAGCAAATCATTCAATTTAGTAAAGTCAGTTTTACGGAAGCAACGTGTCTTTGAAGAATTGTTAGATGCTGGTCTAGGGTTAATAATTTCAAAGGAAAGTTCTAAGGTTGGATGGTAGGTATCTTCGGGAATCACTAGAGGGTGTACTCTACTAACGTTACAACAATCTGAATCAGAAACAAATATCAAATCTAACATTTTATTACAACTGTTACGCACTCCGTTAACTTGTGTTAGGCCTAACTCTAAAAGGCCATCGATAAAATCATCAGAAGTGGCCGGTAATTGCGCTGAAGATGTGTCATTCAACGACCATACAACATGTGGCAAATTAAAATCACCAACCACTATAAGCTGATCCATATCCGTCAACAACGACGACACAAGCTGCAGGGCACCCAGATGTGATATATAAATGTTATTATCAGAATTAGGAGGGATATAAGAGCAAGTTATATATAGTGAGCGGCCTCTAAATAATATTTTAACACATATGAACTCAATATCTGGATGATCATTGGAGTGAATCTGTTCAGAGGAAAAAGAAGAATCAACAGCAATGAGCACCCCGCCCCCCTTTCGGGAGGTGCGATCGCATCTGTACAAGTTATACTTATTAGGCAAAACGGAATAATCAGATATATCAGGTTTTAACCAGGTTTCTGTAAATGCAACTATCTGTGAATCAAAAGATAAGCTGTTTACATAGAGATTAGAAAGTTTAGAGTTAAGGCCTCGAACATTTTGGTAGGCCAAGCTAACTACTTTTATTAGTTTTTTGCCGCCGTAGTTACGGCAGCAGGATGGACAACCGGCGGTGCACTACTGATTCTTACGCCATTATTAACAGTGTTTCGCCTGTTAACATATTCCTTTACTACGAGCTTTGGTGGCCAGAACTTTTCAGAACAAATTGTTGTGAATAATTCGGGTGGAACACCTAACTTGAAGGAAGATATGCTACGGGCTTGTTTAAATTTAAACTTTTCCACAGTAATACGTGGGGAATCAATTTTACTTTTAACGTAGGCATTTACATCCTCCAATGAAGTATCGGAGGCAAGCCTTGACACGAATATGAACTTATTTACGGGCACCACAACAAGTGGCTTGTGGACCCGTGCTGTACCTAAAGTAGAATCAGTCGGCACACCGGCTGTTGAAACAGAGAGATTGGGCGTTATATTGTTAGATTGACCGTTGTTAGAGTCTAGATTTCTAATTGGCGTGTTAAACAACATAAGCGGGCTAGCTGAAATAGCCGCCGGTGGATTAACGATAGGCACTAGGAGGGATTTAGCGGGCGGAACATTTGGGACACCAAGTGGGTTAGGACCCGAAGACTTTTTTCGCTTCGGAGATTCAGTTATCACCTTGCCATTTTTGAAGTTGGACTCAAGGTCTTTAAATGACATATGCAGGTTGTTGAATGCAACATGCATTGCCTTAAAGCCGGCATGAGTCTGCCTCATAAATTGGGAAGTTTCCTTCACCACCTCGTTGCATGGCTCACAGTACCATTTCAGGCCTGTGTCAGCCAGCAAGCAGTCCCTAATTTTGGCTGTGAAGCCAGCACATTTCATGTGTATCATGTTATCACACAATCTACACAAAATAAAATCTTGGTTGTTTGTTCCAACCAATTTGCAATTAGTACTGCAGCAAACCAGCATTATGAGTTTTTACAATAAAAAAATAAAATTACTTATTTAAAACAATTGATATGCAATATCAAAACGTAGGTAATGTGCAAATTTAAGAGTAAGACAGTTTCGAGGCAATGAGCGCGACAAAACGGTAAAAAGACAAGAGAGAGAGAGCGTGAGCGCGTTGGCAAATGCAACGGCAAGTACACCGGATAAGAGCGGACGAAAGCTGCAGCAGACTGAATGCTGGGGAGCGAGAGCAAGAAAAATAAGCAAGGTGATTGTTGTTGGTGGACGAATACACAGATTAGACAAGAGCAGAAAAACGAATGTATATATGTACGTATGTTTTCTTTATTTTAAAGCAATGCAGCGTCAGTTCAGCTGCAAATTGAAAAGACTATTCAGTTTGCAATATTTTCTTATTCACACGTAAACATATACAAAGTATATCTGCGATCACTGATAGTATTAATTACCAAATAAAGCCGAAATACACACCGTAAACAACACAGGAAAATAATAAATTACTGAGAGCACTCAAAAACACAACCGTCACCAACGAAAGACAAACGATTAGCTTTAATGTTTCTGGTGACCCTGATTGTTTGGGGGCATCCGGAGGTAGTTGGATGCACCCGTCTGACGGTTTTCCGTCAGGCGACTTAAACATTTCTTACACTGTGCCTTATACACATGGGGCGTGCCACATCCGTAGCAAAAGATAGTTCGGTCTGCTTTACAATTTTTCCAAATATGGCCGACTTCGGTACAGTTCCAACAAGTTGGTGACTTTTGGAAACCACTAATGACAGCAATTTCGGCGTCTACTATAACTTCTTCTTGCTTTTCCCAATTATCATTTTGCTCTTCCATACCACAAACTTGACGAAATTGCTTTGTTGCGCGTTTGGAACGAGGATAAAATTCCTGCCCAAATGACTCTTGCGTTTGAACTAACCTTCGTAAGTGATTAATAGTATGGATAGGTTGATAAAGTAACTGCTGGCGAATATTAGGTAGCAGGTTATTTTTGAGAATTTCTAAGAGTTCTTCTTCTTCTAACTTAACTGGACATCGATCTATTAGCAACACTACTGCATCATAGAACATACCAAATGTCTTTCCAGGCTTTTGTTTTCTTGAGCGAATTTCTTCTTTAATGCGAAAGTCGGATCGATAATCTTTGTATTGTAACCGCAACAAGGTACAAAATTCTGAACAAATTATTTGGTTTACTTGCTTGTGATACCGCCAAAAACAGTCTCTAGCTTTAGCAGTAAATAAAATGTGTAAGTGCTTGCACATGGCTGTTTAATCACAGTCTAGGGTTTCATCGGTTAATGCTTAAACTCGATACAGAAACTCTTCCACACTTAAACCATTGTCAGACCCATTGTAATGAAGATTCCATCTCTGCATGATGTCGGCAACTTTTCCAGGGCTAAAACCCGAGGTATTCATAAACGACTCTGGCCTGTTTTGCGGACGTGCACAATTTTCTGGAATATTATTTTGAAGCGTACGGGGACTCACTTGCAAGTTCGACATCAGACGAGACATCGTTTGTTCTATCATAGTTTGGATAACCGCATAATTCGGTATATTACTCTGCGCTTTGGCGGCTCTTGTAGGTCTACCTCTGCGTCTTTGAGATACAGAAGGATCGGAAGGATTTGTGCTATTGCTATTATTTAATCTTGGCTCCTGACGGGAAAGCTGTAAGTTTTGACCCGACGTCCGATCTTGCTCCGGCTGCGTGTTCAGCATTTGCTGTGCATTTTGACTTGTGGCTTCCTTTCGGGCCTTGGACCGTGTGCCGCTTGCAACGGGCAACGCGGACTCATTTCTTTCTAGTGCATGGGGATAATTTTCTCCTGTAAATTTGGATGCTTGCAGTTCTACTATGCTAACGCAATTTGGATATTCTGCATGTTCTGTTAACCAGTTCTCTAAGCAAGTTTTTTGGAAAACATGCTTGCACAAAGTGACTAAACATGGCTGGTTCTCAGTCATGGCTTGACCACACACCAGACACATATTTTCAACCACATAAGCAGATCCTGCATTATTGGCTGACTGACTTGTTGGACTACGCATCATCTGCATTCCTAAAAATTTCTTGTTTAAATAACAAATTACCTGGGACAATATTGAAGCTTTCACACTAATAATTATTATTATTCGCGTATTCTAATGATAAAAAGTAGGTAAATGACTGGGCTATTACAAAATTATAGAAACGACGTGTGCCCCACTTTGGGCGCCAAAAATTATGTAACCTACATTGTACCTCGATTGCGATGAGAGGTTACCGAGCGAGATCCTAGTTACGAGTGGGACCCTATAAACCCTAGCTCTTTCGGGATGTGGGGGGGTAGGTTGTAACCAGATCGTCGACTCACAGCACATAATCCTATTTAAGGATCCCTTCAGAAACTAACAATGCTTAACGCAAAAAAAAACATAATCAAAATTAACGAATAGGGCAAACGCCTATTACCAAACCGGATCGATTTAATCTACAATGGAATTAAAGCATGGGGAAGCTTATTATCATCAAAATCGCGAAAATCGCGGAGCCTATAATGTCATTCGACTCACGCCTCTTTACCAAACTCTACCTATGGTCTTTCTTGGTTTCGATTAACAAAAGACCCCATAACAATGATTAGTGAGACGGCTTCATGTCACCAGGAATTATGCAAAAACTTTACGAATTCATCTACAACTTAACTAATTTAAGTAATGGTATAACACAAATTAATTACTAAAATCATAACTTTAATTTTTAATACGGGACCAGTTTAATTATTATTCATTTTTATACTCAATACCGAAGGTAAAGAGTATATTGGGTTTGTGCAATGTCCGTCTGTCCGTCCGTATGTTCGCAACTTTTTTCCACACCCTTCAAGTTAGAGACTTCAAACTTTGCAAATCTCTTTATCTATGGCATAGTAAATTAAAGTTTCAAGATTGGAGCTCTACGATAACTAGGGGGCTGGCAAATCGATAAACTCGATAACGCAAAATCGATAGATGCAGCTATTTCGCAAGCCCTTACAGCTAGAACTACCAAATTTGGGAAAAAAATAGCTACTACCAACCACCAAAAAACTGCATCAAAAGTTTAGGTGCCACGCCCACCCATACCGCCCCCGGCCCGCCCCGCAGTTTAACCCCAAGAATGCCCATATCTTCTACAGTATTTGAGCGAGAGCCATCAAATTTGGTTCCAAGATAGGTGTTGACGATCCCCAATCAAATTCATAAAAACTTTGGATGCCACGCCCAGCTATACTGCCCTATCCGCCCTCAACCACCCCAACGCTTCGCTAACTTTGAGCTAGAGTCACCAAATTTGGTATGAGGATAACAATAAACATCATAAATAGATCTGCAGCAAAACTTTGGACGCTACGCCCCCCCCCCATTCCAGCCCCCCTTCCACCATATTCTACTAACCTTGAGCTAGAGTCACCAAATTCGGTATGAGGATAGCAATTAACATCACAATCAGATCTGCAGCAAAACTTTGGACGCCACGCCCCCCCATACCAGCCCCCAGCACCTAGCCCCCCTTATACCATATTCTACTAACGTTGAGCTAGAGTCACCAAATTCTGTTTGAGGATAGCAATTGACATCATAAATAGATCTGCAGCAAAAGATTGGATGCCACGCCCCCCCTAACCAACCCCAGCCCCCTTCCCACAAATTTTACTATTTTTGAGCTAGAGTCACCAAATTTGGGAGGAAGATATATTTTTGGCTTCCCCATCTGCACCAGACAATCTTTGAGGCAGCCTACACCCCTGCCGTATCCACACACCATTGCAATCAGCTCTCTTTTAATCTGTTTTACTACTGGTATCGAGTATACCGCAGTCGGGTGCGTCCGACTGCAACGTTTCTACTTGTTTTTAACTGCCATCGATATAGATATAAACATCCCGAGATATGCTTAGGGTTATAGTCTGCTCGTTAATAATATTGTTTTAATTCAAATCTTGGTATTTTCATTCCTTACTAATAAGTAGAAATAACCGATTAAACAATTTTTTTTTTAAAACGTAGTGGTGATTAGTAAACTTTTTGATTTCCTTATATTTACAAAATCAGTATCTGCGCTTCTTATTTAGTTGCAGTTTACTTTGCTCATTGGCTTTCCATATGAATCGCAATCACTAAAAAGTATCAACTTAAACCGATAGCTATGCGTTACTGTTGAACTGTTTGTGTTTGGTTTTGGTTTTAGTTATAAATATTATTAAATAAAGCTCGAGGCGTTAAATTAATCCGTGCTACGTTGCTTTCCACCTCCAATTAGCTCTGACAATGTATGTATGTAGATTTTCTCGCGAATGTAGTGAAGAGCGATCTGAATATGGTGCAGAGTGGTGACGAAATGCGATTTGGCTGTGAAACACATTTTATTTCGATGAACTCAGAATTTGCACACTTCCGCAACACAAAATTCACTTGGCTTAACATACCTTAGCTGAGCTCTGTAGGCGAGCGAAGATTAAGTTGGAAATTTGCCCAACTCCGAGGCTAAGGGTTGTTGGATAAAATCCTGGCTTCTGGACAATATATACTGTCTTTTAAGTATTTGCAATCCCGATTTTTTAACATTTAACCACATGCACAGCACACAGCAATGCAACGCAATGCAAGAACAAGTAAAAGCTTTCACTACTTCTTCCAGAGCTTTTTACGGTCGAAGTGGAGTTGTTTGCTTTTCCTCGTGTTCACTGACGCTTCAACGAAAGCTCTGCTTGGAATATTATGAGCGAAAGAGAGACTTCGAAAGTTTGAGTCTAGTGAGCAATGCAACTTTACATACTTTGAGCGTTTTTCAGTGAAGTTCAGCACTCCAGGCAACAAAATTGTCAATACTGTTTGGTTTTACTCAACCAATACGATAATGATGCAGCTCATAAAACTGCGACCATTACACTCTTATTCCGTATAAAATAAAGAGTTCCTAGAATAAGTTATTATTGCGATAATTCAACAATGTTGCTGCTGCCTATGCAGAATGTTGCTGAAATGCTGACACAGCATTAGGCCGGATGTGTTGAAATCGATGATTATTGTTGGGATGGATTGGAATGCTCCAATTTGAGCTAATGTGAGCCGAAGGAGGCTCGGTGGGGGAAACTGCTGAATCGATGTTAACTCTTCCTCCCCAGCACGAAGCGACGGCCAATACGAATGTATTGCCGATGCGTAGATTGGAACATGGTGGTTGGGCTGTAAGTGAACGATGTGATGTGTTCGCTGGAACATTCATCCTAGTATTGCCAGAATTGCGAGTAGGCCTAGAATAGTGTAGATGGTCTTTTAAGTAACCTGTTTGACCAAGCTTTCCCCAAGCTTAGTACCCGTATTGAAGTTTTCTTAAGTAATTTTTGAGTTAGTGGTAAAATGAAACTGAACCTCTCGACGATGCTGTTAAATTTTAGCGTTTGGTTGGTGTATTTGATGACATCTGAGCCATTTATGGTTATGTCATATTTTTTTTTTTTTTTTTTGATTAATGAATTTTTAGCTTGTTTGCGCTAAAAATAAATATGAATCCTCTTTTGAACTCGAAAACATCAGTATTTGGGCCTGTTTCCTCCACGACGAAGGATCTATCTTTTCCATTTAGTGAATTTTCCAAACAGGTATTACTTTGTAGGGTGTCAGAAAAGTAATCTTTGTCTTAGAAGAATAATTCGTCGATATTTGGGCATCTGCGCGTGTTGTGATACATTTTGTTATTATAATTACAGGCTACGTAATAAAGAGTTAGTAGAAAGAATGTACAATTTGGCGAAGGGGCTCTGGGGGCAGTATGTGGAGCGTGGCATCCAAAGTTTTGCTGCAGATCTAAGTGGATCGTAAATTTCTATTTTTACACCAAATTTCGTGACTTTGGTGTTTTCCACACCCGGGTGTCTTAGGACACAGTAAAGACGGGTGCGTCGGGTGTGTAGACGCACTTGCGTATCTGTGGGTACCGTTTACTATTTGCATGTGTGCATGGGTGCGAGTAAAGCAAAAAACACAAGCGGGAAGGGATGGGTGTGGGAGTGAACACGTGAATCGAGTGATGAAATGTTTTCGGCGACATGAGTTTTGTGCTGTCTTGTGTGCGTCATTCGCTTGTTTGTTTTTGTAAAGTAGCTATAATTACATAGTAAAAAATATTGACATGCTATAAATTGCGGTTAAACTGCTTTATTGCGTATTTATGTATGTATTTAGTAAACAAAGGTTAAGTAACTTACAAATTATTCATATAACATAAAAATAAACTTATAATAAAAATTTTAATTTTTAACTTTTTCTATTAAATTTTTAAAAAAAGAATGCAAAACAAGTAAAAAATCTACAGAATTCGGTCCTTATCTATTTCTTTTTTGTGTTATGACATTTCCTGCCAAAGAAAAAATTCTTTCAGCTGGTGCACTACTTGCAGGTATTGAAATAATCTGAAATGCTAACTTTGACAAAAGAGGGTAATAATTTTCATTCTTCTTTCACCACTCAATTGCTTCAAAATTATCGCTGATAGGTACCCTTTCTTTGCAATATCTTTCAATTTCTTCTAAAGGCGAATCAATTAATGTCGGATTTGAAGTTGCTGCCAGTTTCGAAAAGAAGAATTTTGTTTTTGGCGCAGACGCTTGACTTATTTCAGGACTTGAAGCTAAACTATTTTGACTTTCTGGACTGGGTGTGACATGACTCGGAAAACTTAATGTATCAAATTTTTCCATTTTAGAAATGCAAAATATTTTAATGTCGAGCAAATCATTGGGCTGCATAAGCGCAGTGGGAGGATACAAAAAAAAATGCTGCCATGGCACATTTTATTATTATATATATTCATTCCAAATATGCGTTACATTTAAAATAATATTTTCTTTTAGCAAAGCAACTGAAGAAATGTCTAAGGTATTTGGTTCACATAGTTCTAAAATTTTTGAAATTGACGGTATCACGAAGCATATAAATGGGGAGCTACAGGTTTGCAATTCCTTAAAAATTCTTTCAAAGTTCCTAAGGAGTTCCACCAATATGTTAAGGGTTGACATGTGCGAGTCTGTGAACCTCTTGACTTTCGCTTAGGTTTTGGCTAACATTGGCCAAGTTCTCGACGATAGACTTAAGCAAGGTGTAGTTTGAGTTCCAACGAGTAGGGCATGCCGTTTTCATAGTTGTGCTCAATTTGTGCTGCAAAATATTTAGTTATATTTTTACACGCGCTTAAGATTTCGTTTAGCTCGGTTGCTTCTTTAAACGACTTTTCTAAAACATTGGAAAACAAGTGGGTGCTGCAATTCAATCGAATGTTTTTCTACAATGTTAATATTGCTTATGTTGTCAATATTAAACTCTAAAAACAAGCTTTTAATTTTCAACAAAATATTTTCACCGGTTGATTGCTGAAAATCCATCGATTTTAAACCCAAAATTATATCGTGAAGCTTGTTGTTTTTTTCATAATGAAGTGTGACTCCCAAAAAATTACGATTTACGTAGGAGTCAGCCCACATATCTAACGTAGCAGAAACTTTTCCACTATCCGCAGCTTGCTTGAGGTCGATTGAAACTAATGCCTTTTTTTCATCAGCTTCTTTTTGCACTTTTCGGCTTAATGTTGTTGGGTGCGGTAACAAGTCGTCAATGTCAATGTTCTCTCCGTAGGTTGCACCAATTTTTACGAAAAACTGCACCATTTGCTTAAAGCCAGGTCCAGCAACTGCCGAAAAGGGGCGACAATCTTCCACAATTCACTGTGCTCATTTATCAATTGCCTCTTTCTTGTGACAATCGGACGCCTGCTGCACCTGTGTCGGCATTCTTAATGCCATGCAACATTTATGGCGTGATAAATTCGATGTGCTATTTTTTATGAATTTAAGCACTTTTCGGCATGTGCCACAAAAGATCCAGCCATCTACAACAGTTCCGTCTTCTCTTAAAATTTCGTGCAGTATGCTCCAAATGACACTTGTTCCCCTGTTTTTTGGGTAATAGTGTACTTTGAACTCTCAATATTATTTTTAATTTCTTCTGCCCTTTCTCTAAGCTCTTAAAATCACACTTGCTCATTGAACATTCAAATGCAAATTAAAATAAGACAAAAGCAAACCAACGCAATGATGCATATGAAGGCAAAACATACCAATGTTACAACGATAGCAAAAAGAATAACAACGCAATAATGCATACACCCTTTTTTGACAAAAATATAACTGTAACACCATGGTGTCTTGAAAACACCATGTTGTTTTACTTGTGTTTTGCGTACCTAACCTTTTTTGCATGGGTGCCTGTTCTTACTTGTTGCCTGCTACTACACATCGTTATTAGTGCAGGTACATAAGCACGCGTAATCGTAAAAAAAAACCCGGGTGTCCGGGTAAAGAGTGGAAAAACACAATGGGTGAAAGAGTGCGCGTTGTACAGGCCACTCGCAAAACGCGCTGTTTTTTGTGTGTGTGCGCATAGTTACTTAGTTTTCAGGGTGAAGTGTGCCACCGGCACTCATTATTTTATGGGTGTACCTAAGGTGCCGAAAAGTGACACCCTTGCAGTTCACTGCTTGGCACCAAATTTGGTGGCTTTAGCTCAAAAGCTGTGGAAAATACAGGCATTTCTGACTTTAAGCCGCGAAGGGTCCGGGAGCGGAATGGGTAGGTGGGGCTCCAAAAGTTTGATGCAGGTTTTAGGAAGGCACTACCAGTTATCTTTATACCAAACTTGGTGACTCTAGCTCATACACTATGGAAGTTACTCGCATTACCGTTTTAAGCGAATCGTTTTGGCAGTTGGGGGCGGCTTGCGCAGTATGGATGGATGTGGCATCCAAAGTTTTTATGAATTTGGTTGGGGGTCTTCAACACCTATCTTGGCAGCAAATTTGGCGGCTCTAGCTTAAAAACTTTAGTAGATTTTGGCATTTTTGGTTTTAATCTGCGGATAGGCTGGGGGCGGAGTGGGTGAGCGTGGCTCCAAAATTTTGATGCAGCTTTTTTGGGTTGTTAGTAGCTATCTGCTCCGTAAATTTGGTATTTCTAGTTGTAAGGGCGTGCGAAATAGCTGGATTTGTCGATTTTGAGTTATCGAGTTTATCGATTGCCAGGCCCCTAGTTATCGTAGAGCTCCAATCTCGATAAAGACATTTGCAAAAATTCAATTGTCTACCTTGAAGGGTGTGGGAAAAAGTTGCGAACATACAGACGGACAGACGGACGGACGGACAGACACCATGTCGGACATTGCACAAACCCAATATTCACTTTAAATTCGGTATCAAGTATAAACATAAATGCCTATATGTTAAACAGCTTTTAGCTAAGGCAACCAAAGTTGTTGCAAAGATTGGTGATGAAGAAACTCAAAAAATTTGGATGCCGCCCCTTACCCATACGGCAACCAGACCCCCTTCCACATATTTTAGTAACTTTGATCTAGAGCAGTGATGTCAAAACTCACACAATGAAAGCGTTGCGCTTGTGTGCGAAGCAGCGAAACACGAAGGCAACAAGACGTGTTACTGCTTTACACTTAAAAAATAAAATGCGTGCGATTCAAAAATAAACCAAATTAAATCAATGCGCAGCATATTTGTATTGTATCGTCGATATTGGAGTGTTGAAAAGAAGAAAACAAAGTTTATTAATATTTTATTTTTATTGAGAATTAATTTTTGCATAACTCACCCAAATCGATGTCTCCTTTGTATTCTTTAATCCGTAAGAGATCTGATAGGTGCTGATCGCTTAATTTGGCGCGACTTTTACTTAATATTATTTTTAACGTGTAGCTCAGCGAATAACTGCGCGTTTGACTTGTGCGCTTTAGCCGAACACATAAGTCGTGAGAGCAAATGCAGCCGAACACGCGCATAGTAAGAAAACAAGCTGCCGAGCGTTATATTTATAGAATACACATATTCTCTTTCTCTATAGATGTGTCGGCTGCGACGCCGGCAGAATTTTCCTGGTCAACCACGCGTGGCTGCCTTTTCCAATTTTGGACACCAATGATCTAGACTCTAGATTCTAGAGTAACTGAATTTCGTAGGAGGATAGCAATTGACATCATACATAGATCTGCTTAAAAACTTTGGATGCTACGCCCCCATACCGTCCAAGGCCTCCTTTTCCCACTTTTTACCAACTTTGAGCTAGTCACCAAATTTGGAAGGAAGATAGCTTTTTGGCATCCCCATTAATCAGATAATCTTTGAAGCAGCATACACCCCTGCCGTATCCGCACCCCATATTAATGAAGTCTCTATTTTTATTGGTTTTATTACTTGTATCGAGTATACCGCAGTCGGATGTGTCCGACTGCAATCTTTCTACTTGTTTTGATTTGAATTTTGAAAAAATAAGAAATATTATAATAATAAAATTTTGAATTCTATTTTCGAATTTATAACATTTTTATTTCAATCGTACATGTTTTTTACCAATGAGCTTCATATAGTAATTTTCGCTTAAATACAACCATATAAAATGCGAAAATTTTCCATTTTAAAGCTAAGAACGATACGGGTCATGTAAAGTTATATAGCATTGTGGCAGACACATTCTTATAGCGACCGAATTGTTTTATGGCGAAGAATAAAAATACAGCAGCAACTCAGAAACGAGCAGCAAACGATTTGGAGTGTCTTTTGGATAGCTAAAATCAAAAGTCGTTAGGTCAGGTTAGGTTAAACCGGTAGTCAGCAGTTTGAAAAGCCCCCACTCACATAGGCGATATATTGGTCCGTTGTTGTGCCGCGTTTTGGACTAAGTCCCCAGACACAGAGTGTATCACACCGATTTCGAGGGCGTTGTCCCATACCGAGACTTGAATAAAAGAGTGGATATTTGTGAGGTTAGTATCAGCCGGTTGAAAGAGGTCAATAACGATTTGTGTTCTTGCAGGGAGCCGGAAAGTCGCAGAAAAGGTTGGAGACTGTTTCCTCTTCCTCCAGGTCTCGACAGCTTCTGCACAAATCGTTAAAAAGGTCTAGAAGTCTTGTGCGTTAGTCCACACTTATAAGTGTCCCGTGATGGTGCTGATTCCGGAATCACAGCCTATTTTGTTTAGATGGATAGGCCTAATGACAGTTTTTTACAGCGCGTTGGCCAGGCTAAAATCGGTAAGCTCGATAACTCAAAATCGATAAATCCACCTTTTTCGCAAGCCCTTACAAATAGAACTACCAAATTTGCTAAAAACTAAACTACTAAAAACCTTAAGAAACCAGCATCAACAATTTTGCAGCTCCGCTCACCCATTCCGCCCCCAGCCTTCCGCAGTTTAAAATCAGAAATGCATATACAGTACGGCCTCGCTTAACGCAACCTATTCGAATTTGGCCTGTTGCGAAAATTGAGGTAGTTGCGATAACCGAGAAACAATCTTTTAATGGCTAAGAGACCTATTTCCAAAAGTAGATGCATTTTCTTATCATTTAAATCAAAGTAAATCGAGTTTATCTGCAAGGATTTCATTTTAATTAATTAAGTTTTTGATAAAATTTAAAATTGTGGTCTGTACTTTGTATGATTTTCTTAGAAAGTTGCGTAAAATGAGGTAAATTTTCTTCAAGTTAAGAATTTTGGTGTTGCGATTATCGAGAAGTTGCGTTGAGCGAGGTCGTACTGTATATTCCATCATAGTATTTGAGCTAGAGCCACCGAATTCGGTTCCAAGATAGATGACGACGACTTTCAAAAAAATTCATAAAATTTTTGGATGCCAACGCCACCAACTCTGGTAGTAGGGTATCAATTGACATCCCACAAAGATCTGCAGAAAAAATTTGGATGTCACGCTCCCATGCCAAGCCCCAGAAAGCCTTCCTCCACCAGCCCCCAACCCCCCTTCCACCATATTCTACTAACTTTGAACTAGAGTCACCAAATTTGGTATGAAGATAGCAATTAACATCATAAACAAATCTGCAGCAAAACTTTGGACGCCACGCCCCCATACCAGCCCCCAGCACCCAGCCCCCCTTCTACCATATTCTACTAACTTTGAGCTAGAGTCACCAAATTTGGTATGAGGATAGCGATTAACATCATAAATAGATCTGCAGCAAATCTTTGGACGCCACGCCCCCCCATACCAGCCCCCAATCCCCCTTCCACAATATTCTACTAACTTTGAGCTGGAGTCACCAAATTCGGTTTGAGGATAGCTATTGACATCATAAATAGATCTGCAGCAAAAGTTTGGATGCCACGCCCCCCCTTACCAACCCCAGCCCCCCTTCCACCAAATTTTACTATTTTTGAGCTAGAGTCACCAAATTTGGTATGAGGATAGCAATTGACATCATACACAGATCTTCAGCTAAAATTTTGATGCCACGCCCCCCCCCCCCCCATACCTCACCCAGCCTACCAAATCAGCCTACCGAATCACCAAATTTGGAAGGAAGATAGCTTTTTGGCATCCCCATCTGCACCAGACAATCTTTGAGGCAGCGTACACCCCTGCCGTATCCACACACCATTGCAATCAGCTCTCTTTTAATCTGTTTTACTACTGGTATCGAGTATACCGCAGTCGGGTGCGTCCGACTGCAACGTTTCTACTTGTTGATTTTGAAATCAATGCAGGATATAAGATTTTTCTAACAATTGACTTATAATTAAAACAGATATAAATAAACAAAGGTTAGAAAAGTACGCACTAAAAACGTTGAGTACATGTAAGAAAGAGATGGCGCTAAAAATTCAAATGTTATGCCTACAGGATTGGTTGAGAGTATTCATCGTATGGATAAAGGGGACCAATCAATGAGCACCCCACCTGCTTTTTATAGACGCTCATTTACAGAATTAGATGAAGGACGTGTCTTACTAAACTAACTTACGGCGGATCACTATCCCCTCCAACAATTCCCCCCTCTAACACTTTCTCTCTTTAACACTATTTCCTTCTAATACTTTCCCCCTTTAACACATTCAAATCTTTGTCTACAAGTATCAATACTCTTGTTAAGAATCTATGTATTGACCTTGCTGCAGCTGCTGCGAAAGAAAATTCCCATCCTTTGCTCACTGACCCTTTCGATCAAGAAATTCGTTGTTTATGGCTTGCTTGCGGGTGGGGCTGGCAAATCGATAAACTCGATAATAAAAAACGATAGATCCAGCTATTTCGCAAGCCCTTACAGCTAGAACTACTAAATTTGGGGAGAAAATAGCTACTCACAATCCCCAAAAAACTGCATCAAAAGTTTTGGAGCCACTCCCACATATTCCGCCCCCAGCCTCCCCGCAGTTTAACACTAAAAATGCCCATATCTTCTACAGTTTTTGAGCTAGAGCTACCAAAGAAAGGTGTTGACGTTCCCCAACCAAATTCATAAAAACTTTGGATGCCACGCCAATCCATACTGCCCAAGCTGCCCCAAACCGCCCCAATGCTTCACTCAAAACGGGAATGTGTGTATTTTCCAAAGCGGTAAAGCTAGAGTCACCAAATTTAAAAGGAAGATAGCTGTTGAAAATCCCAAAAAAACTGCACCAAAGTTTTAGAGCCACGCGCCTCCCGTTCCCCAGCCCCATGCATTTTGAAATCAAAAACGCCTATATTTTCCACAGCTTTTGAGCTAGAGCCGCCCAATTAGGTGCCAAGATTGGAGATGAAGAAACCCAAATAATTTGGATGGCGCCCCTACCCATACCGCCCCCAGCCCCCCTTCCACCATATTCTACTAATTTTGAGCTAGAGTTACCCAATTTGGTATGAGGATAGCAATTGACATCATACACAGATCTTCAGCAAAAATGTTGATTCCACGCCCCCATACCGCCCCCAGCCCCTACGTTTAACAAACTTAGAGCTAGAGTTACCAAATTAGTAAGGTAGATTGCTTTTTGGCTTCCCCATCTGCATCAAACGATTTTTCAGGCAGCGTACACACATGCCGAATCGGCACCCCTTTGCAATCATGTCTCTTTTTATCGGTTTTATTACTGGTATCGAGCATACCGCAGTCGATTGCGTCCGACTACTTGTTTTGTTTGTATGCCTGCTTGCGTATTGCTTTTGCCGCTAGCCCTAAAGCAGCAATACACAATAGCGTATACCTACATTTATACTATACACATAAATATATTGCATATATATATGTGCAAATTCGATAGCAAAATAATGTAAAAACCAAGTACAGTTCAGTTCTACTGTAGATTTGGAATTCCTAATGTGATAAATTGATATAAGTCCTTTTATTTTAATTGGAAATTTTGTTCTTTTGTTAATTTTGAGTGAAATGTAAGAAAAAAAAACAACCTTATACATTTGTTGTTTTTATGCTTACCTTAACCGCATTTGATCCTTGGACCACTGGTTATTGCATCGAGTGCCTCAGCTGGTGAGCCGATTCCAATCAAATTGTGATTGCAGTTAATGCTTCGCTTATGTGAATTATATTAAGCTCAGCTAATTTGGCATTTTGATGCTTTTAAATACATTTTAAAACATAAAGAACAATAGTTAACCATTCATAAAAAATCAATTGTTAACAGCGAGAAAAAAAGGTTGTTGAAATGCTGCTCAGATCGTAATAGAATCAAGATTTTTCGCACATGGTTTTATTATTTATAATGGGCACATTTTAAAATTAAAATGTTATTTTAGGTTTGTTTAGGGAGCGTTCAAATATTACGTAACGCAATTTTTTAAGATTTTTGAACCCCCCTCCACCCCTTGTAACGCAACGTAACGTTTATCTTGACCCCCCCCCCCCCACCAATTAAGCGTTACGTAACCAGCACCTGCGTTTTTGGTTTAATTTTAATACATTTTTGGCTTCACCTTTTTCTATTTTAACTATTTTTTTAATAATTAACTCTTAAAATAAAATGAAATTCTTATTTACCCTTTGGCACTGCAATTATAAAAAGAAAGTTTACTGAAATGAAACATTGTACTCGAATTTACCAAGTATTCAAGTAGATCTCTAAAAACAATTCTATATAAATTACTGCTCCTCTGTCCACGGGTTTGCTAGCCACTCGGACTCTTTCATCACTGGCATTTGGAGTGCAGACAAAGACGCATCTGGAATTGTTAAGCCACTTGCATCAACTTCGTCTTCGTCGATCCAGTCAGCATCCTCAGACGATGTTTCATAACGACGCACAATGCAGAGAAGCTCATTCGCCCTTCTCGCAGCAAAGCGCTGTGGCCGTACTTTTATTCCACAATGGTCTGGGACAGTCTTTCCATGCACGTGACGATAGTGCATTTGAACACTCTTGCAAGATGTGAAATAGATCCCACAGGTTGGACATACTCTTTTCTTTAAGTCGAATTGTACAGATGGACAAAAGAAATCGTAAGGCATCTGCTTAAACACTTCTAGAGGAGATGACAGATCAACGGACAACCTCACAAGAAGTGGCGAAAACTTGGCTGTTTCTTTGTCTAGCAAACTGGGTACTACGAGCTTGCTTGGGGTTTGAATTATTGGGCAAGGTGGCGGCATGAAAGTATCCCCAAACACAGATTTCAATGCGCTTCTCGGTGTTGAGCAGCAGGATTCATCCGCACATTTTATTATCTGTAAAAAGTATTGCGATTCACGAACGTGAACGCTATACCACGCCAGATTTGGTTCTGCTGGATCCTGCATGATATCTTCGGGCTGTCTATACTCCGCCGAAACGTCGTAGTTATCAATTTTCATTTCCCTCCACAGTTCTGCAAGTGTTTCCCCAGCATGTTGAAAATTAAGTTTTTCCAAATCATCATCCGTAGTCATTCCTTTGTCGTCGAGATGAGAACCAAAATGTTCATGAGGCAGAATGACGCCTGCTAGTCGTTTGCTGAGGGGAGCCATCCGACGCTGGCAATATTTATTATTGTCTCTAGGAGAGCAGGTTGCAAGTCAACTAAAGGGCGCCGCCCAGGGCCCGTTCGAGGTTGTGCTGCAGCAGGATTGTTTTCTTGACGTTCAGCTTTCTTCAGTTTTTCTTTGGTTCGAAATTTTTTCGCACGATTAGCAGAGTCTCTTTTTTTTTTAAACATTTCTCTTCTTCTTGCAACTCTTTGCGTAGCTTTTTTATTTCTTCGTGAACACCATCTTTGGCTATACCAGCGTCCCTTGCGTGAGTAAGAACATTTATTAAATAAATTAAGAATAGGTATTATTGACACATGCGATAAAAAAAATAACATAAATAAAATACAACATATACAAGCAGATGCACCTGTTTTTTTTTAAGAGCACGCGAAGTCGAGGGAACATTGGGCCCCACTGTTGCTGGCGTGCTTGATGTTTTTATAGGTAGCTAGAAATATATAATAATTATGACCAGGTTTGGATTACTTATTATAAAACTTATGTCATTATTACATTTTAAAGGTAAACTTACCCGTGTAAAATAACTCAGCATTGTTGCTTTCTTCTTCGCGGCCTTCACCTTCAACTCACGTACAACATCGTTTATATGTTCTATAAACTTTTCACTATTTTTATACCCTGAACCCATAAAATGGGTAAATCAGGGTTTAATGGTTTTGTGCTGGTTTTCGATATACACATGGAATCGATAACAAAAAAATATCGAATTTGGAAAAATGTAAAAATGGGGGTTTGGTGTAATGGGTAACGATAGAACTTTTCTCAAAATTTCGTCCAAATCGGTTAAGAAACACCAGAGATATCGTAAAGTTAAGTCAGTTATGAGTTTTGTTTAAAGTGATCATTATTTGAAGCATACTTTTAGGACGCAAGGCCTGCAACTGGGTTCAGGGTATCTTCTGGTCGGGCTATCCCGACTAGAGCCTTCTCACTTGTTTAGTTTTTCTTTAGCCGATTTCCAAGTTGCAGTGGCGTCTTTTTGACACTGTTGCGTTGGCAAGTCAGCATGACAGCTTTTATAGGCCAAGAATAACTGATGATATAAATCTCCCTCTTTTGAGGTCATTATAAACAACATAAGTACTTGTGCTAGCGAATTCAATAAAATCAACGGATTCCTGCAAATCTTAATCTATCGGCGTACGATTTATTTACGCCAGCTGATAGGGCTGCCATTCATCATAATTTTATTTTTTGATCGATTATCGAAAATTATACCCCAATACATCACACCACTTTAATATTAATTCCGTTTAAATTATTTATCTCAGAAAATATTTTTAGTCCATTAGTTTAAATAATGATTTAATAACTATTATTAATAAGTGCTTCATCGAATTTCGCACTCCTCAGTTTACATGATAACCAACTTACTCATGTCGAATTCATATCGATGATTCTGAATTCGCAATTCGGTGTTGCTTGGCCCAATTTAGCAGCAAGCATTTTATATTTGCTCAGAAAAAATAATTAAAAATATAAATGAATAAAGATTTCCTTTCGTCCTTATAAATTATTATTACTTTAATATTTGTAATTTACGAATAATTTAGCTTTTTTCTAGAACCGAAGAATATCAGAATGTTACGTAACGTGTTGAGAAAGACCCCCCCCCCCTTGTAACGCATCGTAACGTTTGACGAGACCCCCCCTCCCACCATAATTGCGTTACGTAATACTTGAACGGTCCCTTAGTACAGATGAAGAACATTGATTCAAAAGTGAATATGCTTAAATATAATATTTTTCAATCTAAAATCTAATATGTAAATTTTACATTTTGTAATTTTTCTGATATGTTCAAATTAAAAACAATCAAAATTTTAGCATGTGTTAGATCACACGGGCGCATAGGTTAACCGTATAATACGTCTATCCTTGTACAACAAAAATTATGGAGCGGTAGCCTAATAACAACAACCACATAGATGTTTTTTACTGTGTTTGTTGTCGTTTGGCTAAGTTTTTGCTTTTTACTGCAACACTGGTTAGCATCTCTGATATAAATAATACAAACATTGACTTGAAATACAAATATGATATTATTCATTAATTCAAGATTTCTGCATAATTAAATCTAAAATTGTATTTTTGTTTTATGTTTGATATGTAATTTTTGATATGATTGGTTTGTGGGAGGAAAAGTGCGATATCTAATTAACGTAAATTTCTTGCAAATGCTAAATCTATATTGGTCAGAGCTAAGGTGGCTGCAGCATTTTTAATATACGTTAAAATCTGCAAATTAAAAATCAGAAGTAATTTCTAAATTAAAATCACCTACGATGAGCATGTCCACCTCGGTGTCAACTGTGAAATTCTTGTCTATGAGTGCAGTAAGGTGAAAATATTTCATTAAGGCAGAAAAAAGCATTAATTGTTTATTATTTTGGGATACATTTAAATGAAACTAAACAAAGCCAGGAATACATTTTTTTGGATGATTAATTTTAATTTCAGACAGACAAATGTCGCCTATATCGCTATCGATCAGTTGCCTGTTTGAAATAACGATTGGAGTACAATATGTGAAAAGAGTTCTTTTTGCGCAGTTTGCAAAGCCATAATTAAATGTGCAACAAAAAATCAGCGCTGCAACCGTAAAGACGATTTTACGTAATGTCAAGATTATCGATAGTTTATTACCCGATAGTTTATATGAATGCCCGCAAGCAGATATACCGCAAGCTAACATTGTGACGGTATATGACATTCCGCAGTCAAACATCGTAACAATATACCTGCCACGCACGGCTGGGGAGACGGTGGAAAGATCCCTGGGGCTGCTCACTGAGCAGAATAAGGGTCTTCTTATTGAGACGTGGCGCGTGCTCTGGCGCCTTGAGACCAAGACGGCAAGGTGCTGACACTTGGGATGGAGGACGAAAAGCCCTCTCGTCTCAAAAATAGAGAGATGTCGGTGAGCTTCAGGTTTGGCCAACTGAAGTGCCGGCTGCACAAAAAGTAAGCCGCGGTTGAGACGGCTGCGATGGTGCTAGCAGACGACGTGCTTGGCACTTCCTCTGCTGCAGCCGGGGCAGCACCCACCTGCCCCTCCGACGAGACAGCATCAGCCGAGGCCCTCGCGGCCTGGGAAGCCGAGTTGGACTCGGACTTGTCAAGGCTTCATGTGTGCAACGAGGAAGACCACTTGAGATATTTGCAGCCGTCCGATGATGAGCAGACACCCACCGGAGATCTAAGGATGGGGGCGACCAGTGTGGCACAGATCACCCTGCATCACGCGAGGGCAGCTTCGGCTGTCATCAGCAGGTTGATCTCCAGGTCTGACCTGGGGTTGGTGCTCATCCAGGAGCCATGGGTCGTCAGAGGCAGGATCTGCGGCCTAAACCATGAAAGTTCGCAATTAGTTGCAGACAAGCTTTCGTCTTTCGTTGGTGACGGTTGTGTTTTTTAGCGCTCTCAATAAGTTATTGTTTTCTTGTGTTTGTGCACTTAGTGTTACTTGGTTTTATTTGGTAAACGATTCTAGCAGTGATCGCAAATATACGTTGTATATATTTACGTGTGCTTAATAATAGTTGCGGACTTAAATTACATTTGAAGTGGCAGCAGAACCAACGCTGCATTTGCTTTAAAAAACATATGTACATACATACGTATATTTGCATTTGCTTATTCTGTGCTTGTTCTGTGTTTTCTTTCATCCAATAACAACAAACAGCTTGTCTTATTTTCTGCACTCCAGCATCAGTCCTCTCACGCTAACGTCCGCTCTTATCCGAAGTACTTGTAGTTGTATCTGCCAACGCACTCAAGCTCTCTCGCTCTCTTGCTTTTACCCTACATCTTTTTGATAAAGCATATTACTTTTTTCCTTGTTATCAATATTTTTATTTATTCAAATTAAATTCAATATGCTAGTTTGTTGCAGCAACAACTGCAAATTGGTTGGATCATCCAACCAAGACTTTATTCTGTGCAGATTGTGTGACAATGTAATACACATGAAGTGTGTCGGCTTTACGGCCAAAATACGGGACTGCTTACTTGCAGATATAGGCCTTAAATGGTTTTGTCAGTCCTGTAATGAGGTTGAAAAGGAGTCTACTCAATTTATGAGACAGACATATGCAGGTTTTAATACAATGCATACTGCATTTAATAACCTGCATACTTCCTTTAAAGAGTTGCAGTCGAGCTTCAAAAAAGGCAAGTTGTTGAGTAATTCGCCGAAGCGTAAAAAGACTTCAGGGCCTAATCCGCTCACTGTTCCTCCAGTCTTGGTCACCACTCCCCTTTTGGTACCAGTCACTAATCCCCCAACGGGTTCAATTGCTAGCCCGTTAATGCATTTTAACTCGCCGGCAAGAAATCCAAATACTAATCTTTCCCCGATTTTAACATCCGAGCTTTCTGTTCAAACAGCTTGTGTGCCTATTAAGCCTACTGAAGGTACACCGGGGGCTCACAAGCCTCTTGTTGTTGTGCCTTTGAAAAAATTTATTTTCGTGTCTAGGCTAGCATCCGACACTTCGTTGGATGATGTTAGTGCCTACATTAAAAGTAAAATAGACTCCCCATATATAACTGTTGAAAAGTTCAAGTTTAAACAAGCCCGAACCATATCTTCTTTCAAATTGAGTGTTCCGCCCGAACTTTTCTCGACAATTTGTTCTGGAAAGTTTTGGCCACCGCAGCTCATTGTAAAGGAGTATGTGAATAGGCGTAAAATTAATAATAACGATAGTAGGTTCAGTAGTGCACCAACTGTTAGCCACCCTGTTGCCTCAACTTCGGCGGCAAAAAACTAACAAAAGTAGTTAGCTTGGCCTATCAAAATGTTCGTGGGCTTAACACTAAACTTTCTAAACTATATGTAAACAGCTTATCCTTTGATTCTCAGATAGTAGCACTGACAGAAACCTGGTTAAAACCTGATATATCTGATTATTCCGTTTTGCCTATGAAGTATAACCTTTACAGGTGCGATCGCACATCCCGCAAGGGGGGCGGTGTTCTCATTGCTGTTGATTCCTGTTTTTCCTCTGAACAGATTCAATCTCATGATCATCCGGATATTGAGTTCATATGTGTTAAACTATTATGTAGCGGCCGCTCATTGTATATTACTTATTCATATATTCCTCCCAATTCTGATATTAACATTTACATATCCCATCTGAATGCCCTGCAGCTTGTGTCGTCGTTGTTGACGGATATGGATCAACTTATAGTGGTTGGTGATTTTAATTTGCCACATGTGTTATGGTCTGTGAATGACACATCTTCGGCGCAATTACCGGCCACTTCTGATGATTTTATCGATGGCCTTTTAGAGTTAGTCCTATCACAAGTTAACAGGGTGCATAACAATAGTAATAAAATGCTAGATTTAATATTTGTTTCTGACTCTGATGGTAGTAATGTTAGTAGAGTACACCCTTTAGTGCTTCCCGAAGATACCTACCATCCAACTTTAGAACTTTCATTTGAACTTTTTAACCTTAGATCAACATCTTACAATTGTTTAAAGACACGATGTTTTCGTAAAACTAACTTTACTAAATTAAATGACCTTCTTCAGCATACTAATTGGTCTCAACTTTATTCTTGTACTGATATAGAAACTGCCATTGCCATTTTTTACAGGACTTTGAATTCATATTTGGATATATGTGTTCCCGTCACTGTTCCTTTAAGTGAAAATAAACCACCTTGGTTTACGAGGGAACTATCAAAATTAAAAAACATGAAGACGAGATCCTATAAAAAATTTAATAGATCTGGAAATACTTTAGATTTATCCTTGTATATAATTGCAAAGTCAAATTTTATTTCTGTAAACACTATTTGTTATAACAATTATCTCAATCGTTGCAGATCAAACTTTTCCCGCGATCCGAAACAGTTTTTTAAATTTGTTAACTCTAAACGTAAATCTTCTAGCTTGCCTTCCTCGGTTTACCTTGATAATACAAAAGCAAATACCGATCAGGCAGTGGCCGATCTATTTGCTGAGTATTTTCAATCTGTATACACATCGATTTCATATAGTTGCACTAATTCCTATCCTTTTCAAGTTCAAGCGTCAAACTGCATTTATGTCCCAGTTATAACTGAGTGTACGCTGCTAGGCGACCTCAACACTATCAAACCCGGCTTCTTGCCTGGTCCTGATGGAGTGCCAGGTTGTATACTTAGATATTGTGCGGACTCACTTTGTAAACCCTTACACAAATTATTTAACTTGTCAGTTGACTCAGCTGTGTTTCCTGGTATATGGAAAGAATCTTTTATTATTCCACTCCATAAAAATTCTTCTAAGTCCAACGTTAAAAACTATAGGGGAATATCTAAGCTGTCTGCCATTCCGAAAGTCTTTGAAAAAATTATTTGCACCCAATTGCAGCACTTATGTACTTCAATTTTATCCCCTTATCAACACGGCTTTGTTAGGCGAAGATCTACTACCACCAACCTTCTTGAGTTTACCTCACTAGTTACCAAAGGGTTTCAGGACAAAATGCAAACTGACGTCGTTTACACAGATTTTAGTAAGGCATTTGATTCTGTTAGTCATTCTTTGCTGCTTCAAAAATTAAATATTATTGGATTTCCAGCAAAACTCCTGTCGTGGCTTTCTGAGTACTTGTGTGGCCGAACACAAAAAGTAGTTTTTAAATCTTCTGTATCCAAATCTATTTTTGTTACCTCTGGTGTTCCTCAGGGGAGTCACATGGGACCATTGCTATTTAATCTATTTATTAACGATCTTCCTGCTGTTATTACTAACTCTCGTGTTTTTATGTTTGCTGATGATGTAAAGCTATGTTTCACCTATAATGATGATTCTCTATGTAACTTACTACAGTCGGACTTGGGTGCACTGTCGGCTTGGTGCCGTTATAACTTACTTAATTTAAATTGTTCAAAATGTAAAATCATGACTTTTTGTAGAGGTTCCCCTCATACTGCTCACTACGTGCTTGATGCTTCACCACTTGTCCGCGTTTTTGAAATTAAAGATTTAGGCATCATTCTTGATAGCAAATTAAAATTTGATTCTCACATATCGTCGATGGTCAATAAGGCCATAAATGTACTTGGCTTCATCAAGCGGTGGTCAAAAGAGTTTGATGATCCCTACACCACTAAAACACTATATACATCATTGGTACGCCCCATCCTTGAGTATGGATCTTGTGTGTGGTCCCCGCAATACGGGCTTCACCAGGATAGAATTGAATCTGTGCAGAGGAAATTTCTTCTGTTTGCGCTCAGATGTTTTAACTGGGTTCCTGGAATAGACCTACCACCCTATTCAAGTAGACTTCTTTTAATTAATCTTCCTTCCTTGTTGAACCGTAGAATTATGCATGGTGTAGTATTTGTCACTTATCTACTTAATGGTGATATCGACTCATCAGTTCTTCTAAGTCGAATAAAATTAAATGTTCCCATTAGATCCATACGTAACTTTTTACCCCTCAGTCTCGATCGTTGCTCGAGCAACTATTTAATTCATGAACCATTTCGTGTATTATGTTCTGACTATAACAAACTTTATTCTCTTGTCTCTCTGGAGACCTCGACTCCAGTACTAAAACGATCTATCCTTTCTGCCTTATCTAATCGTAACCACTAATCACTAATCTTCCACTGGTCTGATTGGGTTTTTCTGGGTTTTTCCCAATCCACGCAACAAATGTTGGACCAGTTATATTTATTTGGAATTTCCCAGAGCTTTAACGTTAACTTTTTAAATTTTTTATCTTAATTTTGAACTTTATTTCAGATATTATAATTATTTATTTTATATTATATTATTTTAATATTATAATTATAGTTAATTTTGATTTGTCAGCTGCTCATAGCCGACATAAAATAAATAAATAAATGAGGAAGACATCGCCAACAGCGCGCATCTTGGTTCGAAAGAATACTTACTTTCTTTGTCTTTCCAAATTTCTCAGTAGGGATCTTGTAGCGGTGCTAATCACCGGCGAGTTCGGAAGTATAGTGATGGCATCAGCCTACTTCCCGGGAGACACTGCGGAAGCCCCCCCAACAGAGGTTCAGGATCTGGTGGCACACTGCAGCAGCAACGGACTACCATTGCTGCTGGGATGCGACTCGAACGCGCACAGTGTAGCGTGGGGCAGAACAGGCAATAAAGGTAGAGGTGAGTGCTTACTTGACTATCTTGTAGCTAGTAACCTTAAAGTGTTTAATGTGGGGGCTGAACCTACTTGTTTCACCAAAAATAGAGCCGAAGTACTTGATATAACTTTTGGCAACGTAGGGGCCTCTAAGCTGGTTAACAGCTGGAGGGTCTCAACGGAACCGTCAATGTCGGATCACAGGATTATCCTCTTCGACATTAGCAATAATTTCAGGTTCAGTAAAGTAATCAGGAATCCCCGGTGGACCGACTGGCTGCTCTACCAGTCCTGCTTGGTTTTAAATCTGAGCAGACTGAACCACAGTAAGAGGGTCCCTTCCCATGAAAAGCTAGAGCAACTTTCATTAGCGGTTGGCGAGACGATTCTGCATGCCTTTCATGCAAGTTGTCCAGCCAAATCCACAGAGTCCAACAGGGACAGGATTGGTGGAATAAAAAGTTAGGGATGTTTCGAGCAGAAGTGAGGAGGCTGTTTAATACAGCCAAAAAGAATAGTGACAGATGGGACTTATACACCAAAAAACTAACAGAATACAACAAAGAAATCCGGTACAGCAAGCGTGCTCACTTCCGGAGTTTTTGCTCTAACCTAGAACAGGTCTCAACAGCTGCTAGGGTCTTTAAGGCAATCTCGAAAGGCAAAGTTCTGTCCGAACTCTGTCTAAAGAGGCCAGATGGTTCCTTCACGGAAAACGAGGTGGAAAAGGCAGAACTTCTCCTGCAAACTCACTTTCCGTCTTGTAAAACCATCCCCAACATTGCTAACTGTTACGAAACGGTCCCCAACAGGAGACCGGACTGGAGCGTGGCTGGAGCCATAGTATCAGAGCAAAAGATTAGACGGGCCATTGATTCACTCAGTCCCAACAAGGCCCCAGATACGGACGGAATCCTTCCCATCCTTCTTTAGAAGGGGATGGAACAGCTTATGGTGTTCCTCATTCGCATTTTCCGGGGAAGTCTAGCTATGGGCTACATACCTAGAGCATGGAGGACGGCCTGGGTGATTTTAATCCCGAAGGTGGGGAAAAAAGACCCTTTTCACCCCAAGTCCTTCAGGCCGATCAGCCTGACATCCTTCCTGTTAAAAATCCTTGAAAAGATTGTCGACAACCACATTAGGACCTTTCACCTAGTGTCCAGTCCCTTGCATGATCATCAACATGCCTACAGAGAAGGAAAATCGACAGAATCGGCTCTCCTTCACTTAGTAAACAGCCTGCAATGCTCAGTGAAGGCCAAAGACGTCGCTCTCTGTGCCATGAAGGCATTGACATTGAGGGTTTTTTCGATAACACAGCACATGATGTTGTGGCCAGGGCGCTTCGGGATAAAGGGGTTGAGTCAGGACTCATATTTTGGCTTGGCAAACTCCTTAACACGAGAATAGCGGAAGTGACTGTCAATAATTTGACGATCAGGGCCCAAACCACAAGAGGTTGTCCACAGGGGGATGTCCTATCACCTCTTCTCTGGAGTCTCGTGGTGGACGAGCTACTAGTTAAACTAACAGATAATGGTTTTGAATGCCAAGGCTACGCCGATGACATTACTATTGTCTGCAAAGGTAAATTTGGGAACACGCTATGTGATAGGATTGCACTGGGTCTTAGTCTTTGCTTGGACTGGTGCTTGGACGTGGGGCTGAATATAAATCCAGCAAAAATCACAATAGTCGCTTTCACCAATCGATACAAGTTAAAATCCATAAGACCCATATCTATTGGGGGTACGGTTATCCCACTCTCTACGGAGATAAAGTATCTGAGGATAATCTTGGACAAGCGGCTACTTTTGAAACAACATGTCGAGCAAGCGGTACGCATGGTCACACTGGCTCTAATGAGTTGCAGATCTCTCGCAGGGAAAAATTGGGGGGTGACATTGCCATTTTCTCCGACCGCCAGGCAGCGATCAAAGCACTCAGTGCTTACAAGATCGTCTCCAAGCTTGTCTGGCAATGTATAGAAGCACTCAACTGGTTGGGTAGTACAAACACAGTCACCATCTATTGGGTACCAGGACATGCGGGTATTCCCGGCAATGAGGTTGCCGATAATATGGCCAGGAGAGGAGCTAGCACCCCTTTCCTCGGCCCTGAACCGTTCTGTGGGCTAGGACCAGGGACAATTAGGCAGAGCAGTCGCATCGATCTGCTCATTGCATGAAAGGATGCGTGGCGGTCTTCGCAGGGGGCAAGACAGAGCAAGCGACTGCTAGGTAGTTACAACAAGAAGAGAACTGAGGACTGTCTGAAGCTGAGCAAAGGATCTCTTCGGATAGTTACTTGTTTCTTGACCGGGCACTGCAGAATGCGTAAGCATCTGCACACTCTCAAGCTAGGGGTAGACAGTCTTTGCAGAATGTGTCTGGAGGGGGATGAAACTCCAGAACACCTGCTTGAGGAATGTCCCGCCATTTGTCGTCTGTGACTCTCTCTCTTATGGGGAGCCTATCTCTGCCTACAGAGGAGATGAGGGCTCTCCGACCATGCCACATCGTCGCATTCCTGCGTTCGATTGGGCTGTTCGAAAAGCTGTAATTTACATAGCTGTAAGAGGGCACAGAAGATCCTAGTGGTCGCAGTGCACGATCCGCAACCCAATAATAACAATAATAGTTAAATACTTTTAAGAAGCTGTTTTTTTTTTTTTTTAATTTAATTCAAGAAGAATACAAATTCGGGAATGTTTCGTTTGACTTGTACCTGATCCACTGCGCGAGCGGTGATTGCAATGTTCGCCACTTGGCAACGGCCACTCCCACAAAAACAGCAGCCATTAGAGCAATGCCAGCAAAAGAGAGCGTTAAGTAAATTGTCCATCCCTTCTTGGAAACACGCGCGTGCGCGAATTCGCGACGTAGCGAGTAGCTCTGTAATAAAAAGTATAAAATATGGGCTTTTAGGAAGTTGTGAAGTGAGACATGGACGCCGCAGCTCAAATACCGATTCACGGTGGCCCAAATCGTGGGTCATGAAGTGCTGCATCTGCGGCTCAGCCTCCTGATGGGACACAGCAGCGGCAACATCCTCAACCGCACGCTGAACGGCATCATCATCTACCGTCGGCAGCATGGTTTGCACCTGAGTGCTAAAATTATAAAAATAAGCTGTTAGATTAGGTTATAGAAGAGACAGTCATGCAACTTACCTAACGGTAGCTTCAGCATACGCAGTATCAGCTGTGTCCTTCTCGCTCTTGGTTGTGTCAAGTCGTAGATTAGGCACAGTTACTAGTACACCATTGCCATTGAAAGTCTTGTCCTGCAGATGTTGTTGCTGATGCTCGAATGGCTGCTGTTGCTGGGGCTGATGCTGGCGAGAATGGTGCTGCTGTTGCTCAGCCTGAGACTTTAGCATGTCATCAACCTTCTTTGCCTCCATGCGCAGTTTTTCTTCGCGTAACTTTTCACGCTCCGCAGCACGTTGTTCTTTGCGTTGCTTCTCGGCAAGACGAAGACGTTCCCTTTCAGCCACCTTGCGCTCAATCTCAATACGATACTTGTCCAAAATGCCAGCCTCCGCCTCTTCACTCATGCCCAACGATGAGCCATGTATGTCATCTTTGCTGCGCAACGCCAAAATGTAGTCATTCATCAGCTGAGCGATCTTGGCCGACAGTTCTGGGTAGCGTTTGAGCATGGTCATCGATTGGTTAACAGCACGATCGATATCAATAAGGCGTTCAAGTGTGCGTGGTCGCTCAGATGAGGCTGCCTCGAGTCCACCCGGTCCGCCCGAATTCAGCAGATGGCGGTAGTGGGCTAAAGCATGAGCACGATCCTTATGCAAAGCGCGCAGCAGCTTCTGAAGACACTTTTCCACATGATGCGCCTTAAAAACAATTAAATCAATATTAGTGTATAATTTTCAATTAAATAGAGAATAAAAAATACAAAACAAAAACAATTAAATTAATTTAATTTTTATACAATTTCCTTAAGACTGATTTAAGAATTGTTTGGAAACATGAACAAGATTATTCTTCTGTTAAACGAAAAGAGCAACAAATTTAAAAAAAAAATTTAAAAACTATAACAACACTCATACAAAAGGTGTCAACCGAAGATTTCGAGTATATTAATTTGTTTTTGGTATTAGCCTATTACTGCTATTACTCTATTACTCTATACTATTATGATTTTGTTTTCCTTTGCCTCCCTTTTGAAGTAATATTACCATAAGCAATAAAGATTATTTTCCTTTTACTAAATTATTAACATAGGCCAGAAACTTTGGATGAAGTTTTATAACCAGCAACTATACTTCCCAAAAAAGTTTCGATGTTCCAAATTTACAAGATGTTCTATGTATGTTGATATAACGCGCGCCGTCTCTGTGACTCACAATTTGAACAGATGATTACACTAAAAAACTTCCTACTCCAATGTGGAATTGTATTGAAGGACGTGTGGCTGCTCATTGTCGACTTTGCGAAGTCTGATTACTTGCCGTTTCCAGTTAAACTATTCTTCGCTCGATGTACGACCTATGTTGCGGGTGTGTGTCTTTTCCCGTCAACTCCTGGGAATCAAAATGAAACCAAATGCCCGCCTGAACAAGCTACTCCTTATATTCGTTTCTATTATCACCCGTCCACCGGTGATGAATCGTTAGACAGCTTACGTTTCCACGTCTACCCATTTTAGGTGTGTTTGGATTGACACTGCTTTGCGACACTTAAACAGTAGCAGACCTTTAATTATAAGCGAATACGTAGGAGTCTGCAGCAGCAGTCGATTATAGGCCCCTAGACCCATAAAATGTAATAAACAGAAAGTAGCATCTCCGAGTTTATAAAGTATACATATGTTCTTCTGCTTGTCGCGCATATACACGTTGATCTGAGAGACTCTATAGGATAGAGACTTGAGACCACGCGCTCGATAAGATTGTATCATATTGTTAATAGCTCTTCCGGTTTCCGACACACACATTGACTCGATAAATAAAATTTAAATATTGAAATAGCTTGATATTAGATTCGAATACCTAAGTCAAAACGATGATCATATCTGTGAAATCGGTTGAGTACACCGGAGAAATTGACCGTTGCAGTTAAGTCAAGCATTCAAAATCACAGGACTGTAAGCATTTTCTGTATACGCGTGCACACACACGCATACATACAAAAAAAAAAAAAAAACAGATTGAACTTAAAATGTCTGGGGTTCAGGGTTTTTTTAAATTCTACAAATCAGCGCGAAGCACAAAAGATAAAGTTATACTTTTATATATCATATTCATTTATTTGTAAAATGAACAAAAATAACAGGATTTAAAGAACTTATTTAAAGCTTATTAATTTGTAAGACATAGTGCTTCATGTTAAATTTTTTTAATCAAAACAATCCAGGGTCGAACCCCGTCCCAAGCCATCTTAATTCGTATTTTTTTAAGTTCAAACTAATTAGTTATTTTCCCCCTTATCTTCCATTTTATTACAAAAACAAGAGCATTTATTTGTGTACATAAAATTTATTAGGTTGAAGATGAAACCCAAAATCGAAAGGTTAAACACGAAAACTTCTATATTTTTATTGGAATCTTGACGACGGGTGCGATCCCTAGGACCTGACTCTAATCCAAGGTTAACATTTATACTCTTCTATATTCAATATTAAATGGACATTTCTCATAGCATAGACCTAAAAAGGAAAATAGTAGACAATCTCTCTGCCTTACGTATAAGAGAGATAAGCAAGTGCAACGAAAAGTTCTTTGGAAACTCTAGCATCCTATTTAAAATTACACTTAAACCAGTGTTTAAAATGCTTCAGTCGAAGCAGCAAAATTTACAAAATTTCGACTTATTACTGCTTTGACTGTTTGCAACTGTTCAATATGAGCTGCTGCTTCTGCTTATGCTTCTAAGAAAAACGAAAGTTGCAGTCGAAGAGATACCAGAAAGCGATCGCCGACGAAAAGCAAAGCAGCAGGCGCCATTTGAGAATTTTTGATTTTGCTTTGCTGCTGCTTTCGATCAGCAACGCAAGTTGAAGTAGCAGCAAATGTTCGCCTTCTGCAAGTCGCCGCAAGTCGCAGTCGCGACTACTGTCTGACTTTTAGCTGCTTATGCTGTTTGATTCTTGATCATTTCATTTTTATGTGCTGTGTGTTATGCATCAGTCTCAATTAAAGCAACATCGATACAGGAACTATGGCGCAAAGTGAAGTTTTGATGCATTTTGAAAATAAAGTAGATGAAGGCATAGCTACATGTAAAACATGTAAAAATAAGCTAAAAAGTAATAGACTTTCAAATTTAAAAACTCATTTACTTAAATTACACAAAATAATTTTGAATGCCGCATGTGTCGAACAGTTTGAAACGTCGTCGTCAAATTCCTCAGTGAAATTATCAAAAGCAATCAGAAAAAAAAAAAATTAAAATTGAAGTGAATTGAATTAATAAGAAACAACTGGTTAGATCATATATTGGTTTGGTTACAGAAGACAGCATTCCTTTCAATGTTTTAAATTCAGAAAATATGAGAAATATCGTTGACCCAATTTGTGATGGACTTAAAGCCGCCGACGGAAAAAAAAATTACATTAAATGCATCAAATTGTAAAAAAAAAACTTTGCACACTGTGGCAAACAATGTAAATGCGCATATAACCACTGAAGTGAGAAATAAATTATTGTCTCTAAAAATAGACAGTGCCACGCGGCTGACAAGAAACATTTTTGGCATAAGTGCACAATATATAAGTTCAGCTCAAATAAAATCCCTTATATTGGGCATGGTAGAGCTTAAAGGTGTTGGATCGAGCACAGCCAAAAATCTCGCCGCTGAAGAGCTAAAAGTTCTTTATAAATATAATATAAACTTAAACCAAATAGATTCAATTACATCCGACAATGGTGCCAATATGCTTAAGGAAACAAATACTTTATCATTTGTTTTCGATGAAAATATTGACGACGAGGTCGAAGTTTGTTCTAACGATGAATATTTAATAAAATTGAAAATATAGAAAAAGTGCCAAGCGTGCTAATAGGCAATATTCAAGTTTGCCGTTGTGCTGCACATACAGCTCAACTGGTTGCTCTCGATATAACTAAATCGTTGGATATGTTGAAATATCTATTTAACTGTCGTAACATGTCGAAATATATAGGAAAAACCTCAAATGGATTTCGCGAAATATTTGAGCTGAAACAGCTATAAATGCCGCAACGAGATTGTCTAACCAGATGGGGATCCACCTACACCATGCTTAAGGATTTGTTAGTGGCTACAGGTGTCTTAATTAAAATTGAGTCAACTAAAAACAAACTCGAAGAAGAAAATTTTGAAGTGGATGCATCGTTTTGGGACTTTATTGAAAACTATTGCTTAGTTTTAGTCCATTGCAGAAAACAATAAAAAAATGCCAAGAGGAGCAACTGCATTATGGAAATTTTTACGCCCAATGGCTTAAGTTAAAAATTTGCACAGCAAAAATTGTAAATGATGCAACTCACGAAATGACAAAAATGATTGGCGAAAAAATTCTTAGCTCTATAGAAGTGCGATCCAAAACATTATTTAATAATAAATTTCTCATTTCGTGTTTGTTTTGGATCCTCGTTTCCAACATACACTAACAACACAACAAAAAACTGATGCAGAGTGTCATTTAAAATCGATATGGGATAGAATAATCGAAATAAATCCTACTGGAAATTTATGCTCAGCACCAAATTCGGGGTCACATCAATCTCTGAACCGTTTTTTTGATGAAGAAGATGAAATGTTTAACGCTTACTTAGTGCAAGGGATCCAAACGGAAGACAATAGCACATTTGACGTCTACTCAAAGATTGAAAATCTTCAACTTCCTTTCCAAAGAATCGATGCAGACGTTCTCACATTTTGGCAAGCAAAGCAGTGCACTGACCAGGAGCTATACGCAATAAGTAATGTTTGCTTTGCTGTACCACCAACTCAGGTAAATACGAATGTTTTAATAAATAAATGTTCACAGTTTCATACATAAGTTATCTAACAGGGGACGATTGAACGAGCGTTTTCTACGTTAAGACTTGTGCTTACTGATTACCGAAATCGACTAAGTCAGGAAATACTAGAAAACATCTTGCTGGTTAAACTGAATCCAAGCTTTCTGGACTCAGCTATTGACAATTTATCTCTTTTTCAAGATAACGAAGATTTTGAGAGTCTGCGACTTAATAGTTATTAAAATATTAATATTATAATAAAATATATAATTAATTAAATAAGGTTATTGACTATGAACATTTTGAATATTATTATTTTTTTCATTCTTATAATTTTAAGTGTGATTTCTATGAATTTTCTATTATTTAATTTTTTCCGTTAAAAAAATGATTGCAACATTTATTTTTTATTTATTTAATTATGGAATGATTCTTAATGCTACAGTATTGCTACTATATATTAGAGCATTAATCACAAATATTTCAATGTAAAATTTTAAAAGTATTAATCTATATTATATATTTTAAGCAATTATTTATATTTATAGAATAGACCCTAAAGAATTACATATTAAAGTAATGCGTAAGTTGGACTGTAATGCAGTTTCAAGCGTTAAAATTAAGTTTTTAAATAGGATTTTAAATTAATTTTAAAATGGTGTGCGCTACGAATAGATTTGATGTTGGGAGGAAGATTGTTCCACAGTCGAACAGCAAAGATAAGAAACTGCCTATCAGAACATGCCAGTTTTGTTCTCAAGCAAACGAGGTTGTTAGCACGTTGGGACAATGTAAACTTTATGTTGCCATACAAATACTCAGGTTCTTGTGTATATATAATTTTGTGTAGGAAGAGAAGAATTCTAAAATTTATTAAAGGCGTTAGATCTAGGTCAAACAATCTGTTAGCATAACCCGTTACGTGGTCTGCCCTTTTGAGGCCAAACACGTAACGGGCTACATTATTAAACGCTACCCTCAACTTCCTTAGGCTTGCAGCGTCGCATTTTCCAAAAATTTCAATGCCATACAAAAGCTTTGGCAATAATACAGATTTTGCGATCAATATTCTTATGTTAGGGGGTAGGAATTTCTGGGTGAGCCAAAGTTGCCTTAAAACGCCACACGTTTTTCCCACAGCTTTATTCACCTGACTATCCCATGATAAGGTACTATTCAAGGTGATCCCTAAGCTTTCGGCTTTATCTACGTAATGAATAGCTGTGGAATCTATATGTAGCTTAGGAAAGTTGTCAGTATTCAGGTACTTTTTGTAAATTAAGATACATTTGGATTTAGACGGGTTAATACACAAACCATTTACATTGACCCATTGACTAACACGCAACAAGTCTTCATTACATAACTGGACACATTCGTTAATTTTACTGAGCGGACGACTTACATACATTTGGACATCATCAGCATATAAATGGATGTTACATTTAGACAAAACACTAGGTAAATCATTGATATATATACTAAGAAGCAGTGGACGAGAAACAACAAGGATTTCGGACGTTTTAGAAGGGATAACAACGGCTTGTCTACGATTACTTAAGTAAGAGGATAGAAGTTTAGTAGCAGTTTGGCTAAAATTATACATAGTTTTGAGCTTAGCCAGTAGGATATCGTGGTTAACCGTGTCAAATGCTTTACTAAAATCAAGAAGCGTCAATAGTGAAACCTCTCTGTTATCCATCTTTGATCTTATATCCTCGACCACTTTGATTATCGCCGTAGTACAACTTCGGCCAGTCCTAAATCCTGATTGTTTATCATTTATTAGTCGATTTAAGTCAAGCATTCAAAATCACAGGACTGTAAGCATTTTCTGTATACGCGTGCACACACACGCATACATACAAAAAAAAAAAAAAAACAGATTGAACTTAAAATGTCTGGGGTTCAGGGTTTTTTTAAATTCTACAAATCAGCGCGAAGCACAAAAGATAAAGTTATACTTTTATATATCATATTCATTTATTTGTAAAATATACAAAAATAACAGGATTTAAAGAACTTATTTAAAGCTTATTAATTTGTAAGACATAGTGCTTCATGTTAAATTTTTTTAATCAAAACAATCCAGGGTCGAACCCCGTCCCAAGCCATCTTAATTCGTATTTTTTTAAGTTCAAACTAATTAGTTATTTTCCCCCTTATCTTCCATTTTATTACAAAAACAAGAGCATTTATTTGTGTACATAAAATTTATTAGGTTGAAGATGAAACCCAAAATCGAAAGGTTAAACACGAAAACTTCTATATTTTTATTGGAATCTTGACGACGGGTGCGATCCCTAGGACCTGACTCTAATCCAAGGTTAACATTTATACTCTTCTATATTCAATATTAAATGGACATTTCTCATAGCATAGACCTAAAAAGGAAAATAGTAGACAATCTCTCTGCCTTACGTATAAGAGAGATAAGCAAGTGCAACGAAAAGTTCTTTGGAAACTCTAGCATCCTATTTAAAATTACACTTAAACCAGTGTTTAAAATGCTTCAGTCGAAGCAGCAAAATTTACAAAATTTCGACTTATTACTGCTTTGACTGTTTGCAACTGTTCAATATGAGCTGCTGCTTCTGCTTATGCTTCTAAGAAAAACGAAAGTTGCAGTCGAAGAGATACCAGAAAGCGATCGCCGACGAAAAGCAAAGCAGCAGGCGCCATTTGAGAATTTTTGATTTTGCTTTGCTGCTGCTTTCGATCAGCAACGCAAGTTGAAGTAGCAGCAAATGTTCGCCTTCTGCAAGTCGCCGCAAGTCGCAGTCGCGACTACTGTCTGACTTTTAGCTGCTTATGCTGTTTGATTCTTGATCATTTCATTTTTATGTGCTGTGTGTTATGCATCAGTCTCAATTAAAGCAACATCGATACAGGAACTATGGCGCAAAGTGAAGTTTTGATGCATTTTGAAAATAAAGTAGATGAAGGCATAGCTACATGTAAAACATGTAAAAATAAGCTAAAAAGTAATAGACTTTCAAATTTAAAAACTCATTTACTTAAATTACACAAAATAATTTTGAATGCCGCATGTGTCGAACAGTTTGAAACGTCGTCGTCAAATTCCTCAGTGAAATTATCAAAAGCAATCAGAAAAAAAAAAAATTAAAATTGAAGTGAATTGAATTAATAAGAAACAACTGGTTAGATCATATATTGGTTTGGTTACAGAAGACAGCATTCCTTTCAATGTTTTAAATTCAGAAAATATGAGAAATATCGTTGACCCAATTTGTGATGGACTTAAAGCCGCCGACGGAAAAAAAAATTACATTAAATGCATCAAATTGTAAAAAAAAAACTTTGCACACTGTGGCAAACAATGTAAATGCGCATATAACCACTGAAGTGAGAAATAAATTATTGTCTCTAAAAATAGACAGTGCCACGCGGCTGACAAGAAACATTTTTGGCATAAGTGCACAATATATAAGTTCAGCTCAAATAAAATCCCTTATATTGGGCATGGTAGAGCTTAAAGGTGTTGGATCGAGCACAGCCAAAAATCTCGCCGCTGAAGAGCTAAAAGTTCTTTATAAATATAATATAAACTTAAACCAAATAGATTCAATTACATCCGACAATGGTGCCAATATGCTTAAGGAAACAAATACTTTATCATTTGTTTTCGATGAAAATATTGACGACGAGGTCGAAGTTTGTTCTAACGATGAATATTTAATAAAATTGAAAATATAGAAAAAGTGCCAAGCGTGCTAATAGGCAATATTCAAGTTTGCCGTTGTGCTGCACATACAGCTCAACTGGTTGCTCTCGATATAACTAAATCGTTGGATATGTTGAAATATCTATTTAACTGTCGTAACATGTCGAAATATATAGGAAAAACCTCAAATGGATTTCGCGAAATATTTGAGCTGAAACAGCTATAAATGCCGCAACGAGATTGTCTAACCAGATGGGGATCCACCTACACCATGCTTAAGGATTTGTTAGTGGCTACAGGTGTCTTAATTAAAATTGAGTCAACTAAAAACAAACTCGAAGAAGAAAATTTTGAAGTGGATGCATCGTTTTGGGACTTTATTGAAAACTATTGCTTAGTTTTTAGTCCATTGCAGAAAACAATAAAAAAATGCCAAGAGGAGCAACTGCATTATGGAAATTTTTACGCCCAATGGCTTAAGTTAAAAATTTGCACAGCAAAAATTGTAAATGATGCAACTCACGAAATGACAAAAATGATTGGCGAAAAAATTCTTAGCTCTATAGAAGTGCGATCCAAAACATTATTTAATAATAAATTTCTCATTTCGTGTTTGTTTTGGATCCTCGTTTCCAACATACACTAACAACACAACAAAAAACTGATGCAGAGTGTCATTTAAAATCGATATGGGATAGAATAATCGAAATAAATCCTACTGGAAATTTATGCTCAGCACCAAATTCGGGGTCACATCAATCTCTGAACCGTTTTTTTGATGAAGAAGATGAAATGTTTAACGCTTACTTAGTGCAAGGGATCCAAACGGAAGACAATAGCACATTTGACGTCTACTCAAAGATTGAAAATCTTCAACTTCCTTTCCAAAGAATCGATGCAGACGTTCTCACATTTTGGCAAGCAAAGCGGTGCACTGACCAGGAGCTATACGCAATAAGTAATGTTTGCTTTGCTGTACCACCAACTCAGGTAAATACGAATGTTTTAATAAATAAATGTTCACAGTTTCATACATAAGTTATCTAACAGGGGACGATTGAACGAGCGTTTTCTACGTTAAGACTTGTGCTTACTGATTACCGAAATCGACTAAGTCAGGAAATACTAGAAAACATCTTGCTGGTTAAACTGAATCCAAGCTTTCTGGACTCAGCTATTGACAATTTATCTCTTTTTCAAGATAACGAAGATTTTGAGAGTCTGCGACTTAATAGTTATTAAAATATTAATATTATAATAAAATATATAATTAATTAAATAAGGTTATTGACTATGAACATTTTGAATATTATTATTTTTTTCATTCTTATAATTTTAAGTGTGATTTCTATGAATTTTCTATTATTTAATTTTTTCCGTTAAAAAAATGATTGCAACATTTATTTTTTATTTATTTAATTATGGAATGATTCTTAATGCTACAGTATTGCTACTATATATTAGAGCATTAATCACAAATATTTCAATGTAAAATTTTAAAAGTATTAATCTATATTATATATTTTAAGCAATTATTTATATTTATAGAATAGACCCTAAAGAATTACATATTAAAGTAATGCGTAAGTTGGACTGTAATGCAGTTTCAAGCGTTAAAATTAAGTTTTTAAATAGGATTTTAAATTAATTTTAAAATGGTGTGCGCTACGAATAGATTTGATGTTGGGAGGAAGATTGTTCCACAGTCGAACAGCAAAGATAAGAAACTGCCTATCAGAACATGCCAGTTTTGTTCTCAAGCAAACGAGGTTGTTAGCACGTTGGGACAATGTAAACTTTATGTTGCCATACAAATACTCAGGTTCTTGTGTATATATAATTTTGTGTAGGAAGAGAAGAATTCTAAAATTTATTAAAGGCGTTAGATCTAGGTCAAACAATCTGTTAGCATAACCCGTTACGTGGTCTGCCCTTTTGAGGCCAAACACGTAACGGGCTACATTATTAAACGCTACCCTCAACTTCCTTAGGCTTGCAGCGTCGCATTTTCCAAAAATTTCAATGCCATACAAAAGCTTTGGCAATAATACAGATTTTGCGATCAATATTCTTATGTTAGGGGGTAGGAATTTCTGGGTGAGCCAAAGTTGCCTTAAAACGCCACACGTTTTTCCCACAGCTTTATTCACCTGACTATCCCATGATAAGGTACTATTCAAGGTGATCCCTAAGCTTTCGGCTTTATCTACGTAATGAATAGCTGTGGAATCTATATGTAGCTTAGGAAAGTTGTCAGTATTCAGGTACTTTTTGTAAATTAAGATACATTTGGATTTAGACGGGTTAATACACAAACCATTTACATTGACCCATTGACTAACACGCAACAAGTCTTCATTACATAACTGGACACATTCGTTAATTTTACTGAGCGGACGACTTACATACATTTGGACATCATCAGCATATAAATGGATGTTACATTTAGACAAAACACTCGGTAAATCATTGATATATATACTAAGAAGCAGTGGACCTAAAATTGATCCTTGCGGGACCCCACGAGAAACAACAAGGATTTCGGACGTTTTAGAAGGGATAACAACGGCTTGTCTACGATTACTTAAGTAAGAGGATAGAAGTTTAGTAGCAGTTTGGCTAAAATTATACATAGTTTTGAGCTTAGCCAGTAGGATATCGTGGTTAACCGTGTCAAATGCTTTACTAAAATCAAGAAGCGTCAATAGTGAAACCTCTCTGTTATCCATCTTTGATCTTATATCCTCGACCACTTTGATTATCGCCGTAGTACAACTTCGGCCAGTCCTAAATCCTGATTGTTTATCATTTATTAGTCGATTTATTGTGAGGAACTTGTTGATTTGAGAGGCCAATAGGTGCTCAAATATTTAAGATAAATATGGCAAAATCGAGATTGGCCTAAACTCGTGATTAGATTTAGGTATTGGTAATACCTTTGCAATTTTCCACTGGTCGGGAAAAGTGGACGTTGTGATGGCGGTATTGAATATGTAGGTTACATAGCCAATGATTAGCGGCAGAAGAATTTTAAAAAACTTTGGATTGAAACCATCCATGCCAGTTGCGTTAGACTTAATTTTACTTATAGATAGATACACATCACATTGATTGACACAATTCAAATCAAAACTATTACAACAATTATTAAGTGGTTGCGAACACAAGTACGGATTGCACACAGACACTGGAACATTAAGGTTAACAAATTTATTGTTGAGATCATTAACATCAACATCTTCACTAACTACACCACGTACTTTGCCGATTCCCATGTTATTAATTTCTTTCCACGTTTGATTGGCGGATATTGCATTTTTAAACCTATCATTAAAATATTCGCGTTTGGCTCTTTGTATCAGGAAGCTAACATGCCGTCTGGTAGTTTTGAATTGCTTATGTAGTGCCTCGGTCCTATATCTTTTCCATCTCCGATAGGCCGCGTCCCTAATATTTATTGCATAATTTTGAATAATATTGTTAATTTCTTATTTTTTATGTTTTAAATTCCGTGAAAAAATAAATTATGAATTAAAAAATTACGCACAAGCAAATTGTAAAATAATAAGTTTATTAGAATACAAGGGGAGCGATTAATAAAATAAGCAGCAAACAGCATAAGCAGTAAACAGCATAAGCAGCAAACAGCATAAGCAGCTAAAGGTCAGTCGCGACTACTGTCGCTACTTCGACTTGCGGCGACTTGCAGAAGTCGAACATTTGCGGCTGCTTCAACTTGCGTTGCTGATCGAAAGTAGCAGCAAAGCAAAATCAAAAATGCTCAAACGGCGCCTGCTGCTTCTGCTTTGCTTTTCGTCGGCGATCGCTTTCTCAGAAGCATAAGCAGAAGCAGCAGCAACATAAATGAAACTTTTTGCAATTTTTTAAACACAGACTAAAACTATCATCAACAGACTTCTGCTGTCCACAAGGTTTTTTTTAGAACTTCCTGCCATTCATAACCATCATCATACGAACTCTGGATATCTGCCGACCTCCAGTTTAACAAGGCTTCCCGCGATACACGGGCTATGCCGCGGGTGACTGTCCACACCCGTCTACTCGTGGGACCAAATATGAATCCAAAAAAACCAACAAACCCAGTGTCCAGGATACTCAAAAACCCGGGGGGAAACGCAAATCCCTCTATAGGTGCTTGCACCGCAAGCGGCATTGGTGCAGGACGGACAAGCCATTCGTCCTCACACCCCACACGCCGACCTGGAACGGCTCCTGGAGCTTGGAAGCTGCAACAAAAGTTTGCAACACCAGCTTCAAGTTCCGCGACGCAGGCGATCGCCCCGGGGTCCGCCTCAACGGCGGCTTTTGATTGACAGATAGTTGCATTCACAGAAACCTGGTTAAAACCTAATTTATCTGATTATTCCATTTTGCCTAATTAGTATAACTTTCACAGATGCGATCGCACCACCGGCAAGGGGGGCGGTGTTCTCATAGCTGTTGACTCTTGTATTTCCTCTGAACAGATTCATTCATATGATCATCTGGATATTGAGTTCATATATGTTAAACTATTATGTAGCGGCCGCTCATTGTATATGACTTGCTCTTATATTCCTCCCAATTCTGATAATAACATTTACATAACCCATTTGAATGCCCTGCAACTTGTTTCGTCGTTGTTGATGGATATGGATCATCTTATAGTGGTTGGTGATTTTAATTTGCCACATGTTGTATGGTCTGTGAATGACACATCTTCAGCGCAATTACCGGCCACTTCTGATGATTTTATCGATGGCCTTTTAGAGTTAGGCCTATCGCAAGTTAACAGGGTGCATAACAGTAGTAATAAAATGTTAGATTTGATATTTGTATCTGATTCTGATTGTAGTAATGTAAGTAGAGTATCCTCTCTAGTGCTTCCTGAAGATACCTACCATCCAACCTTAGAACTTTCCTTCGAACTTCTTAACCTTAGACCAGCAACTAACAGTTTTTTAAAGACACGTTGCTTTCGTAAAACTGACTTTACTAAATTAAATGATTTGCTTCAGCATACTAATTGGTCTCAACTTTATTTTTGTAGTGATATGGATACTGCCATCACCATTTTTTACAGGACCTTGAATTCGCATTTGGATATCTGTGTTCCCCTCACTGTTCCTTCAAGTGAAAATAAGCCGACCTGGTTCACGAGGGAACTATCAAAATTAAAAAACGTGAAGACAAGATCCTATAAAAAATCTGGAAATACAATGGATTTATCCTCGTATATAATTGCAAAGTCAAATTTTATTTCTGTAAACACTTTTTGTTATAACAATTATCTCAATCGTTGCATATCAAACTTTGTCCGCGAACCGAAACAGTTTTATAAATTTGTTAACTCAAAACGTAAATCTCCATGCTTGCCATCCTCGGTTTACCTTGATACAAAAGCAAATTCCGATCAGGCAGTGGCCGATCTATTTGCTGAGTATTTTCAATCGGTATACTTATCGAGTTCATATAGTTGCAATAATTCCTATCCTTTTCAAGTTCAAGCGTCAAACTGCATTTATGTCCCCGTTATAGCTGAGTGTACGCTACTATGCGACCTTAACTTTATCAAACCCGGCTTCTTGCCTGGTCCTGACGGAGTGCCAGGTTGTATACTTAGATATTGTGCGGACTCACTTTGTAAACCCTTACACAAATTATTTAACTTGTCAGTTGACTCAGCTGTGTTTCCTGGTATATGGAAGGAATCTTTTATTATTCCACTTCATAAAAATTCTTATAAGCCCAACGTTAAAAACTATAGGGGAATATCCAAGTTGTCTGCCATTCCGAAAGTCTTTGAAAAAATTATATGCTCTCAATTGCAGCACTTATGTTGTTCAATTTTATCCCCTTATCAACACGGTTTTGTTAGGCGAAGATCTACTACCACTAACCTTCTTGAGTTCACCTCAATTGTTGTCAAAGGGTTTCGGGATAAAATGAAGACTGACGTCATTTATACAGATTTTAGTAAGGCATTCGATTCCGTAAGTCATTCTTTGCTGCTCGAGAAATTAAATATTATTGGATTTCCAGCGAAACTCTTGTCGTGGCTTTCTTAGTACTTGCGAGGCCGAACACAAAAAGTAGTTTTTAAATCTTCTGTATCCAAATCTATTTTTGTTACCTCCGGTGTCCCTCAGGGGAGTCACCTAGGACCATTGCTATTTAATCTCTTTATTAACGATCTTCCTGCTGTTATTACTAATTCTCGTGTATGTATGTTTGCTGATGATGTAAAGCTATGATTCACCTATAATGATGATTCTCTATGTAACTTACTACAGTCGGACTTGGGAGCACTATCGGCTTGGTGCCGCTATAACTTACTTAATTTAAATTGTTCAAAATGTAAAGACTTAGGCATCATTCTTAATAGCAAATTAAAATTTGATTCTCACATATCGTCGATGGTCAATAAGGCCATAAACGCTATTGGCTTCATCAAGCGGTGGTCAAACGAGTTTAATGATCCCTACACAACTAAAACGCTATATACATCCTTAGTACGTCCCATCCTGGAGTATGGATCTTGTGTGTGGTCCCCGCAATACGGGATTCACCAGGATAGAATTGAGTCTGTGCAGAGGAAATTTCTTTTGTTTGCGCTTAGATGTTTTAACTGGGTTCCTGGAATAGACCTACCCCCCTATTCAAGTAGACTTCTTTTAATTAATCTTCCTTCCCTGTTGAACCGTAGAATTATGCATGGTGTATTATTTATCACTAATCTATTAAATGGAGAAATCGACTCATCAGTTCTATTAAGTCGAAAAAAAGTATATGTTCCAACTTAACTTCCAGTAACTTTTTACCCTTTAGCCTTTATTGTTTTTGAAGCAACTATTTAATTCATAAACCATTTCGTGTAATATGTTCTGACTATAACAGGCTTTTTTCGCTTGTCTCTCTGGAGACCTTAACTCCAGTACTGAAACGATCGATCCTTTTTTCCTTACATAATCGGAACCACTAATCAATTATGTACCACTTGTCTGATTGGAGTTTTCTGGGCTTATCCCAATCAACGCAGCAAATGTTGGACCACTAATTTTCTTGTTGAATCTCCCATGGCTTTAAGTCAACTTTTAATTTTTTTTATCTTCTTTTTACCTTAATTAGTTCTCAAATTAACCTATAATTTTTGGCCAGCAGCCGGTTAGAGCAACAAGGGAAATAACACGCTCTGCGCATTCATTTCGTCATTAAGAGTGCTCGCCCGTGCGGTGCGTGCTGTCCTTGGAACTCACAACTGGTAGTGCGACTACACTCTCCACGCGAGGGCGGCTGGAAGCAGGCCCTTGGTAAGGTCATGTCTCTGCCAAGGGTGCTGACGAATAGTAGTCTGGCGAGAGAAGAAAACTCTTTAAAATTACCCCAGTCCAAGGTGGAACAGCATCGTGCCGAGGGACTCGTGGCTGAGGGGGAGCTCAGTCGTTACTTTGCGAAGTCTGGATACCTGCCGACCTCCTGTTTAACAAGGCTTCCCGCGGTACACGGGCTATGCCGCGGGTGAATGTCCACACCCGTCTTCTCGTGGGACCAAATATGAACCTAAACAAACTAATAAACCCAGTGTCCGGGACACTCAAAAACTCGGGGGGAAACGCCAATCCCTCTATAGGTGCTTGCACCTCTTCCGCGACTTCTGGTATGCCACCAGGTGCTCGTAACGTCGCAAGCGGCATTGGTGCAGGACGGATCAAGCAGCCACCGCGTCCACAGCCACTCACTCGGTCCTTCGCTGAAGCCGCAAAGGGGAAGGTTCTAATTGGGGTCCTCGACATGGGCCACAAGGAGGGCCATATCCCGCGGAACCAGTGGGGGGCCATTGAGAATGAGCTCCAAGACAAGGTGGTTGAATTAATGGAGCGGTCTGGTGGACCGCCGCCTCGTTGCTCTGATGCTGGGTGGCATCAGGGCAATATCAAAGCGATAGCCTGCGAAGATGACTAATCGGCAGAGCTCTACAAATAAGCGGTGGCCTTGCTGGGGGAAGTCTACCCCGGGGCGAAGCTCGAGGCGGTCGACTGGAAGGACGTGCCAAGTCGACCCAGAGCGAGAGCTTGGGTTTCTGTTAAGCCAGAGGAGCCCGAGCGAATATTCAAGCTCCTTCAGATGAGTAACCCAGACTTGGTTACTCAGGACTGGAGGATTGCCAAAGTCGAGGAGCCTGAAGGCAACAGCCGACAGATTATCATCGTTATTAATGATGAGTCAGCTGAGACTCTTGTCGCAACAAACGGGGCGGCTTACTATGGCTTCAAGCCAATCGCGATAAAAGTTAATCGCTTGGATGCAGCCAGCAAGCCGTCAGGGTTGGAGGACGCACCGGAGGTGGCACAAGACACTGCTGCCCTCCTGGAGCAGCCACTGCCGGTTGCTGTCGCTGATGATACCACCGCCAATGGTAAAATCATAAGCGAAGCGCCGGCAGCTAAGGCGAGTGACGGCCAGGCCGGTCAGGAGGTATCCGAACTCGCTGACGCGGCCCAAATGATCAGCCTCGAAGAGGATACGGATGACGAGGCTGATCTCACAGTGGTGGAGTTGAAAACGGAAGATGTCTTTGACACTCCTCCAAATCAACCTCCACCACTGTAAAGCGGCTGCAGTCGCTAAGCCAATGCTCCGCATAAGCCAATGCGGAGCAGACATTGTGCTCATCTAGGAACCTTGGGTCTGTGGTGGCAAGGTTTCTGGACTGGGGACTCAGGACTACAAGCTGCTTGTAGCCCACAACGAAGGTAAAGTCCGCACCTGCATTCTAGCAAGAAAACATCTAGACATTTTTCTGCTTCCTGATTTCAGCGATGGTGAAAACACGGCTGTATGCCTTAAGCTGAAGTCTGGACAGGTCAGTCTTTGCTCTACCTACATGGCCCACGACCACCAGGGGCCCCTACCACAGCAACGACTACGGGCGTTAATTGCTGACTGCGAATTGACGCATACCGAGCTAATAATATGCTGCGACGCCAACGCTCACCACCATCAGTGGGGCAGCTCGGATATAAATGAACGGGGTGAGTTACTCTTCAATTATATCTTAACAACAAACTTAAACATTTGTAATATAGGTAACGACCCGACCTTTATTATAAACAATAGGGAAGAGGTCTTAGACATGACGGTAGCCACAACCTCCCTCTATCAACAACTAACAAAATGGAGGGTACTCGTAGAGCACTCTTTCTCCGACCATAGGTATATCGACATAGAGTTCTGTCTTGACATACCCAGACCCAAATGGTGCAGAAACGTTAAACGTACAAACTGGACCAAATTCAAAGAATGCCTCGAAAGGCTAATCCCAGAGCATCCCCCAGTGGGATCCCCCTCTACCGAGTACACAGAGTTACTCACAAGCAATCTCACGGAGGCATGCAAGTCCGCCCTAAACATGACATGCCCCCAGAGCAAACCAAGAGGCAAAACAAAACCACCATGGTGGTCCTCGCAATTAGGCGAGCTTCGTAAAACTTCGCGAAAGCTCTTTAATAGAGCTAAGTCGAGGAGAGACGACCAATCATGGAGTCTCTACAAAGCCAGCTTATCCACTTTCAAAAAGAATCTTAGACAAGCTTACAGCTCCATGTGTCAAAACTTTTGCTCCAAAATCGAGAGCACTGCAGAAGCAACAAGGCTCAGGAAGGTTCTCTCAAGTACTCAAGCAACCGTTGGCTTCCTCAAAAAACCTGATGACTCATGGACAACGACCAGTCTAGAGTCACTAGAACTTTTGATGGAAACCCACTTTCCCGAATGCTCAGTTGAAGTACCACTACCCTTTATCCAAAAAGAATTTCAGGAACACGTTTCCACCGACTTATTCTCCAGAGATATCATCTCGTGGGCTATTCGTAGCTTCTCGCTTTTCAAGTCCCTTGGGCCGGACGAAATTATCCCAGCCCAACTGCAGTATGCAGGGGACATCGACATAAACTGGCTTCAGAAAATTTTCTCAGACAACCTGCCAACAGGATCGATCCCCAAGCCATGGCTCGAATCTAAAGTTGTCTTCATTCCAAAGGCGGAAAAAGCCTCACACACGACCCACTAGAAAGGGTGCTTGGCTTATATATTAGAGATACGATCAAGACCGACAACTTCTCCCAAGCACAACATGCCTACCAAAATGGTAAATCTACCGAGACAGCACTTCATGCTGTTGTCTCCACAATAGAAGCAGCACTCTACCACAAGGAGTATTGCCTTATAGCCTTTCTAGACATTGAGGGCGCTTTCAATAACGTCGTACCGTGGGCGATCACTGAAGCATTGTCAGGGCTGGGGGTGGGGGACCGCATTGTAGGACTGATTGATCAACTGCTCAAGAGCAGGACAGTCAGGGCCACTCTGGGGTCCTCAACCATATCCAGATCTGTTAATAGAGGCACCCTGCAAGGAGGTGTCCTCTCCCCTCTCCTTTGGAACGTGGCGGTAAACAACCTGCTGCGCTCTATGGAGGGAGGGGGCTGTCGAGTGATCGCTTACGCAGATGACGTTGCCATAGCCTTCTCGGGCAAGTATCCCCAATCCTTGTGCGAATGCATGACCACTGCACTTAAAACATTGTCCTCATGGGCCACATCAAATGTACTAGGGCTGAACCCAGCCAAAACTGACTTAGTCCTCTTCACTAGGAGGTATAAGATTCCCCCCCTCAGGCCACCGTCGTTGAATGGGGTAGAACTTTCCTTCAGTAAATCAGGCAAATACCTAGGGCTCACTCTTGATAGCAAACTAGACTGGAACCTCAACTCGGAGGAACGAGTGAAGAAGGCTTCAGTCGCACTATATACATGCAGGAAATCCATTGGTTTAAAATGGGGAATGGCACCTCACATCACCCTCTGGATGCACACAGCCATCGTAAGGTCTATCCTACTGAACGGAGTGTCGGTATGGTGGCCAGCTCTATCAAAGAAGAAATTAGTCCACAAGCTTGGCAAGGTACAGCGTTCCGCTGGACTGAACACAACAGGAGCCCTCAGTACGACCCCAACTGAAGCTCTTGACAACATACTTAATCTTCTACCAATAGACCAAATGGGGAAGCTACTAGCAACTCTCTCTGCCCTACGCATGAGGGAAACAAAGCCGTGGTCCAAACAGACTTACGGACACTCCAAGGTTCTTGTGGGAAACCCACTTATTCCCAAAAACACGGACTATTGCCGTCCTCAGGAATTCCCCAAAACTCCATTCCATACACTTATCCCCTCCAGGGACGATTGGTGCTCAGGCGCGCCAGGGCCGACAAACTCAATAAAAATTTACACTGATGGCTCTAAGCTAGACGACCGGGTAGGGGGCGGCGTCTTTTGCGATGAGCTATCCATTAACAAATCTTTCAGCCTCCCTGACCATTGCAGTGTGTTTCAAACTGAAATCGCTGAAATTCACGAAGCACTCTCCTTCATATCCGAAACAAATTGCTCTGCAGCCAGAATCTGCATATTTTCTGATAGCCAGGCTGCTATCAAATCTCTCAAGGCGATATCATCGAACTCGATATCTGTCACAAACTGCCGCAGATCTTTGAAAGAGATGGCCGAGCAGTTCGAAATACACCTCATATGGGTGCCCGGGCATAAAGGCATCGAGGGCAACGACAAAGCAGACGAGCTGGCAAGGCATGGCACTGCCCTGCTTCTCCTCACAGACAAGTAGAGCATGGGTATCCCCATGGCCAGCTGCAAGCTAAGAGTCCGATCGCACTTCGAACTTGAAGCAAACAAGAGATGGCAACTCACCACCGCCACGGGTAGGATTGCCAGGCAAACCTGGCCAACGCGCTGTAAAAAGCGGTCCTTAGGCCTTGTTCACTTAAACAAATTAGGTTGTGCTGCCGTAACCAGGGCCATTACGGGGCACTGGCTAGTGGGGACTCTCGCAGCGAGACTTCAAGCCCCTTTCAATGACTTCTGCAGAAGCTGCCGAGACGAGGAGGAAGAGGAAACAGTCTCCCATCTCTTCTGCGACTGTCCAGCTCTCTGCAAAAACAGAAAGCAATACCTTGGTTCTTTCTTCTTATCGGACCTCTCTCAACTGGCGGATACTAAACCGAAAAATATCCTGTCCTTTATTCGAGCCTCTGGCTGGGACCACGCCCTCGTAAACGGTGTAACACACTCTACGTCTGGGTAGACGGTGTCTGTGGACTATGTCCAAGACGCGGCATCACAATGGGCCAATACATGGCCTACGTGAGTGGGGGGTTTTGTCTCAAACTGCTCACTACCGCTCTAACCTAACCTAACCTAGAGTACCCTTAAATTCTGAAGCGTTTCATACTTATTTCTTAAATTGAAATAATCGATTTATATGTAGTCGTTTTAAAACTGAATTAAAAAATTTCGCTTTTTATATTTAAAATTTTTCGTTTTTGTTTTGAGTAGTAATTATTCAAATCTAAATTTTTACCCATTGATTTTAATACGAATCGTTTTTAGTTTTATATTTGAATAGAAATTATTTAGAAATCAAAAATTTTCGTACTAAATTTGAATACGAAATTTTAAAATCTGAATCTAAAACTCTATTTAAGGTTTTACGTTGCTATTTATTTCTATGTGTAGTGATATTGTACTTTGTTTGTTCAAAATTTTAATTTGAATATTTAAGATTATACTTTCCTTATTATTTAATGTGTTAATTTTTCAAAGGTTATAGTACATGAGTTGTTCTGTTGTTATTTCAATGTTCTGATTTTCTAGTATTATTTTGTTTTTTCTTATTTCTTGTTCATTAAGTATGAATTTAGGGATTATATACATATGTGTTTTGCTAATAACATGCTTTCTGTTACATCGCTAAGATGACTAAAAAGTTATTCTAAGTTATAGTTAATTCTATTTTTGTATTGTATTTTTTTCAATATTTCCTCTTGTAAATCTAATTGTTTAAAGATTTGATTATGTGAATTGTCAAAAAATTTGCAATTAACGTTTTTTCACCTTATATGTGATAAGTTAAAATTCCATATCGAATAAGGATTTCATTATTTTATATAGTTTGAGTTTGAAAATTTTTATTGACAATATGAGGATCTTGTTTTAATTTACTAAGTTGATCTCTTATGTTTTTTGCGTCATTAGCCTCCATATTGCCAGTAACGACTTTTAGAAGGCTACCCAAGCCATTAAACAGACAACGTTTGTTTCGTTTAACCTTAGACGGTCATCCTTATTTTTATAACGTTAAGATCATCGTTCGTCCAATCGACGACGTTATTTTGAAAAATCCTTTAAAAAAGTCGTATGCATGAAAACGCACAGAACATGTTAGTTTTGTATTATTTTATTAATATATTTTTAGAAAAGAATAGTTTCAAGTTGCTTTCCTGCAGTCTTTTGTTTACAAATAAAAATTTCACAGCTCTTCTCCATTTGGCTTGTTTAACAAAACATTAACAAAAAATCATAAAAAATAACAAAATTAAAGAAACATTACTCAGTAAAAGTATTTGTTTTCTTAGAACTAATGCTTTAAACTAAAATAGAAACAGGGTTTAAGGTACATAACTTTTCATTTTGAGCAAGAGGCACAAAGCACAATTTGATGCTCCCCACATAGGTGTTTTCCACATTTTTTGCAGGATGATTTTGTCATACGTCGCTTAGCGGAGGGGCAAATAGCACAGATCTTGCGTTTTTTTACATTCGTTTCACGATTCTCAACTTCACCTTTCTCATCAGTAGCAATTAAATTTTCAATATTTGATCGCAGCGGCGTAGACAATTTTGGTATATCAAGTCTGTCTGCCATATGACTTTTGACAAGGGCAGAATACAATTGTTTCATAAAAACCGCGCGACTGAGGGGTGTTTGATTTGTTTGAAAAATATTATGTGAGTAAATAATATAACAGTTTATGAAAGTCATATTCAACATCCCAAAAAAATAGCATACTGGCCATCTATTTGTTTTGCGTGAACAGCTCATGACACTACACATTTGGTCAAAAGTGTCAACACCACCTTCTGTTTTGTTGTAGAATTCGATCATGTAAGGTTTGTTAAATTTCGGATTGACTGCTCCTTCTTCATTGCAAGATGACAATAAATATATTATTTATCTCGGTTTCGGTTTGTATGAGAGCAGTGTAAGTTCGTTGTCGTAGCAAAACATTGAAGTGTTAATTTTACGACCCTTTATGTTTATCAATTCGCTTGGAATTTCTTTTTTATTAGAACGGAGAGTACCAACAATTGTAAGCTTGTATGGTGCGCATGATAGTGATTTCGCAAGAGGGACTGACGTAAACCAGTTGTCCATGGTAACGTTTCTATTTGAACCATGTACAGTTTTTGTCAATTCCTTGACATAGTTCTCACCAAGTGGAAGATTAGTTTTATTTGAGCCTTTTTACAAATATGGCATAGCGTCAACCATGTATTTTGTGGCGCTATCGCACATCATAACCGTTTTGATCCCATATTTTGCTGGCTTGTTGGGAATGTACATACGGAAAATGCATTTGCCCCTGAACGCCAGTAGTTGTTCATCAATCGTAAGATACTCACCAGGAGTATAATTATCACGGCATTTTTGGATAAATATCTCCCAAATGTTTCTGATTGGATCAAACTTGTCTCCAATCAATTGCATTCGCACAGATTTATCGTCGAATCGAATACATGCCATAAGGAACTTGAATCTTGCTTTGGGCATTATTGAAATATACGTCATTCCACAGTAGGATCTATCAAACATTTCATCTGCACACAAATGTTCGTCCTTTTTGACAGCTGTCAATACAAAAATTCCGAACAACGCCGCAATTTCTTTCGAAAAAGTTAGCTTTCTTTGGGCATCGTCTGAAGTTTCAAGTAAGATTGACTGACGATTAGCAATCTCAACGTTTGTCCATTGAACAATTTCGCCTATGATCTCTGGTGTGATAAACATTTCGAAGCACTTCAGTGGGTCTGTTTCATTTCTGCATGCGCGCGTTGGTCCCCGAGCTTGATGAACAATGTTTAGACCGTAACGATTAGACTTGCCTTTTTGCGTTGACCACTTATGTTTGTTATTTCCTCGTAAAATGGTTTTATTGAATGATATTATGCTTGATTTGGCTTTCAATAGATGTAAAGGTATGTCATCATCTTCATCGATGGAATCCTCTGCTGAACTTGCGTCCTCTTCATTTGCGATCTCATCATCAAATTCTACTTCGATGTCGTCTACGCCATAATCCGAAGCATCTTCTGGTTCGTAATCGTCATCACACATGGCAAGAAATTTTGCAATTTCCTCGTCGTTGAATTTTTTGGTAGCACTCATCTTTTATTTTCACTGCACAAACCCAAAATAGAAGTAAACAGAAAATTTTGTAAGTTTCTTTTCAAACGAAAAACTGACACAAAGTTCATCAATTGTCATTTCGACGAAGCACATTTAAAAATTATATACTTACGCGCAGCGTATGAAGCCAAACCAACTGCACACAGCAACAACACAACAGCAACTAATGCTATACGAAAAATCAGCACAAAGCAAACAAAAATAAACGTGAAAAACAGCAGAATGTAAACAAGCGTCGTCAAAGCGACGACCGATGACCGACCACGGTTAAATGAGGCTAGAGAATCTATTTCAGATTGTGCGTGTTCTAGTTTAGCTTTATGTATTGGAAAACAGTCTGTCAGGGTATTATCTGATAAAAAAGCGTCTATGGTAAAGTTTTTGTACTGAAATAGACTGAGTCGAACCAAGGGTTGACCTGAAATGGTAGTTTTAGAAATAATTGCGTCAATCATAGTGTATTATTATTGTTTTTGCTTTATATGATAACCATCCTAATTTTGGTATTGTGTAACTATACTCGATACCGAAGGTAAAGAGTATATTAGGTTTAAACATTGTTCGTCATGGTGTCTGTCCGTCTGTCCGTCCGTCCGTCCGTCTGTCTGTCCCGTCTGTCCGTCCGTTAGTATGTTCGCAACATTTTTCCTCACCCTTCAATGCAAAGTATATTAAAGTGTAAAAATTGGAGCTCTACAATAATTAAGGGGTTGGTAAATCGATAGAATCGATAGCTCAAAATCGATAAATCCAGCTAATTCACACGCCCTTACAGCTAGAACTACCAAATTTAAGAAAAAACATAGCTACTAACAAACCCCAAAAAATGGCATCAAAGTTTTGGAGCCACCACCCAATCCGCCTCTAGCCTCCCCGCAGTTTAAAACGAAAAATGCCAAAATCTTCTACAGTTTTTAAGCTAGAGCCACCAAATTTGGTGCCAGGATTGGTAATGAAGAAACCCACAAGAATTGGATGCCGCCCTTAACCCATATCGCCCTCAGCCCCTCTACCCTTATATATTACTAGCTTTGAGCTAAAGTCACCAAATTTGCACCAAAAGCTTTGATGCCTTGCGCCCCATACCGCCCCCAGCCACCCTTCCCATATATTTTAATAGCTTTGAGCTAGAGTCACGAAATTTGGTATGAGGATAGCAATTGACATGCTACACAGATCTGCATAAAAAATTTGGATGCCACGTCCCCATGCCAACCCCCAAACCGCACCCATACCACCACCAGCCACCACCTTTTTCAAACTTTAAGCTAGAGTCACCAAACTTGGTCGAAGGATAGCAGTTGACATCCCACAAAGATTTCAGTAAAAACTTTGGATGCCACGCCCCCTAAACACCCCCAGCCCCCCTTCCCAACCTTTAACAAACTAAGAGCTAGAGCCAAATTTTAACAAACTTAGAGCTAGAGTCACCAAATATGGAAGGAATATAGCTTTTTGGCATCCCCATCTGCATCAGAAAATCCTTGTGGAAGCGTACACCTATGCCGTATCCGCACCCTATTGCAATCAGGTCTCTTTTTATCTGTTATTTTACTGGTATCGAGTAAACCGTAGTCGGTTGCGTCCAACGGCAACGTCTCTACTTGATTTTGGTTTCTTGTTGTGATTAAGGTTATTCTCTGGTCACGTAAGACCTTGTGTATAGATAATATTTGTATGATCTTGTTTATCCTGTTTTCCTTTCTAAGGATTAGGTCGTTGGATTCCAAATTGTTGGTTCTACCAAGTTTATATTAATGTATTGTGTACGTTTCCTGATATCTTCGGTTAGTTTTGACATGAATATGTCTTAGGGCGAAAGTACTTTCTATGACAAGTCAAGTCAGCGCTATATGCTTTACAGTTGTCATTTTGACAGAGAGCTTTTAGAATATAAACAACAAAATAAAAAAATTCAAATAAAATTGTCCTTTTAAGTTAAAACTATGTGCTATTAAGTGAAATTTACATGCAAAATTACATATGTAGTCACAATGAATAATATAAAAAGGCTAATATGGTTTATTTTATATTTAAACGAAATATTTAAAGGGCAGTGCACTTAATTGTAGATTAAGACATTCAATTAATGTTGATAACATTCATCCAGTTGCTGTTCATCAATAAAGACGAATACGAAAATCTGAGACAAATCGACGATTTCGGGAAAAACGGAAGCGTCCTGCTGAAACCAATTGGAAGAACAAGAAGAAACTGAAGCTCACCTAGCAAAACGTACAAGATTGACAGATTATATTATAACTGATGCTGAGTTCAACAAAAGATATACGGAGAACCAATTGGGTTAGAGTTGTTCAGTGTGCCACAGAATTTGGTGATGTTCGCAATTCACTTGTGAACAGCGCGGATTTGTTGAAAAATGTTTTTCCAACCGAACTTGTTGAATATTTCATGGTTTGTCAAACATTCTACAGGTCAGTCGCGATCAAACAGATTCGGTTACCCCGAATATCCTAGGAAGGAATGTTCAAAGCTTGCAAGCCCATTTAATGGATATTTCTACAGATAAGATCCTGTCAAAGGCACAAATTCTATTACTAACTTAAAATAACAATGACCTCACCCTTACAGGCTTCAAACATTTATCCAAATTCAAACGAAATGCAATCAGATCGGGAGGAGTAGGTATCTTTCAAAATGAAGCAGCAAAACACTCTAAAAATTACAATGTTTCCAATTCAACACGCAGCAAATTAAACGTATTATCTCCACCCATTAATGTTTAATTTTTAAAATTTTGTTAGGCGAAGATCTACTACCACCAACCTTCTTGAGTTTACCTCACTTGTTATCAAAGGGTTTCAGGACAAAATGCAAACTGACGTCGTTTACACAGATTTAAGTAAGGCATTTGATTCTGTTAGTCATTCTTTGTTGCTTCAAAAATTAAATATTATTGGATTTCCAGCAAAACTCCTGTCGTGGCTTTCTGAGTACTTGTGTGGCCGAACACAAAAAGTAGTTTTTTAATCTTCTGTATCCAAATCTATTTTTGTTACCTCTGGTGTTCCACAGGGGAGTCACATGGGACCATTATTATTTAATCTATTTATTAACGATCTTCCTGCTGTTATTACTAATTCTCGTGTATATATGTTTGCTGATGATGTAAAGCTATGTTTCACCTATAATGATGATTGTCTATATAACTTACTACAGTCGGACTTGGGTGCACTGTCGACTTGGTGCCGTTATAACTTACTTAATTTAAATTGTTCAAAATGTAAAATCATGACTTTTTGTAGAGGTACCCCTCATACTGCTCACTACGTGCTTGATGCTTCACCACTTGTACGCGTTTTTGAAATTAAAGATTTAGGCATCATTCTTGATAGCAAATTAAAATTTGATTCTCACATATCGTCGATGGTCAATAAGGCCATAAATGTACTTGGCTTCATCAAGCGGTGGTCAAAAGAGTTTGATGATCCCAACACCACTAAAACGCTATATACATCATTGGTACGTCCCATCCTGGAGTATGGATCTTGTGTGTGGTCCCCGCAATACGGGATTCACCAGGATAGAATTGAATCTGTACAGAGGAAATTTCTTTTGTTTGCGCTCAGATGTTTTAACTGGGTTCCTGGAATAGACCTACCCCCGTATTCAAGTAGACTTCTTTTAATTAATCTTCCTTCCCTGTTGAACCGTAGAATTATGCATTGTGTAGTATTTGTCACTAATATACTTAATGGTGAAATCGACTCATCAGTTCTTCTAAGTCGAATAAAATTAAATGTTCCCATTCGATCCACACGAAACTTTTTACCCCTCAGCCTCGATCGTTGCTCGAGTAACTATTTAATTCATGAACCATTTCGTGTATTATGTTCTGACTATAACAAACTTTATTCTCTTGTCTCTTTGGAGACCTCGACTCCAGTACTAAAACGATCTATCCTTTCTGCCTTACCTAATCGTAACCACTAATCACTAATCTACCACTGGTCTGATTGGGTTTTTCTGGGTTTTTCCCAATCCACGCAACAAATGTTGGGCCACTTATTTTCTTGTTGAATTTCCCAGAGCTTTAACGTTAACTTTATAATTGTTTCAACCTTAATTTACTTTCAGCACTTCACATAATTTTAAATTTTACTTTAAACTTAATTATTTTCATTATGATTATTTTAATTAATTTTATTCTCATGTCAGCTGTTTATAGCTGACAATAATTAAATAAATAAAGACTACCAGCTGAGGAATTGGTGAAGGGTGCAGCTTGACTTAGTTGGCGCAAGCTACCCTACAGGTGCTATTCTGCAAGAAAGTAGTTTAACATAGACGGCTTAAACTAGTAGGTGTGGTGCGAATCTGCGAGGGAGTCGTTTGGCAAATACGCGGGCCAACTACCCTGTGAAGAAGTACAGCTGTGCAAAAAGCATAAACTGCGAAAATAAAATATCTGCGAGGGAGTGTCTTGACAAAGGCTCAAGTCACCCGGTGAAGTTTTGACGATAATATAAGCTTTATAGTGAGTCTGCGAGGGAGTGTCTTGACAAAGGCTCAAGTCACCCGGTGAAGTTTTGACGAGAATATAAGCTTTATAGTGATTCTGCGAGGGAGTGTCTTGACAAAGGCTCAAGTCACCCGGTGAAGTTTTGACGAGAATATAAACTTTATAGTGAGTCTGCGAGGGAGTGTCTTGACAAAGGCTCAAGTCACCCGGTGAAGTTTACACGAAAATATAAGCTTTATAGTGAGTCTGCGAGGGAGTAGCTTGGCAAAGGCCCAAGGTACCCGGTGAAGATTGTTTAAACTGATCTGCGAAGAACCCGTTAGGTTAGTTTAAGCTAAGTTTCGGTTAAACATGGACGCGAAAGCAATTTTACAACTAAAAGTTGTTGAGCTGAGAGAAAAGCTTAGACAGCTTAAGTTAAAAACTAGTGGAAGAAAAAGTGTTTTGCAGGACAGACTTTTTGACCATTTTAGTATCGAAAATGTAGATGATGAGGATGAGCAACTACCGGATAACGACAATGTAGCTGGCAATAGTGGAGCAGGAAGCATATACGAAGACTCAAGAACAAATTCGCAATTCCCACTGCGTGACGTACAGGACAGTGTTTCAATGTTTTCTGGAAGTGAGCAACCTGACGTTAATCAGTGGATCACTGAGTTTGAAGAGATAGCAAGCACTGTGGGTTGGAATGACGTCCAAATGTATATCTATGGCAAACAACTTTTAACAGGAGCCGCTAAGCTTTTTATTAGGAGTTTGCAAGGAATTTGTGGTTGGCATCAGCTAAAAAGACAATTAAAATAAGAATTCAAAAAAGAGGTGTGTGCAGCAGAGGTGCAAAAATTGCTAATGGGCAAACAGAAGTCACCAGATGAGAGTTGCTTAGAATTTTTGTATAGACTAAGAGAGATAGGAAATCATATACAACTAGACGAAGTAAGTTTATTGAATTACTTTATCGGTGGCATTCAGGACAGTAAGATTAATAAAGCTTGTTTGTTTCGTTTGTATTTATGAAAAGATGAAAGGTAATTCAACTTTTACAAAAGAGAAAGTAAATTCTCCGAACACTCAAGGCAAGAGTATACAGCAGAAAAGGAATGTTAATCAGAATTCAATGAAGTGCTTTAAATGCGGAAAAGAGGGTCATAAAAGCAAGGAATGTTCCAATGAAATAGTTTGTTTTTCCAGCCAGAAAACAAGACATATATCCAAAAATTGTCTAGAAGTTAATATGGTTAAGCAGGATCAATCGGCAAATTGCCTGGAAACTGGAAAAGGAAAATCGAGTCTGTTGTATAAAAAATGTTATGCCCAAAACGTACAGTTTGAGGCATTGGTAGACACTGGGTGTAAACTATCAATAATGAGGGAAGATATTTTTTCATTGCTAGCAGGATTTAAGCTCAACAAAAAAGTCAGACGACTCCGAGGCATAGGCAGTGGTGAGCTATGCACAATTGGACATTTTAAAGTAGAAGTAGTTACTGATAATATTGCGTTCTCTGTAATCTGTAACGTAGCTAAACAAAAAGATTTAGATTATAGCGTGATAATAGGCAGCGACATTTTGCAAGAAGTAGATTTGTTGTTTAGTGACCAAGGTGTTGTTTTTAAACAAAAAGAAAACAACATGCTAGAGTTTAAAGCCAAGTGTGTACAGGAAATCGTGTTGACACAAAAGCAAACAATTTTAGACAAAGTGGATTTAAGGCATTTAGAAAAAGAGCAAAGATTCGAAGTTGAGAATTTAATAAGTTCATATGCACCAAGAAAGGTTATTAATTCACCAGTTAAAATGAAGATAATTTTAGACGACGACTACCCTGTGTTTCAGCATGCACGAAGAACGTCTTATGAAAATAAGTGCATAATTGAAAATCAGGTACAAGAATGGCTAGAAGAGGGGATTATTATACCAAGCTCATCAGAATTCGCGTCGCCAGTAGTTATTGTTGGAAAGAAAGATGGGTCGAAAAGACTTTGCTGTGACTACAGAAAATTAAATCAGAAAATTAAAAAAGACAATTTTCCGATGACACTTATTGGTGAAGTGCTCGAACGCTCACAAGGGTCGAAGGTTTTTACAACGCTCGACCTAAGAAATGGATTTTTTCATGTACCAATAGAAGAGAGTTCTAGGAAGTTTACGTCGTTTGTTACACATCACGGCCAGTACGAATTTACGCATGTGCCGTTTGGTATTTCAAATTCGCCTGCAGTTTTTTGTCGCTACATAAGTGCAGTATTGAGGACATTGATAGTCGATTGGAAAATAGTAGTGTATATGGACGACATTATTATACCAACACGTGACGAAGAAGAAAATTTGAAAATACTAAAAGAGTTTTTAGAAGTGGCGGGAAAAGCTGGCTTGAGGATTAAATGGGAAAAAGGACAGTATATTAAGAGGCAGATCACTTTTTTGGGATACGTCATAGAAAATAATACAATTGCTCCTACGCAGGACAAAACAGAGGCAGTGGTAAACTTTCCAATACCTAATAGGCTATTCACACTAGGGCACATATCGGGGAACGATGAGAAGATGTGAAATTGTGTTCACATTGCAACATTTAACATTTAACATCTTGCGTCTTCTTCTTCATTTGTAAAAAAGACGCTTATTTCACCACGTATTTTTTTTTGTCGTTACAAAATATTACAAAAGAATGGATAAAAAAAATTTAGAGATAATATCTATAGTTGCTCAGCAACAGGGTATGATTGTTGATCTTGCTGACTATTTAAATAAACCCTGTGAGGACGAGGATTTCGAAGATGAGCAACTTTATGCACTTGTTGCAATGACTCGGAGGATTTGGGCGCATGTAAGTGAAAATAAAAATTAATAAATACTAGGTAAATAATCAAAAAACTTCTAGATGCGGTTTGGTGAGTTTTGGGAAAAGGATATTCCCAAAAATAATAAAGCCTTTTTTAAAGAAAGTTTTCGGATGGAGAAGGCGTCATTTTCGTTACAGGTGCAGAGGTTGAGAGTTTTAAGAAGGAAAAACACGCCGTTTAGATACGCAATAGAGTACGAAAAGCGCATAGCCATCGCACTGTACGCCTTGGGGAGTCCAGCCGAGTATCGGACTGTGGCACGGCTGTTTGGTGTATCGCCAAATAGTGTATGCAATATTCTGCACGAGTTTTGTCCAGCAGTTGCTGTGGAATTTGGCGAAGATTATCTGCCAGAAAAGTTTTTAACAGAATTTATCGTGGATGAATGCGTCGCAGGGTTTGAAGCCCTTGGATTTCCACAGTGCATTGGAGCAATTGGTAAACAAAGTTGTTAAGTAGTCAATGTTGTTTTTAACAATATTTTTTATTATTAAAATGGATGTCATATAGAGGTCGTAAATCATCAACACACTCTGCCCACAAGTCCAGCAGGAGTGCTTCATATTGTTCGATTTGCTGTACATTTTCTTTCTAAATTCGAAAATATTATGAAATAACATAAATAATTTGCATTTGAGTTACCGTTGTCGTTGCCCGCCATGATTTATTTGCCATTCATTTGCGTAGACATTTGTTTACATTTTGGTTGTGAATGACAATTTTTTAGTGGTGGAATCAAAAATATCGAAACTAACTTAATAAAAACACTTGGATTAGTAACATTTCCAGAAGATGTTGGAATATTTTGAGAAAACTTGGAACGGGTACTTCATACGTAACATCTTTGATGTAAGATGTTAGATGTTAAATGTGCCCTAGTGTGAATTGGGTATAAGACTAGAAAATCTTTGGAAAGGTTTTTGGGCTTAACATCCTATTTACAGACATTTATCAAAAGTTATGCAATTGAAGCAAAGCCTTTGACTGATTTACTCCGAAAAGAGAATATGGTACGAGAGAATAAGATGATTAGACTAGATGAAAAATCGATTATTGCTTTTGAGTTTTTAAAACAATTGCTGGTAAACGCACCTGTTTTACAGATTTACAACCCGAGTGCGATAACTGAAGTGCATACAGACGCTAGTAAATACGGGTTTGGAGGTGTACTCATGCAGCAAAATTCTGAGGATAGATTGTTTCTTCCAGTAGAATTTATGAGCAGAAAAACAAATTGTAGTAAAGAAAAGTACAGTTCGTACGAACTGGAAGTGTTGGCAATAATTAATGCAGTAAAAAAATGGCGAGTGTTCTTATTAGGAATAAATTTTACGATCGTTACGGATTGCAATGCCTTTGCTATGACAATCAAAAAGGACGATGTACCAGCAAGAGTAGCTAGATGGGCTATGCTTTTACAAGAGTATAATTTCCAGGTCGAACATAGAGCAGGAACGAAGATGAAACATGTAGATGCCTTGAGCCGATTAGCATGTATGTAGAAGATGCAACAAAATACCGTTTGCGAGAAGCTCAGAATAGAGATAGATGGGTTAAAGCTGTAAAAACAATTTTGGAAAATTCTGAGAACTATGAAGATTATTTTTTAAGAAAAAATATTTTATACAAAGATCCAGTAAAGGAATTACTGGTAGTTTCTGAAAGTATGGAAGAAGAAATTATAAAGGTAGCTCATCAAGAAGGTCATTTTGGTACAAGGAAAACCAAAGAGTTGCTTGAAAAGATTTATTTTATTCAAAATGCCTCATTAAAGGTGGAGAACATTGTAAAATCTTGCGTTGCATGTTTGATAGCCGATGCCCAACGTGGCAAAAAAGAGGGACTGTTGTCACCAATTGACAAGGCTCAAGAGCCTTTAGGAACGTATCATTTAGACCATGTTGGACCTCTGACTGATACAAAGAAAAAGTATAACCACATTTTAGCTGTCGTAGACGGATTTTCTAAATTTACTTGGTTAAATCCTACAAAATCAACCGGCTCGGATGAAGTTATAAATAGGCTTAAACAGCAGGCATTTGTATTTGGAAATCCAAGGCGTATTGTGACAGATAGAAGCACAGATTTTACTTCCAATGCATTTAAGGAATATTGCGAGCATGAGGGAATACAACTATTACACATAACAGCAGGTATGCCAAGAGGAAATGGGCAGGTAGAGAGAATACATAGGATTGTCATTCTAATGGTATCCAAAATGTGCGAAAGCAAACCAGACTCATGGTATATGTATGTTGATCGAGTGCAGCAAATTATTAACAACTCACCGCCAAGGAGTACAAAGTATGCACCTTTTCAAATATTGACCGGACTTAACATGAAAACGAAAAATGATGATTTGCGAAATATGTTGGAGGACATAGAAATTGAGAATTTGAATGAACATCGAGAAGAGATAAGAAAGAAAGCTCAAGAGAATAAAGAGGTAATTCAGATGGAAAACAGGAAGAATTTTAACAGTAAGAGGAAAGTAGAAAATGATTATAATGTTGGAGATCTTGTAGCCATTAAAAGAACTCAATATGGAACTGGCATGAAATTAAGACCAAGATTTTTTGGACCGTATAAGGTTACAGAAAAGAGAAACCATGGTAGATTTTCAGTAGAAAAAGTAGGCAACCAAGAAGGACCAAACATAACAACTACCTCTGCTGAATTTATGAAAGGTTGGAGTTTATTCGGGTCGAATAAAGTATCAGGACGGCCGATTGTAGGATTGGGATGGGTTGGCAGAGCTGGGAGAAGCGAGTGAGATAGTTTTAAGTTACTTGTCAGCTTATACTTATAATAATAAGCTGGTCAAACTGATCCAAGAGGAGGAGTCGAACGCGAAGAGAGAAGACGCGCAGTCTTTAGAATGGCACTTGAGTTTTATGTATATCATTATTTCATTGATGTATCTTAAGTCAAGTTTATATATTTTTATTACCCGTTAAATAAACTATTTTGTGAAACCCACATATATATATATATATATATATATATATACATATATATATAACAGATTTACATATATATGTACATACACAATAGATATCTACCTTATACATATTTAATCAACAAAAAGAAAAATGAAATAAAAACTTTGAAAAATATAAAAAACTTCCAAGACATAATCATGAACCTTGCATTTTCCCTTAACAGGCAAACACTGTAAAATTTTTTCGTTTATATTTGGGTATAGTTTTTCTTGAAAGTTGTTAAGTTTTATCAGACATCGTGTTCGTTACTGGGGTGTATGGTGTGGTCAAATATGTTCTTCCCTTTGAATTCTCGAATGAAATGTGTTTGGTAGCAGATTGAATTGCGTTATTACACAGAAAAAAATAAAATCTAAATAAAATCTAGATTTCCGATTCGTACTTTAAATATTTAAGTACGGAACACTCTTAAGAAATCTTAATTTAAGTTTAAAAAGAACTTAATGAGTAGTTTAAGTTTAAAAATCTTAGTTCAATCCCAAACATACTTGAATTGAGTGTACATTTTCTTGAAAAATCTCAAATCAAGTCTAAAACGTTCTTAAATATATTTTATTTTATTTCAGTACAAAACGTTCTTGATATGAGATTATAATTCTTGATCCAACATTAAAAAATATTATAGTAATACTGAAACGAACTTGTTAATTTTATAAGTAGAAACATTCATACTACAAGAATAAGAATCTTTATTTTTTTTGTTGCCATTTGTACAGAATATTTACACATATGTATAATTGGATTGTTCGTTATTAAGTTGTGTAAAAAAATATAAAAACACAGTTTTATTTCTTTTACACTAATAAACTCTTTATTCAATTTTAAAATGTTGACGAATGTTAAACGTCTTGCTTATTCTATGATTCAATTCTAACTGCTCTAGTGAAGTTCTTGCTGCGCAGAGCAAGCCTCGGCTGAGAGCTTTTCTTATGATTAAAGCTTCTAAGCTTTGATAAAAATTGCCAATTCGGCGATCTCACGCTTGTGGCGTGATTTTAGGAATATGTTTATGTTGATCGTTTTAAGCTTTTACCAAAAAGTGCCAATTCGGCGATCTCACGCTTGTGGCGTGATTATTAGGATTTGTTTACAGACGGACTCAGATGTTGTTTACAATAAGTTTTGGGATGCTTTATGGTTTGGCTATGAGTTGGGGTTCATGCTATGTGTAACATATTTGAGATATGAATATGTGTGCATATTGGATATCTTACTCGCCCGCACTTAAAAAATTTGCGTTACGTTAGACTGCACCTATCTTGGGATACAATGCGGGTTGATCTTGTTCAACTATTGGTAATTCTATTTGATCTTTACTTATTTCTGGTTCTTTAGGTTTTCTATACTTATACTTATACAATAAGTGTTCTGGGTAAGCTTTTGAACTTATAAATTAAGTACAATAATATGCTTAATATGGTAATGGTTAATGATGTCAATGTATTATAATATTTTGTATGTTCCAAAATTAATTCCTTAGTTTGAATATATGATAATGGTTCGAGTTTTGTTTCATTATTGCTGACATAAATGTTTTGTGTAAAATCTAGTCTTGAGTTTATATTGATATTTCGTTAATTTGTAATTCACATTTATAAATTTTTATAATATTGTTTCCTTTTATCTTAATTTCATTATTCATACAATTTTGATTAACAATAGATTCTGGCAAATTCCATGTTAAGATTATGTTTGGTTCAATATAATTTGTTTGAAAGTTTTTAATTGTTTTGGTGTATTTACATTCAGTTTTGCTTTGTTTTACAATGCCTATTATGTAATTATTCATTATTTGTTTCTTAGTAATTGTGCCATATACTTTATTATTATTTATAAAATATTTTTCTTGAATATTTTCTGTAACAATATTATCGTTCTCATCTGGGTAGGGTATTATTTCGAAAATAGGTGTTTTGCTAATTTCTTGTGGAATATGTGATATTATATAAATTTCTTTTGTATCAGTTTTAAACCAAGTTGATGTTTTAATGTTCAGAATTTTCTCTGGTGTAACATGCAATAAGTAATCGTGCTTTAGTAATTTGGGGTTGAATATGCCTAATCTAGTTAGTTGCATTCCCATCTCTATGTCTTCTATGTATTCGGTAAAATGTTCTAAATTAAAAATTAGTAAATCAAATTTCTTATTTTTTTCTTCTTTTGTTTTAAATGTGTTCATAGTTTCAATTGCTTTGTTAATTGTTTCGATTATTTGGTTTAGTTCATTAACTTGAACGCTGTTTCCGGCTAAGTTATTTATCTTCTGTTCTAGTTCGTCTCTGTCATCTGTATCTAATGTTCCGAATAAGTATTTGTAAGTTTTACCCACTAAATTTATTAGTCCTCTCTTTTCTCTTTTAATGATCGTTATCCCGTTCATTTCCCTGTTTAGTTTTTCAATAAGGTAATTTATTTTAGTTGAATTTGCGAAATCCTTTGCTTGTATTAATAGGTTATTGTAGACTTTTTCTATTTTTGTTAAATTTACAGTTAGATAGTGGTATTCAAAATTTGATGGAATGTCCAGTGTTCCTGTTTTAAATATTAGGTAACCGTTGTTTGCCTTTATGGGATTTATTTCGATACTTTGTCCGTTAATTGTCACCGTTAGCAGTGCTATTATTATCACTCCTCTATTAGTTTCTTCAAATTTTTTCTCGTCTAGTTGTCTTAACTGACCTGTCTTTTTGAATGGATTGGTTATTTTTGATTTAACTAATGGTGAAGATCTGTACCTTGTATCTATTTCAAATTCTTCTCTTGATTCATTTAATTTTTCAATTTGTTTCTTTTTTTCTTGTGTGTCATACCTTGGTGTTCCTGCGTACATAAATATATCTGCGGGTGTTCTGTTTGTTGTATTATGCTTAGTTTTGTGATTATAAGTGTATAGTATAATTTCAAATCTTGTTTGTTTGTTTTCTATGTTAGAGTCACTGCTTATAATTCGTAATTTTTCGTTAATTGTATTATGAAATCCCTCTATATCTGCTATACCATTTTTACTTGTTGTTATATTGATTTTTACATTTTCAGTTCTTAACCATTGTTGTAGTGCAGCACATATGAATGCTGAATCTTTATCTGCTTTAATTTCTGCTGGTTTTCCCATTAAATCAAAAACTTTTAATATGGCTCTTTTTGTTTCTAACCAGTCTCGGCTGTTAACTTCAATTAATGTTGCAAATTTTGAATAAATGTCTATACATGATAGAAATGGTTTTTGGTCAACTAAATAAAAATCCATTACATATTTTTCCCTAATGTAGTTTGTTTCTGGGGTTAATTCATATACCAATTTGGTGCTTCTGTGCTCTGTTTTTGCCATGTTGCAAATGTGACATTCATTTATTATGTTTTGTATAAGATTCTGGTAATCTGGATAATAAAATTTTTCTTTGAACCACTGTATTGTTTTTTCTATCCCTGGGTGTAATAATTCGTTATGTGTTTTAAGTATCTGTTCTTTGAATTCTGCGTACGTTTGTAAGTCTGTTAATTTTAATGAGCTTTTCAGTACCTTAATTTTACTTTCTGGGTTTATTATTTCTACACATGCGTTTTGAAAAATCGGAAAATCGGAGTCGTTGTGGAAGTAAATAACGCTATGTTTTGAACATAAATATTCTTTTATTATTTCTTTAGCTTTAGTATTAGTCATTTCGGTATAAGTTATCTTTATGTTTTTCTTATGAAAATAATTAGTAACTCGTGTTTTATTGTCGTTTCCTTTGATGAGTTCGATTTGTCTGTTGTAATAGTTTAATGGTCTTTCAGTTATTTGAATGTAACTTTGGTTATTTTCTTGGGCACTATGAATGGTAGCACATGTTGCTTGGCTTATTTCTTCTCCCAATAGATTTTCGTTTATTTGCACACGTGATAGTGCGTCTGCGACATGGTTTTCTTTACCCGGTAAGTATTTAATTGTATAATCAAATTCATTTAATTTTTTCTTCCACCGTTAGAGTTTCATGTTCGGTTCTTTTATATTGTTTAACCAAACTAATGGTTTGTGATCGCTTAATATTTCGAATTTTCTGCCATATAGATAGCTTCTATAAGTTTTTGTTGCCCAAACTACTGCTAATAGTTCTTTCTCTATAGCTGAATAATTTATTTCATGTTTGTTTAGCGTTCTGCTGGCAAAACAAATAGACTTGTGATTTTGTGTCAATACCGCTCCTAGAGCTACATTACTTGCATCTGTTGTGAGACAAAATGGTTTGTCATAATCTGGATGAGTAAGAATTGGATCAGAGGTTATCAGTATTTTTAATTTCTCGAATGCTGAGATATACGATGTATCCTTTATGTTAACTTTTGCTCCTTTCTTTAACATAAGTGTCATGGGTTTGACGATGTTTGCGAAGTTTGGAATGAATTTTCTATAAAATCCACACAAACCTAAAAGTTTTCTTATCTCTTTAGGAGTCTTTGGAATAGGATATTTCATTACTGCCTCAATTTTATTTGGATTAGGTTTTAATCCTTCTGTTGTCACTATGTGAAATTCTGTTTCCTTTTTTTAGAAATTCACACTTGTCTAATTGCAATTTTAAATTGGCATTCCTTAGTTTGGCAAATACCTTATTTAGTGACAAAATGTGTTCTTCCAATGAAGTGGGGTACACTATTATGTCATCTAAGTAGACTAAACAATCTTTGTAGATTAAATCTTCCAATAAATTGTTCATGAAGCGCTGAAACGTTGCTGGTGCGTTTTTTAGACCAAACTGCATACGTGTATATTCGTAGTGGCCATGTTTAGTGGAAAATGCTGTCTTAGGTATTGATTTCGGATCCATCTGGATCTGGTGATAGCCTTTTGCTAAATCAAGAGTTGTGAAATATTGGCATAGGCCAAGTTAATCTAAAATTTCATCCATTATTGGAATAGGAAATTTGTCATCAACAGTGATTTCGTTTAGAAATCTGTAGTCTATTACTACTCTATATTTTTGTTTTCCTGATGCATCCAACTTCTTTGGGATTACTAATACAGGCGAACTATATGGAGACTGAGATTTTCTTATTATCCCTTGCCTTAACATTTCTTTTACTTGTCTGTCTATTTCGTCGTGTTGAATTTGGGAATATTTGTAGGGTCTCTTGTAAATTGAGTCCTCATGTTATGTAATTATCGAATGTTTAACAGTACTAGTGAAAGTCAAATTGTCACCTTCATGATATTGTATGTCTCGATATTTGTGAAGAATTTTTGACACACACCTTTTTTCTTCATCGTTAAGATGATCTAAGCGGAATTCGTTGGATTCTTTTAATTCTTCGTTTATCACGAAATTGAATTCTAACTCTTCCGACGAAGGTGGGTCTAGACACTCTGGTGCTATTTCTTCTTCTACATTTATATTGGGGTCGTACTTAAATAGGAATGTATATTCTCCTAAAGTTACTGCTCCTTCTTCGTAATTTATTTTTGCCTTACAAGCTTCTAAATAATTTCTGCCTAACAATAAATCATATCGATTTGAAAATTCATGTATAAAGAACTGCTGTTTGGATGGACATAATTTACATGCGCCTATAGTTATGCTCGATGTTAATTTGATGTTACCGTTAATGGTATGAACGTTAAGTTCAGTGTTTTTAATTGGAAATTTTAGGAAATTTTTATTCATTAAATTTATTGTTGACCCAGTGTCTATTACACACTTAAGCGGGTTATCATTCATAATAACAATTATGAATGGGTTGTTTCTTCCTGTTCCGAGGCAAGTGCTTGAAAATTTTCGGATGTGTCCATTTTTGACACACCGCTGTTACTTTCTCTTTTCCGCTTTTGAGGCTGGTTATTATAAGGGTATGCTTGTGCATTAGGGTTTCTATTATGCGAATAATTCATGGGATTCTGTTGTCTGCCTTGTTGCAACTTTTGCTGAAATTCAGCATATGTCTGCCCATTTGCTTGTTGATTCTTATGTTGGTTAGTTGTGTTGTACGATGTTTGGTAGTTATGATTATGTTGTGCTTGGTTAGTGGGGCTATATGTTGAACTTTGGTTAAAATTTTCTTGATACTTTTTACCAGAATTGGTTTTATTTGAATTATTGTATTTATTATCTTTGGGTTTTTCAACCACACTATTTTCGAGTAAACCCTCCTTTTGAGCTGCTACTTTTAGCAAATGGCTAGTGGTAATATCATACCTAGCTAGAATCATGAAAATTCTATCTGGAATTTTTCTTTTAATTACGTCTCTAACTGTGTTATTCATGGCATTTGTATACACAATTGTATTACTTTGATTATTATCTAGTGTTAGTTTATTGGTTATAACATAAGATTTATGCTCTAGTTCTTCTATGAACTTACGGAGGTTTCCTTGATAGCTGGTGTTGTACAGTTGTCGTAATAATTCTTCCACTGGAGTCTGGGTGGTGTATTCCTCGATGAGTGCTCGTTTTAATTCTCCCCAATTGTTGGCATGTGATAGCTGCGAAATCCTTTGGGCTTCTCCGATGACTTGCAGTTCGATCGCACCGTATATTATGTGTTGTTGCCTTTGGTTTGTAGTAGGGTATAATTGTAGTAAGAATTCTGTTCGCCTGATAAAGGCGCTTAGCTCCTGTTGGTTTCCCGAGAACTGAGGCACTTGTCTGATTTGTGATAATAACTGGTTTAGCTCTGTATCACTTAAAACGACTGCCATGTTGATATGATTATTTTATTCTATTTTTTTATTTTTTTTTTTATTTTTTTTTTTATTTTTTTTATTTGTTGTTCTTGGTTTTTCTTAAATTATTTTAAACAATATTAACATCACACGATTAGTTTTTATTAAGTATTGCAAGTTTTTGATTTTTGCACTTGTTTTTCACTAATCAATTAAACTCTCTCGCAAGTTTTTGTTGTTGCACTTTTTTTTACTAATCCTATCGGCTGCGCCAATTGGATTTGTTATTAAGTTGTGTAAAAAAATATAAAAACACAGTTTTATTTCTTTTACACTAATAAACTCTTTATTCAATTTTAAAATGTTGACGAATGTTAAACGTCTTGCTTATTCTATGATTCAATTCTAACTGCTCTTGTGAAGTTCTTGCTGCGCAGAGCAAGCCTCGGTTGAGAGCTTTTCTTATGATTAAAGCTTCTAAGCTTTGATAAAAAGTGCCAATTCGGCGATCTCACGCTTGTGGCGTGATTTTAGGAATATGTTTATGTTGATCGTTTTAAGCTTTTACCAAAAAGTGCCAATTCGGCGATCTCACGCTTGTGGCGTGATTATTAGAATTTGTTTACAGACGGACTCAGATGTTGTTTACAATAAGTTTTGGGATGCTTTATGGTTTGGCTATGAGTTGGGGTTCATGCTATGTGTAACATATTTGAGATATGAATATGTGTGCATATTGGATATCTTACTCGCCCGCACTTAAAAAATTTGCGTTACGTTAGACTGCACCTATCTTGGGATACAATGCGGGTTGATCTTGTTCAACTATTGGTAATTCTATTTGATCTTTACTTATTTCTGGTTCTTTAGGTTTTCTATACTTATACTTATACAATAAGTGTTCTGGGTAAGCTTTTGAACTTATAAATTAAGTACAATAATATGCTTAATATGGTAATGGTTAATGATGTCAATGTATTATAATATTTTGTATGTTCCAAAATTAATTCCTTAGTTTGAATATATGATAATGGTTCGAGTTTTGTTTCATTATTGCTGACATAAATGTTTTGTGTAAAATCTAGTCTTGAGTTTATATTGATATTTCGTTAATTTGTAATTCACATTTATAAATTTTTATAATATTGTTTCCTTTTATCTTAATTTCATTATTCATACAATTTTGATTAACAATAGATTCTGGCAAATTCCATGTTAAGATTATGTTTGGTTCAATATAATTTGTTTGAAAGTTTTTAATTGTTTTGGTGTATTTACATTCGGTTTTGCTTTGTTTTACAATGCCTATTATGTAATTATTCATTATTTGTTTCTTAGTAATTGTGCCATATACTTTATTATTATTTATAAAATATTTTTCTTGAATATTTTCTGTAACAATATTATCGTTCTCATCTGGGTAGGGTATTATTTCGAAAATAGGTGTTTTGCTAATTTCTTGTGGAATATGTGATATTATATAAATTTCTTTTGTATCAGTTTTAAACCAAGTTGATGTTTTAATGTTCAGAATGCTCTGGTGTAACATGCAATAAGTAATCGTGCTTTAGTAATTTGGGGTTGAATATGCCTAATCTAGTTAGTTGCATTCCCATCTCTATGTCTTCTATGTATTCGGTAAAATGTTCTAAATTAAAAATTAGTAAATCAAATTTCTTATTTTTTTCTTCTTTTGTTTTAAATGTGTTCATAGTTTCAATTGCTTTGTTAATTGTTTCGATTATTTGGTTTAGTTCATTAACTTGAACGCTGTTTCCGGCTAAGTTATTTATCTTCTGTTCTAGTTCGTCTCTGTCATCTGTATCTAATGTTCCGAATAAGTATTTGTAAGTTTTACACACTAAATTTATTAGTCCTCTCTTTTCTCTTTTAATGATCGTTATCCCGTTCATTTCCCTGTTTAGTTTTTCAATAAGGTAATTTATTTTAGTTGAATTTGCGAAATCCTTTGCTTGTATTAATAGGTTATTGTAGACTTTTTCTATTTTTGTTAAATTTACAGTTAGATAGTGGTATTCAAAATTTGATGGAATGTCCAGTGTTCCTGTTTTAAATATTAGGTAACCGTTGTTTGCCTTTATGGGATTTATTTCGATACTTTGTCCGTTAATTGTCACCGTTAGCAGTGCTATTATTATCACTCCTCTATTAGTTTCTTCAAATTGTTTCTCGTCTAGTTGTCTTAACTGACCTGTCTTTTTGAATGGATTGGTTATTTTTGATTTAACTAATGGTGAAGATCTGTACCTTGTATCTATTTCAAATTCTTCTCTTGATTCATTTAATTTTTCAATTTGTTTCTTTTTTTCTTGTGTGTCATACCTTGGTGTTCCTGCGTACATAAATATATCTGCGGGTGTTCTGTTTGTTGTATTATGCTTAGTTTTGTGATTATAAGTGTATAGTATAATTTCAAATCTTGTTTGTTTGTTTTCTATGTTAGAGTCACTGCTTATAATTCGTAATTTTTCGTTAATTGTATTATGAAATCCCTCTATATCTGCTATACCATTTTTACTTGTTGTTATATTGATTTTTACATTTTCAGTTCTTAACCATTGTTGTAGTGCAGCACATATGAATGCTGAATCTTTATCTGCTTTAATTTCTGCTGGTTTTCCCATTAAATCAAAAACTTTTAATATGGCTCTTTTTGTTTCTAACCAGTCTCGGCTGTTAACTTCAATTAATGTTGCAAATTTTGAATAAATGTCTATACATGATAGAAATGGTTTTTGGTCAACTAAATAAAAATCCATTACATATTTTTCCCTAATGTAGTTTGTTTCTGGGGTTAATTCATATACCAATTTGGTGCTTCTGTGCTCTGTTTTTGCCATGTTGCAAATGTGACATTCATTTATTATGTTTTGTATAAGATTCTGGTAATCTGGATAATAAAATTTTTCTTTGAACCACTGTCTTGTTTTTTCTATCCCTGGGTGTAATAATTCGTTATGTGTTTTAAGTATCTGTTCTTTGAATTCTGCGTACGTTTGTAAGTCTGTTAATTTTAATGAGCTTTTCATTACCTTAATTTTACTTTCTGGGTTTATTATTTCTACACATGCGTTTTGAAAAATCGGAAAATCGGAGTCGTTGTGGAAGTAAATAACGCTATGTTTTGAACATAAATATTCTTTTATTATTTCTTTAGCTTTAGTATTAGTCATTTCGGTATAAGTTATCTTTATGTTTTTCTTATGAAAATAATTAGTAACTTGTGTTTTATTGTCGTTTCCTTTGATGAGTTCGATTTGTCTGTTGTAATAGTTTAATGGTCTTTCAGTTATTTGAATGTAACTTTGGTTATTTTCTTGGGCACTATGAATGGTAGCACATGTTGCTTGGCTTATTTCTTCTCCCAATAGATTTTCGTTTATTTGCACACGTGATAGTGCGTCTGCGACATGGTTTTCTTTACCCGGTAAGTATTTAATTGTATAATCAAATTCATTTAATTTTATCTTCCACCGTTAGAGTTTCATGTTCGGTTCTTTTATATTGTTTAACCAAACTAATGGTTTGTGATCGCTTAATATTTCGAATGTTCTGCCATATAGATAGCTTCTATAAGTTTTTGTTGCCCAAACTACTGCTAATAGTTCTTTCTCTATAGCTGAATAATTTATTTCATGTTTGTTCAGCGTTCTGCTGGCAAAACAAATAGACTTGTGATTTTGTGTCAATACCGCTCCTAGAGCTACATTACTTGCATCTGTTGTGAGACAAAATGGTTTGTCATAATCTGGATGAGTAAGAATTGGATCAGAGGTTATCAGTATTTTTAATTTCTCGAATGCTGAGATATACGATGTATCCTTTATGTTAACTTTTGCTCCTTTCTTTAACATAAGTGTCATGGGTTTGACGATGTTTGCGAAGTTTGGAATGAATTTTCTATAAAATCCACACAAACCTAAAAGTTTTCTTATCTCTTTAGGAGTCTTTGGAATAGGATATTTCATTACTGCCTCAATTTTATTTGGATTAGGTTTTAATCCTTCTGTTGTCACTATGTGAAATTCTGTTTCCTTTTTTTAGAAATTCACACTTGTCTAATTGCAATTTTAAATTGGCATTCCTTAGTTTGGCAAATACCTTATTTAGTGACAAAATGTGTTCTTCCAATGAAGTGGGGTACACTATTATGTCATCTAAGTAGACTAAACAATCTTTGTAGATTAAATCTTCCAATAAATTGTTCATGCAGCGCTGAAACGTTGCTGGTGCGTTTTTTAGACCAAACTGCATACGTGTATATTCGTAGTGGCCATGTTTAGTGGAAAATGCTGTCTTAGGTATTGATTTCGGATCCATCTGGATCTGGTGATAGCCTTTTGCTAAATCAAGAGTTGTGAAATATTGGCATAGGCCAAGTTAATCTAAAATTTCATCCATTATTGGAATAGGAAATTTGTCATCAACAGTGATTTCGTTTAGAAATCTGTAGTCTATTACTACTCTATATTTTTGTTTTCCTGATGCATCCAACTTCTTTGGGATTACTAATACAGGCGAACTATATGGAGACTGAGATTTTCTTATTATCCCTTGCCTTAACATTTCTTTTACTTGTCTGTCTATTTCGTCGTGTTGAATTTGGGAATATTTGTAGGGTCTCTTGTAAATTGAGTCCTCATGTTATGTAATTATCGAATGTTTAACAGTACTAGTGAAAGTCAAATTGTCACCTTCATGATATTGTATGTCTCGATATTTGTGAAGAATTTTTGACACACACCTTTTTTCTTCATCGTTAAGATGATCTAAGCGGAATTCGTTGGATTCTTTTAATTCTTCGTTTATCACGAAATTGAATTCTAACTCTTCCGACGAAGGTGGGTCTAGACACTCTGGTGCTATTTCTTCTTCTACATTTATATTGGGGTCGTACTTAAATAGGAATGTATATTCTCCTAAAGTTACTGCTCCTTCTTCGTAATTTATTTTTGCCTTACAAGCTTCTAAATAATTTCTGCCTAACAATAAATCATATCGATTTGAAAATTCATGTATAAAGAACTGCTGTTTGGATGGACATAATTTACATGCGCCTATAGTTATGCTCGATGTTAATTTGATGTTACCGTTAATGGTATGAACGTTAAGTTCAGTGTTTTTAATTGGAAATTTTAGGAAATTTTTATTCATTAAATTTATTGTTGACCCAGTGTCTATTACACACTTAAGCGGGTTATCATTCATAATAACAATTATGAATGGGTTGTTTCTTCCTGTTCCGAGGCAAGTGCTTGAAAATTTTCGGATGTGTCCATTTTTGACACACCGCTGTTACTTTCTCTTTTCCGCTTTTGAGGCTGGTTATTATAAGGGTATGCTTGTGCATTAGGGTTTCTATTATGCGAATAATTCATGGGATTCTGTTGTCTGCCTTGTTGCAACTTTTGCTGAAATTCAGCATATGTCTGCCCATTTGCTTGTTGATTCTTATGTTGGTTAGTTGTGTTGTACGATGTTTGGTAGTTATGATTATGTTGTGCTTGGTTAGTGGGGCTATATGTTGAACTTTGGTTAAAATTTTCTTGATACTTTTTACCAGAATTGGTTTTATTTGAATTATTGTATTTATTATCTTTGGGTTTTTCAACCACACTATTTTCGAGTAAACCCTCCTTTTGAGCTGCTACTTTTAGCAAATGGCTAGTGGTAATATCATACCTAGCTAGAATCATGAAAATTCTATCTGGAATTTTTCTTTTAATTACGTCTCTAACTGTGTTATTCATGGCATTTGTATACACAATTGTATTACTTTGATTATTATCTAGTGTTAGTTTATTGGTTATAACATAAGATTTATGCTCTAGTTCTTCTATGAACTTACGGAGGTTTCCTTGATAGCTGGTGTTGTACAGTTGTCGTAATAATTCTTCCACTGGAGTCTGGGTGGTGTATTTCTCGATGAGTGCTCGTTTTAATTCTCCCCAATTGTTGGCATGTGATAGCTGCGAAATCCTTTGGGCTTCTCCGATGACTTGCAGTTCGATCGCACCGTATATTATGTGTTGTTGCCTTTGGTTTGTAGTAGGGTATAATTGTAGTAAGAATTCTGTTCGCCTGATAAAGGCGCTTAGCTCCTGTTGGTTTCCCGAGAACTGAGGCACTTGTCTGATTTGTGATAATAACTGGTTTAGCTCTGTATCACTTAAAACGACTGCCATGTTGATATGATTATTTTATTCTATTTTTTTATTTTTTTTTTTATTTTTTTTTTTATTTTTTTTTATTTGTTGTTCTTGGTTTTTCTTAAATTATTTTAAACAATATTAACATCACACGATTAGTTTTTATTAAGTATTGCAAGTTTTTGATTTTTGCACTTGTTTTTCACTAATCAATTAAACTCTCTCGCAAGTTTTTGTTGTTGCACTTTTTTTTACTAATCCTATCGGCTGCGCCAATTGGATTTGTTATTAAGTTGTGTAAAAAAATATAAAAACACAGTTTTATTTCTTTTACACTAATAAACTCTTTATTCAATTTTAAAATGTTGACGAATGTTAAACGTCTTGCTTATTCTATGATTCAATTCTAACTGCTCTTGTGAAGTTCTTGCTGCGCAGAGCAAGCCTCGGTTGAGAGCTTTTCTTATGATTAAAGCTTCTAAGCTTTGATAAAAAGTGCCAATTCGGCGATCTCACGCTTGTGGCGTGATTTTAGGAATATGTTTATGTTGATCGTTTTAAGCTTTTACCAAAAAGTGCCAATTCGGCGATCTCACGCTTGTGGCGTGATTATTAGGATTTGTTTACAGACGGACTCAGATGTTGTTTACAATAAGTTTTGGGATGCTTTATGGTTTGGCTATGAGTTGGGGTTCATGCTATGTGTAACATATTTGAGATATGAATATGTGTGCATATTGGATATCTTACTGTATGTATGTATACATTCTAGAAAAATTACGCTTAGCGTCAAAATGTAATATAATAATTTCCACATCGCGCTCGCTGTTGTCGTTTTCACTCATCTTTTTATTGTCCGCACTCTCGCTTCACTTTTTAGAAATGACTTGGGTAGTCGACCGAGATTAAATGTGGTGCATTTGATGTAATCGATAAATTTAGAGACAACCGATATTTGAAAGCAATTTCGTTGTTAATAAATGCACTGCGTGTTGATCACAAATTTTTGTTCTTATTCAGTATGTTGACACAAAAGTAAACTATACAAAACATGTATAAATGTTTATATATATATATATATCCTCACGCAGGCTGACCGATTCGTCTGCTAAAGCAACAGCACAACACAAATACATATTCATGATCAAGAAAATATGTTCTTACAGTATGAACCAATGTTCTCATTATGTACCGATATGAGCAAACTTTTCTTAAAATGAGAACCTGAGTTCTTAATATTGATAAATATAAACAAGCCGTTCTTACAACATAAACCAATGTTCTTATTATGGACAAATATAACCTAAAGGTTCTTAAATGAAGAACTTTTGTTCATAATTTAAGAACATAATTGAAAGTAAGAACATGTTTTAAGAATGCCGTTCGTTTTTTAATACCAATAAATCAAGAACGAAACGACAGAAAAATTAAGAACATTTGTTCTTTTATTTTTTTTCTCAGTGTATCCATTATTTGTTTGTGGTCGTCAAAAAACAAATAGAAACGTTGCAGTCAGACGCAACCGACTGCGGTATTCTCGATACCAGTAATAAAACAGATTAAAAGAAACCTGATTACAATGCGGTGCGGGTCAAAAGTGGTGTACGCTGCCTCCAAGATTGTCTGATTTGGTTTTGCTGCAGATCTATTTATGATGTCAATTGCTATCCTCTTTCCAAATTTGGTGGCACTAGCTCAATGTTAGTAATATAGATTGGCAGCGTGGCTGGGGGTAGTACGGGTTGGCATCCACATTTTTTTGGGCTTTTGCATCACCAACCATTGGACCCAATTTGGTATCTCTAGCTCAAAAACTGTGAAAGATATTGACAATTCTATTTTTCATCTGTTAGGGGGGCCTACGAACTGCTGGGCGTGAGTCCAAAACTTTGATGCGTTTCTTGTGGTTGTTAACAATTATCTTTCTCCCGAATTTTGTGTCTCTAGCTCAAACACTTTGGAAGATACATGGATTACCGTTTTAAGCGAAACGATGGGGCTGCTGGGGGCGTCTAGTGCAGTATTGATAGGCGTGGGATCCAAAAATTTATGATTTTTCTTGGGGGTTGTCATCATCTATCTTGGCCTCAAATTTGGTGGCTTTAGCTCAAAAACTGTGAAAGCTTTTAAACTGCGGGGGGTGGGCGTGTCACCAAAATTTTGGATGCAATATTTTGGGGGTTATAAGTTACTATCTTCTCCCCACATATGGTAGTTCTAGCTGTGTGGGTGTGCGAAAAAGCTGGATTTACCGATGTTAAATGGTCAGATTTATCGATATTTCAGCCTCTCAGTTATCGTAGAGCCCCAATCTTGAAACGTTTATTTAATATGCCATAGATAAAGACATTTGCAAAATTTCAAGTCTCTTTCTTGAAGGGTGTGGAAAAAAGTTGCTAACATACGGACGGACAGACTCTATGAAGGACATTGCACAAAACCAATATTCTCTTCGGTATAAAGTATAAAATTTGGTAGGAGGATAGCCATTGAGATCATACATAGATCTGCAGCAATTATTTGGATGCCTTGCTGTCCGGTCCATCCAGATTAATCTGCTTTTGGTCTGAAAATAATATTTTATACGCACTGTCGTTATTTACGTATGGAACCGCGATACTATTCAAAGAGGAACTTCTGAGGAGGAAGTGTTATGGTTTAGGAGTTCAGTGCAGATGGAATGGTGGAAATAGCTTTCCCAAGCTCTTGTATGAACTCAAGCGAATACGTTGATGTTTTAGAAATGAGCTTATTACCATTTGCTAATGCTAGAGGCGCCGGGTACAGGCATTATCCACACGTAAGTCGGGAAACTCGATTTTGGTTTGAGATTCAATACATTGAATTTTTGGGATGCCCAGCATGCTCACTGGACTTGAATACCATCAATAACGTTGGAGTTATCATGGTTGAAAAAATTTATGCCAACAACGTGCAACAGCGTTCCGGACCTTAAAACTGCAATTATTGAAGCTTTTATGGGAATGGAGACTTCAACCATTGACAATTTGATCAGCAGCACGCCAAGCAGACTCTTTGATTTGATAAAATATAAGGGAGGAATTACTTATTATTAAAAAATAATATTCTTAGTTTTAAATACTGCATATAATGAAATTTGCAATGTTATTTGTTAAGGCGGCTGTAATTATGCACCGCCTGAAAATAAACTTTTTATGATAACGGTACTTACCGTGTTCCTAGATTAACCTGTGTTCGCATTTTGTATTAATAGGTTGTTGTCTACGATAAGAAACATTTTTGAGGATCATACATTACACCAAAGGTGTTAAATAAAAAAAAAAAAAAAACAGGATACGGCTATCATTATGCAACTCAGTGTATATATATATATATATACTGTATATTTATATATATGTTAATATGTGTATGCCTGCGAAACATTTGCCTGTCCCAAATTTATTTTAATTTACTTTATTCGAAGATTCAGCAAATGACATGCACTACTTTGTGCGCAACGTTGCAGAACTGTATGGCATTGCAGAACTGTATGGATTGTTGGAAAGTGTCATGGAACACATAAATTAAAAAGTATATTTGATCAGCTGTAGCAAAACTGATATTTGACTGCCTTGAAAGACGAAATATTGTCTTATTTTTTAGTCAAGCGCATAAATGATGGGAGGAGAGAAGTATTTGGAAAAATGTTTGTCGCAAGGATAGGTTTTAATACTCGATACCGAAGGTCAAGAGTATATTGGGTGTTGCAATGTCCGTCATGGTGTCCGTCCGTCTGTCCGATCGCACACACTTCAAACTAGAGAAACTGAACTTGGAACTTGAAACTTTGAATATATCTTTCTGTGTGGGCTTGACAGATAAAGTGTCAAGACTGGGGTGCTACGATAACTGGGAGGCTGCCAAATCGAAAAATTTGATAGCTCTAAATCGTTATTAATTTAGTTTGTTTATTTGTTGTCAGTTATGAGCAGCTGAAATGAATCAAAATTTATTCTAATTAATATTATGAGGCATAATTAAATTAACTAATTAAAAAAAATATATCCTTTATATCTGAAATAAAATTCAAAATTATGATAAAAAATTTAAAAAGTTAACGTTAACGCTCTGGGAAATTCAACATAAAAATAACTGGTCCAACATTTGTTGCGTGGAATGGGAAAAAGCCAGAAAACCCCAATCAGACCTGTCGAAGATTATTGATTAGTGGCTATGATTAGAGGTTATGATTAGATAAGGTTAAGATAAGATAAGATAAGCTAGAGCCACCAAGGATAGGTGCCAGTATAGATGATGACAGCTCTCAAATAATTTCATAAAAACTTTGGATGCCACACGCCTCCATACTGACCTAGCCTCCTCCGACTTCAAAAAATTAGCTAAAAACGGAAAAGCGTGTTTCTTCCATAGTGTTAAATCAAATGTCCCTAAATTCGGTTCGAAAATATCTGGTAACGTCGACCAAAAATCTGCACCAAAGTTTTGGAGCACCACCATGTCACACCCAGCCTCCACCCTCCTTGCATTTTGAAACGCCAATATTTTCCACCGTTGTTGCAACAGAGCCACTTAATTTGGTGCAAAGAAACCCAAAAATGTTGATACCAACCCCACTCATAACAGTCCAAGCACCCGTTCCTCCACATTTTACTATCTTTGAAATAGAGTCACCAAATTTTGTGGGATAAGAGCATTTCAAGACCCACCAAATACCAGCAGCAAAAATTTGGATGCACGCCCACCAATACCACCCCAGCCCCCCTTTCCACACCTCCTACAAACTTTAAGAAAGAGTCATCCAGTATGAAAGAATAAAATAGCTTTTTGGCATCCACATCTACATCAGACAATCCTCGAGGCATACAGGTTGCTTTTGATCGGTTTTATTACTGGTATCGAGTATACCGTAGTCGGTTGCGTCTGACTACAACGTTTCTAATTAGCAATAAAACACCTGTTATAGTTTGCAAGACATTTTAAAAATCTCTAAGACCAAACAGAGTCTTGGAACGCCGAAAAAATTTTATGGTCGCACTCTTGCAGGTGATGTCTATATTCCACTTCTGCCTACAGTTGAATCCCCAATAATCAAACGCTCTTTTTAAAGAACTTAGCTTCCTTTTTTGATAATCTCATGCCTGCCCCTCTAAGCCTCATAAGGTTAGGTTAAGTTAGAGCAGTAGTAAGCTGTTTGAGATAAGCCCCCCACTTACATAGGCCATATATTGGGCTGTTGTGATGTCGCGTCTTGGACATAGTCCACAGATACTGTCTGCCCAGACGCAGAGTGGGTCACACCGTTTACGAGGGCGTGGTCCCAGCCCGAGGCTCGAATAAAGGACAGGATGTTTTTCGGTTTAGTGTCCGCCAGTTGAGAGAGGTCCGATAAGAAGAAAGAACCAAAATAGCGATTTCTGTTCTTGCAAAGAGCTGGACAGTCAACGAAGAGGTGGGAGACCGTTTCCTCCCCCTCGTCACGTCAGCTTCTGCTGAAATCTTTACAGGGCACTGGGCCTGAGGGCCGCTTTTTACAGCGCGTTGGCCTGGTTTGCCTGGCAATCCTCCCCGTGGCGGTGGTAAGTTGCCATCTCTTGTTTGCTTCAAGCTCGAAGTGCGATCGGACTCTAAGCTTGCAGCTAGCCATGGGGAAACCCATGCTCTTCTTCTCTGTGAGGAGAGGCATGGTAGTAACATGCCTTACCAGCTCGTCAGCTTTGTCGTTGCCCTCGATGCCTTTACGTCCGGGCACCCATATGAGGTGTATCTCGAACTGCTCGGCCATCTCTTTCAAAGATCTGCGGCAGTTTGTGACAGATATCGAGTTCGATGATATCGCCTTGAGAGATTTGATAGCAGCCTGGCTATCAGAAAATATGCAGATTCTGGCTGCAGAGCAATTTGTTTCGGATATGAAGGAGAGTGCTTCGTGAATTTCAGCGATTTCAGCTTGAAACACACTGCAATGGTCAGGGAGGCTGAAAGATTTGTTAATGGATAGCTCATCGCAAAAGACGCCGCCCCCTACCCGGTCGTCTAGCTTAGAGCCATCAGTGTAAATTTTTATTGAGTTTGTCGGCCCTGGCGTGCCTGAGCACCAATCGTCCCTGGAGGGGATAAGTGTATGGAATGGAGTTTTGGAGAATTCCTGAGGACGGCAAGAGTCCGTGTTTTTGGGAATAAGTGGGTTTCCCACAAGAACCTTGGAGTGTCCGTTAGTCTGTTTGGACCACTGCTTTGTTTCCCTCATGCGTAGGGCAGAGAGAGTTGCTAGTAACTTCCCCATTTGGTCTATTGGTAGAAGATTAAGTATGTTGTCAAGAGCTTCAGTTGGGGTCGTACTGAGGGCTCCTGTTGTGTTCAGTCCAGCGGAACGCTGTACCTTGCCAAGCTTGTGGACTAATTTCTTCTTTGATAGAGCTGGCCACCATACCGACACTCCGTTCAGTAGGATAGACCTTACGATGGCTGTGTGCATCCAGAGGGTGATGTGAGGTGCCATTCCCCATTTTAAACCAATGGATTTCCTGCATGTATATAGTGCGACTGAAGCCTTCTTCACTCGTTCCTCCGAGTTGAGGTTCCAGTCTAGTTTGCTATCAAGAGTGAGCCCTAGGTATTTGCCTGATTTACTGAAGGAAAGTTCTACCCCATTCAACGACGGTGGCCTGAGGGGGGGAATCTTATACCTCCTAGTGAAGAGGACTAAGTCAGTTTTGGCTGGGTTCAGCCCTAGTCCATTTGATGTGGCCCATGAGGACAATGTTTTAAGTGCAGTGGTCATGCATTCGCACAAGGATTGGGGATACTTGCCCGAGAAGGCTATGGCAACGTCATCTGCGTAAGCGATCACTCGACAGCCCCCTCCCTCCATAGAGCGCAGCAGGTTGTTTACCGCCACGTTCCAAAGGAGAGGGGAGAGGACACCTCCTTGCAGGGTGCCTCTATTAACAGATCTGGATATGGTTGAGGACCCCAGAGTGGCCCTGACTGTCCTGCTCTTGAGCAGTTGATCAATCAGTCCTACAATGCGGTCCCCCACCCCCAGCCCTGACAATGCTTCAGTGATCGCCCACGGTACGACGTTATTGAAAGCGCCCTCAATGTCTAGAAAGGCTATAAGGCAATACTCCTTGTGGTAGAGTGCTGCTTCTATTGTGGAGACAACAGCATGAAGTGCTGTCTCGGTAGATTTACCATTTTGGTAGGCATGTTGTGCTTGGGAGAAGTTGTCGGTCTTGATCGTATCTCTAATATATAAGCCAAGCACCCTTTCTAGTGGGTCGTGTGTGAGGCTTTTTCCGCCTTTGGAATGAAGACAACTTTAGATTCGAGCCATGGCTTGGGGATCGATCCTGTTGGCAGGTTGTCTGAGAAAATTTTCTGAAGCCAGTTTATGTCGATGTCCCCTGCATACTGCAGTTGGGCTGGGATAATTTCGTCCGGCCCAAGGGACTTGAAAAGCGAGAAGCTACGAATAGCCCACGAGATGATATCTCTGGAGAATAAGTCGGTGGAAACGTGTTCCTGAAATTCTTTTTGGATAAAGGGTAGTGGTACTTCAACTGAGCATTCGGGAAAGTGGGTTTCCATCAAAAGTTCTAGTGACTCTAGACTGGTCGTTGTCCATGAGTCATCAGGTTTTTTGAGGAAGCCAACGGTTGCTTGAGTACTTGAGAGAACCTTCCTGAGCCTTGTTGCTTCTGCAGTGCTCTCGATTTTGGAGCAAAAGTTTTGACACATGGAGCTGTAAGCTTGTCTAAGATTCTTTTTGAAAGTGGATAAGCTGGCTTTGTAGAGACTCCATGATTGGTCGTCTCTCCTCGACTTAGCTCTATTAAAGAGCTTTCGCGAAGTTTTACGAAGCTCGCCTAATTGCGAGGACCACCATGGTGGTTTTGTTTTGCCTCTTGGTTTGCTCTGGGGGCATGTCATGTTTAGGGCGGACTTGCATGCCTCCGTGAGATTGCTTGTGAGTAACTCTGTGTACTCGGTAGAGGGGGATCCCACTGGGGGATGCTCTGGGATTAGCCTTTCGAGGCATTCTTTGAATTTGGTCCAGTTTGTACGTTTAACGTTTCTGCACCATTTGGGTCTGGGTATGTCAAGACAGAACTCTATGTCGATATACCTATGGTCGGAGAAAGAGTGCTCTACGAGTACCCTCCATTTTGTTAGTTGTTGATAGAGGGAGGTTGTGGCTACCGTCATGTCTAAGACCTCTTCCCTATTGTTTATAATAAAGGTCGGGTCGTTACCTATATTACAAATGTTTAAGTTTGTTGTTAAGATATAATTGAAGAGTAACTCACCCCGTTCATTTATATCCGAGCTGCCCCACTGATGGTGGTGAGCGTTGGCGTCGCAGCATATTATTAGCTCGGTATGCGTCAATTCGCAGTCAGCAATTAACGCCCGTAGTCGTTGCTGTGGTAGGGGCCCCTGGTGGTCGTGGGCCATGTAGGTAGAGCAAAGACTGACCTGTCCAGACTTCAGCTTAAGGCATACAGCCGTGTTGTCACCATCGCTGAAATCAGGAAGCAGAAAAATGTCTAGATGTTTTCTTGCTAGAATGCAGGTGCGGACTTCACCTTCGTTGTGGGCTACAAGCAGCTTGTAGTCCTGAGTCCCCAGTCCAGAAACCTTGCCACCACAGACCCAAGGTTCCTAGATGAGCACAATGTCTGCTCCGCATTGGCTTATGCGGAGCATTGGCTTAGCGACTGCAGCCGCTTTACAGTGGTGGAGGTTGATTTGGAGGAGTGTCAAAGACATCTTCCGTTTTCAACTCCACCACTGTGAGATCAGCCTCGTCATCCGTATCCTCTTCGAGGCTGATCATTTGGGCCGCGTCAGCGAGTTCGGATACCTCCTGACCGGCCTGGCCGTCACTCGCCTTAGCTGCCGGCGCTTCGCTTATGATTTTACCATTGGCGGTGGTATCATCAGCGACAGCAACCGGCAGTGGCTGCTCCAGGAGGGCAGCAGTGTCTTGTGCCACCTCCGGTGCGTCCTCCAACCCTGACGGCTTGCTGGCTGCATCCAAGCGATTAACTTTTATCGCGATTGGCTTGAAGCCATAGTAAGCCGCCCCGTTTGTTGCGACAAGAGTCTCAGCTGACTCATCATTAATAACGATGATAATCTGTCGGCTGTTGCCTTCAGGCTCCTCGACTTTGGCAATCCTCCAGTCCTGAGTAACCAAGTCTGGGTTACTCATCTGAAGGAGCTTGAATATTCGCTCGGGCTCCTCTGGCTTAACAGAAACCCAAGCTCTCGCTCTGGGTCGACTTGGCACGTCCTTCCAGTCGACCGCCTCGAGCTTCGCCCCGGGGTAGACTTCCCCCAGCAAGGCCACCGCTTATTTGTAGAGCTCTGCCGATGAGTCATCTTCGCAGGCTATCGCTTTGATATTGCCCTGATGCCACCCAGCATCAGAGCAACGAGGCGGCGGTCCACCAGACCGCTCCATTAATTCAACCACCTTGTCTTGGAGCTCATTCTCAATGGCCCCCCACTGGTTCCGCGGGATATGGCCCTCCTTGTGGCCCATGTCGAGGACCCCAATTAGAACCTTCCCCTTTGCGGCTTCAGCGAAGGACCGAGTGAGTGGCTGTGGACGCGGTGGCTGCTTGATCCGTCCTGCACCAATGCCGCTTGCGACGTTACGAGCACCTGGTGGCATACCAGAAGTCGCGGAAGAGGTGCAAGCACCTATAGAGGGATTGGCGTTTCCCCCCGAGTTTTTGAGTGTCCCGGACACTGGGTTTATTAGTTTGTTTAGGTTCATATTTGGTCCCACGAGAAGACGGGTGTGGACATTCACCCGCGGCATAGCCCGTGTACCGCGGGAAGCCTTGTTAAACAGGAGGTCGGCAGGTATCCAGACTTCGCAAAGTAACGACTGAGCTCCCCCTCAGCCACGAGTCCCTCGGCACGATGCTGTTCCACCTTGGACTGGGGTAATTTTAAAGAGTTTTCTTCTCTCGCCAGACTACTATTCGTCAGCACCCTTGGCAGAGACATGACCTTACCAAGGGCCTGCTTCCAGCCGCCCTCGCGTGGAGAGTGTAGTCGCACTACCAGTTGTGAGTTCCAAGGACAGCACGCACCGCACGGGCGAGCACTCTTAATGACGAAATGAATGCGCAGAGCGTGTTATTTCCCTTGTTGCTCTAACCGGCTGCTGGCCAAAAATTATAGGTTAATTTGAGAACTAATTAAGGTAAAAAGAAGATAAAAAAAATTAAAAGTTGACTTAAAGCCATGGGAGATTCAACAAGAAAATTAGTGGTCCAACATTTGCTGCGTTGATTGGGGTAAGCCCAGAAAACTCCAATCAGACAAGTGGTACATAATTGATTAGTGGTTCCGATTATGTAAGGAAAAAAGGATCGATCGTTTCAGTACTGGAGTTAAGGTCTCCAGAGAGACAAGCGAAAAAAGCCTGTTATAGTCAGAACATATTACACGAAATGGTTTATGAATTAAATAGTTGCTTCAAAAACAATAAAGGCTAAAGGGTAAAAAGTTACTGGAAGTTAAGTTGGAACATATACTTTTTTTCGACTTAATAGAACTGATGAGTCGATTTCTCCATTTAATAGATTAGTGATAAATAATACACCATGCATAATTCTACGGTTCAACAGGGAAGGAAGATTAATTAAAAGAAGTCTACTTGAATAGGGGGGTAGGTCTATTCCAGGAACCCAGTTAAAACATCTAAGCGCAAACAAAAGAAATTTCCTCTGCACAGATTCAATTCTATCCTGGTGAATCCCGTATTGCGGGGACCACACACAAGATCCATACTCCAGGATGGGACGTACTAAGGATGTATATAGCGTTTTAGTTGTGTAGGGATCATTAAACTCGTTTGACCACCGCTTGATGAAGCCAATAGCGTTTATGGCCTTATTGACCATCGACGATATGTGAGAATCAAATTTTAATTTGCTATTAAGAATGATGCCTAAGTCTTTACATTTTGAACAATTTAAATTAAGTAAGTTATAGCGGCACCAAGCCGATAGTGCTCCCAAGTCCGACTTTAGTAAGTTACATAGAGAATCATCATTATAGGTGAATCATAGCTTTACATCATCAGCAAACATACATACACGAGAATTAGTAATAACAGCAGGAAGATCGTTAATAACGAGATTAAATAGCAATGGTCCTAGGTGACTCCCCTGAGGGACACCGGAGGTAACAAAAATAGATTTGGATACAGAAGATTTAAAAACTACTTTTTGTGTTCGGCCACGCAAGTACTAAGAAAGCCACGACAAGAGTTTCGCTGGAAATCCAATAATATTTAATTTCTCGAGCAGCAAAGAATGACTTACGGAATCGAATGCCTTACTAAAATCTGTATAAATGACGACAGTCTTCATTTTATCCCGAAACCCTTTGACAACAATTGAGGTGAACTCAAGAAGGTTAGTGGTAGTAGATCTTCGCCTAACAAAACCGTGTTGATAAGGGGATAAAATTGAACAACATAAGTGCTGCAATTGAGAGCATATAATTTTTTCAAAGACTTTCGGAATGGCAGACAACTTGGATATTCCCCTATAGTTTTTAACGTTGGGCTTATAAGAATTTTTATGAAGTGGAATAATAAAAGATTCCTTCCATATACCAGGAAACACAGCTGAGTCAACTGACAAGTTAAATAATTTGTGTAAGGGTTTACAAAGTGAGTCCGCACAATATCTAAGTATACAACCTGGCACTCTGTCAGGACCAGGCAAGAAGCCGGGTTTGATAAAGTTAAGGTCGCATAGTAGCGTACACTCAGCTATAACGGGGACATAAATGCAGTTTGACGCTTGAACTTGAAAAGGATAGGAATTATTGCAACTATATGAACTCGATAAGTATACCGATTGAAAATACTCAGCAAATAGATCGGCCACTGCCTGATCGGAATTTGCTTTTGTATCAAGGTAAACCGAGGATGGCAAGCATGGAGATTTACGTTTTGAGTTAACAAATTTATAAAACTGTTTCGGTTCGCGGACAAAGTTTGATATGCAACGATTGAGATAATTGTTATAACAAAAAGTGTTTACAGAAATAAAATTTGACTTTGCAATTATATACGAGGATAAATCCATTGTATTTCCAGATTTTTTATAGGATCTTGTCTTCACGTTTTTTAATTTTGATAGTTCCCTCGTGAACCAGGTCGGCTTATTTTCACTTGAAGGAACAGTGAGGGGAACACAGATATCCAAATGCGAATTCAAGGTCCTGTAAAAAATGGTGATGGCAGTATCCATATCACTACAAAAATAAAGTTGAGACCAATTAGTATGCTGAAGCAAATCATTTAATTTAGTAAAGTCAGTTTTACGAAAGCAACGTGTCTTTAAAAAACTGTTAGTTGCTGGTCTAAGGTTAAGAAGTTCGAAGGAAAGTTCTAAGGTTGGATGGTAGGTATCTTCAGGAAGCACTAGAGAGGATACTCTACTTACATTACTACAATCAGAATCAGATACAAATATCAAATCTAACATTTTATTACTACTGTTATGCACCCTGTTAACTTGCGATAGGCCTAACTCTAAAAGGCCATCGATAAAATCATCAGAAGTGGCCGGTAATTGCGCTGAAGATGTGTCATTCACAGACCATACAACATGTGGCAAATTAAAATCACCAACCACTATAAGATGATCCATATCCATCAACAACGACGAAACAAGTTGCAGGGCATTCAAATGGGTTATGTAAATGTTATTATCAGAATTGGGAGGAATATAAGAGCAAGTCATATACAATGAGCGGCCGCTACATAATAGTTTAACATATATGAACTCAATATCCAGATGATCATATGAATGAATCTGTTCAGAGGAAATACAAGAGTCAACAGCTATGAGAACACCGCCCCCCTTGCCGGTGGTGCGATCGCATCTGTGAAAGTTATACTTATTAGGCAAAATGGAATAATCAGATAAATTAGGTTTTAACCAGGTTTCTGTGAATGCAACTATCTGTCAATCAAAAGCCGCCGTTGAGGCGGACCCCGGGGCGATCGCCTGCGTCGCGGACCTGGAAGCTGGTGTTGCAAACTTTTGTTGCAGCTTCCAAGCTCCAGGAGCCGTTCCAGGTCGGCGTGTGGGGTGTGAGGACGAATGGCTTGTCCGTCCTGCACCAATGCCGCTTGCGGTGCAAGCACCTATAGAGGGATTTGCGTTTCCCCCCGGGTTTTTGAGTATCCTGGACACTGGGTTTGTTGGTTTTTTTGGATTCATATTTGGTCCCACGAGTAGACGGGTGTGGACAGTCACCCGCGGCATAGCCCGTGTATCGCGGGAAGCCTTGTTAAACTGGAGGTCGGCAGATATCCAGAGTTCGTATGATGATGGTTATGAATGGCAGGAAGTTCTAAAAAAAACCTTGTGGACAGCAGAAGTCTGTTGATGATAGTTTTAGTCTGTGTTTAAAAAACTGCAAAAAGTTTCATTTATGTTGCTGCTGCTTCTGCTTATGCTTCTGAGAAAGCGATCGCCGACGAAAAGCAAAGCAGAAGCAGCAGGCGCCGTTTGAGCATTTTTGATTTTGCTTTGCTGCTACTTTCGATCAGCAACGCAAGTTGAAGCAGCCGCAAATGTTCGACTTCTGCAAGTCGCCGCAAGTCGAAGTAGCGACAGTAGTCGCGACTGACCTTTAGCTGCTTATGCTGTTTGCTGCTTATGCTGTTTACTGCTTATGCTGTTTGCTGCTTATTTTATTAATCGCTCCCCTTGTATTCTAATAAACTTATTATTTTACAATTTGCTTGTGCGTAATTTTTTAATTCATAATTTATTTTTTCACGGAATTTAAAACATAAAAAATAAGAAATTAACAATATTATTCAAAATTATGCAATAAATATTAGGGACGCGGCCTATCGGAGATGGAAAAGATATAGGACCGAGGCACTACATAAGCAATTCAAAACTACCAGACGGCATGTTAGCTTCCTGATACAAAGAGCCAAACGCGAATATTTTAATGATAGGTTTAAAAATGCAATATCCGCCAATCAAACGTGGAAAGAAATTAATAACATGGGAATCGGCAAAGTACGTGGTGTAGTTAGTGAAGATGTTGATGTTAATGATCTCAACAATAAATTTGTTAACCTTAATGTTCCAGTGTCTGTGTGCAATCCGTACTTGTGTTCGCAACCACTTAATAATTGTTGTAATAGTTTTGATTTGAATTGTGTCAATCAATGTGATGTGTATATATCTATAAGTAAAATTAAGTCTAACGCAACTGGCATGGATGGTTTCAATCCAAAGTTTTTTAAAATTCTTCTGCCGCTAATCATTGGCTATGTAACCTACATATTCAATACCGCCATCACAACGTCCACTTTTCCCGACCAGTGGAAAATTGCAAAGGTATTACCAATACCTAAATCTAATCACGAGTTTAGGCCAATCTCGATTTTGCCATATTTATCTTAAATATTTGAGCACCTATTGGCCTCTCAAATCAACAAGTTCCTCACAATAAATCGACTAATAAATGATAAACAATCAGGATTTAGGACTGGCCGAAGTTGTACTACGGCGATAATCAAAGTGGTCGAGGATATAAGATCAAAGATGGATAACACAGAGGTTTCACTATTGACGCTTCTTGATTTTAGTAAAGCATTTGACACGGTTAACCACGATATCCTACTGGCTAAGCTCAAAACTATGTATAATTTTAGCCAAACTGCTACTAAACTTCTATCCTCTTACTTAAGTAATCGTAGACAAGCCGTTGTTATCCCTTCTAAAACGTCCGAAATCCTTGTTGTTTCTCGTGGGGTCCCGCAAGGATCAATTTTAGGTCTACTGCTTCTTAGTATATATATCAATGATTTTCCTAGTGTTTTGTCTAAATGTAACATCCATTTATATGCTGATGATGTCCAAATGTATGTAAGTCGTCCGCTCAGTAAAATTAACGAATGTGTCCAGTTAAGTAATGAAGACTTGTTGCGTGTTAGTCAATGGGTCAATGTAAATGGTTTGTGTATTAACCCGTCTAAATCCAAATGTATCTTAATTTACAAAAAGTACCTGAATACTGACAACTTTCCTAAGCTACATATAGATTCCACAGCTATTCATTACGTAGATAAAGCCGAAAGCTTAGGGATCACCTTGAATAGTACCTTATCATGGGATAGTCAGGTGAATAAAGCTGTGGGAAAAACGTGTGGCGTTTTAAGGCAACTTTGGCTCACCCAGAAATTCCTACCCCCTAACATAAGAATATTGATCGCAAAATCTGTATTATTGCCAAAGCTTTTGTATGGCATTGAAATTTTTGGAAAATGCGACGCTGCAAGCCTAAGGAAGTTGAGGGTAGCGTTTAATAATGTAGCCCGTTACGTGTTTGGCCTCAAAAGGGCAGACCACGTAACGGGTTATGCTAACAGATTGTTTTACCTAGATCTAACGCCTTTAATAAATTTTAGAATTCTTCTCTTCCTACACAAAATTATATATACACAAGAACCTGAGTATTTGTATGGCAACATAAAGTTTACATTGTCCCAACGTGCTAACAACCTCGTTTGCTTGAGAACAAAACTGGCATGTTCTGATAGGCAGTTTCTTATCTTTGCTGTTCGACTGTGGAACAATCTTCCTCCCAACATCAAATCTATTCGTAGCGCACACCATTTTAAAATTAATTTAAAATCCTATTTAAAAACTTAATTTTAACGCTTGAAACTGCATTACAGTCCAACTTACGCATAACTTTAATATGTAATTCTTTAGGGTCTATTCTATAAATATAAATAATTGCTTAAAATATATAATATAGATTAATACTTTTAAAATTTTACATTGAAATATTTGTGATTAATGCTCTAATATATAGTAGCAATACTGTAGCATTAAGAATCATTCCATAATTAAATAAATAAAAAATAAATGTTGCAATCATTTTTTTAACGGAAAAAATTAAATAATAGAAAATTCATAGAAATCACACTTAAAATTATAAGAATGAAAAAAATAATAATATTCAAAATGTTCATAGTCAATAACCTTATTTAATTAATTATATATTTTATTATAATATTAATATTTTAATAACTATTAAGTCGCAGACTCTCAAAATCTTCGTTATCTTGAAAAAGAGATACATTGTCAATAGCTGAGTTCAGAAAGCTTGGATTCAGTTTAACCAGCAAGATGTTTTCTAGTATTTCCTGACTTAGTCGATTTCGGTAATCAGTAAGCACAAGTCTTAACGTAGAAAACGCTCGTTCAATCGTCCCCTGTTAGATAACTTATGTATGAAACTGTGAACATTTATTTATTAAAACATTCGTATTTACCTGAGTTGGTGGTACAGCAAAGCAAACATTACTTATTGCGTATAGCTCCTGGTCAGTGCACTGCTTTGCTTGCCAAAATGTGAGAACGTCTGCATCGATTCTTTGGAAAGGAAGTTGAAGATTTTCAATCTTTGAGTAGACGTCAAATGTGCTATTGTCTTCAGTTTGGATCCCTTGCACTAAGTAAGCGTTTAACATTTCATCTTCTTCATCAAAAAAACGGTTCAGAGATTGATGTGATCCCGAATTTGGTGCTGAGCATAAATTTCCAGTAGGATTTATTTCGATTATTCTATCCCATATCGATTTTAAATGACACACTGCATCAGTTTTTTGTTGTGTTGTTAGTGTATGTTGGAAACGAGGATCCAAAACAAACACGAAATGAGAAATTTATTATTAAATAATGTTTTGGATCGCACTTCTATAGAGCTAAGAATTTTTTCGCCAATCATTTTTGTCATTTCGTGAGTTGCATCATTTACAATTTTTGCTGTGCAAATTTTTAACTTAAGCCATTGGGCGTAAAAATTTCCATAATGCAGTTGCTCCTCTTGGCATTTTTTTATTGTTTTCTGCAATGGACTAAAAACTAAGCAATAGTTTTCAATAAAGTCCCAAAACGATGCATCCACTTCAAAATTTTCTTCTTCGAGTTTGTTTTTAGTTGACTCAATTTTAATTAAGACACCTGTAGCCACTAACAAATCCTTAAGCATGGTGTAGGTGGATCCCCATCTGGTTAGACAATCTCGTTGCGGCATTTATAGCTGTTTCAGCTCAAATATTTCGCGAAATCCATTTGAGGTTTTTCCTATATATTTCGACATGTTACGACAGTTAAATAGATATTTCAACATATCCAACGATTTAGTTATATCGAGAGCAACCAGTTGAGCTGTATGTGCAGCACAACGGCAAACTTGAATATTGCCTATTAGCACGCTTGGCACTTTTTCTATATTTTCAATTTTATTAAATATTCATCGTTAGAACAAACTTCGACCTCGTCGTCAATATTTTCATCGAAAACAAATGATAAAGTATTTGTTTCCTTAAGCATATTGGCACCATTGTCGGATGTAATTGAATCTATTTGGTTTAAGTTTATATTATATTTATAAAGAACTTTTAGCTCTTCAGCGGCGAGATTTTTGGCTGTGCTCGATCCAACACCTTTAAGCTCTACCATGCCCAATATAAGGGATTTTATTTGAGCTGAACTTATATATTGTGCACTTATGCCAAAAATGTTTCTTGTCAGCCGCGTGGCACTGTCTATTTTTAGAGACAATAATTTATTTCTCACTTCAGTGGTTATATGCGCATTTACATTGTTTGCCACAGTGTGCAAAGTTTTTTTTTTACAATTTGATGCATTTAATGTAATTTTTTTTTCCGTCGGCGGCTTTAAGTCCATCACAAATTGGGTCAACGATATTTCTCATATTTTCTGAATTTAAAACATTGAAAGGAATGCTGTCTTCTGTAACCAAACCAATATATGATCTAACCAGTTGTTTCTTATTAATTCAATTCACTTCAATTTTAATTTTTTTTTTTTCTGATTGCTTTTGATAATTTCACTGAGGAATTTGACGACGACGTTTCAAACTGTTCGACACATGCGGCATTCAAAATTATTTTGTGTAATTTAAGTAAATGAGTTTTTAAATTTGAAAGTCTATTACTTTTTAGCTTATTTTTACATGTTTTACATGTAGCTATGCCTTCATCTACTTTATTTTCAAAATGCATCAAAACTTCACTTTGCGCCATAGTTCCTGTATCGATGTTGCTTTAATTGAGACTGATGCATAACACACAGCACATAAAAATGAAATGATCAAGAATCAAACAGCATAAGCAGCTAAAAGTCAGACAGTAGTCGCGACTGCGACTTGCGGCGACTTGCAGAAGGCGAACATTTGCTGCTACTTCAACTTGCGTTGCTGATCGAAAGCAGCAGCAAAGCAAAATCAAAAATTCTCAAATGGCGCCTGCTGCTTTGCTTTTCGTCGGCGATCGCTTTCTGGTATCTCTTCGACTGCAACTTTCGTTTTTCTTAGAAGCATAAGCAGAAGCAGCAGCTCATATTGAACAGTTGCAAACAGTCAAAGCAGTAATAAGTCGAAATTTTGTAAATTTTGCTGCTTCGACTGAAGCATTTTAAACACTGGTTTAAGTGTAATTTTAAATAGGATGCTAGAGTTTCCAAAGAACTTTTCGTTGCACTTGATTATCTCTCTTATACGTAAGGCAGAGAGATTGTCTACTATTTTCCTTTTTAGGTCTATGCTATGAGAAATGTCCATTTAATATTGAATATAGAAGAGTATAAATGTTAACCTTGGATTAGAGTCAGGTCCTAGGGATCGCACCCGTCGTCAAGATTCCAATAAAAATATAGAAGTTTTCGTGTTTAACCTTTCGATTTTGGGTTTCATCTTCAACCTAATAAATTTTATGTACACAAATAAATGCTCTTGTTTTTGTAATAAAATGGAAGATAAGGGGGAAAATAACTAATTAGTTTGAACTTAAAAAAATACGAATTAAGATGGCTTGGGACGGGGTTCGACCCTGGATTGTTTTGATTAAAAAAATTTAACATGAAGCACTATGTCTTACAAATTAATAAGCTTTAAATAAGTTCTTTAAATCCTGTTATTTTTGTTCATTTTACAAATAAATGAATATGATATATAAAAGTATAACTTTATCTTTTGTGCTTCGCGCTGATTTGTAGAATTTAAAAAAACCCTGAACCCCAGACATTTTAAGTTCAATCTGTTTTTTTTTTTTTTTGTATGTATGCGTGTGTGTGCACGCGTATACAGAAAATGCTTACAGTCCTGTGATTTTGAATGCTTGACTTAACTGCAACGGTCAATTTCTCCGGTGTACTCAACCGATTTCACAGATATGATCATCGTTTTGACTTAGGTATTCGAATCTAATATCAAGCTATTTCAATATTTAAATTTTATTTATCGAGTCAATGTGTGTGTCGGAAACCGGAAGAGCTATTAACAATATGATACAATCTTATCGAGCGCGTGGTCTCAAGTCTCTATCCTATAGAGTCTCTCAGATCAACGTGTATATGCGCGACAAGCAGAAGAACATATGTATACTTTATAAACTCGGAGATGCTACTTTCTGTTTATTACATTTTATGGGTCTAGGGGCCTATAATCGACTGCTGCTGCAGACTCCTACGTATTCGCTTATAATTAAAGGTCTGCTACTGTTTAAGTGTCGCAAAGCAGTGTCAATCCAAACACACCTAAAATGGGTAGACGTGGAAACGTAAGCTGTCTAACGATTCATCACCGGTGGACGGGTGATAATAGAAACGAATATAAGGAGTAGCTTGTTCAGGCGGGCATTTGGTTTCATTTTGATTCCCAGGAGTTGACGGGAAAAGACACACACCCGCAACATAGGTCGTACATCGAGCGAAGAATAGTTTAACTGGAAACGGCAAGTAATCAGACTTCGCAAAGTCGACAATGAGCAGCCACACGTCCTTCAATACAATTCCACATTGGAGTAGGAAGTTTTTTAGTGTAATCATCTGTTCAAATTGTGAGTCACAGAGACGGCGCGCGTTATATCAACATACATAGAACATCTTGTAAATTTGGAACATCGAAACTTTTTTGGGAAGTATAGTTGCTGGTTATAAAACTTCATCCAAAGTTTCTGGCCTATGTTAATAATTTAGTAAAAGGAAAATAATCTTTATTGCTTATGGTAATATTACTTCAAAAGGGAGGCAAAGGAAAACAAAATCATAATAGTATAGAGTAATAGAGTAATAGCAGTAATAGGCTAATACCAAAAACAAATTAATATACTCGAAATCTTCGGTTGACACCTTTTGTATGAGTGTTGTTATAGTTTTTAAATTTTTTTTTTAAATTTGTTGCTCTTTTCGTTTAACAGAAGAATAATCTTGTTCATGTTTCCAAACAATTCTTAAATCAGTCTTAAGGAAATTGTATAAAAATTAAATTAATTTAATTGTTTTTGTTTTGTATTTTTTATTCTCTATTTAATTGAAAATTATACACTAATATTGATTTAATTGTTTTTAAGGCGCATCATGTGGAAAAGTGTCTTCAGAAGCTGCTGCGCGCTTTGCATAAGGATCGTGCTCATGCTTTAGCCCACTACCGCCATCTGCTGAATTCGGGCGGACCGGGTGGACTCGAGGCAGCCTCATCTGAGCGACCACGCACACTTGAACGCCTTATTGATATCGATCGTGCTGTTAACCAATCGATGACCATGCTCAAACGCTACCCAGAACTGTCGGCCAAGATCGCTCAGCTGATGAATGACTACATTTTGGCGTTGCGCAGCAAAGATGACATACATGGCTCATCGTTGGGCATGAGTGAAGAGGCGGAGGCTGGCATTTTGGACAAGTATCGTATTGAGATTGAGCGCAAGGTGGCTGAAAAGGAACGTCTTCGTCTTGCCGAGAAGCAACGCAAAGAACAACGTGCTGCGGAGCGTGAAAAGTTACGCGAAGAAAAACTGCGCATGGAGGCAAAGAAGGTTGATGACATGCTAAAGTCTCAGGCTGAGCAACAGCAGCACCATTCTCGCCAGCATCAGCCCCAGCAACAGCAGCCATTCGAGCATCAGCAACAACATCTGCAGGACAAGACTTTCAATGGCAATGGTGTACTAGTAACTGTGCCTAATCTACGACTTGACACAACCAAGAGCGAGAAGGACACAGCTGATACTGCGTATGCTGAAGCTACCGTTAGGTAAGTTGCATGACTGTCTCTTCTATAACCTAATCTAACAGCTTATTTTTATAATTTTAGCACTCAGGTGCAAACCATGCTGCCGACGGTAGATGATGATGCCGTTCAGCGTGCGGTTGAGGATGTTGCCGCTGCTGTGTCCCATCAGGAGGCTGAGCCGCAGATGCAGCACTTCATGACCCACGATTTGGGCCACCGTGAATCGGTATTTGAGCTGCGGCGTCCATGTCTCACTTCACAACTTCCTAAAAGCCCATATTTTACACTTTTTATTACAGAGCTACTCGCTACGTCGCGAATTCGCGCACGCGCGTGTTTCCAAGAAGGGATGGACAATTTACTTAACGCTCTCTTTTGCTGGCATTGCTCTAATGGCTGCTGTTTTTGTGGGAGTGGCCGTTGCCAAGTGGCGAACATTGCAATCACCGCTCGCGCAGTGGATCAGGTACAAGTCAAACGAAACATTCCCGAATTTGTATTCTTCTTGAATTAAATTTAAAAAAAAAAAAAACAGCTTCTTAAAAGTATTTAACTATTATTGTTATTATTGGGTTGCGGATCGTGCACTGCGACCACTAGGATCTTCTGTGCCCTCTTACAGCTATGTAAATTACAGCTTTTCGAACAGCCCAATCGAACGCAGGAATGCGACGATGTGGCATGGTCGGAGAGCCCTCATCTCCTCTGTAGGCAGAGATAGGCTCCCCATAAGAGAGAGAGTCACAGACGACAAATGGCGGGACATTCCTCAAGCAGGTGTTCTGGAGTTTCATCCCCCTCCAGACACATTCTGCAAAGACTGTCTACCCCTAGCTTGAGAGTGTGCAGATGCTTACGCATTCTGCAGTGCCCGGTCAAGAAACAAGTAACTATCCGAAGAGATCCTTTGCTCAGCTTCAGACAGTCCTCAGTTCTCTTCTTGTTGTAACTACCTAGCAGTCGCTTGCTCTGTCTTGCCCCCTGCGAAGACCGCCACGCATCCTTTCATGCAATGAGCAGATCGATGCGACTGCTCTGCCTAATTGTCCCTGGTCCTAGCCCACAGAACGGTTCAGGGCCGAGGAAAGGGGTGCTAGCTCCTCTCCTGGCCATATTATCGGCAACCTCATTGCCGGGAATACCCGCATGTCCTGGTACCCAATAGATGGTGACTGTGTTTGTACTACCCAACCAGTTGAGTGCTTCTATACATTGCCAGACAAGCTTGGAGACGATCTTGTAAGCACTGAGTGCTTTGATCGCTGCCTGGCGGTCGGAGAAAATGGCAATGTCACCCCCCAATTTTTCCCTGCGAGAGATCTGCAACTCATTAGAGCCAGTGTGACCATGCGTACCGCTTGCTCGACATGTTGTTTCAAAAGTAGCCACTTGTCCAAGATTATCCTCAGATACTTTATCTCCGTAGAGAGTGGGATAACCGTACCCCCAATAGATATGGGTCTTATGGATTTTAACTTGTATCGATTGGTGAAAGCGACTATTGTGATTTTTGCTGGATTTATATTCAGCCCCACGTCCAAGCACCAGTCCAAGCAAAGACTAAGACCCAGTGCAATCCTATCACATAGCGTGTTCCCAAATTTACCTTTGCAGACAATAGTAATGTCATCGGCGTAGCCTTGGCATTCAAAACCATTATCTGTTAGTTTAACTAGTAGCTCGTCCACCACGAGACTCCAGAGAAGAGGTGATAGGACATCCCCCTGTGGACAACCTCTTGTGGTTTGGGCCCTGATCGTCAAATTATTGACAGTCACTTCCGCTATTCTCGTGTTAAGGAGTTTGCCAAGCCAAAATATGAGTCCTGACTCAACCCCTTTATCCCGAAGCGCCCTGGCCACAACATCATGTGCTGTGTTATCGAAAAAACCCTCAATGTCAATGCCTTCATGGCACAGAGAGCGACGTCTTTGGCCTTCACTGAGCATTGCAGGCTGTTTACTAAGTGAAGGAGAGCCGATTCTGTCGATTTTCCTTCTCTGTAGGCATGTTGATGATCATGCAAGGGACTGGACACTAGGTGAAAGGTCCTAATGTGGTTGTCGACAATCTTTTCAAGGATTTTTAACAGGAAGGATGTCAGGCTGATCGGCCTGAAGGACTTTGGGTGAAAAGGGTCTTTTTTCCCCACCTTCGGGATTAAAATCACCCAGGCCGTCCTCCATGCTCTAGGTATGTAGCCCATAGCTAGACTTCCCCGGAAAATGCGAATGAGGAACACCATAAGCTGTTCCATCCCCTTCTAAAGAAGGATGGGAAGGATTCCGTCCGTATCTGGGGCCTTGTTGGGACTGAGTGAATCAATGGCCCGTCTAATCTTTTGCTCTGATACTATGGCTCCAGCCACGCTCCAGTCCGGTCTCCTGTTGGGGACCGTTTCGTAACAGTTAGCAATGTTGGGGATGGTTTTACAAGACGGAAAGTGAGTTTGCAGGAGAAGTTCTGCCTTTTCCACCTCGTTTTCCGTGAAGGAACCATCTGGCCTCTTTAGACAGAGTTCGGACAGAACTTTGCCTTTCGAGATTGCCTTAAAGACCCTAGCAGCTGTTGAGACCTGTTCTAGGTTAGAGCAAAAACTCCGGAAGTGAGCACGCTTGCTGTACCGGATTTCTTTGTTGTATTCTGTTAGTTTTTTGGTGTATAAGTCCCATCTGTCACTATTCTTTTTGGCTGTATTAAACAGCCTCCTCACTTCTGCTCGAAACATCCCTAACTTTTTATTCCACCAATCCTGTCCCTGTTGGACTCTGTGGATTTGGCTGGACAACTTGCATGAAAGGCATGCAGAATCGTCTCGCCAACCGCTAATGAAAGTTGCTCTAGCTTTTCATGGGAAGGGACCCTCTTACTGTGGTTCAGTCTGCTCAGATTTAAAACCAAGCAGGACTGGTAGAGCAGCCAGTCGGTCCACCGGGGATTCCTGATTACTTTACTGAACCTGAAATTATTGCTAATGTCGAAGAGGATAATCCTGTGATCCGACATTGACGGTTCCGTTGAGACCCTCCAGCTGTTAACCAGCTTAGAGGCCCCTACGTTGCCAAAAGTTATATCAAGTACTTCGGCTCTATTTTTGGTGAAACAAGTAGGTTCAGCCCCCACATTAAACACTTTAAGGTTACTAGCTACAAGATAGTCAAGTAAGCACTCACCTCTACCTTTATTGCCTGTTCTGCCCCACGCTACACTGTGCGCGTTCGCGTCGCATCCCAGCAGCAATGGTAGTCCGTTGCTGCTGCAGTGTGCCACCAGATCCTGAACCTCTGTTGGGGGGGCTTCCGCAGTGTCTCCCGGGAAGTAGGCTGATGCCATCACTATACTTCCGAACTCGCCGGTGATTAGCACCGCTACAAGATCCCTACTGAGAAATTTGGAAAGACAAAGAAAGTAAGTATTCTTTCGAACCAAGATGCGCGCTGTTGGCGATGTCTTCCTCATTTATTTATTTATTTTATGTCGGCTATGAGCAGCTGACAAATCAAAATTAACTATAATTATAATATTAAAATAATATAATATAAAATAAATAATTATAATATCTGAAATAAAGTTCAAAATTAAGATAAAAAATTTAAAAAGTTAACGTTAAAGCTCTGGGAAATTCCAAATAAATATAACTGGTCCAACATTTGTTGCGTGGATTGGGAAAAACCCAGAAAAACCCAATCAGACCAGTGGTAGATTAGTGATTAGTGGTTACGATTAGATAAGGCAGAAAGGATAGATCGTTTTAGTACTGGAGTCGAGGTCTCCAGAGAGACAAGAGAATAAAGTTTGTTATAGTCAGAACATAATACACGAAATGGTTCATGAATTAAATAGTTGCTCGAGCAACGATCGAGACTGAGGGGTAAAAAGTTACGTGTGGATCTAATGGGAACATTTAATTTTATTCGACTTAGAAGAACTGATGAGTCGATATCACCATTAAGTAGATAAGTGACAAATACTACACCATGCATAATTCTACGGTTCAACAAGGAAGGAAGATTAATTAAAAGAAGTCTACTTGAATAGGGTGGTAGGTCTATTCCAGGAACCCAGTTAAAACATCTGAGCGCAAACAGAAGAAATTTCCTCTGCACAGATTCAATTCTATCCTGGTGAAGCCCGTATTGCGGGGACCACACACAAGATCCATACTCAAGGATGGGGCGTACCAATGATGTATATAGTGTTTTAGTGGTGTAGGGATCATCAAACTCTTTTGACCACCGCTTGATGAAACCAAGTACATTTATTGCCTTATTGACCATCGACGATATGTGAGAATCAAATTTTAATTTGCTATCAAGAATGATGCCTAAATCTTTAATTTCAAAAACGCGGACAAGTGGTGAAGCATCAAGCACGTAGTGAGCAGTATGAGGGGAACCTCTACAAAAAGTCATGATTTTACATTTTGAACAATTTAAATTAAGTAAGTTATAACGGCACCAAGCCGACAGTGCACCCAAGTCCGACTGTAGTAAGTTACATAGAGAATCATCATTATAGGTGAAACATAGCTTTACATCATCAGCAAACATAAAAACACGAGAGTTAGTAATAACAGCAGGAAGATCGTTAATAAATAGATTAAATAGCAATGGTCCCATGTGACTCCCCTGAGGAACACCAGAGGTAACAAAAATAGATTTGGATACAGAAGATTTAAAAACTACTTTTTGTGTTCGGCCACACAAGTACTCAGAAAGCCACGACAGGAGTTTTGCTGGAAATCCAATAATATTTAATTTTTGAAGCAGCAAAGAATGACTAACAGAATCAAATGCCTTACTAAAATCTGTGTAAACGACGTCAGTTTGCATTTTGTCCTGAAACCCTTTGATAACTAGTGAGGTAAACTCAAGAAGGTTGGTGGTAGTAGATCTTCGCCTAACAAAGCCGTGTTGATAAGGGGATAAAATTGAAGTACATAAGTGCTGCAATTGGGTGCAAATAATTTTTTCAAAGACTTTCGGAATGGCAGACAGCTTAGATATTCCCCTATAGTTTTTAACGTTGGACTTAGAAGAATTTTTATGGAGTGGAATAATAAAAGATTCTTTCCATATACCAGGAAACACAGCTGAGTCAACTGACAAGTTAAATAATTTGTGTAAGGGTTTACAAAGTGAGTCCGCACAATATCTAAGTATACAACCTGGCACTCCATCAGGACCAGGCAAGAAGCCGGGTTTGATAGTGTTGAGGTCGCCTAGCAGCGTACACTCAGTTATAACTGGGACATAAATGCAGTTTGACGCTTGAACTTGAAAAGGATAGGAATTATTGCAACTATATGAACTCGATGAGTATACTGATTGAAAATACTCAGCAAATAGATCGGCCACTGCCTGATCGGAATTTGCTTTTGTATTATCAAGGTAAACCGAGGATGGCAAGCAAGAAAATTTACGTTTTGAGTAAACAAATTTATAAAACTGTTTTGAATCACGGGAAAAGTTTAATCTGCAACTTGACTCAACTATTCTAACAAAAAGGCGATGAGAAATATAATAAGACTTTGCTATTATATACGAGGATAAATCCATTGTATTTCCAGATTTTTAAGATTTATTATATGATCTTGATTTCGCGTTTTCTTATTTTGATACTTCCCTCGTAAACAAAGGTAGTTTATTTTCACTTGAAGGAAAAGTGAGGGGAACACAGATATCTAAATGCAAATTCAAGGTCTTGTAAAAAATGGCAAAGGCAGTTTCTATATTACAACAATAATAAAGTGACACCAATACATATGCTGGAAAAGATCTTTCGAATTAGTAAATTTAGTTTTTCGAAAAAATCTTGTCGTTAAAGAATTGTTAGATGCTGGTCTAAAGATAAGAGGTTCGAAGGAAAGTTTTTAAGTTGGATGGTAGGTATCTTCAGGGATCACTAGAGGGGTATTCTACCAACAGTACTACAATAAGATTCAGAATTTAATACCAAATGTAACATTTTATTACTGCGGTTATGCACCCTGTTAACTTGTGAAAGGCCTAACTCCAGAAGGCCATCGATAAAATCATCCAAATTGGCCGAAGATGAGTCATTTACAGACCATACGACATGTGGCAAATTAAAATCACCAACCACTATAAGTTGATCCATATCCGTCAACAACGACGAAAAAAGTCAACTGCAATGAAATTACCGTCTGTTTTGCGGGATGTGCAATCGCATCTGTACAAGTTTTATTTATTAGGCAAAACGGAATAATCAAAAATATCGGGTTTTAGCCCTGAAACAAATATAATTTTGTGTCAGGGCTAGCATCCGATACTTCATTGGATGACGTTAATGTTATAAGATTACATCTTTCAAAAGAATCCCTCTAATGCAGACAATGTAAAATCATTATGGGCAAAAGTTCAAGAGGTCCATTTCCAAATATACGAAGAATTTGAAGACATAGAAATGCTAGGCTACGATGCCGCTCATTATCTCAAGGCAAAAACTGATGTACGGAATGAATTAACCAATAGCTCAAGTAGTTCGTGCTCCGAAAACATTAGCCTGCCACGCATTTCCATTCCCAAATTTGATGGCAAAGCACTCAAATGGAATAGATATTTTGAGATGTTTTCATGTATTATACATGAAATTGATGTGCCAACCATATGCAAAATGTTGTACTCAAAAACCACCGATCTGATGGAGGAAAACTATCTTTAGGCATGGGGAATTCTAGAAAACGCTTCTAATTATCCTAGGGATATTATCTAGGATATTGAGCCGTCTTCTGCTGAAAAAAACCTGCAGCGACGATGTTAAGTCTTTAAAAGAGCTGCACATCACTACAATTATATAGTCCCTAGCATCGTTGCAGGGACTCGAAATTGACATCTCAACATGGAATCCGATCATCATTACCATCCAAAGAAAAAAACTTGATGGCACATATAAAACACTCTATGAGCAGTCATTGGTACAGTTGTAAGAACTGAGACATCGAGTAATGGCTACTGGAGAAGAGACAGCTGTGATTGTCAAGAAGGAGCATAAAAATACAACATGTCCGTCTTCTTCAATTGAACAAAAAGGATGTTGTTTGGTTACGCAGCAATCTTCACCAAATACAACCTGACCTCATTCTTCTCTTTAAGTAACCACTCTTGATCAATTATGCTCTGCGCAACATAAGAGCAGCTTAACGTTACTATCATAACTGTTGTTTTTCATATGCTATTAATATTTCGTATTCTGCATGTTATATTGCTTGCTCTTGGCTTTCAGCTGAGTGCAAGCCGCTGCTGCAATTCGGCAGCAGATCAGTTCTACCTAATTTATCGGTAACTCAGCACCGATCATTTTCTGTTTCGCGACAAAGATCAAATTATAAAGTATTGCACACTCAAATCAGAGTTTCTGCAATAGCTTATTCATTTGTAAACTAATATAAGCTCGGCCAAAAAGTTCACATCTCGCTGCGTTTTATATTTATTTGATATTTCGAAGGCTCCATATTTATGCTTAGCTTGCTGCAGAAGGTGGACAAGCCAACTCAGACCAGTTGGAAGGAGACAACACCGATTTATACAGTACCGACCTGTGCGCAATTCAAGGCTTTTCTGGATCGACGTTGTCAAAGGTTGTAAAATGTGGAACACGGTATGGCAACGTATACGCCTAGCTCTAAGTTGCACTGATAGAAAAAATCAAGTATTCCGAACTTAAAACCCTACAATTCGAACTTGATTCCTCACTAAGTAAGGAATTACAGTAACCGAGAATGTCGTACTTGATTCAAGTATGGTTTTTTAAGTTCGTTTGTTCTTGATGTAAGTTCTCTTTAAACTTGAATTTAGTACTTCCAATCTTGATTCAAGTACTGATTTTTTTTTAATTTATTATTATTTTTTTTTTTTATTAGATGAAGCGTTGAAGGAGTACTGATTGAACTTGATTTAAGCTTTTGAGTTCTTAACTTAAGTTCATAAAAAAAGTAATTTTATTCTTTCTCCAAGAATTGGAAACTTGTTCCAAGTTTGACAATACTTGATCAAAGTATGACTATGCTTGATTTTATTAATTCCTGAAATTCTAAGATATATACAAATCGCAGCTGAGACATGTCAAAATTATGCTAGAAATGTAGGAAATTAGATAAAACCATTGCAAAATTGTTTGGTTTATGCTTACCCCCCAGGATTTAAACCTTAGATCTCTTGTAACGGCGTCGAGTGCCTTAGCTGGTGAGCCAATTCAAAACACATTTACACTACAGTTAATGTTCATGTTACGTGAACTTGATTGAGATCAGCTTTTATGAAACTTGTTAGCTAATTACAGATTTTTAACAATATTATAACAAAAGTTACTTGTCCCATATACAAAATTTTTAACAGCAAAAAAAAAAATTTTATAAAAATTCCCTGGGGGGCTTGAACCCGAAACTCGTACTTGAATCAAGAATTTCGTACTCGATTTCAGTATTCCTTTAGTTATACTTGATTCAAGTTCACTTTTTCTTATTTAAAGAACTTTTGTACTTGAATTAAGTATTTTTACACTCATTTCAAGTATTCCATTCTTGATTTAAGTATTTGTGTATTCATTTCAAGTATTCCATTCTTAAATCAAGAACAAAATACTTGAATCGAAAATACTTAATTCATGTTCATTCGCACTTAATTTTAGCACGGCTTTTTTCTATCAGTGTGCGGAAGAGTAGCAAAACCCACAACACCAGTAGAAAAGCTTTTGTCGCTACTAACTCCAGCACAAATGAATGCGTGTTTTGCGAATCATCTGGCCATTCGATTGACAACTGCTCCCGTTTTTGGAATTTTTCTCCGCAACTGCGTCTTTGCGAGGTTAAGAAGCTGTCTCTTTGCATTAATTGCCTGCGCAAAGGGTATCAAATGAGCACTTTTTCAGATTGACCTCCTGCAATCGTTGTAAGGCAAAGCATCATACGCTTCTTCATTTTGAGATTTAGAATGATTGCTCTCAAATAATATTATGTTCTAATCGATTCTGGTTCGCAGGTGCACATTATTACATCCCGTTTAGCTCAATACCTTCAGCTGGGAATTCTGGATTGGGGGAGTCTAGTGTTGACTCAGAGGGCTATGCAGCTGATATAAGTCTTAGTAGCTTTAGTAGCTAACTCTTTTACTGGAAATCAGCCGAGCTATGATGTTAGCTTTTACTTGGAGCATACCTTCAAACACTCGCGTGGCTGATCCAGAATTCTTTAAGCCGCAACAAATCGATCTTCTAATTTGAGCTGGTCTGATTTTTGAAGTGTTATGCGTAAGCCAAATTAAACTCGCTCCTGGCTTTTCCATCCCCCAAAAAACTCAGTTAGGCTGGATAGTGACAGGAGGATCTTCGTCGACATGCCCTGCCTCATTAATGACCACTCACTCGATTTCAACGCCAACTACTAGCCCTGATCATAAGCTTGATGAAATCGTAACTCGTTTTTGGGAGTTAGATTCCTGTTGTAGTGAAGTTTATGAATCTACAAATGAGGACCTCGATTGTGAGGCGAATTTCAAACAAACATTTGCTCGCTTAGGCACTGGCGAATATTCGATGCGCCTTCCAGTGAAACACCCTGTTGATCTGATTGGGGCTCCATAGCAGCACGCTTACCGTCGTTTTTGTAAACTGGAACGCCAATTGGAGAGTCATCCTGAGTTGAAGCAACAAGAATTCATATAATAGAGCGTTCAAATGCAAAAATTCTGATATAGAGTTAGGAAGTCGTTAAGCAGCTACCACGCTCTCAGAGAGAAATATCGCAGGCAATTTTTACTTAAGTCGTGAGCCGTGAGCATATCGCGTCAGTCTGATTGCTGGTTTCGCAGAGACATGAGCCATACTGTATGTGTGTTTCTCTTCTTGTGTCCCTTTTCTTTTTATACCTGTTTGCGTATCGCTTTTGCCGCTAGCCCTAGAGCAGCAAGACACTAGTGCGCATACCCAAATTACATTTACATATACATATATATTTGTATGTGCGTTTGTTATGTTTGCAGTTTTGGTGGACTTGGGCTTTGAAATGATTTTTGTTAATTTTTTTTGACTAGGTATCATAGGCATGTGTGTGTCCCTTTGTGTTTACATGTGCATGTATATTTGTATGCGTAGCATTGGTCCCTTTGTGTATACATGTGCATGTATATTTGTATGCGTAGCATTGGCATTGTCTTTCATTGACCTGCTGCGATCATTATGAATGAGGACAATTTAATTAAATGCAATTATGTTTCTATACTAATACGATATACGTATTTTAATTCAATTTCATGATCAATATTGTACAATTGATTCGCCTTCTCACATTTACCTCAAGAATCTTGGTTGGCAAGGTGCATATCAGTTGCTAGTGCAAGTGCTTTTTGGGTGGTACAGGACAGGTATAAAAAGGTCATAAAATATTTTAGGCAGGCAAACTTTCATTCATATCTAAGAATCATGTTTATTTGAAGAAAAAATACCCAGCCTTGTAGCAAACACTTGTCCCTCACAACTCTTTTTCATCCCTCATTAATGCGCTTGGGTAAAAACAAACACAAGACTTTGACTTCGAAGGCAGTCAAATATCAGATCTGCTGCTGCTGATCATTCATTCTCTTCCCAATTTTTACCCTATGACACTTTCTAACAACCTTTCTAACATCTAACAACAACAAATTACGAAAGTGTATTCAAATACAAATACTAACAAACTTCTTACCGTTCATGCTTTCCGCTGACCCTTCGCCTCTCCTTTAATCGACGGGCCGCTCAACGGCAAAGCGCAACTGAAACAAAACAACAGCCAGCTGGCTTGTCGTTGCTGAGACGCTAACGCTGCTGTATGAAAAAATACCCTTTGTACCAATATTCAATAATTGTCAATGAAGTTTCTCACGTTTAGCTATAGAGTTGCACAAGGTTCATATAAGTCGATACCACCCTTTCATAATGGGAAGCAGCAGATATATTCAAGTAACCCAGCAGTCCAATTTCGGAGCCCTCCTAATTATGTGGCTAAAAAGAGCCTGTATTATGTGCGTTTTAAGAGTAAACACATAAATTTTGAGTTTTCGGAGCAGATTCTGTGTTCTCCAAGCTAGCGCTCATAAATCTGAGCATTTTCGGATGTAGGCATATTGCATGATACTTGCACTCCGTTATTTTCAGCAAATAGACTAACCAAACCAGAATGTTCGCTGGTTATACAGCAACACAAAAAAGTTAATAGATGTTCTAATCTGGCTGTCAGACTATGTGTACAATATGATTATCTAATTTAAACTTAAAACATTTAATGTGGAGAAACTGATCACAGATTCGGATTTCTTCAACTAAGCATTGCAATAAGAATTCTGCTTAGTGACAAGTACAGCTTGACTTAAAATGAATGTGCTAAAGAACTTCTTGGTAGTTTTAAAAGTAAATTGCCAGAGCTTTATGACGAAACATTTCTAAAATATAATTTTCACTGTCTATCGCATTTGGCAGATGAAGTTATATTTTACCAATAAAATCTACATTCCTTCAGTGCTTTTAAATATGAAAGCTTTTTGTGCAAAGTAAAGAAAATGGTAAGAAAAGGAACGCATGTAGCTATTCAAGTATATAACCGCCTTTTAATAGCTTTCAGAATAGCTTCTGCTTTTGACTGATAATACTGAGTAGTATTCTGGTAATGATCCTGCTGACAGAATTTTGCCATTGATGTCGACGCATGCGAATGCAGTAAGATCAGCTGATTTTGTAGCGTAAGTGTATATCCACGTTCGGTTCACGTAGAATTTCTTGTTTGTTTCATTATAGAAGAGTTGGCGGTAAGTTTCCCCGTTTGTCTGACTTTTGGGTATTCCTGTAGCGCACAGTTTATAGAGGATTGTCGAAGAAGCCACGGAGGAGTGCTGGAAGTTTTTGGTGCTGCTGGCGCTGTGATACTCCATTCTTTGGAGAGGGCAGCGCATCGACGTATTGTAGAGAGGCTTCGGTAGGTTCTTCGTTGTTTTATAGCCTTCCGTACCACTGTCTGAAGGAGATGGTTAGGTGAGCAAAAAAGTTTAGGGATCAGCAGAGCTGTTGTTTCTGCAACTCTTTCCTCTATTGTTGGCATGCCTGCTTCTGCTGAGATGCATTTTGTTGGAGAAGTTAAAAAGGCGTTGATACTGCAACGGACCGCTGTGTGGTAGGCTGGTTTAAACAGGCGGATATGTGACTTTGCGCACCAGCCGAAAATTGGCAGCGCATAGTCTATTTTCGACAGTATTAGAGCCCTGGATACATTTGTGAGAGCATTTCTATTTATAAGAGAATGTTTGAAACTAAGATATTTTATAATGTTCACTTTTTTCTCAAGGCTGTCCCTGAGGTATGCACAGTGATTCTTAAAGGTCATTCTCTTGTCGAAATACAAGCCTAGTATCATAAGAGCCTGGACGCATTCTATAGTAAAGTTTTTAAAGTTTAAACTAGAGTATGTACAGATTTTTTTTTTACAAATGTGCAGAATTTTACATTTACTAGGAGAGAGGGTTGCACCAGAGCCCAGACCCCAGTTGTATATATCATTAAGTATATTTTTAAAAATACTGTTTAGTTTTGTTACGTCTTTGATTTTGCTGAAGATTATAGCATCATCTGCGTACATAATTAATTTGATTTGCTTATATTTAACTACAATTTTGCTGATTTCTTCAAATGCTATAATGAATAAAACTACCGACAATGGGGATCCTTGAGGGATGCCCGTATATAAATTGTAATGGTTTGAACATACGTTGTTGATTCTTACTCGGAAAGAGCGGTTGGACATGAAAGCCTTCACTATATTGAAGATTTTAGTACCCACCCCCCAATGTACGAGTTGCTGAAGAACAGTATGGGCTCCCACGCGATCAAATGCCTTTTCGAAATCAGTCGCCAAAAGTGTGACTTGATTTCTTGATGAAAGCGCATCTGACACGAAGTGCTGTAGGTGCAGAAGAGAGTCCATCGTACTGTGTTTGGGCTTGAAGCCCACTTGGTTTGGGCTGATCAGTTTATTTTTGGTGGCATACCATAGCAGCCTACGGGCAATCATTTTTTCGAGTGTTTTACTGATACATGGAAGTAATGAAATGGGTCGGTAGCTAGTAATTTCATCAGACGGTTTGTTGGGCTTTGGGATGGGTACAATGATGGCTGATTTCCACACGTGGGGGTATTGACCTATAGAGAATATCTTATTGTACAATTCTAAAAGGTCTGCTTTGCCTGAGGCGGGCAGTTGTTTGAGCATCGGGTACGAGATTCTGTCGTGTCCTGGTGTTTTGCCCTTGGCCTTTGTCAGGGCAGTTTCGAGCTCTAATTCTGTAAATTCGTTTTCGAGTTGTTTAGCCGATAGACTAAGTCTACCAGGAGCATGCACATACTCAAGGGATCTTAACTTTTGTTGCCTGTAACTATTGCTGAAATTGCTGTCCTCTGAATACTCTGACCAAGTTGTTGCAAATTTTTTTGCTATTTCAAAGGGTGCAGTTAATAAAGAATTGTTAAATCTGATACACTTTAGCTGCGGAGGAGGGATTCCCACCAGAGATTTAATATCTCGCCAGATTTGTTTTGAGGATGATTGGGGTGAGATATTAGCTGTAAAGGCACCGAAGCTTTCACGTTTGGCTTCTTTCACTGCACGCTTAAAGTAGGCATTTGCTCTCTTGTAAGCTATGAGGTTAGCGTCGGTCATTCTATACTTATAGGCTTGAAATAACTTTTGCTTACTATCCCGAAGATCTCCTAGGTCTTTATTCCACCAAATTATCTTTCTTTTAAAAGTGTGGGGTTTGGTCTGTGGGATTGACTTGTTTGCCGACGCACGAATTGATTTGGTAATTTGGGCAACTTGCTGTTGAATATTTGCATTTTGAGTGAATGGGGAGTGATGAACTTAGTTAATGCGAAACAATTCCCAATTAGCTAATTCAATTTTGAACTTTGGGGAGAAGTTTGACTTTTCAAATTGAAACTTATGCTGTATATCAGTTATGATTGGGAAATGGTCGCTGCTGTATAAGTATGGTAAAACCTTCCATTTGCAAAGTGGGTGCAGATTGGACGAGATAAATGTGAGGTCTATGTGTGTATAAGTTTTATGTGTGGAGAAGTGTGTCGCACTGCCATTGTTCAAAAGAGATAAGTTGGTTTTTGAGACTGCTTGGAGAATATTTTTACCTCTAGAGGTGGTGCGGGTAGAGCCCCAAGCAAAACCCCATGCATTAAAATCCCCAGTAAACAGGAGTGGTGCGGAGAAGCTATTTATTATTCTATATATTTCGTTCCCCGAAAAAGATTGATCTGGGGGGATGTAGCTGTTTAGGACAGTAAATTTTTCGTTAAGTTTTAATTGTATGGCCAGATGAAGAATATTTGAGCTGGTCAAAGAGGGGAGCAGAGAGTGCGGTAGGTACCTTTTAACAAGAATTCCTACTCCTTGTTTGGCATTGAGGTTGTGTGGTAGGTTAATGAAATAACCTATATATTGTTTGTTACAGATTATGTTTTTTAAATTGAAAGGTAGGTGGGTTTCTTGAAGACATATTATATCTGGATTCGTTTCATTTATTAAAATTGTTAGTTCATCGAAATTGTTTATATACCCTTTAAGATTCCATTGAATAACTTTAATGGTCATTGATAAATAAAATAATAATTGATATGTATATGTCTTCGGGGAAACATATGTATGTTTTAGTTGTTATTTTAAAATTTATTTATTATTTTTAATGGTTTAATCGGATATTGACTCAATTGCGTCAAGATCCGTGGTGTTGTGTAGTGTTGAGTCGGAACTTGATTCAATTGAGTCAAGCTCCATGGTGCTGCTTTGTGTTGAGTGCGGGAGAGTAGTTAGTTTTTTTTTTAAATCGGTATTTGGTTCTATTTTTGTTCGGTTTTTGTGTGTTTTTTCTAAGAATTTAGATAGAAAAGGGGAGGGTTGGGATAAAGAGGGAAGTGATGTGGAGAGAGTAGATGAAGATTGAGTTTTTTTTTTTTGGGAGCGAGTCGGCCGCCGAGAGACGAACGTCAGAACCGCCAATGTTGCTCTTATCAGTGTTACGGTTGTAATACTTTGCTGTTTGTGTTGTGCTTTTTTCGTTTTCTATGTTTGCAGTGACTGCTGCGTAGCTGTCGGGCTTGGATTGCTTAGGCAAGGCAGCTTTGTAATAAAGCTTTGCTTCCCTCATTGTACACTTCTTCGTGGTTTTTATTTTTAATATTTCTTTTTTTTGGATGAATGCACTACAATTTTTGTCTGAGGCAGAATGGTTTTGTGTGCAGTTCACACATTTTGGAGAGCAATTACCGGAGTGGGGAGTGAGTCCGCAGTTAGTACACGCTGGTTCGTTTTTACAATATTTTTGAGTATGTCCGAGTTTTTGGCATGATTTGCACCGCATAGGATTCGGTATAAACTCGGATACCTTTACAGAGTGCCAGCATATATCGATTTTGGATGGGAGGTTATAGAGTTCGAAAGTAAGAAGCATGACCCCCGATGGTTTTGCTACACCGTCAAATTGCTTGGTTAACTTATAAATTGAAATAACTTTCTGGGATGAGAGCTCTTTAACAATTTCGTCTTCAGAGACGTTAATAAGGTAGGGCGCATAAATGGTCCCCTTGACCGAATTAAGGGCTTGGTGGAATTGGCATTCTATTTTGCATATAGCTGGGAGTTCGGTTGTGTTGATAAATTTGTTGGCGTCGTGGATTGAGTAAACCAGCATTAGTAAATTTCCGTCTTTTAAGTTTGATATTGAAGCAATATTCTTACCGATGTGCTTTAGTGCCTTGTGTACCGCGAAGCAAGAGTATTCTGATATTGTTTTAACACTGTCTTTGGCGGAGACTATAATATATTTGGGGTTCGCAATATTGGTTGATAGCAGATCGGGAAAGTTATTTAAAGATATTGGAAGTGGTCTTCGTTTTTTTGTTGGGGGACTATCGGCCAGAGTGCTGAACCGATTTTGTCCCAGATTTGGGGGCTCCGGGCCGCCCATTGCTTTTTTTTTTTTGATCAAGCGCTTGCAGCAGCTCTTTTGCTCAAAAAACTTTTGACAGAAAGGTGTGAAGTGAGAAGTGAGAAAAGAACTGATAAGAGCACAATTGGTTAGCAACTGACGTCTGCTCACGATGAGTGTTAGTCGGCGACTGTTTAAGCTATATATATATAATCACTTCGATTACATTTTCTATTAAAAAAAATGAGACCAAAAACATGCAAAATTTTGCTTCATTTTGAAGACTTTAAATTGCTCTAGCAATCTCAATAATCAATCAATTAATCTGAGTTTTTCGAATTTAAGTTGAGATGAGGTAAACAAACATTCCCACATTCAAATTTCTAATAATTTTGCCAAATATATAACTTTTTAAGGCAAAAAATCAGTGCAAAAATCACTATTTTTTCAATTGCACATTGCTCAAAAATTCCGCCAGAGAATCGATTAAAACTTGTTTAGACTTGATTTCCTTTCGTTTGATATACATGCGGTCATGACTGATAGCTTCTAAATGTGGAAATTTCATTAAGATATTCGGGGATAATTAAATTTTCATACATAAATTCTTCCGTGCCAGGGCTGAACAAGCTCAGCTGAAGCGTCAGCCCCAAACAGTTATAACACAATAAAATATGTTTACCACAATTCTGAAATTTGCGTGCAAGTTTTCGAAATCATGTTTATTGTTTGTGTTGCACATTTAATTATGCTTTTGCACCAAAACAATAAATATGCCCGTGCAAAAATATCATATAAACTATCGATAATTCGTCTTTACTGTGGCAGCCCTGATTTTCGCATCTTGTGAACAGTTACTGTGAATTAAGTAAATTTAATTTAATTTTAATGAATATTGAAAAATGCCGCCTGTAAAAAGAAACGTAGCTTCGCTGCGTAACAGAGTGAATGTTTTAAATTTACGGATTAGAAGTTCAGGTAAGTTGTGTTTTAAAATTAAATATTCGAAATTATTCTATAAAAGACTCCGCCAACTTGAACGCAATTGGTACAAACAGCGTGTTGATGTAATAAATTATGTAAATATATATTTCTATTTTTTATATCAGAGATGCTAACCAGTATTGCAGTAAAAAGAAAAAAATAGGCCAAATGACAACAAACACAATTAAAAATAAAATAAAACATCTATGTGGTTGATGTTATTAGGCTACCGCTTCATAATTTTTGTTGCACAAGGACATATGTACGTATTCTAAGGCTAACCTATGCGCCCGTGTGATCTGACACAGGCTGTCAATTTTTTCTTTTTTTTTTTGTGTTTTTTTGTGTTTTTTTTTCTTCCTATGCAAACGAAATGTTATCACGTGCGCGAGAAAGAAGTGTGGGAGATTAACCGATTAAAGAGAGAAGGCTACTTAGACCTGACGTGCTTATCAGCGGTGACATCTGTACCCGTGAAGAGTTAGTCGGCGACTGCGTTTGAAACATATATTTCTTGCTGTGCCTGCTTATCGATGTTTTTGTTATTTTTGATATTTTTCCTTTTTCTGTGTCGCCGGCAAACGCGCGCTTACATTTACATATGTACCAATGCACTACTTAATACACTTTCGTAATTTGTGTACATCTTTGCATAACAGTATGCCAATGATTGTTAGAAAGTGTCATAGGGTAAAAATTGGGAAGAGTATGTATGATCAGCAATAGCAAAACTGATCTTTGACTGCCTTGGACAAATTCGTGTTTTTTTACTCAAGCGCAATAATGGGGGAAGAAAATTAGTTTTGTGGCCAAGTGTTTGCAGAAGCCTAGTTTTTAGCTCAAGATACTTGGTTGGCTAGGTGCATATCAGTTGCAAGTCCAAGTGTTCTGTGGGGTAGGACAGGTATCAAAAGGTCATAAAATACGCAAGGCAGGCAAGCTATCGTTCATATCCCAGAATCTTATTAATTGCAAATATAAACAGGCTTCTGCAAACACATCTCCTGTATTTATTTGTTGGTATGTTTCTTTGTTTGTGTGTTTTAATCTTAGTTAAATGTGATGAAAGATATAACAGAAATCAGCAGCAGGTGGTTTTGTTGAGTTAGAAGTTCTAACTTAAAACAAGCAAAATCAACAATAAAGACTTCTCTCTCTTTTCGTCTTCCAAGGCAGTCAAATATCACTTTGCTGCTGCTCATCATACACACTCTTCCCAGTTTTTTCCTTATGACACTTTCTAACAGCCCTTGCTATACAATAATGCAAAGATGCACACAAATTACGAAAGTGCATTCAGCGATGCATTTGTAAAGGTTGCCGAAAACTCGGAATAAAGTAAAGTAAAATAAAGAAAATAAACAGAGAAACTGGAGAGAGGAAAACTAAATTC